>CM035843.1:261878935-262478935 GCA_020510985.1 Pholidichthys leucotaenia
ACTTTGCACAAATGGTGGCTAATTAGCTGTGTAACATTTTATACTGACATTTTACAGCACTCTAGTCAGATTTAGTCATTACATTTTGATTGACACTTGTTATCATCCTCCTAGGGAGCATGGAATAAGTTTTGAATCTTTTCGATCCATGCAGACATAGAAGTCTGACATTTATGGAAATGCCAGAAACAAAGGTCTTGGTATCAAATTCCACCCATTAACAATTGTACAAGTCATTATCATTGGGGTGGTGGGTGGTGGGGGGCATTGGTGTTGGCACTGGCACACCAGCCAAATGCTGGTAGAACTAACCATACAACGGAGCTCAGTCACTTTGGCAGCTGAAATATTCATGATAAAATCACAACAAATGAAAATAAATAATAACAAGCTTACCATAAGCAAGATACAAACATATATGGGGAAATAAACACAAATTTGCGAGAATAACCACAAATTCATGATAGAAAAGAAAATTTAAAAATATCAAATTTACTATAAGCAAGCCACATATTTACAAGAAAAGATAATTTGTTAATAATTGATGAAAATTTGTGAGAAGGAAATTCAATGAATTTTTAAGAAAAGTATAAGTATAAGTTATACGTATAAGTATAACGTATACGTATACGTTATACTTATAAGTATAAGTTATAATTTAAGTGTTACAAATTTATAAGGGAAAAAAATATGCAAAAAGTCAGATTTATAAGAAAAAGGTTAAAAAAAATATGAAAAAGCTGCACACTTATGAGCAAAAGTTTCAACTAGACAAGAAATAGCCACTAAATTATAAGGAAAAAAGATGCAACTAGAAAAGCACTCGGAGAGTGCATACCTCTGCCAAGACTCCTTCTGTCCCTCATGGATCATCTCCAAAATGTAATGGGTTTATGTGTAGGCCAAGAGCCATTTCTGGTGAAAATTTCATCAAAGTTTGTCCAGTAATTTTGGAGTGTTCTTGCTAACACACTGAGAAGATTAGAGCCTTGGCGGAGGTATGCATTCTCGGATCATCACCAAAGTTTAATGGGTTCCTCTCTAGCCCAATTTCCTTCAAATCCATCCAGTAGTTTTTGTGTAATCCTGCTGCACAACTACAAACAAGGCCCTTGGTGGAGGTATGCACTCTCAGATCATCACCAAAATCTAATGGGTTCATCCTTCGGCCAAGGGCCTCCTTTGGCAAAAATTTCATCCTCATCCATTCAGTAGTTTTTGCGTAATCCTGTTGACAGACAACTAAACAAACCAACGTGGATGAAAACATTACGTCCTTGGTGGAGGTAATAAACATAAATGCAAAGAAGCCACAAATTTAGGACAAAAACTTAGTTTAGAACAGGGCTGGTCGATAAAGCGATAATGATAATTATAGCGAAATAACTTTTCCTCGATAGAGATGTAATACATTTTCGACAGAACGTCGATAGAAGTAATTCGTCCTGTGTTTTGACAGCATGAAAAGTCAATGAAAATGAGAATATGCCACACCAAACCAACCATGTGGCTGGAAGTCACGTTGGATTGACACACACAACAGCGTGCATAGGTGTGTAGGACCAATAGCCGAGGCTTAGCACACCTGCTAATATTTGGGCTAGCGCAGCCATGTTGAAGTTGGAGCGTTGTTAAAAAGAAAATGACAGAAAACATTAATGAAAAGTCAGTGACAGTGTTGCCAAAGAAGACACCGAAACAGACGGCGCCCAATGCTCAATAAGACGAGATTGTTGAAAAGAAGGGTTTGAAGAATTCAGTAGTGCGGAATGTCGGATTTAAGCGACTGATTAAAGTAGTTGACCCTTATTACCAACTCCATGGCTGTAAATATTTCTCCCAGACGGCACTTTCCCAGCTGTACACAGAATGTAGAGAAACTGTTGAAAAGGAGCTGCAAAGACTGCCATACTACACTACTATGTTAGATTTGTGGTCAAGTTGCACATCTGAACCATATATGAGCCTCACTGCCCACTTCTTTGATCAAGATTGGAATTTGAAAAGCAGATGTCTTCAAACTTTCCTGAAGACCATACAGGTGAAGTCATTTAGGACTGACCGAAGCACTTGGATCCTGGAGACTGAGTGAAGACAAACAAGTCTGCATCATGACAGACAGTGGGACAAAGGATGCAGTGCTTGGGGCTGTAATTCACTCAGCTATCGGTAGGTTGAAGAGCAGAATATTATAAAATATTTATATTTTATGTTTTATAGTTATTTGAAGTACAGTTGTATAATCTTCTACACTACATTTGCCAAGTTCAACTTCTGACAGAAAATAAATATTTAAAATTAATCTTGCTATAGCTTCACATCTCACTTAGGAGTAAAAAGGAACCTTTAAGCTTGACAGAAATAGTAATTTGATTTATATTGCAATATACTGTATATCGATCAATATGGAAAAAATTTATTGTGACTGGAATTTTTTCATATTGCCCAGCCCAAATTTAGAATAGTGTCAATAGGCCAGTTTAATATTAAAATACAAATGTGTTTATTGCCTTTATACAAGGCACGATAAAATTTAAACATTTGTACCTTCATATTGTCATTTTGTGATGCTTTATTTTAGGTCCAAAACAATCCTAAAAATGACTCTTTCCATTGTAGAATTTGGTGATCTCTTATCTACTAAAAATCATTGAGTGGCTACTAAAAACTAGTAGAAACAGTGGGTGGTGAGTGAGCACAATAATGTCAAGCCCTGATTACCGGTACAGTACATCTACAGTAAATTCTTCTGTCTGTTCACCAGCTATTGGTTATTATGTTTGGTAATGAGCAGAAGGTGTACAGTTAAGTAAGATACAAAATAAACCCATTTCGTGACATTGTGAATTTAAGTATAGTATATAATAAAAAAAAAATACAAAGGAAAAAACCCTTCTCATTTCAAAATTTGACCATTACCCGATATAAAAAAAAGAAAAATGAAAAAAAAAGAGGCAAAAATCATGCTCACGGTTCAGTCACTAGATGGAGGCATTTGACAGATTTTTATTTTATAGCCAAACGCACGTTGATAATCTTCTCCACTCTGGGAATCTCTGACCAAATGACTTCTCTGCAAGAAAAATAATGTTCTTGTAAATTAGACATTTTCACAGTTTTATTGCACCACTGTCTGTTTACAGTTGTCACTTGGAAGTAAAGTCCTTGTTAAGATCTAGTATCATAACAAGATGGGAAATATTTTAATAAGATGTTCAACTTTTAACAAACCTTTATATTATTCTTGTTAAGCTTACAGTGTGACCATTAATATGCTTCTTTATGTTTTAAATCTAGCTCATGGACTGCAACTAATGCCATTCTTTAAATATAATTTTTAACCCTACTATTTAAAGAACTCCTCAGAAATATTTGTGAATGACGATTCCCAGGCTCCATATTTCCATTGTTGAAATATATCAGCTACTGTATATTAGTATAACATCTATTACATTTATATTTTTTAGTCTTGTGTTGAACGGATAACTTTTGAGTTTTTTCTGTTCCTGTTGATCTCGAAGTTAAGTTAAAAACTCTGTATTATGTTACTTGTATTTTTTTTATTTGGTGATGCAAACTTTGCTGGTAATTTGCAATCAGTATTTGTAGCTCTACACATTTATAAAGTCATTTAGCCTAACAAATGGGGGTGTTGTGATTCACTGATACTGATATTATGTGGCTCCTTTTTCAAAATCCAGCAAACCCTCATGAGCATTCACTCCACGAAGAGAGCTCTCTGAGCGGGTTTAAAAGAGGCATTTAGTTGTAAATATTAATATTAGATGGTTATCTATCAGAACCTGTCCATTTGTAACCTTCAACTGGATATTTTATTATGGAAAGCCTTCTAACAGTAGTAGCACAGGGGTTGGGTGGTGGGGAAGTTCACTAATTCCACATTAATCAAACTAATCCTATTCAGCTATTGCTGGAAGTACATTTAAAGATGCAGTCCAGTGGCTATAAATCCTCTTAAAAACAAATCTACATTGCCTAAAATGGTATCTTATGCCCTTTTCCCCCCCACAAAAAACCCCCTTACAATTGCTTGTGAAAATCTTTTCTCTTTTCCTCCTTCAAATGCCAGGGGCTATGAATATTCTGTTTAGACCCACCCACATCCCGCCCACAAGGAGGCTGACGTGCTGCCTGTCTTGAGGAGCACAGCCCACAGAAGCCTGCAAGCTGGAAAATTTGACCAGAAAATGATAGTATTTAAGATCTAATGCTTAAAAAAATTCAGTACAATGCTGATGTGATTGCAGAGGGTCCAAACAACCATTTGGCACTTGCGGAGCACACAAGCACCACGGCGCACACACCAGCCAAAGCTGCTGGAGCTGGAGTTCCTTTCAGCTATTACCAAACAACACTACACATTCATTCCATGCACAATCTTCTCTGCACAATCTCAACACACACCAAAAGTATGTTACTTTGCTGTGCTGCATTGGGGCAAAAGTGTCAGACAACCCATCTGATTACATCTTTTTTCTTCTCCTGTGTTTAATGTGCAGTAGTGTCACTCCAAAATAGTCTGAACAAACAAATGGACACATGTAACATCTAAATATATCCATGCTTTTCTGAATATCTGTGGCTCATTTTCTCTCTCGCACATTACCTATTTGACACAATGCTTTGACATTTACTGTATGTAAAATTGTACTGTTAAGTAGGCTACCATATCAGGCACATTAAAAGGCTAATGGCAGGTTGCGCTGCATTACACAAACAGAATAAATTCTGTGATAAAATACAGACTTAGCGGTTGAAGGACATGCCCATTTGTGTGCACGGGGGCCCAGGATATTGACTGAAATTGCATCGTTCCTTAAAAGCAATTTAATGGTAAAACACATCTTAATTTGGGTCAAACTTTCAAAGCAGCTGTCCACAAATGCTAACTGGCACCAGAGGCTAAGTTGACTCTTTATTTCTATTGTCTTCCTCCGAAGCCATAGCCAGTGCTTAGTCCTGATTGGTTCCCTGTTATTCTGACATCACAAAACGGTCCATCTAAACTTGCCTTTTGGAAGGGGGAGGAACTTAACTGAACTTTAACAGCAGAAAAACACAGATATAACACGTAAGAGTGATTTTGGTCTAGATATGTCTTGTAAGTTATAGAAAAGATGTTGCAGACTTTTTTTTTGTCTTTTGGCTGCACCCTTTCGGGGTCACCACATCATATCATGATCCACATATTGATTTGGCAAGGATTTTTACAACATATGCCCTTCTTGACACAACTCTGCCCATTTATCCGGGCTTGGGACCTGCACAGGGAGTACACTGGCTTGTGTATCCCCTGTGGCTGGGTAACCAGCTTTCCTTCCTCCATTCTATTATACTGAGCACCAAACTAGAAGATATGAAGTACTATTTTTATATGTTTTTTGGTATGACCTGACCGGGACCTGAACCCACGACCTCCCAGTTGTGGGGTAGATGGTCTACCTCAAGGCCAAACTCCAGTTGTTGACATGTTAACAAGATAGGGCTGTCATGGTGGAGGAATTTCCCCTGCAATGACGGTGGATAGCTCAACTCTGCAATATGTGGTATTATTGCAAATGTTTTTAGGACCCTGTGGTCTTGTAATTTAAACAGGGTTCATAACTTATGTGGCAAATGATGGAAGCTGTGAGAAACTCACTGCAGCTCCACTCTCAGCTTGTGCATGTGTGACAATTGTGTGGAGCTCTGGTCTTCCTACAGGCATGAACTGCTGATTCTGTTAAAACAAACAAACAAACAAACAAACTTGATCATTTTCATAAAGCAGTGGCAGTAACTCCAGTATTTCAACTTCAGGGTGTGTAGACTGGTTGGAGACTACAGCGACATTCAGCTTATTTAAACAGGACAGCCTCCATACAGGACCCTGCGTGGCTCTTGTCTCTTGATTTTTGGATTTTTGCTGCTGTCCGAAAAATCACGTTCAAACAAATAATGCACTATGCATTAGTTGTTTCGCTCTCGGAGGTCAATTGTCAGATTCATAAACACAGCTCAGAAGGAAATAACATGCTTTGTGCCCTTTCAGTGCTCACTGTTATGGCTGTATTTAGCAATTCCTCCAAACGCATCCGCCACTAACTGCCTGCTGGAGTCCGTCTGGAGACAGTGCCCCACACAATGCTAGCGGCAGCAGCACCCGGTGCTGTGGAAGCTTCCACAGTACCGGGTGCAAACATGGTATTGGCAAAAAAATACACTTAACATTTAACAATTTATTTAATAATTAATAGGGACACATAAGTGAACAACGAGATTTAGCCACACACACAAAAAAGTGAACAATGCGTGTACGGATTCCCGTAATATGTGATAGCAATGATCTTGACTGCTGGTGAAGTTTACAGTTTTATTTTCTTATTTTAGCACAGTACACATTAAGTAAAACACATAAACTACGACCACCTTAAGAGCTTGTGCCTCAATACGGGTCCATAAACTTATTAACGTTAGCATCTGTAGCGCAACTGTCTCTGCTAAGCGCTGTAGCCTTACTGACAATTCCACAGGCACGCACAGGAAGCAAAAACAAAACCACCATTATCAAAATAAAAGCCTACTTTTTTACTTCAGTGCATTAAATAATAAACCTTTCAGGGGGTTATACACCGTGGTTGTGGCGGTTGCTCGTTATCCTCTGCGGTAGGCTTGTCCATAGCATGGTACTACATAATTGTGGTTATCGCAACAGCCCTATAACAAGAAAAAGAATCTTGATTTCACCGGAGTGAAAGCATATTCGATTGTTAATTTTGTTATTTAAAATAGATTAACATTACTTTGGGTCATTTACACAGTACATATGCAAATATTTGCTATGTACAAAATTGATTATGCTTACACTTATGTAGAGCTACAACGATTACTTGAATAATTCGAATAACTCAGCTATAAAAATTGGTTGACTTAAACGGCCTATATCATGCAAAATCGACTTTTTTGGGTCATTTACATCTGGAAATGACCCAAATGGGTCATTTCCTGTCAGCGTGAAATGAAAAGGCTGAATTATTTCTCAATTCAGATTTATTACAACTGGGTCATCTGGACATCCCCAGCTCGCTCTCTCTGACAGGAACAAGAGACACACCCCCTCCAGCTGACGTCCTGGTCGTGGAAGGTGACGATGAGGCTGGCAGTACTCAGAGTGCTGTCAACATCACCAGCGATGAGGAGACCGTGGTAGCAGCTGTCGACCACGCCCCGGTCGCCAATGCAGCCCGTGGTCCTCCACCTACCGCCACGGCCGACGGGGAGAATGCTGACGAGGCCGCCAACTCTACAGAGGCCTGTACTGATGATGCCGTCGGCAGCAGCCCTTCTGGGGTTGCCAAAGCTGCCAAAGTTGCTGTAATTGCTGAAGAACGCGAGTGTGAGTTCGAGGAAGTTGAGAGTCGCCGTTCCAAGAAGAAGAAGAGGTCCTACGCTAATGCACTTCAATCGTCTGACAACCAACCGACTGCCAAGCAGACCACAAACCAGCTACAGGCTGTCAACAAGACACGCCCCCACTCACAGTTACACGTTGTACCAAAGTCTGGTAGGAGGTCTGGCGGACATCAGGGTCAAGATCAAGGTCATAAGAAGCACCAAGTCTTCATCAGTCAACTCGACCCCACCACCAGACCCCATCATGTACGCTCCTACATCAAAACCCATGTTAAATTAAATGACAATCTCAAGATTGAGCAACTAGAAACCAAGTATGATGGTTATGCCTCTTTTAAGATTACATGTCCTGCCAGTTGCAGCAAGAAGTTGCTTGAAAAAAATGTGTGGCCATCTGGTTTATACCTTCGACAGTTTTTTGAGAGGAAATGATCTACATGTGATTGTCATTATTGTGTTAGTCATTATACTCATTCAATAGTAGGACCAACCTTAGAATATGTTAATTCAACTGCCAGAATGTAAAAACTTCATCTAATGAGATCTCCAGTTTATGTGATAACCATGACATTGTGTTGTTGCAGGAACACTGGTTGTTCGAAAACGAATTGTCTATTCTGAGCAGATTACATGGTTACTTTATAGGACAAGGTGTTTCTTTTATGGATACGGAAGAACGTGTTATCTTAGGTCGCCCCTATGGCGGCGTCGGTATCCTATGGCGGAAGTCACTTGCGAACAGTTGTGTTGTGAAAACTTACGATTGCGTAAGAGTTACAGGTATTGAAGTCAACCTGGGTGACTTTCACTGTCTTATATTATGTGTATATTTCCCCTATGACAGTGTTGAAAACTTGGATGAATACTTGCACTGCTTGAGTCTTGTTAAACGAATCACCGAGGATTTTCCAACTCCATATGTGTTCACAATTGGTGACTTCAACGCTAATACAGCACGTTCAAGTTGTTTTGGAGACGAACTGGTGTCTTTTTGTGAGAGTTACTCCTTACACATCTCGGACAGGATTATCTTACCAGGTGATACCTTTACTCATGTTAGCATGGCTCATGGCTCTACTTCATGGCTTGATCACTGTGTGACTACATCCTCAGGCCATGATAACGTGTCCAATATCAAAGTTCTGTATGACTATGTGAGTTCCGATCATGTACCTTTATCTATAGACATTGAGGTATCTAGTGCTGTAAGTGGCCCCCGGGAAGCTCCCTCAGCCACAACGGGCAGTAGAACATACAAATGGCGTGATGCCACAGCGTCAGACCTGTCCAGATATAAGAAACTTACTCGTAGGAAACTCTGTAACAACCGTGCTCCTATGGACGCCATCAGGTGTCACGACCGTAATTGTGCGGCACACAGGGATGATATTGACAGGTTTTACAGTGATATTGTTGATGCTTTAACTTACTGTGTGAGTGAATGCATTCCTAGTCACAGTGTGGCCACCCAATATAACATCCCAGGCTGGAATGATGTCGTTAGCGAGGCTCACACAGCTGCTCGGGATGCTTTTTTGTGGTGGAGGAGTAATAGCAAACCACATTCTGGTCCAATATTTGAAAACATGAAAAATTGCAGGGCTAGGTTCAAATATGCTCTACGAGCATGCAGGCGCAATGAAGAAAGTATCAAATGTGACCAGCTAGCTAATCACATGAGTGAACTGAACATGGTAGAATTCTGGAAACAAATGAAGGCTATGAGCTCCCACCGGTCTGTCAGATCAAACACTATTGATGGTGTGACTGGTGACGTTAATATTGCTGAAAAGTGGAAATGTCAATATGAAGCTATTTTCAACTCAGTCAAGAATGTTTCAATGAAGGATTCTGTTATGCACGATATTCGTCTGTATAACGACATGTTTGATGCCTCTGATATTTCTGCTGTTACTCCTGTTGAAGTTGATTCACTGATCAAAGTTCTCAAGAAAGGCAAATCAGCTGGCCCTGACTGTCTCACCAGTGAATGCCTCATCAACGCTGATTTCAATTTGTGTATTCTGTTGTCATTGTGTTTTAACTGTATGTTTGTTCATGGTTACATGCCAGATATGTTGATGGACTCTGTTATTATTCCTTTGGTGAAAAACAAGTGTGCCAGTCTGTCTGATATGAACAACTACAGACCTATAGCTATTGCAAATGTTATATCTAAACTGTTAGAGGGTTTAATCCTGAACAGAATTGAGGATTATCTGTGGACAAACGACAATCAATTTGGTTTCAAGTCAGCTCTTTCAACTGACAAGGCTGTTTA
This sequence comes from Pholidichthys leucotaenia, assembly GCA_020510985.1. Classification (NCBI taxonomy): domain Eukaryota; kingdom Metazoa; phylum Chordata; class Actinopteri; order Cichliformes; family Pholidichthyidae; genus Pholidichthys; species Pholidichthys leucotaenia. The sequence continues at coordinate 261,888,630 of CM035843.1, forward strand.
CCTACTCCATGAATTTGTTGACTACTTCAGAAGCCAATCCACTAGTGTCTATGCTACGTTCCTAGATGCTAGCAAAGCTTTTGACAGGATTAACCACTGGTGTTTGTTCAGAAAATTGATCGATCGAGGTATTCCTATTTACATTGTTAGCATCCTGTTATACTGGTACAGAAGGCAGTCTATGGTTGTTAGATGGGGCAATATCACCTCATCCAAATTTCATGTGACCAACGGTGTTAAACAAGGTGGTATACTGTCACCCTTGTTGTTTAATGTCTATGTTGATGATCTCAGTGTACTGTTGAACAATACTAATGTGGGCGGCTCCTTTAACGGTGCACTGTTAAATCACATTTTCTAAGCTGATGACCTCTGTTTGTTAAGTTTGTCTACTGCAGCGATGCAACATCTCCTTTCGGTGTGTGAAAAATTTGGTGAAAAAAATGACATCTTGTTCAACTGTACTAAATCTATGTGTATGGCTTTCAAACCAAAGGGTGTCAATACGTCGAATCCTGTTATGCCACTTTGTGGTAATAGCTTGAACTTTGTTGAAAAAGTCAAATACCTAGGTGTGTGGATTGAATCTGATAAGACCAATGTTGATTGTAACAGGCATCTCAGGAAACTATATGCTCAAACAAATTTACTGTTGCGAAATTTCCATAGATGTTCTCCTGATGTCAAATGTATGTTGTTCAAGACCTTCTGTACCTCAATGTACTGCTCGCCTTTATAGTTTAATAGCAATGTTGCTGTTAGGAACAAAATCTGCATTGCATATAATAACTCCCTAAGAAGGTTGTTATATGTACCACGAAGGTCGAGTGCAAGCAAGATGTTTGTGTCTGTGAACATTCCGTCTTTTGGCGAATTGATACGTAAGAATGTTTACAGTTTTATGAGAAGGTTGCTGGCATGTAACAATCATCTTATATCAGCAATTGTCAACTCGTCACTCACACTTCATTCCAGCATTTGGAAGTGGTGGCGTTCCATTTTATACTGAGCCCATTATTGTATGTTATTGTTGTAGCGCTGAGTGTCTGCTGATCTGTATATACTTTTATTTATTTATTTATCTATTTTCTACTCGTTTTAGTTTTGCTCTTAATATGAACCCTGAGTTTGAAATAAACATTTGAATTTGAATTTTTTGAGCTTTTAAGCATGTTATAATGTTAATTCCTCACCAAAAACACCCCCAAAGTGGTATTTTGCTCCATTCACGCATCTCTGAGTATTCCTCCTCAACCCTGCTCTCTGAGCTGCTGCTCCGCCCTGTCCCTGATAATGATTGGGTCCTCACGTTCATACGTATGAACGTGGGTGAGCCGCCCACTCCAGGAAGTGCCTGTGCTGCCAGCACCACCCCCAGGCTAACGCACACACCCACTTTCTCCGTGCAGCTAACGGAGCGGTGATCGGCAAAACTCTTTCACTTTAGCATTGACGCTGTGAAGTAGTTCCTCGCGCACCTAAGCTGCTCAGTGACAACTGTTTGCTTTTTTACGTAAGACAATGCCTTCTAAGTGGCGTAAATGTGTCTTTGGCTGTGAGAGATTTAGGAGTTTGTTCAGCCTTCCTAAAGAAGAGCCTACTCGTCAGAAATGATCGGAGTTTATTATCATCATGAAATGGGTGGCAGCCACAAGAAGGAGAGGTGGAGCCTCAGAGATCAAGGCATCTTACTTCCGGGTTGGAAAAGTAGCTCGCGAAAATAACTCATATTTCATAAGAAATTCATTCTCCAGTGTACCAAAGGTAATATACTGTCACATACATGCATATAGTTTACTCTGAAAGGCTTAAAATAGCATGATATAGGCCCTTTAAAATCTATGATTCAATGCTTCGTTTTAAGTATCATTTCTGGTCTATATAACCTTATGGTCTACTTCCAGTCATGCTACATAAACAAGACGCAGCTTTGTTTAATGGCACCATGTGAAAGTGACAGCAAAAAGGAAGAAAGTCAGAAAAAGTGACAAAAAAGTATCTCAAGTCTGGGATTATTTCAAGCTCAAACTGAAGGAAAACATTGTGCAGTGTGTATATTGTAAAGCTGAGCAGCGAGCTAGCATCCTGAACATCGTTATTACAGTGTCTTGGCAGGAAGCCTCCCACATCATGCACGGCCAGTGCACCTGAGACAAGGTACGTGATTGAAATTTTAAATTCAGATGAATAGAATGTAGTCAGCTATGCTAATCAGTCCCTCCAGGATTTTGCGATTTTTGCGATCGCACTAATTCATGCAAAATCAGTGATTCGCCACATCTTTTGTGCAACCTTGCAACTTTGTCCAATCACCTCAACTTTCCCACAATTTTGTCCAATCCTCGTCAACTTCCACCAATTTCACCAAACAAACTTGTCCCTTAGTAGCACTCAAATGCTCAGTCTAATCAACCAAATGTGTCGCTGCACTGCGCTCACTTCCGTGTTTACAGTGAGTATTAACGGAACACTTCAGCAAAAAAAAAACCCAGTATGTGTGATTAAAAAAAAAAAAACCACTCACCCGCGAGCTTTCCCACACGTCCCTTCCTCTGTCTCCCCTGGCCCGCCGGTGAAAGTCTCCCCATGTCTCTGCCCTGACCACGTGTACGAAGTGCTGTGTTTGTGTTGAAAAAAGCCCGCCTGCCTGAAAAGCACCCCGTCGCAGGAGCACGTGTAAGGAGAGACACTGTAAAACCACAAACAAATGAGCAAATCTAAAACTACAGCCAGTGCTTGAACGTTTTATTCATCTTTAGAGGTAAAATCATTACTACATCTTGTCAATGAGCTTTAAAGCTTTGAATCTCTGGTCTGGACATTGGCCAATCTGTGCCCCCGGCAAACCCCCAAGGAGAGCTCCTCCTCCCTTTACATTCTCAGTAAAGGAAAGATGAGTATCTGATGAGACAGGTGTGTGTCAAGACATGCAGACAGATAGACAGACAAGTAGGGGTCAGGCACAGAAAGAGAGAGGAAAATTTAGTAATTTTTTTTCAGAAAAACAGACTTGGATAGACAATACAGAGCAACAGAATAAATTATTTCTTTTTTTCTCTGCATTCGATACTGAGTGGTTGAGGACTGCTGTGGTTAGGCAGTTTTCAAATGAAGGTGCTGCCATAACTTCCAAATCTATACTCTTTAACAAGCATTCAGTGCAATTTAGCTGTTGTAATGTGTTATGAACCCTCGTGCGCCATTACACAGCGCACCGAGAGAGGAATGATAAACCCACGTGCAGGAGTAGATGCATGCATTTTATTAACATAAACCCTAAAATAACAAGTGCAGCAAACAGTCATGATTATACAGAGAGTTGGAATGATAATAATGAGGCCACCAGACATACAGGGATGCCTCCTGGATGCTCAACAGCCCGGGGAAGGGAATGCCTAGTGCCGCAGAGCTGCTGTCGGCACAGGGAAAAAGGCAAACATTAACTTACGGAGGTGGAGCAATCCGGGGCTGTCCATACAGTCCGGTGGATGAAGATGAAACAGGCTGACAGAGTAACGTAGGGAATGGTAACTTGCATACACAAAGGTACACGCTGTCGTGTATGAAGCACATAATGCTCCGGCGGTCTCTCTCTACTCTCACAACATTTAAGTAGTCAAAATACTAATGAGGGAAGACACCGCCGATGTGAATGAGCGTGGGCTGGATGTAATTGAAAACGTGTGCTTGAGTGAGTGTATGAGCATGTGAATGGGAGTGAATGAAGTGTGTGCATGTAAGTGTGTGAAACACCCATAACGAGGCTCAGCTGGCGACACTGACAGGAGGAGGGGGCGTGCCCGAGCTGTCAGGGAGCAAGGACCCAAAGGACTCCCTGAAGCGCCTGATGGAAAATAAATAGAGAAGCGGGCCAAAATAACCACGGGTCAGAACTGGGTTTGGGACCACCAAACCCAGGTTCATGACAGTAATGGATAATTATTTTATTCATCCTTTTTATCTCCAGCTGGTTGAAGCCCAAAGGGGTCGAAGAGTCCCTTTGGGCGAAGACTGAAAGGGGATTATGTTATGGGTCAGTCCATCTGTCTGTCTGTCCATCCATCTGTCCCACTTCTGTGAAATCAACTCTTCCTACAGTTTACCTATTGAACAGGTATACAGTATACCTAGTGAAAGCATCATCTTTTAAGTTTTACATTTTTGTGTATGATTTATGCAAACACTGTAAAGGTAAATGTGAAAAAAAAATACCTGCAAACTAGTTGCTTTTCGGCGAAAAGCACTGAAATGAATCCCAAATATGTTACTCATGTGACTCGTGTAGATCCAAAGAGGTTTCTTTTTTTTGGAGGGGGGGGGGCAGTGGCCGCCGCTGGCCGCCGGCAGTTTCCCTGGAACAAAGCTTTCAGGAACAACGGGGGATAGTCATCTCACAATGAAACATTATTGGTGGTGGAACGCATCATGCTTCATCATTTGGCCATTCACAATCAAGATGACTGCATCGCCTTCTTTCCCAACTTTTGCCGCCGTTTGTTGGCTGGATTGTCAGCGAGAGTTTGGAAGTAAGTGTTGCTATCTGCCTGCCTACGATATATGCTGTGTAACTTAAAGTCGATAAAGTGTGTTATGATCCTTTTCTCTAACAGCACATTTTCCAACATGTTTGACTTCATAATGGAATGCTCGTCTGCTTGTTAAAGGGTGAGTTAATGGTCATTTTACTTATTTTTATTTTTCTAATTATTGTGTATTGCAGGGGTCACAAACTAGCAGACTCCAGTCCAGACTCTGAAGTCTTTTGATACAGTTAAAAAAATAATAAAAATACTGCTGTTCATTGTGAAAACCTGCAACAGTTTGTCTTGGTTTATTTCAAAGTGGGCTAGTTCGTCCTTTATTCATTTTCCCCACACATAAGAAGGACTCAAATATTAACCTTTGGTTTTCAGTTAATTTCAAAGAAGGCCATATAATTTTTCATGTTGCTTCAGAGAGTAACATATAATAGCAACTAAATTTCAGTTTCAAAAATTTCAGAATCTGTTTTCTTCACTGTTGTAGTATGAATTCATAAATGTCACAAACCGTCACATAAACTACATTTCTTGTGTATTTAGTGCTATATATAAAACTTTATAAGCAGCATAATCTTTATTTTAGTGATTAAACAGCTGTTGGGGCTCTCAGCTTAGTCAATTTTAGTCAGAGAGAGGCAAAGTAGCTCTTTGTTTTGCAAAGGTTGCAGACCCCTGGCCTACAGTATCACTCAGTTCAAAGCGAATAAATTTGGGAAGGCCATCTCCACTGCATCCGTACAGTTATGTGATTCCAACCTGTCCGAGGGTCCCCTGGGTAGAACAGGTAGCTCCGCAAAGAAAGCATTAAACACTGCACTAATCACATAAAAATATAGTCATATTGTGGAGTGTGTGAAATAAGAGGCTGACTCATGGCAGACGGTTTATTACACACTTCACATCTCTCAAGCACAGAACAGAATGACTCATTTCAGCAGGCACTCTCTTTTTACCCAAAACTCTCCTCACAAGTTTCATGGCATTTCTCCACACACAACATGACATTTGCAATACACTGCATTCAACCCCCTACGTCCTTGACTCCTTCCTGCTATCTTGCCAGGAACCTCCTGAGCATTGTTCTCCCATGCTTATCCACTGTCTCTTGTCTGAGATGCTAAATAATCTGACTCCCCCAAGGTGCTACACTCCCCTCCCCCAGCATCTTAGATAGAACAATAGAACATCAGTCCACATGCCGTTTGGGCTTCCGTCTCCTCCCGTATCTGCTGTAACTGGGGTTTACTGCCTCCGTGGCGCTGCTGTGCCGGTGGGGGGCTGCTGGGAGTGTGTCTGACTGCGGGTGGGCCGTGATGGGGGGGGGGGCACTTCGGTCTGTCTGTGTGGCTGCTCTGATGAATCGTTTCCCTGTGGAGCTCTCCGTGGGGGTCTTCCACGCCGAGGGGCCCTAGCCAACAGCACTTGCTCGTCCGCCACAACGAAAGCGGGTTTGAGTCTGTCTATGCCAAGTTTCTCCCGTCTACCCCCAAGTCTAGCACAAAATGCTTATCCCCTGTTTCCAACACTCTGAACGGTCCATCATAGGGTGGGCGCAACGGAGGGCGGTGGGCGTCGTGTCTGACGAACACGAACTCCACCTCTTCAAAGTTTTAGGCACGAAAACACGTGGAAAACTGTGGTGAGCAGGGCCCGGCAGCGTGCCTGTGTTTGCGCTACGCTGCAAAAGCTGAGACGGGGAGCTGTCCGGCGCGGGATTATCTGGCAGAAATTCCCCGGGCAGCCGTAGGGGCTGCGCAAAAACCAGCTAAGCTTCCAGATCCTCTTTCGGCATGGAGTGCAACCCCAATAAAACCCACGGCAGCCTGTCTACCCAATTTGCATCCGTCAGTGAAGTCCTGAGTGCTGCTTTCAGTGATCTATGAAAACGCTCGCATAACCCATTGGCCTGTGGGTTGTATGCAGTTGTGCGGTGAATTGTAACACCCAGGCTGCGGGCCATCGCGGACCAGAGTTTGGAAACAAATTGAGGGCTCCTGTCAGACGTAGTGTCCGACGGGACTCCAAAACGCGCCACCCATGCTGTTAAAAAAGCGCGTGCTACGTCCGCAGACGTGGTTGCCGCCAGCGGGACTGCTTCTGGCCAGCGCGTGGTGCGGTCCACTACTGTCAGGAGGTGCGTGCACCCTTGTGATGGCGGGAGGGGGCCCACGAGGTCCACGTGAACATGGTGGAACCTCTTAGCCGGGACACGAAACGGCTCCAAGGGAGCCTTCGTGTGTCTGTGTACCTTGGCTCGTTGGCACGCCACGCAGGCTGCAGCCCACTCTTTTACTTGTTTGCGTAGGCTCGGCCACACAAACTTCGCTTCCACCATTTTGACCGACGCGCGCACTCCTGGGTGCGCCAGAGTGTGAACCGACTCAAACACGCGGCGGCGCCACGCGACCGGGACCACTGGACGCGGGCGTCCCGTGGAGACATCGCAGATTAGGGGGGTGCCGCCATCTTGCAGCACCCTGCTCTCCAGCCTTAACCCTGTTGGTTCAGACTGGAGCGCGCGCACGTCTGCATCGCTAATCTGCTCCGCGGCCATGGCTGCATAATCTATCCCCACACAGACCGGGGCCACCACGGTGCGTGAGAGGCAGTCCGCCACCACATTCAGTTTACCCGACACATGCTGAATATCGGTGGTAAACTCTGAGATCGCGGCCAGCTGTCTCTGCTGCCGGCCCGACCACGGTTCTGAAACCTTGGCCATCGCGAACGTTAGTGGCTTGTGGTCCACAAATGTGGTGAAGTTGCGCCCTTCCAGCCAGAACTGGAAGTGGCGTATGGCCAGGTGGAGAGCCAGCAACTCTCTGTCGAACGCGCTGTATTTACGTTCGCTGTCGTGCAAAGTTCTGCTGAAAAAGGTGAGCGGCTGCCAAGCCCCGGCGACGCGCTGCTCCACGACAGCCCCTATGGCCACGTCTGAAGCATCGGTGGTGAGCGCTATCCGGGCCACCGGGTCCGGATGCACCAGCAGTGCGGCGTTTGCCAGGGCTGCTTTAACTTCCGAGAACGCCTGCTCTCGCTCCGGGGTCCATTCGACCCTATCCGCGGGTTTCTGTTTCTTGAGCGCGGCATACAATGGTTGCATGAGCTGCGCCGCGCGGGGAAGGAAACGGTTATAAAAGTTCACCATCCCCAAAAATTCCTGCAGCGCCCTGAACGTCTGAGGCCGGGGAAAATCCACCACGGCGCGCACTTTGTCGGGCAGCGGGATCGCTCCTTCCGGAGACACGCGGTGCCCCAAAAAATCAATCTCCGTCACGCCGAACTGGCATTTCGCCGGGTTGATTATTAACCCGTGCTCTTCCAACCTCCGGAAAACCGTCGTGAGGTGGGTTTCGTGTTCGTCTTCGGACGCACTGGCTACCAGGATATCGTCCAGGTAGATGAACATGAATGGGAGATCGCGCAGCACTGCATCCATCATGCGCTGGAATGTCTGTGCCACTCCTTTTAACCCGAATGGCATGCGTAGGAACTCGAATAGACCGAACGGGGTTATTACCTCTTTTTGGGTACATCCTCGGCATGCACTGGGACTTGGTGGTAACCGCGGACCAGGTCTATTTTAGAAAAAATGCGTGCTCCGGCGAGGTGTATGGAAAAATCCTGTATGTGGGGAATTGGGTAGCGGTCGTGTGCTGTGGCGTTGTTCAACCTGCGGAATTCACCGCACGGTCGCCACAATCCCTCAGCCTTAGGGACCATGTGTAGCGGGGATGTCCATGGGCTGTTAGATCGCCTGATGATGCCCAACCTTTCCAGGTTGGCGAACTCCTCGCGTGCTATGGCCAGTTTAGCTGCGTCCAAGCGCCGAGGTCTTGCAAAAACGGGTGGCCCGGTGGCGGTGATAAAGTGCTCCACCCCGTGTTTAACGATGGCCGCCAAAAACGTCGGGACCGTGAGTGCTGGGAACTGAGTGAACAGTGTGTGGAACTTACCGCCTGTAGCTGTGACGTTGGCTTGTGCTGTTGGCTGGGTCACTCGAGCTATACAGGGGAGAGAGTCGAAGGACAGTGCATTAACCAGGCGCCTGTTAGCAACATCAACCAGTAAACCATGCGCACACAGAAAATCAGCCCCCAGGATATGGTAATTCAGTGCTGCTACGACAAACGTCCCCTCATATGTACGGCTATATAGAGATAAGATCAGTGTCCTCTCACCAAAGGTCTTAATATCCGAGCCGTTTACTGCCAACATCTCGGTGCCGCTAGGTCCTGCCAGCCGGTCAGCGTAGGTCGGCCGGATGAAACTCTTCTGGGCTCCGGTGTCCACGAGGAAACGCCTCCCCGAGCGTGCATCCGTCAAGTAGAGCAGCTTGTTCTCTTCACCGAGGGTTGCAGCTGCTACCAACTGTCGGCCTCGGCGTTTTCCTGAGCGCTTGAATTGACACGGTGGCACACATCTGTGTGCATTCTCTCCGAAGCGGCGGTGGTAGAAGCAGAGCGTGTCTCTCTGGCGCTCCTTGGCCCCCGCTGCTGCTACTGTCGGTGGCTCCTCGCCTCCTCTGGTTGTCTCGCTGGGCTCCACCGCTGCCGCGTTGACTGTGATCACCCTGGTGGTGAGGATGATCCGGTCTGCCTCCTGGGCTAGCGCACGGTAGTCGCGCATGGCCAGCAACAGCGAACTGGCCAGAACCGCTCTCGCCACTGTTGGAAGGTTCCGGAGGAAGAGGTGGGCAAACAGAAAGTGCTTGTCGTCCATGCCCCTTAACGCCAGCATCTTCTCAATCAAGTCTACGGCCGAACCATCTCCTAACTCGGCCTGCGTCAGGAGCCTCTCCGCTCTCTCACAGTCAGAGAGTGTGTAGTGCCGGGTCAGCGCAGCCTTGAGCGCCTCGTATTTGTTGCTGGCTGGCGGCTGATCGAGCAGGCTCACTACCTGCTGAGCTGTGCGGGCGTCCAGCGCTGCAACCACATGGTAGAATCTGGTGTCATCTGCCGTTACTCCCCTGAGGGCGAACTGGGCCTCGGTGTGGTGGAACCAAGAGCGCGGGTTGTGCTGCCAGAAATCCAGTAGCTTGACTGAAACTGCACACGCGTGGCTGGGGGTTCCAGTCTGGGCTGTCTGTGGGATGGCTGCCGCCTTGCTGGAGCTTCCTGACCGGGCCGGCTCCGGGGTTCTTGCCTCGTGTTCCATAATACGTCTTGGGTCACCAGTGTGGAGTGTGTGAAATAAGAGGCTGACTCATGGCAGACGGTTTATTACACACTTCACATCTCTCAAGAACAGAACAGAATGACTCATTTCAGCAGGCACTCTCTTTTTACCCAAAACTCTCCTCACAAGTTTCATGGCATTTCTCCACACACAACATGACATTTGCATTACACTGCATTCAACCCCCTACGTCCTTGACTCCTTCCTGCTATCTCGCCAGGAACCTCCTGAGCATTGTTCTCCCATGCTTGTCCACTGTCTCTTGTCTGAGATGCTAAATAATCTGACTCCCCCAAGGTGCTACAATATTACATTTTTTAGGCAGAACTGAAAATTATAGTTATATAGTTTTTTGCTGTCTTCTAGCTGAGTTTACTGTGAAACAGTACATTTGATAATGATTCTGACACTTCTACAGCAATCTCTTACCTTCCTTTTGAACCCAAATTTATTGAGAAAAATGTTTTTATTCAAGAAATATAAGCTTGCAGGCTTAGTTGTTCAGATGAACAGAGTGAGATCGACAGTAGGGTTAATTGTGGCCAGGTGTGACGCTCAACAAGTATTCAGATCCAGTGAAAGCAGTCTAATAACACCCAAAATATGACCCATGTTCTGCATTCAAAACTTGAGTTATATACAGTAAGTATGGAAGTATTCTTAACCAAATGACTGTAAGTATGAAATATTTAAAAAAATGTTCATTTTTGTCATACAAAAAAATCTTAAAGTAAAAGTGGTCATTGTGTAAAATGGTGTTTCATTATTTTATAGGATATTTATAGATTAATTTTACTGCTACATTAATGTGTAGCATTGAAAGGTTGAAAAAAACTAGTTTTAAGTGTTAAACGCTGTTAATAAATGTGCTTTGTTATCAGAAGCAAGTGTTATCTTTCCCCTTTATTTTCTTCTCAGAGTACACCAGAATGCTTAATTTATGTGTTAAAATCTCTAAATTTTTCTGGGGGGGGGGGATGCCCCCAAACACACACACACACACACACACACACACACACACACACACACACACACACGTTTAGTTTGTCACCTTTTTCACCCCTTCTGACTTTGCAAGTATGAAAACGTAAGGTTGACCTCCTTTATTCAAGTAATTGATAAACTTTACGGCCAGTTCAGAAACATGCTATCCTGTCAATATTTGAAAGTGCACATCATTGATGAATTTATGCATTAGCATAAATAAATCAATTAATGTTAATAATTTACGTCAGCCAATTGCATGAATTACCTGTAAATACTGCTTAAAGCTGACTTTTAAAGAGCATAATTCATCACACATCAATCCATGAACAAATTAGCTAAATTCCATGTCATGCCCTGCAATGGTTAATAACATGATAGCAAGCTTCTTGTGGCACAACTGAAAATTGAATTATTAGCAGTTGCATCGAAAACATTGATGGTTTACTGCAGGGGTGTCCAACCAGGTGCCATGGAGAGCCAAGACCCTGCAGGTTTTCTCTTCTACCCAGTCTCTTCAGCAGGTGTTTTCACTTATCAGCAATCAGTGGGAAGAAGTTCACAGAAATCTGCTGTTGAAGACACTGGTTGGAGGTAAAACCTGCAGGGTCTTGGCTCTCCATGGCACATGGTTGGACACCCCTGGTTTACTGACATATGCTGTCATGAGATTCTGTTGCATATGCAATGGTAGAGCAACATTATTTTGTAAATTATTGATATGACAGCCCATAAATTTAAAATGTCAATGAATTTCCGCACAGACAGAAAGTGAATGATCCTCTATACAGAAGTGTCGATTATTCCACATGGATCAGTGGCTTTGGAGAAGATTAGATTAGATTAGATTATCTGTTTATTTGACAGGGACAGTGCAATAAACATAGACAATTAATCAAATGACAATCAATCTGATGTGTTGCACAAAGAGTGTATAGCTATTAGCTAATTTGCAACTCTTGTCCCTGGATGGGCTTTAGAAAGGAGAAACAAGTAAAAAGAAAAAAGGATAAGGAAAAGAAAAAATGAAAACAGAATAAACAATAACCACATACATCAATGCAAAAAAGATTATAAATACATTATAAATACACAATTATAAATATTATAAATATTATAAAGATTATAATAATATCACTTCCGCCCTCCAAAGGCTTCACTTCCGCCCTCCAAAGAGAGCAGACGCTTTTTTCTTCTGTCCTGCTCTGACTTATCTCCTCCTCCCCTAACTAACTGGATCCCAGCTTGCTGTCGTCTGTCTGCGTCTTTACTGCTGATTATCGAAAGAAATTATGGAATTAATAAGCTGGGCTTTGAACGCAATTGACACTATCTTTTCAACGAGGAAAAGTGCCCTGGGGGAGGTTGTTTGCCCCGCAGGAACGACTGCTGCGGGCTATTTACGGGAAACAAGTAATTGGAAACTCTTGTGCCTGACTGATCTTTTTATCGAAGATGTAGAAGATTTATACGTCTTTGTAGTAATGGTGATTGGGATCGTTCTGATTGGATCTGGGATTGTCCTGGTGTACTGCAAATTGTTGAAGATGGATACAACCTATCAAAATGCTGGCCAGGTGAGGTGCATCCATCAAATTGAAAAAATGGAGGACCCTGATAGCGGCAAATGGAGAACTGTCTCGGAAGGTGGATTACATCATGATTACGCTTAGGGCCATCCACGATGGATTCAACGTCCAGCAATGAAGGATTAAGTACTGAATCTGTAAGAGAATATAAAGTTCTTTTCTCTCTGTGATTAGTACTATTCGACAAAATCTGACTCCCTCACAAAAATCCTCCTGATCATCTGCAGTCTTTGTTTTCAAAACATTGAGCTCATGGCCTTCGGACAGGCAGCTGCATGGCTCCAAGGACAATGCCAGCAGCCAGACAAAACATCTCCTGCCAAAGAGTCCTTGTTGTTCTTAACTGATACAACACCTACTTTCAACATTACACTCATACTGATTCATAAACTGATGATAAAGATGATTCACTCACTGCTCTCTCTGTGTCTTGTGATCTTTTTTGTCTGCTGACTGTGCATTGAGGGCTTTTTTTTCTTGTAATCATAATATTGATCATATAAGACCACTATTCTGAAATCAATGATTTTTTTGCTCCTTCCTATTGTATTACCCTTTCCCATGCTTCCTGTACCCTACTGTTGGCAGGCGCGTTCACAGATGCAGCCGTGTCACCGGGAATGCAGGTCATTTTCTGTGTCAAGTCAAATCCCTTGTATGTTATCAGTTATCTGTTAATGTACTTGGCAATAAATCTTTTCTGAGTTTTTTTTTTCTGAGATAAATATTATAAATACACAATATAACAACCTGACTCACATTTGCCTATTTCAGGCCTCCCTCCCTTCGTCTCTCACTATAAACAAACACATTCATTCCTTCCCTTCATTCACTCATTCATTCAAGAGAAATGGAATAAGACAGTGAGATCAGTATGAAATAATTTCTATATTTTATACAGTGCATCTGGAAAGTATTCACAGCACTTCACTTTTCCTCATTCTATTATGTTACAGCCTTATTCCAAAATGGATTAAATTCATTTTTTGCCCTCAAAATTCTACACACAACACCCCATAATGACAACGTGGAAAAAAGTTTTTTTTTTTTTTTTTTAGATTTTTGCACATTTATTAAAAATAAAAAAACTAAGAAATCACATGCACATACAGTAAGTATTCACAACCTTTGCCATGAAGCTCAAAATTGAGTTCAGGTGCATCCTGTTTCCACTGATCATCCTTGAGATGTTTCTACAGCTTAACTGGAGTCCATCTGTGGTAAATTTAGTTGATTGGACATGATTTGGAAAGGTACACACCTGTCTATATATGGTGGTGTGAAAAAGTGCCCCCTTCATGATTTCTCATTTTTTTGTATGTTTGTCACATTTAAATGTTTTAGATCATCAAACAAATTTAAATATTAGACAAAGATAACACAAGTACATACAAAATGCAGTTTTTAAATGAAGGTGTTAATTATTAAGGGAAAAAAAATCCAAACCTAGATGGCTCTGTGTGAAAAAGTGATTGCCACCTAAACCTAACAACTGGTTGGGCCACCCTTAGCAGCAACAACTGCAATCAAGCAGTAACTGGCAATGAGTCTTTTACAGCGCTGTGGAGGAATTTTGGCCCGCTCATCTTTGCAGAATTATTGTAATTCAGCCACATTGAAGGATTTTCGAGCATGAACCAGCTTTTTAAGGTCATGCCACAGCATCTCAATCGGATTCAGGTCAGGACTTTGACTAGGCCACTCCAAAGTATTTATTATGTTTTTCTTAAGCCATTCAGAGATAGACTTGCCGGTGTGTTTTGGATCATTGTCCTGCTGCAGAACTCAAGTGCGCTTCAGCTTGAGGTCATGAACAGATGGCCAGACATTCTTCAGGATTTTTTGGTAGACAGCAGAATTCATGGTTCAATTTACCACAGCAAGTCTTCCAGGTCCTGAAGCAGCAAAACAGCCTCAGATAATCACACTACCGCCACCATATTTTACTGTTGGTATGATGTTCCTTTTCTGAAATGCTGTGTTACTTTTACGCCGGATGTAATGGGACACACACCTTCCGAAAAGTTCAACTTTTGTCTCATCAGTCCACAGAATATTTTCCCAAAAGTCTCGGGGATCAACAAGATGTTTTCTGGCAAAACTGAGATGAGCCCCTTTATGTTCTTTTTTCCCAGCAGTGGTTTTTGTCTTGGAACTCTGCTATGCAGGCCATTTTTGCCCAGTCTCTTTCTAATGGTGGAGTCATGAACACTGACCATAACTGAGGCAAGTGAGGCCTGCAGTCATTTGGATGTTGTTGTGGGGTATTTTGTGACCTCTTGGGTGAGTCATCGCTGCCCTCTTGGGGTAATTTAGGTCAGCCATTCACTCCTTTGAAGGTTCACCACTGTTTCATGTTTTCGCCATTTGTGGATAATGGCTGTCACTGTGGTTCGTTGGAGTCCCAAAGCTTTAGAAATGGCTTTATAACCTTTTCCAGACTGATAGATCTCAATTACTTTGTTTCTCATTTTTTCCTGAATTTCCTTGATGATGACTAGCTTTTGAGGATCTTTTGGTCTACTTCACTTTGTCAGACAGGTCCTATTTAAGTGACTTCTTGATTGAGAACAGGTGTGGTAGTAATGAGGCCTGGGTGTGGCTAGAGAAATTAAACTCAGCTTTCCAAAGATGTGATAAACCACAGTTAATTTATGTTTTAATGGGGGGGGGGGTCACTTTTTCACACAGGGCCATGTAGGTTTGGATTTTATTTACCCTAAAAAATAAGCACCTTCATTTAAAAACTGCATTTTGTGTTTACTTGTATTATCATTGTCTAATATTTAAATTTGTTTGATGATCTGAAACATTTAACTGTGACAAACATACAAAAAAGAGAAATCAGGAAAGGGGCAAACACTTTTTCACACCACTGTAAGGTCCCACAGTTGACAGTGCACATCAGCACACAACCCAAGCATGAAGTCAAAGGAATTGTCTGTAGACCTCCGAGACAAGATTGCCTTGAAGTACAAAAATGGGGAAGGGTACAGAATAAATTCTGCTGCTTTAAAAATCCCAGTGAGCACAGTGGCTTCCATCATCCATAAATGGAAGAAGTTCAGAACTACCAGAGCTGGCCTGCCATCTAAACTGAGCAATCGGGGGAGAAGAGCTTTAGTCAGGGAGGTAACCAAGAACCTGATGGTCACCCTGTCAGAGCTCCAGCATGTGGAGAGAGGAGAAACTTCCAGAAGGACAACCATCTCTGGGGCAGCCCACCAATCAGGCCTGTATGGTAGAGTGGCCAGACAGAAGTCACTCCTTAGTAGAAGGCACATGGCAGCCCACCTGGAGTTTGCCAAAAGGCACCTGAAGGACTCTCAGATCATGAGAAAACAAAATTCTCTGGTCTGATGAGACAAAGATTGAACTGTTTGGTGTGAATGCCAGGCGTCATGTTTGGAGGAAACCAGGCACCACTCATCACCAGGCCAATACCATCCCTACAGTGAAGGATGGTGGTGGCAGCATCATGCTGTGGGGATGTATTTCAGCGCCAGGAACTGGGAGACTAGTCAGGATAGAGGGAAAGATCTCCAACGGAGATGAAGCTGAGTACAGAGGGCTTATCCAGGACTTCGTGGACTGGTGCCATCGGAACTGCCTCCAGATCAATGCGAGGAAAACTAAGGAGCTGGTGGTGGACTGCCGCAGGCAAGGACAACCTCTCACAGCACCAGTAAATATACAGGGAACAGACATCGAGATGATGACATCCTATAAGTACCTGGGTGTTCATCTGAACAATAAACTAGACTGGTCACACAATACTGATGCACTCTACAAGAAGGGACAGCACAGGCTGTTCCTACTGAGGAGACTCAGGTCTTTTGGTGTACAAGGGGCGCTGCTGAAGACATTCTATGAC
Source organism: Pholidichthys leucotaenia (assembly GCA_020510985.1). NCBI lineage: Eukaryota > Metazoa > Chordata > Actinopteri > Cichliformes > Pholidichthyidae > Pholidichthys > Pholidichthys leucotaenia. The sequence continues at coordinate 261,904,796 of CM035843.1, forward strand.
ACAGTGGTGGCATCAGCCATCACTTTTGGAGTGGTCTGCTGGGGCAGTGGCATTACAGCAGCCGATAGGAAGAGACTGAACAAACTGATCAAGAAAGCTAGCTCTGTCCTGGGGCAGCGCCTTGACCCAGTGGAGGAGATAGGAGAGAGAAGGATGGTGGCTAAACTGTCATCTCTGCTGGAGTCCGAGTTCCACCCTATGCAGGACATACTGAATGCACTGAGGAGCTCATTTAGCAGCAGACTACATCATCCTAGGTGCACAACCGAGAGGTTTCGCAGGTCCATCCTACCTACGGCTGTCAGACTGTACAACCTAAGCAGGGCTGCTCGCAGAGGTAGCAAAAAGACGTGACAATCTAATAGTTTTGAGTGCAAAAGACGCAATAGACTTACACAATGGTCCCCTCCGGTATACAACTAGGAAAATACCGGTCGCTATGGAGGGTGAGAATATGTATGGGTACATAATCATACCATGTAGGATAACTAAGTAGACGGTTGTGCTGTTTCATTCCATCTAGCAACAATACTCCACACTGTGTGTGTTTATATATTTACATATTTATTCCATCTAGCTACAATGCTCCGCACTGTGTGTGTTTATATATCTACATATTTATTCCATCTAGCTACAGTGCTCCACACTGTGTGTTTATATATTCATATATCTATTCCATCTAGCTACAATGCTCCGCACTGTGTGTGTTTATATATTTACATATTTATTCCATCTAGCTACAACGCTCCGTACTGTGTGTGTTTATATATCTACATATTTATTCCATCTAGCTACAATGCTCTGCACTGTGTGTTTATATACTCATATATTTATTCCATCCAGCTACAATGCTCCGCACTGTGTTTATATATTTATATATCTATCCCATCTAGCTACATGTCTATATATATATATATATATACAGTATATACTGTATATATATATATACTGTATATATATATATATATATATATATATATATATATATATATATATATATATATATATATATACATATGTATACTTGCTGCTCTTGTTTTTTTCTCTTGCCTTCTGATTGTTGCTCTGAGTGTTGCTATCCCTGTGCTGTTGCAATCCTGGAATTTCCCCATTGTGGGACTAATAAAGGCTTATCTTATCTTATCTTATCTTATCTTATCTTATCTTAAGATGAATGCAGCAATGTGCAGAGACATCCTGGATGAAAACCTGCTCCAGAGCGCTCTTGACCTCAGACTGGGGCGACGGTTCATTTTTCAGCAGGACAACGATCCTAAGCACACAGCCAAGATATCAAAGGAGTGGCTTCAGGACAACTCTGTGAATGTCCCTGAGTGGCCCAGCCAGAGCCCAGACTTGAATCCAATTAAACATCTCTGGAGAGATCTGAAAATGACTGTGCACTGACGCTTCCCATCCAGCCTTATGGAGTTTGAGAGGTGCTGCAAAAAGGAATGGGCGAAACTGCCCAAAGATAGGTGTGCCAAGCTTGTGGCATCATATTCAAAAAGACTTGATGTAATTGCTGCCAAAAGTGCATCAACAAAGTACTGAGCAAAGGCTGTGAATACTTATGTACACGTGATTTCTTTGTTTTTTGTTTTTAATAAATTTGCAAAAAATTCAAAAAACTTTTTTCATGTTGTCATTATAGGGTATTGTGTGGAGAATTTTGAGAAAAAAAAAAGAATTTAATCAATTTTGGAATAAGGCTGTAACATAAAATGTGGAAAAAGTGAAGCGCTGTGAATACTTTGCAGATGCACTGTATATGATAAAATTCCTACTTGTCAAAAGTTTACTTTGGTCAATTGAAATCTAAATTTATTACATCAGTGGTGCCACTCCAGGGGGTGACAGCTCTGAAGGACTTGATAACACCACACCCTGGCCTTGTAAAATGAGTGTGTGTGTAATTTGTGGATAAGGATGCCAGGGGAAAAAAGGGACACATTAGGTAGCAGCATAAAAAAATCTAACAAAATCATCTTTATTGTACTTCTCAGAAAGATGTGGCAAAGCCTTGCTCAGCACCATTCCCCAGTCATAAAGGTTTGAAAACCTTTCTGTATGCACTTTTTATTATTCATGTATTCAAGTTTGTATTATTTATTATTTCATTTGCTTAGCTAGGTTATATAACAATATCCACATTGTGTGCAAATTACACCAGATTTACTTCAACTAGGAGAGAATTTAGGAGACTGCAGTACATTTATGTGCAATAATTAGGATGATTCATGCTGAGGAATAGCTGAATGATATTATACTGGACCTTCTCATGGCAAAGTAAAAACATAAATTCTTAGCTTGACATGCATTCAGTCTATTTTACAGATTTTTCCAATTCCTTATCTATAGACCTTGACAGCCCAGCAGCAGCACCTTTCATAGTGTTTACTCAGTCAACCAAGACCTAAAAATCATTGACACCAAATTACACATTTTACCGCTTCTTGTACTGAGCAGTGTTTACGTGGCATGGTGCCACTAGGACAAAATTGGAAAATAACATAATTTTAAATGGTCATTCATCTGTGCTCCTCTTGATTACATTTTCATCTTTTCTGATTGCTGCAGCTGAACAGTTCTGCCCACTGAATTGCAGAAGAAACAAAAATTGCAAAGCACAGTCATAAACCTGTCAGTTGTCAGTGATGAGACTGAAGTGTGGGCGATTGCAACGTGTTAGTGGGTACCATAAATTTCACTGTGTGACTGGGGAACTCATGAACATGCACATTTTATGCACTCAGTCTCAGTGTTTGCTGTGTTTGCAGGTGCATGTTATAGTTTGAAAAGCATTTTTTTGTTGTTCTCCCCGCTGTGAGACATCCACTTTAGTGTAGGTGTTCTGTGATTAATAATTTCTGAAGGCATGGTTATGCGCTCACCCACTACACTCACAGCGTACATGATAATCTGCTGTCTAATCCAATAATACAGCCGACTGCTTGTAGATATTACCTTTACTGGCACATCTGTATTCTCTGAGTTCAAAGGAAGAAAAATGTAGTTGGAATTTTGCAAAAATCTTCCCCATTTTCTCTGTATTTGCAGTAAAGTTTGCTGGCATCCCTTCTGACTCTTTAAATGGAATATGACCAATAAAAATTTATTCTGCCATTATAGAGGCTATCCAAGCACCTAAATGGAAGATTAGAACTCATTTATCCTTTTGAAAAATATTTTGTTTGGAGATTCCTAGACAGCATTTTTCCAAGACATCAGCGAAATGTTTCTGTGCGTTCATTTATCATCACACCAGTCCTCTCTTTCACACAGCAAATAAGCAGTTACTTCTCCACTGCCGAGTGCTCCTTGCATATCCATCTGCTAGCTTAGTTTTCCTCCAAACACGACACAATTAATCATGCTGTCACAGTATCTATGCCTGAGTGCTGGATGGTTCAGGGTTACCAGGCACAGAGGAACACAGTCAAACACCATAGCGGAGGATGTTAACTACTCTCCTATGTGCATAAGCTGATTGTCATTATCACTGTGACCATGCAAAACTTGTGAGTGTGAGAGTCGAATGTGAGAGTGCGCATTATTCAGCTTGCCTTTGCATAATTATTTCACAAGCTTATAAGTCCTCTTTAATCAGTCCATCGGGCTTCGTCAAAGATATAAAGCTCTTTCAGCAGAAAAGGGTGAAATAATCTAAGCAAAATAAAGAGGTTTTCTTATCAGGACCACTCCTAGCTGCTCATTACGTGGAGTTAATCAAAGGCTTTGTGACTTGCATAGTTCTTCTCATCGTTAAAATGAACAAACTGACCTCATCCAACTGTGCACTCAACAGAAATTCAATAACTAAAATAAGTGTTATAACAGGAACAGTGTCACAGATGTGATGACGCTCTCACACTGACAGAAATAATTGGATAACGCCATATTTGGCTCTGTGTTTGTGTGTTCCAGTCTACAGCCTTATTAAATTCACCCGAAGCACATGACTGATCCCTCACCAATGCTCTCAAAAAAACCATCTTCACATGTAAGATGCCAACTAAATGAACAATGAGCGAGTTTCTCCAGTGGCCCACCCACCCAAACATACACACTGCTTGTTCTGAGGAAGTGGTACCAGTGCAGCAGTGCCCTGCTGACAAAACAGTTCAATTTTGGTTATGTCTGTGGAAAATAATAAGACATTAAACTCTGGGAGGGCTGGAGAGCCTTATGCTCTCGGCAGCCTGTCTTCCAAGAGCGGCTTTGCCTCCCTCACACCAAAGGCGCTTACATATGGGGGTTCCTGCCTCCTGCCACATTTCTAAGGCAGCTGTGTTATTATGGCTGGAGATTACTGAATGGCTGGGGTGGGCAGAAGAAGCCCTCAACTGATTATTAGGGAAACAAAGAGCACTGCACGCTAAGGGTGGGCTACATGAGCACAATTATCCTGCATTCTTAAAAAATCCTCTATAGAAATGTTTGAGAGACTGCAGGGTTTACAGTTCTGTCACAGCCACAAACTGATCCAGTATTGAGCTACACCAGAGAATCATACAGTGCCATTCATATTTAAAGGCCTTTTTGTACCTGATGCAAAAATGCCAGTGGCAGAGATTCAAAACAAAAAGGATAGGAAAATCTAAGGGGGGAAAAAGCCCGTACATTTTCTAAAGAGCTCAAGAACAGTACTGGTGTAGTGTGTAGTACTGCATTTCAAGTGATCACAAATTTAGTTTTTGAAATGAACGGTGCATTTGTTAAGGTGCAATAAGTTAGAGTTTGCAGTTTTTTTCATTCATCTTCTTAACTTTCTTAACTTCATCCTTTTTGGGTTGCGGGGAGGCTGGAGCCTATCCCATTGTCTTTGGGCGACAGACGGGGTACATTCCGGATAGATCGCCATTCGATCGCAGGGCCAACACAAACAGACAGACAGCCATTCACTCTCTCAGTCACACCTAAGGACAATTAGAATCCCCAGTTAGTGCCAATAAGCCTAATGTGGGTGTCTTTTGACTGTGGGAGGAAACCAGAGTACCCGGCGAAAAGCCACACAGACACAGAGAGCATGTAAACACCACACAGAGAGAAGTGGCCAGCTCTAGGGTTCAAACCAATGACCTTATTGCCTTATTTCGTGCTAGCTACTGCTCCACCAAATTGCTTTTTTTCTCAAGTTGGGAGCTAGTCTCAGTGCCACAGTGAGGCCGGGCCCCAAGAGTAGGTGCTCGTCGAAAGGTAGGCGCAGGCCAGTGATCCTCCTCTCGCAGGCTCGTCTGATGGGTGCATCTTCTGTGGATTGATTTTTTTTTTAATATCACCCAGCTCTAATTTTGTTTACACTTTCACTTGTTATGAGTACACCATTCTGTCACTTAAAAATACTTCATATAGTATTTAACAGTACAAATGCATTAATGCACTGAAAACGGCAACAAGTCCTTCATCAAATATTTAAAAACACATTGCGTGTCACCAGCCTCCAAATATGAAGATATGCACCATTTTGAAGATGGTGACATGACTGTGTTTCACAGTGTTTCCCAATTTCAGAACTAATTAAATCCTCATGCAGAGTTAGGAAGGGAAAGGCCATGATTGCTGAAGAGTTTTTATCATTCCATAAAGTCCCGATGGACCCCAGTAGTCTCCATTCACGCTTTTCATCCCATCAGTTCCCCTCGATTGTCTCCTGTTACAGACCCAGCCATATCTGAGCTCCTAATCACAGTCCTTACAGCTTATATTCCATGGGGACACAGCAGTTCAGCTCAATGGCGGTAATGCTGTGAAAAAGTCTATCATGACAGTGAGGAGAATCCTTGCAACTGGCTCAAGAGATGCTAACATCAAACTCTGTTACAGTAACAATCAGCTCCAGGTGCCAAATATTACCTAAAAAAATGATTAGAGTCGATACAGTGAGCCGAGCAATACTAGCATCCATCTCATAGATAGATACTGCTAGCTCAAGATTGCCAGAGGTTCATGGATGCTCATGGTTAGCTCCAGGATGCAAATAGCTATCTCATGAATGCTGATGTCAACAGTCAACTGAAAGTGCCTGGAGGAACTGGAGATGAGGAGATTGGGCATCTGGCGATGATATGCTACAGCCACATGGTCAGGTACAATGATTGTAAATCATCCAGTGTCAGCTTGTGAGCTTTATTCACAAAAAACCCCAGCTCTGAAATATGCATCGTGTACCGCATGTCCTCCTGTTGTTTTCACACCAAAATGGCAGCACATCCTGCTCATCACATGTGACAACAACTGCAAGCCTGTGCTTAGAATATACTTTAAATGAAAATATGAGGTTGCACAGTGGGTAATCATTATCACCCAGGGGGTTGTTAATAAATTATTAATAATAGTTTTTCATTTCTCAGAAAAAAAAGTAAAATATTTTATACCCAAGCTAGTTATTTTGTGGATTTTTAGTTGAGTTTTCTGTCTATGATGCACTTAAATACATTTTTTTCTTGTATTTTTTTTAACTCTTTCATCTTCCTCAAAATTTGCTGTATACAGTATAAGCCTTTATACACAAAACATCATTTTAAAGATTTTGTAAATTGCCTTAAAACACAGGAAAGCTCTCTGTAACAGCTAAGACAACTAAGAATTTAAGAGAATTTCTAAATCCATTTGCTCCACTTGTGATTATTTTCAGCCTTGCACCCTTTGAAATTGAAAATGAAAGTGTTCTCAATTGCTGAGACAAGAGTCAGGGTTATGTTTATCAGTACAGAAACAAATCTCACGCTACAGCTCCCGAGCCCAACATCCTATCATTCTGCCCGAATGATTTTATGCTTGAAAAAGCTGAGGTTAGGGGGAGTATATCAGGTAGGAAGGCACAGCAAGAACTCTTGGTATAAAGCACATTATAAACATAAACTGAGCGGCTATGTACACATTTTGCACAGACTTTTCAGTTTCATTGGAACGGGAATTTCTAAAGCTTATAATAGTGTGAATATGCTTTAAGGATCCTTTTGAGTTGGTAGGGGAGAGAATGCCACTTTAAAGCATGTTCATATTTTAAGGTTTCATAAGTTGCTTTTAGAGCCCATTAGTTGTAATTTAAAGATTTTTTTTTACCTTAGGTATGAGACATTGCAACTAACTGAAACATAGATAATTAAACTTTGAAGTTTTCCCTTTGCTCATATAACCTTTTTGTTTTTAATTTCTTAAGCCTGTGTGAACCTCTGGCTTCAGTTGCCATGGCAACTACAGTAGATCACATTTCCTCCCGTGGAATGAAAACAAGCTCATTTAGTTTGTCATCTCCGGGCCGTGTTACCACACCTGCTCAGTACAAGATACAAGGGTCTTAAATTACTACCACATCTATCAGACCATAAATAAGTTGTCTGTAGTGCTCATTTGTGGAGTGTGCTTTCTGTGATCTGTTAAAAAAGAAGAGGCATCAGCAATAAATAACTTTAAAAATGTATTTTGACCATAGTTTGTTTCATGTAGTGTGTTTTGCAGATATATAATTGCATATACACAGAATGTGGAGATTTTAACGAGATTAGTTTAGATATCCGGCGCAATGGCATTGAAACAGGCAGTTAGGTTCTTCCAGCTGAACATCGACAAATGTATTCATCCATTCGTTGACTCAGTCTGAGTGCATTACCCATCCAGTCATCTATCCAAGGCATCTATTAAAGAGATAAAATATTTACTTTTTATTTATTTATTGATTGATTTATTTGAACATCAAGACAAAAAAAAAAAAAAAACAAGGAATCAAAACCAAAAAATAAACATAACAAAAAAAAAAAAGCCTTGTTCAAAAGGAGTGGGAAGAAGCCAACACTTATATAGTCCCACCCCTTCTCCATACCCAATAAAATATAATATCATTCTAGTCATTATCCATCCCATAATTACATTCATTATACAATACCATAATATATAATGCATCTTATAATTAAATTATGCATTAGAAATAATACAGCAATGATAGTTTATAGTGACAACAATACCAACATCTAATAATAATTGTAATAATAGTAAGTAAATACTTCTGGTATGTTTAATATAATTACAGACAATATTATCATCATCATAATCACCATATACGTACAGTATACCACAATATACCCCCACATGGCTTACAATACCTAGGCGCAGTAAGTAACCATATATTAATAACCATAATAATAGGTAGCCATATAGTAGTTGCAATAACAATAACAATAATAATACCACCTGGCCTATATAATACTTTAAATAATTCCATCCTAAACAACAATCATAATACTACAATACCGTTGTAATATTCTAGTAATAGTGATATTGTGGTGAACACTAGACACAGCAGAAGAGGGGCAGAATAATGTACTGTAAGGGGAAGCTCCCCCAGGGGTAACTAGACCAGAAAATGAGGCGCCTTCGCCCCCTGCTGCGCCCAGCTACAGCATGAAGGGCGGGGGGGTGAATGCATTGTGATAAATGTAACAAGTGTTATGGTAATCACGCCACACATTTCCTTTGTTCATACCCATGCATAATGCGCCAGCCCCAGTTTCTATGCAAGGTTAATAAAGCTATATAAAGAGAACGCAGAGAAACTGGGGAGGCTCTTCTACAGGGACTTTGCTCCAGCAGCCCACGCTGGGGGCCATAGGCTGTACATATGTTAGAGGGTTAATAAAGATTCTGTGTCAACCTACGCTCGTGCCTCACCTCCACATCCTTCCCTTTTACCCTCTACATCGGTGACCCAAAGTTAGATGGACTGTCTACTCCCTTTCACCGCGCTGTGGACTCCAGAGTACCAGGGATCGCCTGCATCCGTTTCATCCACACTGGAGCATGCGCGCCTGTTCCTTTCTCCTCGTTGGTGACCTCAAGGGCCAGAGAGAGCGTGCGGCGCAGGGACTGAGACGCACCAGGAGCAGCGAGATGAGTACACTGCAGAAACAGCCTGAAAGGGGATTATCAACGCCGTCTGCGTTGGTTCCCATCAAGCTCCCCGACCCTGACTTCACCTCCCGACAGTGGGGTTTCGGTGCACAGAAGCCCCATGCACACACCACAGGATTACGAGAACAGCGTAACTTAAAGCTACGTGGCCACAGATGTGCGCGCTACACACCAGGGACAAATCGGCCTCAAGGACTTATACATTTCCCAGGGAACACGGCCGATCGCCATCCTTGGAGCCTTTAGGCTTTGCACATCCACCTAAAGCAGCTGGGCAGCCTTGCCCACAGGACTTGTGTTTGTTTCTCAGCCGCTGCGCATCCACGGGGAATTAAGCCAATTGCTTTCCCCGGAGCCTTTAGGACTGCCCCCGCACCTAAAGCAGAATTGCCTAGTTCCCTGACACAGCTTGAGTTTTTTCACGGCTGCGTTGCACCCTCGGGGAATTGGGCCGTTCGCTTTCCCCAGATCCTTGCAGGACCGGGCCCCCACGAGGAGTCGTCAGAGACTTATTTTTTTCACAGCTGCTGCAGATCACCGGAGGATTTACTGGAAAAGCCCCTCACCTGAGGCTGATCTGCACTCAATTTTTGCGCGGCCCAGACGCTTTTAACGTTCCGGGCCGGCACTCCATTGTTTTCCCCCACCTCCCCCTCGTCCTCCACATCGTTCTTCCCGCACCTCTGTCCCAAATACCTGCCGATCGCCAGCTTTGTTCCGTCAAGCATGACGCACACCGGACCCTGTACGCCCACTAACCATGGCTGTTCAACGTGTTGGAACTTGGAGCGGAGCAGAGAGTGCTTTTCACTCCTCCCCCTTTCCCCCCAAGGACTGACATGCCCTCCGACAAACTTCACCAGCAGGACAGTTCGACCGGAGCGGCAAATCCTCACTGCAGCCGCCATGGGCGCCGACTTGAGCCCAAAGGACTGGGGGGTTACAGCCCCTTCTGGGTGTTTCGGGGGGGGGGTTGTGTGGTGAACACTAGACACAGTGGGTGGACATTCTCTCACACCCAGAAGCAGAAAGAGGGGCAGAATAATGGACTGTAAGGGGAAGCTCCCCCGGGGGTTAACTAGAACAGACAACGAGGCACCTTCGGCCTCCGCTGCTCCGAGCTACTGGTTAATGAAGATTCTGTGTCAACCTACGCTCGTGCCTCGCCTCCACATTCTTCCCTTTTACCCTCTACAATATCATTAATAATATTACTCAGCATATATATTCAACAATAACTCAGCATATACTGTATATATTCAACAATAACAACAGTAACAACCTTTCTTCATTGAAGACACATTGTAATATTACTGTCCTTAACTTTGATGTTGTTCAAAAATCATTTCTTTATAGGCTGATTTAAATATATGGATGTTTGGACATTGCCTGTGTTTCTCCTCCAACCTATTCCACAATTTACCCCCCCCCCCCACAGAACTTTTCCTAGTAGATCTTACTAGGTGCATTTTAAATTTTGTATTCCCCCGTAAATTGTATTTCCCTTCTCTCTGACTAAAAAGGTTTTGTATATTGTGTGGCAAAAAGTTTTTACTGACTTTAAACATTAACTGTGCTGTATAATAACCAACCAGATCCTGTAATTTCAACAACTTCAAATGTAAAAACAATAAATTAGTATGTTCAAGATACCCAACTTTGTGTATAACACAGACTGCCCTTTTAAAATAATTCAAATGTTCCTCCTGGATCTGTCTGACAACCTCCCTATCTGATCCAGCTTACAGCCTGACGGTAAACCGTTGACCAAACGCAAACCTGCAGGAGGGAATGATTCATGAAGAAGCCTTCTTCATGTACTGAAAAGTTTCTCTGTGACTGCTTTAAACATGTAGAAATTCCAAGAAAAACAGAGAAGAGCAAGAGCATCTCCAAGAATTGCACCTATAAGTACTCTGTCTTCACCATGGTACAATATAATGTACCACAAGATAATTTACAACTATACATTAGTTACACATTCTTAACTTGTAACTGAAGGGGCTGAATGAGCTGGGTTAATGCTGGAGTTTTTTTTTACCTCAGTCATTGGTTAAGTAGCTTTTCGTGCCTAAACCAAGTCAGATAGCTTTTAGACCCAAAACCTAATCAAATGCTATCATTTTAGATTGCAAACCTACCTAAGTTGTTTTAGTGTGCCTACAACTAACCATTCAGTGGAAGTGAAAGTTAAGTGAGTGAAAACAAATTTATTCTACGACTTGAAAAATGTGACAAAACCCACATGCTTCGATGCATCCTACTTGCTAAACAAGGTCTTTAAAATGTAATTTACCTTTCTATAGCCTGTGTTTGTCATGAAGCGCCCGTTTCACGGGCAGCAAGAAACACCAAGCGCTGTTTATAAATTTATTACCATACCATGCTTTTTAAAAATGGAACCTAGAGGAAGTATGTACAGAGAAAAAAGCATGGGCCCTAGAATTGACCCCTGTGGGACCCCGTAAGGCAGAGGAGCAGAAGAGAATTCAAACCTAGACATGCTAACTTTACAAGTCCTGTCTGACAGATAGGATCTAAACCAGTTGAGAGCAGTGCCACAAATGCCCACTAGGTGCTGCAAACAGGAAATTAAAACATGATGGTCCACTGTGTCAAAGGCAGCAGTTAAATCAAGCAGCACAAGAACAGCATATTCACCTGAATCACATGCCAAGAGAATATCGTTAAAAACTCTTAACAAGGCTGTCTCTGTGCTATGAAGAGCTTTGAAACCAGATTGAAAAATCTCCAAAATACCGTGTTCATCCAGAAAACATTTCAGCTGCAATTTTCTGGTACAATTTTCTCTAAAATTTTTGAGAGAAATGGCAGCTTGGAAATAGGCCTAAAATTTGTCAACACAGTATGATCGAGACCAGGTTTCTTAATCAAGGGCTGTACTACTGCATGTTTAAAATTTGCAGGAACCACACCAGATGACAGGCTGCTGTTCAAGATGGTGAGAACTGACTGGCCTATACTGGGAAGCACCTCTTTAAAAAGTCTAGGAGGGACAGCATCACAGGGAGACCCTGAGGGCTTAATGTGGCCAACCACGTCCTCTAAAAATGACAGAGTCACAGGTTCAAACTGATCAAAAACAGCAGAACAAGGGACAGAGACAGAGGGATCAGAGACAGGAGGTGAGATGAGAGCCCTGGTGGTGGCCACCTTATCAATAAAAAAGTTCATAAAATCATTGCATAACTCAGAGGAGGCTCCAAACAGTCAGTCTGTGGGGTGTTAAGAACAGAGTCAATAGTGTTAAATTAAACACGTTGGTTATGACAATGAGATAAAACAATGTTAGCAAAATATTTGCTTTTTTCCTGCTTGACAGTATTTTGATACTGACGCCAGCAGTCTTTTAAAATCTGCAGTGACGAGACTTCCGGTCTGGACACCATGGTGATTGCAGCTTAACGCTGAAGCTCCCAGACCCAATCCAGTAAAATACCTTGAAAATCAGATTTAACGGATTTTTGGAAGAGTGAAAATCAAAGGACAAAGTCATCATGCCTAAAGGAAAACAGAAGAAATCGACATTTACCGGGCCAGGACACACATCGGCCGAAGAATCTGATCCGGAGGATTTCCATTCAGAAGACGAGGAGCTGAATGAAGCTAACAAAAAGGTTAGCTTGAAAATGGTTTTTAATGAATTAAGACGATTTCGCCGAGAGTGTTGGGCCGAATTTCGTGAATTCAAAGAAGAATTAAAAAGGACCAACAGCAGAGTGGACCAGGCTGAGAACCGAATCTTGGAAGCAGAGGAAAGAATAAAAGCGCTGGAAGATTCCGTGCTGGATCTACACAAAAGGCAGTCAAGACTAGAGGCTAAGCTAACCAACCAAGAAGGAAGACAGAGAAGAGACAACATAAGAATTCACGGTCTGAAAGAAGGAGTTGAGGATGGTTTCAACACATTGGCGGCATGCGTGGAATCCTTACTGAGAGAGAAGTTGGATATTCCCCAATCCACCGACTTGAAGATAGAAAGGGCGCACCGTACATTAGCCCCTAGGCCGGCGGCGGAAACGCCTCCACGCTCGGTGGTGGTGAAGTTTTCCAACTCCAAAATAAAAGAAGAGGTTGTAAGACTGGCTTGGCAGAAAAAAGGATTTATGCACCAAGAGAGAAAAGTTTTCGTGGAACACGATTACGCCCCGGAGGTCCTTAAAAAGCGTCGGGAATACAACGACGCTAAAAAGGTACTACGAGAGAAAAAATTTCGTTTCCAGACACCATTTCCGGGGAAGTTGAGGGTTTTCTACGGCGATGAGACATGTCTCTATAACTCGGCGGAAGAAGCAACCGAAGATATGGCGAGAAGAGGACTCCCGGTAACGGTGTTTAAACCCGCAGCAGACCTGATCGATAGAATCAAGGCTCAAACGTGGTCCACACAGAGACCCTCAAAACCCACGGGCCAGCAGTGGGAAACCCAGCGTCAGAGCTACAAGGAAAAACTGGCCGTTTACAGGAGGGAATAACGTTTTTTTTTTTTTTTTTTTAGTCAGTCTGCACATCCAACCTGTTACGTGTGGTGCTGGGGAGCCACACAATGAGAGCCAAGGGCGAGCCAATGAGTTGTGATGTTTTATTGAAGGTAAGGGTGAGGGATGAGGAAAGCATAGATGCTCATACACAATAACACTCATGAGCAGTACAGCGACAGAGATAACCGTTGGCACCGGGTGTAGGGGTACACAACAAGAGAGCTCACAGCGGGTAACACTCACGGGTTAAGCAGCCAGAAGAGTAAAGAGCTGGCACTGGGCAAAGGACTCCAATACACAGAACACTCTTACAGGATGGTACTCCCAAGTGACACAGTAAGGCCAGTAGCGGGCTAGCACCGGACATGGGGGTACAAAGGCACAATACTCCTTATGGGAAGACACTTACGAGTTGTGCTGAAGAAGAGGCAGGGGCTGGCACCAGACGAAGGGGCTCCAGCCTAGCAGTGCTTATGTCGCAGCCCCGAGTGATCGAGGCTGCTCCTTTTTATCCTCATTGGCAGCGCCCCAGCTGATGAGGATTAATTGGCCCCAGCCGTCCCGTAACACTGACAGCTGGGAGCCTGCTGAGACGCTGTCCAATGAAAGGCAGGGATAAGGGACATGGTCTGAGCGCCGGGGCCTGGCGTCATCCCATGGTGACACAACCCCCCTCCTACAAGGTAACAAACATTAAAGGAGATGCAGAATCAGCATGTGGTAAAACATTTCATGGAACAGTCATAATATTAGAAACAAATAAGTCTTAAAAAAAAAAAACTTGTTAAAATAGAAATGTGATAATGATCCACATGTTCTCCCCACACTAACAAATACTGTATTATTGGCAGCGCCCCAGCTGATGAGGATTAATTGGCCCCAGCCGTCCCGTAACACTGACAGCTGGGAGCCTGCTGAGACGCTGTCCAATGAAAGGCAGGGTTATTATACTGTACGGTTATGCTGTTTCATCCCACCTAGCAACAATGCTCTGCACTGTGTGTGTTTATATATTTACATATTTATTCCATCTAGCTACAATGCTCAGCACTGGGTGTGTGTTTATATTTATATATCTATATATTTATTCCATCTAGCTACAATGCTCCACACTGTGTTTTTATATATCTACATATTATTCCATCTAGCTACATTGCTCCGCACTGTGTGTGTTTATATACTTGCATATTTATTCCACCTAGCTGCAATGCTCCGTACTGTGGGTGTTTATATATTTACATATTTATTCCATCTAGCTACAATGCTCTGCACTGTGTGTTCATATATTCATATATTTATTCCATCCAGCTACAATGCTCTGCACTGTGTGTCTGTGTGTGTGTGTGTATATATATATTTTATAGTAATATGTACATATGTATATTAGCTGCTCTTGCTTGCTTGTTTTTTTTTTTTTTTTTTTTTTCTTGCCTTCTGATTGTTGCTCTGAGTGTTGCTATCCCTGTGCTGTTGCAATCCTGGAATTTCCCCGTTGTGGGACTAATAAAGGCTTATCTTATCTTATCTTATCTTATCTTATTAACGTGAATGTTTGCTGTGATGGTGGTGGGAGGGTGCACACAATTTCATAAGGTATAGGCATAAAAAAAAAAAAATCATTACAAGTTCGGATTGGGATCTGAAATTCACGTTAAAAACATGGGACAACTTACAGGGGTAAGAGAGGGCCCTCAACACATAACAGAGTTTGAGGATTTTCCCTAAGAGCCTACACTCCATCAAGGCTCTTCTAAGGTCACTAAAAAGACCTCAGCTCAGGAAGTTCTTTTGTCAGTTTTTTGTTTTAAAGTTTTTTACACTATGTTCTTAATGTTTTTTATGTTCTTAATGTTCTTTCAGTTTCTGAGTAGCATAAAAAAGGGCCACCACACTGTTATACTAAATAAGACAACACAATGGAGAAACAGGGTGTAACCAAAATAATCTCATATAATGTTAAAGGGATCCTGAATCCAGTTAAAAGATCCAAGATTCTAGGCAAAATGAAAAAAGACAAAGCAGGAATAATATTTTTACAAGAAACCCACCTAACAGACGTGGAGCACACTAAACTCAGTAGACAAGGGTTTAATATGATCTCTTCATCTTCATATAAGTCAGGGAGGAGGAGGGAAGTAGCGACATTGATCTCAACCAAAATTACATTTGAAAAAAAGTCAGAACACAAAGATAAAGAAGGGAGATACAGTTTGGTAATTGGGCGGCTAGAGGGAGAAGATATCACCCTGCTGAATGTATATATGCACCTCCAGGGGCTAACTGGAAATTTTATAAAAATGTATTTGACCTAATGATAACTAAAGCCCAAGGTTTAGTGATATGTGGTGGAGACTTCAATCTAAGACTGAATCCATACTGGGATGCATCAGGTAATTCTCCACATCAAAATAACACTCAAAGTAGAAAAACTCGGATGCTACTAAAAGAAATGGGAATCTGTGATGTGTGGAGGGAATTCAACCCCAGTGTAAAAGATTATACATTTTACTCAGCGCCACATTAATCATACTCAAGGATTGACTATTTTTTTATGTTTAATAGAGACATTGGAAGAGTAAAAACATGTAAAACAGGACTGATGGATCTCTCCGACCACAGTCCGATCTATATGGACTTAAGTACCCAAAAATTCACAAATAATACATTTTCTTGAAGGTTGAATTCAAATGTCCTGAAAGGACCACTGAAAGATGAATTGGAATCAGATATTCTCAGATATTTGGAAGAAAACGATAATGGAGAAGTATCCCCTTTAATACTGTGGGATGCATGCAAAGCTGTAATAAGGGGAAAGATTATCGCAAAACTGGCAATCCAAAAGAAACTGAGACAAGAAAAACTAACCACATTAGAGTCAGAACTTAAGAACCTAGAAAAAGAGCACAAAGACAAAACTCATTCTAATGACTCGCTCAAAATTAAGGAAATTAAAAACAAATAAATGAGATCTACACAATAGAAATCCAGAAGAAACTTACATTTCTGAAACAAAAATACTATGAAGCAGGCAGCAAATCAGCAAAATTACTAGCCTATAAATTGAGCAAACAACAAACGGAAAGAGCAATCTACAAAATCAGAGACCCAGTATCAAAGGAAATAAAATTCAGAATTCAGGATATTCTTAAAAGCTTCGAGAACTACTATAAGAACTTGTACTCCCTCAAAAAACATAAAAACTCATCCGAAGCATTCCTAAACACACTAAACCTTCCCCAACTTACTGAGTCTCAAAATAAAACACTACTGTCAGAAATACAACCTAAAGAATTAGAAAAAGCAATTATGAAACTTAAAGCTAACAAATCCCCAGGAGCAGATGGCTATACAGCAGAGTGGTACAAAACCTTTAAACAGCAAATATCTCCTCTCCTCCTGAAGACATTTAACTATGTCCTCCACACAGGGGAAATCCCCCCCTCCTGGAGAGAAGGGGTCATTGCAGTCATACCGAAACCTGAAAAGGATAAACTAGAATGCTCCAACTACAGACCAATCAGTGTATTAAATCAGGACTATAAGCTTTTTACCACTATCCTTGCCAAAAGGTTAGAAAATATACTGACAGACTTAATTCATTTAGACCAAACAGGTTTTATAAGACAAAGACAGACACAAGACAACATTAGACGCACTTTACACATAATTCATCATATAAAAAAATATAACTTAAATGCAGTCATATTGGGATTAGATGCTGAAAAAGCATTCGATTCGGTTGACTGGTCTTTCTTATGTAGAATCTTATCTAGTTTCAATTTTCATAACAACTTCATTAGAACTATCCAGGCATTATATAAAAAACCAACAGCTAAAATAAGGATTAACGGTAATTTATCATCATCTTTTGATCTGGAAAGAGGATGTCGTCAGGGCTGCCCCTTGTCTCCGCTGCTCTTTGCAATCTTCATAGAACCTCTGAGCCAATGGATAAGACAGAATCAAAAAATTCAAGGTATTACACTTGGTCAGAAGGAACATAAAATAGCACTCTTTGCTGATGACATTTTAATATACCCGGAGCAGCCAGACACCTCTTTTCCAGAACTAATCTCAGTTTTTTCAGAGTATGGAGATTTATCGGGGTATGAACTAAACATGCATAAAACCCAAGTTTTAACATTCAATTATGACCCAAATCAATATTTACTAAGCAAACTCAAAACTAACTGGGAGATGGAATCTATGAAATATCTGGGGATCAATATCCCGAAACAACTCAACAAAATTATAACACTAAACTATGATCCACTGGTGGCAAAAATAACATCTAATCTAGCAAGATGGAATATGATACCATTCTTGGGTACTGCACAAAGAATTGAAGCAGTCAAAATGAATATACTTCCACGTCTTCTATACCTTTTCCAAACAATACCGGTAGAACCTCCCAAAAAAACATGGCAGGAACTGGACAGAAGGATCTCAAGATTCATATGGCAGGGCAAGAGACCTAGAATCAGATATACTGTAGAACCCTACAGCTAAACAAAGACAAAGGTGGGCTTGCGCTGCCGAATATCAGGGACTATTTTAAAGCCGCACAAATTAAAACTTTAGTAGAGATATGTAACCCAGTCTACACTGCACAATGGAAGGAGATGGAATGCCAAATAACAAGTGACATCCCCCTACAGGCGATAATAGGGAACAATGCCTTACCTAAACTTTTGAATAACACTAACCCGTGGATAGAGACCCCGCTAAAAATTTGGTTTAAGATAGTCAGAGAGAATCAAACTAAAGAGCCCTATCGATTTCTGCAATGGATTGCCTATGATCAAGACTTTACTCCTAATAAAACAGACACTAGATTTAAAAAGTGGAAAGAGAACGGACTGATAAAATATTACGATTTTTTTAAAGGGCAAATTTTAAGAAGTTTTGAAGACTTGAAAAAACAAGGTCTAATAAATTAAGACCTTTACAGGTTCTTTCAGCTTAGACACCACATAAACAATATACTTAAAAAGGAGGATTTGGAAAGGGCCTAGTCAGGTGTTCTGAAGGTCTTCTTAATGGCATATAAAGGGATCCCAGGGATCAGATACATCTCTAAAATATACCAAGGTCTTCAAGACTTAAAAGGAGACAACACATCATATATAAAAGAGAGATGGGAAAAAGAGGGGAATTTCACTTTACAACTGGAAATATGGGAAAAGCTAAATAAACAGCAATGGAAATGTACCTCTTCCCTGCAGTGGAGAGAATTTGGATGGTAAAATTTGGTAAGATTTTTCAGAACACCTGTACAAAACAAATTTACTCATAAGGGGTTGAATTATTGGCGCTTGTGTGGTGAAGAGACTGCAAATCATTTTCATGTGTTTTGGTCATGCCCAGTTATCCACCAATATTGGACCAATGTACAGACAATATTGGGGAAAATATTCAAAATAACAGTTCCCTTTTCTTTTGTAACTTTGTATTTGGGTTTACTACCGGATTCACTGGAAAGACGAGGAGAAAAATACTTATTCACTGTTTTAATATTGGCAAGTAAAAAAGCCCTAACTAAAAAATGGATGTTGAAGGATTGTCCTACACCTGAAGATTGGATTAACGCGATTCAAGACATTTACTCGATGGAAAAGTTGACATTCGCATTGAGACAGGACATGGATGGGTTCTTGAACTTCTGGCAACCCTGGATCGCATATGTGTCTTCCATTAGATCTAATCTTTGACAAATACCATTTCAATAATGGCACCGCTCTTTGTTCCCACGCTACTCAGATGCTCTTTTATTTTTATTTATTTTGTTTGTTTGTTTGTTCGTTTTTTGCTCTTTTGTTTGTTTGTTTGTTTTCTGTTCTCTTTAATTTCACTTTTTCTTTCACTTAAAAAAAGGGGTGTTGTAATAAGTATTCTTCCAATGTTGTCAAATAACAAAAAATAAGGGAACATGTGATGAAAATGTAAACAATGCAATGCTGTAATGACGTGTACACTCTTTACAAAAACTTAAATTAAAAAAAAAAGAAGAGAGATCAATAAAAAAAAAAAAATCTGCAGTGACACCTGCAGTTTGTCTTTCTTCCATCGGCGTTCAGCTCTGGGCACTCCTGTCTGACTGCACGAGTTCTGTCATTGAACCACGGCTCAGGTTTGGATCGAGGCTGCTTGGTTTTCAGTGGAGCCACAGAGTCCAAGATGGTTTGGCAGGAGGAGTGAAACCAGGAGCTGAGTTCCTCCACAGATGAGATGGAACCAGGAGGGACACAGAGCTGGTCAAAGGCAGCGGAGAACCGACCGGCAGTGGAAGGGTTAAAAATCCGGCAGCGCTGAGCAGGAGTGCGAGTTTTAGCTGCAGCGCGTGACAGATCAGCCTCAAATAATACAGGCAGATGGTCGGACAATACAGTGTCAACAGATTTCTAAATTAACAACAGACAGGCCATACCAGAGGACAAGATCTAACGTGTGTCTGTGCTCGTGTGTAGCGCCACCAGTCATGGACTGCACCAGATTTAGAGAATCAATAAGATTTAAAAAGTCTTTCACCAGCGGCTTATCAGGACAACACACATGTATGTTAAAATCTCCAACGATAAGAACACGATCATAATTTGTAACAATACCAGCCAAGAAAATGGCGAAGTCATTTAAAAAGTCCTTATTATATTTGGGTGGTCTGTATATGACAGCACACAGCACAGGATTTATTCCACCCACCTCAAAGAAAGTCAGTTCAAAGCTGGAGAATGGAGAAAGTAACAAGCGCTGTTTACATTTATAGTCATTTTTGTAAACAGCTGCCGTTCCTCCTCCTCGTCCTGTTGTCCGTGGGGAATTAAAATAACAATAACCTGGGGGTAAAACTTTGGACAGACCAGAGAGTTCACCCACAGTCTTCCAGGTCTCTGCAACGAAAAAGAAATCCAGTTCTCCCAGGAACTTACATCCTGAAATCCTTCAGGATGTAAGTTTTATTTGCCAGCGATCTGGCGTTTACCAGGCCAATACCAGGCTAGGGCATAGCTGCAACCGTGGAGGCCCCAGAGTGGGGCGACGCACCCACGGTGGCCCCGGGCTGGGGCGTAGCATCACCCACGGAGACCTCGGATGGACGGGGAGCAGCACCCATGGAGACCTTGGTGACTCTAGATAGTGGCTCAGACGAAGGAACAGAGACAGACACACACACCAGGTCAGGGTCACCGGCAGCAGTGGAGCCCGGCAAGGAAGGCTCAGGTGCGGCTGATGGCTGCATCTGGACCTTCTCACCAAGAGCCAAGCAAGATCTTTCTAGAACAGAGGATGTGAAAACAAGAAAGAGCTCTTGCCTGAGCATGAGCTCCACCACTGTCCAGGACTCCGGTGATCCTGCTGCTGCAGCCCTAGTAGCAGGCATGATGGAGGACACAGCCAGTGGACCTCCAGGCATGATGACCAGTGCCGGTGGATCTCCCAGTGGGGTCACTGACGCTGGGGGTCGCCTCACCGTCGGTGTTGGCTCCCGTAACGCTGAACCCAGGGGACCTCCATCTGTCAGCTCAGGATTCAGGGCACAGGCGGACCATTCCTCCCATCCTGGACATGGGCGCAGGGCTGGGGCAAGGACTCCCAGAACTGCAGGTTCCTCCATTGTCCGGCGGCTTCTGCCCAGGACTGGTGAGTTCTCAGAGGCCACAGAAGGGAACACGGGAGAGGAAGGCAAGGGTGAGGCAACAGTAGCAAGTGATGAGGACTCGGCTAAGTTTGGCTGCGGTTGCTGAGCCTCATCACCGGGAATAAGGCTAGGCATTTCATTAAAATGAGAAGAGGAATGAAAACCCACTTGACTTATTACCCGGCGCATGATGGTTCCTGCTACTGAAGATAGGCCAGATGGTGCTCCTCTGGCCACCGCTGACATACTCTGGGCAGGAGGTGGAGGCTCGGGTTCTTGATGAGGGAGGTGGGGCACTGGAGCTCGGGGCCGTTTCCTTGTAGATCTGGCCCTTGGCGCTGATGACTGAAGGTCTCCAACCAGGCTGTGAGGGTCCGTCTGGAGGATGGAGATGGTATAGACCAAGCCCACGTACCTAGGGTAACTGCCTCACCCCGGATGCGCCTCCACAATGGCCGCTGCTCCCTCCATGTTCCTACGGACTTCTTTAAACGAATGGGAGGCAAGCGCAGCATCAACATAATCCTGGGCCAAGTCTGCCGCCCACAGTTCATCAATGGTGGGGCCCCCAGCTACTGATTTGCCTCGGTTAGCGGGGCCCTGACGTGCTAGTGACATACTCAGGGTACGCATGAAAAACAGAAGGGGAGAAAAAATGATTGCGGAAAAAAAGAAACAAACTCACAGAGGCTGGTGTCACACTGGTCGCGCCCTTCTGTCATGAAGATAAGATAAGATAAGATAAGCCTCTATTAGTCCCACAATGGGGAAATTCCAGGATTGCAACAGTACAGGGATAGCAACACTCAGAGCAACAATCAGAAGACAAGAAAAAAAAAAAACAAGAGCAGCGAATATACATATGTATATATAAATATATAAACACACAGTGCGGAGCATTGTAGCTAGATGGAATAAATATATAAATATATAAACCCACACAGTGAGGAGGATTGTAGCTAGATAGAATAAATATATAAATATATAAACACACACAGTGCGGAGCATTGTAGCTAGATGGAATAAATATATAAATATATAAACACACACAGTGCGGAGCATTGTAGCTAGATGGAATGAACAGCATAACCGTCTACTTAGTTATCCTACATGGTATGATTATGTACCCATACATATTGTCACCCTCCGTAACGACTGGTATTTTCCTAGTTGTATACCGGAGGGGACCATTGTGTAAGTCTATTGCGTCTTTTGCATTCAATACTATTAGGTTGTCACGTCTTTTTGCTATCTCTGCGAGCAGCCCTGTTTAGGTTATACAGTCTGACAGCCGTAGGTAGGAAGGACCTGCGAAACCTCTTGGTTGCGCACCTAGGATGATGTAGTCTGCTGCTAAATGAACTCCTCAGTGCGTTCAGTATGTCCTGAATAGGGTGGGACTCGGACTCCAGCAGAGATGACAGTTTAGCCATCATCCTTCTCTCTCCCATCTCCTCCACTGAGTCAAGGTGTTGCCCCAGGACAGAGCTAGCTGTCTTGATCAGTTTGTTCAGTCTCTTCCTATCGGCTGCTGTAACGCCACTGCCCCAGCAGACCACTCCAAAAGTGATGGCTGATGCCACCACCGTGTCGTAGAATGTCTTCAGCAGCGCCCCTTGTACACCAAAAGACCTGAGTCTCCTCAGTAGGAACAACCTGCGCTGTCCCTTCTTGTAGAGTGCGTCAGTATTGTGTGACCAGTCTAGTTTATTGTTCAGATGAACACCCAGGTACTTGTAGGATGTCACCATCTCAATGTCTGTTCCTTGTATGTTTACTGGTGCTGTGAGGGGTTGTCCTTGCCTGCGGCAGTCCACCACCAGCTCCTTAGTTTTCCTCGCGTTGATCTGGAGGCAGTTCCGATGGCACCAGTCCACGAAGTCCTGAATAAGTCCTCTGTACTCAGCTTCATCTCCATTGGAGATGAGGCCAATGATCGCAGAGTCGTCAGAGAACTTCTGTAGATGGCAGTGTGTTGTGTTGTGTGAGAAGTCCGCAGTATAAAGGGTGAACAGGAAGGGAGCCAAAACCGTTCCATGGGGGCCCCCCGTGCTACCGATGATTGTGTCGGACACACAGTCCAGGGTTCTCACAAACTGTGGCCGGTTAGTGAGGTAGTCCAGGATCCATGATGACAGGTGCTGGTCTACCCCTGCGCACAGCAGCTTGTCCTTCAGGATCATCGGTTGGATGGTGTTGAAAGCACTGGAGAAGTCAAAGAACATGATCCTCACCGCATTCCCGGGCTTCTCCAGGTGGGACAGAGAACGGTGAAGGAGGAAGATCACCGCATCCTCCACCCCAATGCCATGCTGGTAGGTGAACTGGAGTGGCTCCATCGCTGGTCCCACCAGGGGGCGGAGGTGAGCAAGGAGCAGTCTCTCCAGGGTCTTCATCATGTGGGACGTCAGGGCCACTGGTCTGTAGCTGTTCAGATCTTTGGGGTGGGAAGTTTTTGGTACAGGTACCACACAAGATGTTTTCCACAACTGTGGTACCCTCCCCAGCTTCAGACTCAGGTTGAAGATGTGCTCCACAATCCCACACAGCTGGTCTGCACAGGACTTGAGGAGCTTTGCGCTGATGCCGTCCGGTCCCGACGCCTTCTTCGCCTTGATCTTCCTCAGCTCCGTCCTCACCTGGGTCTTGGTGAGGGTCATGTTGGGGGGCTGTGAGTTGGGAGTGGGGGGGGGGGTGATGGTGGAGTGGGGTGTGGGCAGCAGGACTCGATGTCTTTAGAGGCAACAGTGGTTGTTGTGCAGTCAGGGGGGAGGGCGGTTGGTCAAACCTATTAAAAAACAGGTTCAGATTGTTCGCCCACTCCCTGCCCCCCGTGGCCTGGGGGGAGGTATTCTGGAGCCCAGAGATGGTTTTAAGGTTTCTCCAGACCCCACCGATGTCGCTCTGTTGCAGCTTGTCCTCCATCTTCTTCCTGAAGCTGTCCTTGCCTTCTCTGTACGGACTTCAGCATCTCCCTGTTCCCCGACCTGAAGATCCTCTTCTTCTCTCTCAGAAGTGTTTTTATCTCAGGGTTGATCCAGGGTTTGTTGTTTGAGCAACACCGTATGGTCTTGGTGGGTATGGTGTTGACCACACAGAAGCTGATGTAGTCTGTGATGGTGTGAGTGAGGCCATCGATGTCCTCACCATGTGGATCGCAGAGCTGCTCCCAGGCAGTGGTTTCAAAACAGTCCTTTAGAGTGTCCATTGCCTCCTCAGATCATAACTTCACTGTGCGCATGACTGGAGGTTGTCTGTGCACTAGGGGTTTGTACACCAGCCGGAGATGAACCAAGTTGTGATCCGATCTCCCGAGTGGGGGGAGTTGAGATGAGGTGTATGCCTCCTTAGTGTTTGCGTAGAATAAGTCCAGTGTTTTATTGTCTCTAGTGTGGCATGTGACATACTGGGTGAACGTGGGTAGAATGGGAGACAGTGAAACATGGTTGAAGTCGCCTGAGATGAGGAGAAGAGCGTCTGGGTGTTCTGTCTGCAGCCTGCCAGTTACTGAGTGGATGACGTCACGCGCTGTCCCAGCGTTCGTCGTCGGATTTGCATAAATAACAATGCAGATCACGTGTGAGTATTCCCTCGGGAGATATGTAGGCCGCATGCTAACAGCTAGCAACTCAATGTCTTTGTTGCAGTGCTGTTGTTTAACCGTGACATGTCCCGGTCTGCACCAGTTGTTATTGACATACATTATCACTCCACCGCCCCTTGCCTTCCCACTGTCTGGTGTTCGGTCTGCCCGTATTGCGTGGAAACCCTCCAGTTCAATGTTAGCATCTGCTGCTAGTTCAGTTAGCCACGTCTCCGTGAAGCGCCCGTTTCACAGGCAGCAAGAAACTCCAAGCACCATCTACGAGTTAGCAACATTTTTTAAAAGGAACACCAACAAAACATACAAAACACGCTTAAACATAAAGGGAAAAATACACGTACTGGAGGGGAGGAGCGCTCATGACCAATGGGGAGCAGAACAGCCCGGGAACACCGCGGCTGAGGCGCTCGGAGATGCCAGGAAACCAGAGACAGTTTCAGCCGGAGCACACCCGAGAAGTAGCGGGGCTCACGGCTGAGGGAATTGAAGGAAAAGGACAATACCTGGTCGGAGCTCAATGCACTCTCCTCAATGGCTGCGGACAACAATACACTCAGACTCCTTCCTGACATCTGAGGACGTGTCAGTCTGGCGCGACAACAGAGAAGGTTATCGCGCCCTTTTTTTAAATTTTTTATTTTGTATACTTTTTTGATCCCCAGAGGGGAAATTGAGGGTATCCACTTGGATGGATGAAGCAGCCACAGTACGGCGCTATCCCTTAACCATTCACACACACATTCACACCTAGGGCCACTTTAGAGTCTCCGATTAACCTAACCTGCATGTTTTTGGCCTGTGGGAGGAAACCGGAGAAATCCCGGGGTAAACCCACGCAGATACGGGGAGAACATGCAAACTCCACACAGATCACTGTTGGTCAGGGGCTGGGATCGAACCAGAGATCCCATTGCCAAGGGTGAGTTGCTGTGCTGTTGCAGTGCTAACCACTGCGCCACCGCACCGCCCTTCACATGATGGTTAACAGGTGTGGATCCAAGAGTTGAGAAAATAACGGAATGAATAGCAGTTGTGCAGCTCTGAACAGTTTGACAGCCGGAAGCTGCACAGCGCTGTCAAAATAAAACACAAACTGGAAACCAAAAAGATACAAACACAACAGAACCCAAAATGTACATAATACTACAGATACACAATGACAAGAATTAAACAGGAACCAAGTACAGCCGACATGACAAAGAAATAATCAGACAGAAAACACTAAACTAGACAGAGAACTGGGCACAGCACCCACCCTTGCTCCAGGATCATGACAGTGTTGGTCAATACAATTGGTTGGTCTTATTACCTCCGCCAAAGGGGAAGGTTATGTGATCATCGGCGTTGGTTTGTCTGTCTGTTTGTCTGTCTGTTTGTTTGTTTGTTTGTTAGCAAGATAACTCAAAAAGTTATGGACGGATTTTCATGAAATTTTTACAGATTGTCAGAAATGGGTTATCCTGTGGGGAGACTTGAATAACGAAACCGAATTGTCTTCCATTCCAGTTTATTCAAGAAATCATTCCACTGTCTGCTCTTATTCTTGAGCAGCGAACAAAGAGACTGAACACACCAAAGTTCTCTCATTTAAACATTCTCACATCAAACCATTTCCCTCGCGGGGGAAATCACACATCTATATCAAAGTCTCTTTATTCACATTCATTAGCCTTTTATTTACATAACTCCCCCTTCTCTCCTCTCGAGCCTCAGTGGTCAGGAAGTCTTCTGTCCCCTGTCCTCCGCAGGGGGTCCAGGCTCTGTGGCTCCGCACCGCAGGGGGCTGGCTCTCCTTCATCGTGAGGTTAAATCACATATGCAGTGTCCAACATATACATGTCTCACAACACAGCCATATAACCCCCCCCCAAACGATGAAGAACAGACTAATTCCCAAAATTTAATAGCACCTTACTCACTACTGAATAATCAACACCAACATTCAGTCTGTGCGCCGCTTGGGCTTCAGCCGTCTGCCGAATCTGCTGTGCGTTGGCCCCGCCTTGCCTGCGGTGCTGTTCTGCTTCGGGTCTGTTGACTGAGGAAGAGAGTGGTTAATTGCCCTCTGCGGGGGCCTGCCTCGTCGAGGCGCCACCGCGACCGGTACAGACACGTCCTTCATGACAAAAGCAGGTTTTAGTCTGTCAATACTGACTGTCTCTTTTCTGTCTCCAAAATCTAGCACAAATTGCTTATCACCTGCCTCCAGCACTCGAAATGGCCCTTCGTAAGGTGGTTTGAGCGTTGCTTTAAGGGCTTCGCGCCTGACAAAAACGAAATCGGCATTTTTCAAAGCCTTGGGGACGAAAACTCGTGGAAAAGCGTGATGAACCGGACCCGGGAGCGTGTCTGCCCCCGTGCCGACTAACGGTCCCAGAGCAGAGAGAGGTGGGGGCTCTGGGTGCTCTGGTAAAAACTCGCCCGGCAGCCTCAGAGTTTGTGCGAATACCAGCTCCGCTGGGGAGGCGTCTAAGTCCTCTTTAGGCGCAGAACGCAACCCTAATAAAACCCATGGAAGTTTATTTACCCAATCTGCATCCGTGAGCGACGCTCTGAGTGCTGCCTTCAAAGACCTATGAAAACGCTCGCATAAACCATTAGCCTGAGGGTGGTAAGCCGTAGTGCGGTGAATTTTGGCTCCTAAGCCGTTGGCCATCGCTGACCACAGCTCAGAGATGAATTGCGGTCCTCTATCGGACGTAATGTCCGACGGAACCCCGAAGCGCGCCACCCAAGCCGTTTAAAAAAACGCGAGCCACCTCCGCGGCCGTGGTCGTCGCCAGTGGGACCACTTCCGGCCAACGTGTGGTGCGGTCCACCATTGTCAAAAGATACGTGAACCCCTGTGATGCCGGTAGGGGGCCCACAAGGTCGACGTGCACATGGTCGAACCTTCTGGCCGGAATGCGGAACGGTTCTAACGGGGCTCTTGTGTGCCTGTGAATTTTGGCCCGTTGACAGGAAATGCAGGTTTTTGCCCATTCCTTCACGTGCTTGCGCAGGCACGGCCAAACAAACTTTTCCGCCACTAGTTTCACCGACGCGCGCACCCCCGGGTGCGCCAGTGAGTGGACCGAGTCAAAAACACGGCGGCGCCACGTGGCCGGAACCACCGGACGCGGGCGCCCCGTCGACATGTCGCAGATCAGGGGGGGGCATACCGGTTTGTAAACACTTGCTCTCCAGCCTCAACCCTGTTGGTCCAGACTGGAGCGCGCGCACGTCTGCGTCCGCCCCCTGGTCCGCTGCCATGGCTGCGTAATCTATACCCACGTGCACCGGGGCTGCGCGCGCCACCGTGCCGCTCTCCTGCGGCGCGGTCACGGTGGCCCGTTCTGCCTCTGCGCGTGTTGGGGTCGTGAACGCGCGTGAGAGACAATCCGCTACTACATTGAATTTGCCCGCGACGTGCCTAATGTCAGTGGTAAATTCCGAGATTGCGGCCAGCTGCCTCTGCTGCCTGCCGGACCACGGATCTGAAATTTTGGCCATGGCGCATGTGAGCGGCTTGTGGTCCACATAAGCGGTGAAGCACCGCCCTTCCAGCCAGAACTGGAAATGACGAATAGCCAAATGCAGCGCCAACAGTTCTCTGTCAAACGCGCTGTATTTTCGTTCAGCCGCGCTTAAAGATTTGCTAAAGAAAGCCAAAGGCTGCCAAACTCCGGCTACCTGTTGCTCAATAACGGCCCCTATGGCTAAATCTGAAGCGTCTGTCGTCAGCGCGATACGTGCTGCAGGGTCTGGGTGGGCCAGGAGCGCAGCGTCAGCCAAGGCTTTTTTAACCTCTGTGAACGCGCGCTCCCGCTCCGGGGACCATTCGACCGCCTGGGTCGGCTTTTGTTTTTTGAGCGCGGCATATAACGGTTGCATGATTTGAGCTGCGTGGGGCAGGAATCGGTTATAAAAATTCACCATCCCCAAGAATTCCTGTAGTGATTTGACCGTTTGTGGACGGGGAAAATCCGCTACCGCGCGTACTTTCTCTGGTAACGGAACCGCTCCCTCCGGGGAGACGCGGTGACCCAAAAAATCGATCCGCTCGACGCCGAACTGGCACTTGGCTGGGTTAACTATTAAGCCGTGCTCTCCCAGCCTCCTAAAAACTGCTGTGAGGTGCGTTTCGTGTTCGTCCTCTGAAGTACTCGCGACCAAAATGTCGTCGAGGTACACAAACACGAAAGGGAGATCGCGTAACACGGCATCCATCATCCGCTGAAATGTTTGCGCCGCCCCTTTGAGACCAAACGGCATGCGTAAAAATTCGAAAAGTCCGAACGGGGTTATTACCGCTGTTTTAGGAATGTCCTCCGGTTGGACTGGGACTTGGTGATAGCCGCGAACCAGATCAATCTTTGAAAAAATGCGCGCCCCCGCCAGGTGCACCGAAAAATCCTGAATGTGCGGGATGGGATAACGATCGTGCGCCGTAGCGTTGTTTAGCCTGCGGTAATCCCCGCACGGTCTCCAGGAGCCATCGGCTTTCGGTACCATGTGCAGCGGCGAAGCCCACGGGCTCTTCGACCTACGAACGATGCCTAGCCTCTCCAGGCTGGCGAACTCCTCGCGCGCAATGGCGAGCTTAACTGCATCCAAGCGCCGAGCTTTTGCAAACACGGGAGGACCAGAAGTGGGGATAAAGTGTTTCACCCCGTGCTTCGCGACCGTCGCTGAAAAAGTGGGCACAGTGAGCGCTGGAAATTGGGTGAGGAGTGTGTGAAACTTACCACCTGCTGTAGCGACGTGGGTCTGTACTGGTGGCGGGGACACTCGAGCTGAACAGGGGAGAGAGTAAAAAGAGAGTGCATTTACCAGCCGTCTATTAGCAAGATCAACTAACAGATTGTGTGAACACAAAAAATCCGCGCCCAACATGTTGAAACTCACCGCCGCTATTACAAAAGTCCATTCATATGTGCGGTCATGTAAGCATAAAGGCAAGGTCCTTCTCCCGTAGGTGCTGATGTTCGAGCCATTTGCCGCTGTAGCTCCGTTACCGTGGGGTCCAGCCACCCGGTCCGCGTATGTTGGGGTGATGAAGCTCACTTGTGCTCCGGTGTCAATGAGGAACACTCGTCCGGAGCGCGCATCCGTGATGTAGAGCAGCTTGTTGCGTTCTCCGAGGGTCGAAGCTGCTAGCGACCCCCGGTCTTGCCATTTCCCGAACTCCTGAAGATGCAGGGCGGCACACACCTGCGTGCCTTCTCTGCGAACCTCCGATGGTAAAAGCAGAGATCTTCTCCTCCGCTGTGTCGTGCCCGCGCTTCTGCCGCCGGGCTATTGGCTCCCCCTCGTCGCGGTCGTGTTGCCGCCGTCGTCGGCCAGTCTGGTTCTGCCGCCTCTGGCTCCCCGCTGTCTCGGGCCGCTGCTGTGGTTGCTTGCCCGCCGCAGGCGTCCAGGATCCCATCTGCCTCCTGGGCCAGCTCCCGGAACTCCTCCAGGGTGTGACACTTTTTGCCGGCCAGCGTGCTTCTCGCATGCGCCGGGAGGTTGGAGAGGAAGATGAACTGAAAAATGAAATCATCGTTGTCCAAACCTCTCAGCTGTATCATCTCCTCCATCAGGGCGCTCGGCCTGTGTCCACCTTGGTCTAGCAAAGACAGGATCCTCCTCGCCCTCACTTCAGCCGAGGGGGTGAAAAACTTGATGAGGGTGGATTTCAGCTTGCCGTACCTGTCGGTCGCGGGTGGCCGCTCCACCAAGCTTTGCACGCACCGAGCTGTGCTGTTGTCCAGTTTAGCGATGACATGGTGGAACTTAGTGTCATCCACCGTTACTCCTGCGAGCGCGAACTGCGACTCTGCTTGCAGAAACCACGACCGTGGGTTATCCTGCCAGAAATCAGGCAGCTTAACGGCCACTGCGCTCGCCAGCTCTGAGCGCTGTGAGTCCGGGACCCTGAGAATTTCTTCGTTCATTCTCAACGTCGTCAGTCACCAATGTGGGGAGACTTGAATAACGAAACCGAATTGTCTTCCATTCCAGTTTATTCAAGAAATCATTCCACTGTCTGCTCTTATTCTTGAGCAGCGAACAAAGAGACTGAACACACCAAAGTTCTCTCATTTAAACATTCTCACATCAAACCATTTCCCTCGCGGGGGAAATCACACATCTATATCAAAGTCTCTTTATTCACATTCATTAGCCTTTTATTTACATAACTCCCCCTTCCCTCCTCTCGAGCCTCAGTGGTCAGGAAGTCTTCTGTCCCCTGTCCTCCGCAGGGGGTCCAGGCTCTGTGGCTCCGCACCGCAGGGGGCTGGCTCTCCTTCATCGTGAGGTTAAATCACATATGCAGTGTCCAACATATACATGTCTCACAACACAGCCATAATCCTACAGATGATTAGATTTTGGTGGTGATCCGGATCACCATCCACAAGAAAACCGCCATTACGCAAAATGCCATTTTTGTGAATAACTACTAAACCACTAATCCTATCATTGTCAATCCTATCATTGTCAATCCAATTGCTTGTCATATGTTTTCATGGACAAGGAATCTGAAAACGTACACACAAACACTGTATGGGGGGAACTGTGGCGCTAAACCGCCATTACGGAAAATCCCATTTTCGTCAATAACTACTGAACCACTAATCCTATCATTGTGAATCCAATTGCTAGTCATATGTTTTCATGGTCAAGGAATCGGAAAACGTACACACAAACACTGTATGGGGGAACTGTGGCGCTAAACCGCCATTACGGAAAATCCCATTTTCGTCAATAACTACTGAACCACTAATCCTATCATTGTGAATCCAATTGCTAGTCATATGTTTTCATGGTCAAGGAATCTGAAAACGTACACACAAACACTGTATGGGGGGAACTGTGGCGCTTGGCGGAGGTCTGCGCTCTCCGAGTGCTTTTCTAGTTATTATTGTTATTATTATAATGTAGTCATATTGTTTTAGCTGTCGTTTCTCTGTCTGTTAATAATAATAACTAGAAGGCACTCAGAGAGTGCATACCTCCTCCAAGGCTCCGTCCCTCCTTCCCTTTGTCCTCCCCTCCGTCCCTTTGTCCATCCATATCACCATCCATCTGTACATTGTGAGATAGGGCCTTGGCGGAGGTATACACTTACAGATCACCTCCAACATCTAATGAGTTCATCTTTGGGCCAAGGGCCACCTCTGGTGAAAATTTAATCCAAATCTATCCAGTAGTTTTGGAGTATTGTTGCTAACACTCTGTGAGAAGATATGAGCCTTGGCAGAGGTATGCATTTTGAGATCATCACCAAAATCTAATCATGTATTCAGTGTGCCATTACACACCTTTCCTGAAAATTTGAATGAAAGGCGCTGTATAAATGCAATCCATAATAATAATAATAATAATAATAATAATAATAACAATATTAACAGACAGAGAAATGACAGCAACAACAATATGACTACATAATAATAAGACTGTCATAACTGTATTGACCATACACTGGGGCTGGGCAATTCCACCTTCAATCAGCATGGTTTATTGAATCTTTCAGGTCTGTTCTCTTTTTTTTTTGTCCTCCTCTCTTCTCCATCAGGGTCCTGATTAAGTCAAATGTGATTGGTGTATGCGGTCACCTGGTGGACAAATCCGCAGTCTGATTGGTTCATCAGCTAGTGCTGCTCTGAAAGATGCCGGAGAGGACTGACGATAAAAAAGTAAGTTTATTAAAAAAAAATGTGGTCAAACTGAGGCTGCCAACAAATTTTCTCAGATTTACCAAAAATAGAGAAGACTATATTTAAAAAATGGCATACTCTCCCAATGCGGATCGATCAATTACACGAAAAATGCCCTTGGCCCACCACCTATATGCATCTGGACAGTTTGTGACCCAGAAAGAATTAAACCGACTGATTGCAAGATACGCCGTTACAGAATGAAGACAAAATAACAGTCACTTTCCATCAAACAGCTGGACAGTGATCCACTGACGTTAAAACACATTTACTTGCTACCTGGATAAAGATTATTCAAAAATGGATTTTGAAAAAAAAAAAAAAAAAAGGATTTTGATCAAAAGGCATTTGAGAGACTGGATCATGTATCTGTCACAGCAGATGTTTGGACTGTGGTGACATATTATTCGGCCCAGGAAACACGCACGCAGGCTCAGGCAGATTTGAAAGCTTTATTGTTAACCAATGTGATGTGTATGGATGCGTGTGTGAGAGATAAGGATGTATTATGGGTGGAGGATGCAGGTCAGGACAGAGCAGCACGCCGTGCAGCCAGACAACCCTATGGGCGAGAGGAGAACAGGGGTTAGCTGGGCAAACCACACAGGAGAGTGACAAGGTTGTGTGCTTACTTGTAGTGATTGTGGTGGCTGGCGTTGGCAAGGTCCCGAGCCTGGGGGACAGCGTCCTGCTGTGCGTCCGAGGAGAAGCGGCGAGGCAGAGGAGCAGCGAGGCGAGGGAGAGAGTGTCCGCCGCCGGGGAATCCACCTGTGCACAGGGGAAGGCTGACAGGAAAATAGGTGAGTCAAAAACTGACAGCTTACTTGTCACGAAGAGGAATCAGCAGGCCTGGAGGGAAGGAAACTGCTGAAGATTCCAGTACGCAGGGAGACAGACGGCTCCAGGCTGCAGCTCAGGGCAAGGTGGAATAAGTAGCTGTGCACTAACGAGATGCAGGTGTGCGCGCAGCTGAGGTGGATGCCCGTGAGCGGCGAGTGATGACAGTACTCCCCCCCCTACCAGCGCCTCCTGGCGCTGGCTTACCTGGGTGCGTCCGATGAAACTCCGCGATGAGGTCCTGATCCAACACCCACGAAGAGCGCACCCAGGATCTCCACTCCAGACCATAACCTTCCCAATCCACCAGATATTGCAGCCCACGACCTCGGCGCCGGGAGTCCAAGATGGCAGTAACACCCCACGCCGGGTCACCGTCGATCATCCTAGGTGCAGGAGGAGACCTAGGAGGGGGACAGAGTGGATTGGAAAGGACAGGTTTGATCTTAGATACGTGGAAGGTGGGACACACACGTAGGGAGGGGGGGAGGGCCAAACGCACAGCCACCGGGTTGATCATTTTTGAAATCACGAAAGGGCCGAGGAATCGCGGCGCCAGCTTCCTCTTCTCACCCTTAAGGTTAATATCCTGGGAAGAAAGCCAAACCCGCTGACCCACCTGGTAGACAGGAGCCGGTCTTCTGTGGCGATTGGTGGTGGAACTGTTGTGCGCCGCTGTGCGTAAAAGCGCGTTCCTTGTCTTGGTCCACACACTCCGGCAGCGCCTCATGTGCACCTGGACCGATGGGACAGCTAACTCACCCTCCTGCTTGGGAAACACGGGGGGATCGTACCCCAAGGACGCTTCGAAGGGCGACACACCAGTAGCAGAGGATCGGGCCGAGTTATGGGCGTATTCCACCCAGGTCAGGTAGGAGCTCCAGGATGATGGATTTGAGGATGTCACACAGCGCAGGGCGACCTCCAACTCCTGGTTAGTGCGCTCGCATTGCCCGTTAGACTGGGGGTGGTGACCAGAGGAGAGACTAACCGTGGCCCCCAAAGCGTTGCAAAAGCACCTCCAAACCTGGGAGACAAACTGCGGGCCCCGGTCCGAAACCACGTCCAGCGGGATCCCATGCAGCCTGACGACATGTTGGACCAGGAGGTCGGCCGTCTCACGTGCCGAAGGGAGACCCTGAAGAGGCACAAAATGGGCGGCCTTGGAAAATTTGTCCACAATTGTCAGGACCGTGTCAAAGGTGTTAGAGACAGGGAGACCGGTGACGAAGTCTAGGGTGATGTGTGACCAGGGCCTGCCCGGGACCGGCAGGGGCTGAAGTAGACCCGCAGATGGAAAGTTCTGGGATTTGCCGGTAGCGCACTGGGGACAGGCCCGGACATAATTGGTGACGTCCTTTTGGAGACCCGGCCACCAAAACGAGCGTTGCAGCAAACTCACCAGGTGGGTGATGCCAGGGTGGCAGGCGAGCTTGGAGGTATGGGCCCAGTGGATCACTTCTCCTCGAACCGCCGAAGGAACGAAAAGCCTCCCCTCTGGCCCCCCGCCAGGATCCGTCTCCGTCTCCTGAGCACTAAGAATCTTGTCCTTGATGGACCAGGAAATCGCCCCCATGACGCACGAGCTGGGCAGGATGATGTGTTCAGACTCCTCCGGGTCCTCAGGGGCGAACTGTCTGGATAGGGCGTCGGGCAACCCGTTCTTCGAGCCTGGACGGTAGGTGATGGTGAATTGGAAGCGAGCAAAAAATAGAAACCAGCACGCCTGGCGGGCATTCAGGCGCCTCACTGACCTCAAGTACTCGAGGTTCTAATGGTCCGTCCAGACCACAAAAGGCTGGGCTGCCCCCTCTAACCAGTGGCGCCACTCCTGCAGCGCGAGCCTGACAGCGAGGAGCTCCCTATCGCCGACGTCATAATTGCGCTCCGCCGCCGATAACCGCCGGGAGAAGAAGGCGCAGGGCCGCTTGACACCATCCACCGGCGAGCGCTGGGAGAGCACCGCCCCCACCCCCGTGTCGGACGCGTCGACCTCCACCAGACACTGCAGCGCGGGATCGACCTGGGTCAGGACCCGGGAGGACGAGAACTCCGCCTGGAGAGTCTTGAAGGCAGTGGCCGCTTCCTCTGACCACTGGAAGGGCACCTACGATGACGTGAGGCGGGTCGGGGGGTGACAATGGCGCCGAAGTTTGTGATGAAGCGCCGGTAGAAGTTAGCAAACCCAATAAACTGCTGCACCTGCTTCCTGGAGGTAGGTGTGGGCCACTCGACCACCGCTTTAACCTTAGCGGGGTCGGGGAGGATCTGGTTGTGTGAGATAACGAACCCCAGGAAGGAGGTGGTCCGGGCGTAGAACTCGCACTTCTCTGCTTTGATGTACAGGCGATTCTCCAGCAGCCGTTGCAGAACCCGCCTCACGTGGGCCTGGTGCTCCTCCCGTGATTTAGAGAAGGTGAGTATGTCATCTAGATATACAAAGACAAATACTCCCAGGAAGTCCTGAAGAACGTCATTTATGAGACGCTGGAAAACGGCAGGTGCGTTGGTGAGCCCGAATGGCATCACAAGATATTCGAAGTGGCCACTGGGCGTCCTAAAAGCCATCTTCCATTCGTCTCCCTCCCGGATCCTAACGAGATGGTAAGCACTGCGGAGGTCAAGCTTGGTGAACCAGGTTGCCCCCTGGAGGGAGTGGAAGGCGGTGTCCATAAGCGGTCCTTGATGGTGATGTCGTTCAGCGCTCTGAAGTCGATACAGGGGCGTAGGGACACATCCTTCTTTGCCACGAACAAGAAACCCGCGCCAAGCGGGGACGAGGAGGGGCGGATGATCCCAGCGCTGAGCGACTCCTTGATATAGGTGTCCATCGCCTCACGTTCTGGCGCAGAGAGACTGTACAGGCGGCCAGATGGCAGGGGGGGCCCCTGGGCGGATGTTAATTGCACAGTCATATGGCTGGTGAGGGGGAAGGGACAAGGCTCTGGACTTGCTGAACGCTACTCCCAAGTCGTGGAACTCCTGCGGCACTAGAGTCAAGTCCGGGGGCTCGGAGACCGGCGCCGGCGGAGGGGAGGACGGAGCACAAGCCGCCGACTGGAGGCAGGTGCCCAGGCAGAAGGTGCTCCAGGACAGGACACTGCCGGTTCTCCAATCCAGGACAGGGTTATACAGCCGCAGCCAGGGGTAACCCACAATGACACGGTCCGACGAGGAGGGCAGGACATAAAGGGTCAGATCCTCCCGGTGGTTGCCGGAGATGATGATGGGGACTGGCTTAGTGCGATGCGTCACTGTTCCCAGAGGAGAGCGAGAGAGAGTGACCAAGTTAAGGGGGGTAGACAGCGGTTGGCAGGGTATGCCCAAACGGGTTGCCAGGCTTCTAGAGATGAAACTCTGCTCTGCCCCAGAATCCACCAGTGCGTGTGTGAAATGCCCGGTGGAGTTGTGGCAGAAGCGTATGGGCAATGTGCATGATGATAGGGGATTTGGCCGGTTAGAGTCCGCGAGGCCCCCTACAGTGACTCGCGGACCTCCCCGTTTGGCTTAACCGGGCACAGCTCCACGGGATGCTGGTCATCTCCGCAATACATGCAGAGACCCCGTTCCCGCTGGCGTTGTCTCACCGCAAGAGGGAGCCTAGTGCGCCCGATCGCCATGGCCTCTGGTTCATCAGCGGACTCCGGAGCCGGTAACGCCAGGGGGCGAGACTGAGCTGGGCGGGTGGAAGCTCCGCGCGAGCGGCTGACAGACTTCCGCTCCATGGCTCGCTCACGTAGCCTGTTGTCCAGGCTAATGGTGAGCGAGATCAGCTCGGAGAGCCGCCCTGGGAGATCCCGACTGGCTAGCTCATCCCTCAGACCGGAACTGAGGCTACGGAGGAAGATACTGCAGAGAGAAGCCTCTCCCCAGCCCACCTCCTCCACGGCCACCCGGAAGTCGACAGCGTGTTCGGCCGCTGACCGGCTTCCCTGTTGGAGACTAAGAAGCCGATCAGCGAGGACGCTGTCATGACGCGAGTGGTCAAAGACCCTAAAAAGTCCCGCACGAACTGGTCATAAAAGAGGTTTACGTAGCTGGGCTTCGTCATTACGGCGTAAGCCCAAGCTAACGCTCGCCCCTCTAGGAGATTAGCCATGTACCCGATTCGACTATGGTCTGAGAGAAAATCCCCGGGAATGCGCAGAAACACCGACTCACACTGCAGGATAAACCCCCTCGCTCCACCGAGTTTCCCGTTGAAGCGAGTGGGGGTTGGAATGGGTGTGAGACGGGATGGCATTCCTGAGCTAGGCTGGCCAGCCGGGGAGGCGACCGGAGCCGAAGCACCGAGAGGACCCGGAGGGAAGGCCTGCGGAGGATCCAGACGGTCTAACCGGTTAGTAACTGTGGTTAACTGGTTAAGAATAACCTGTTGTTGGTGTGCTAACATATCCACCTGAGCCTCAAGGGTGGAAAAGCGGCGTGCGAGCCCGCTGTCCGCTGGGCCGCTTTGCTGGAGCCGTACTGACATATTATTTGGCCCAGGAAACACGAATGCAGGCTCAGGCAGATTTGAAAGCTTTATTGTTAACCAATGTGATGTGTATGGATGCGTGTGTGAGAGATAAAGATGTATTATGGGTGGAGGATGCAGGTCAGGACAGAGCAGCATGCCGTGCAGCCAGACAACCCTATGGGCGAGAGGAGAACAGGGGTTAGCTGGGCAAACCACACAGGAGAGTGACAAGGTTGTGTTCTTACTTGTAGTGATTGTGGTGGCTGGCGTTGGCAAGGTCCCGAGCCTGGGGGACAGCATCCTGCTGTGCGTCCGAGGAGAAGCGGCGAGGCAGAGGAGCAGCGAGGCGAGGGAGAGAGTGTCCACCGCCGGGGAATCCACCTGTGCACAAGGGAAGGCTGACAGGAAAATAGGTGAGTCAAAAACTGACAGCTTACTTGTCGCGAAGAGGAATCAGCAGGCCTGGAGGGAAGGAAACTGCTGAAGATTCCAGTACGCAGGGAGACAGACGGCTCCAGGCTGCAGCTCAGGGCGAGGTGGAATAAGTAACTGCGCACTAACGAGATGCAGGTGTGCGTGCAGCTGAGGTGGATGCCCGTGAGCGGCGAGTGATGACATGTGGAAAATTAACATTTTCTTTGGATCACTGCACATCAGATGAATCCATAACATAAAGGTAAGATAAAAATGAACAGCTTTCATGTCCCACACTGACACGTACAACAACACCAGCATTAAAAACTGTCTGTGAAGTTCTGTTTGAAACAGTCTGTTTTCAGCCTGCCATTAATAAGCTCGTAATGTAATCCATCCATCCATTCATCTTCTTCCACTTAATCCTTTTCGGGTCACGGGGGGGCTGGAGCCTATCCCAGCATCTTTGGGCGAGAGGCAGGTTACACCCTGGACAGATCGCCAGTCCATCGCAGGGCCAACACAGAGAGACAGACAACCATTCACTCTCACAGTGAGTGACATTCACTCTCACAGTCATACCTAAGGACAATTTAGAAGTAATGTAATGTAATCTATTAATTAAATTATCTTGCTATGTGTGCAAAATGGTTTAAGTATGCATTCAAAAGTAACGTGAAAGTTACTTTTCCAAGTAACTAATTAATTATGCAGTAATTGGTAAAGTAACTCAATTACTTTTGAAAAGAAGCAACTAACTATTTTTAGTAACTTCCCCAACACTGTTCATGGACACTAGAGGTAAGGTGGGTAAAGTGTCTTGCCCAGGGACACAACGGCACTATGTCTGTGGAGAGCGGGATTCGAACTATCAACCCTCCAGTTATTAGATGACCCGCTCTACCTCCTGAGCCACTGCCGCCCACATTTCCCTCCTCCGTTCCATTTTTGCTGTACACCAAGCTGGACGGCAATAGACGTCTTCATGCTGATTGAGATGTTTAGCAGCAGTTACTGGCTACATTTAAAAGGGACTATGTTTTTCTCAGCTGTGCAAAATAACTGGTTAAACAAGCAAATCACAATATTTTGTCCAGCATTGCTGTCATTTAATAAATTGTGCTTGTCAGAACTGTTGTATAAAAACAGTATTATACTCGACGTTGTTTTGGTACCAATTTATATACTAACTATGGCTATGCGGAGGGCATTAGACCTATCACACCTGCAGTTACTATATAAAGTTACAGTTGCTATCTAAATTGATACCATACTCCGTCTCGTGTAATATTGCTTAACTGTAGTGTCCACCAGCAGAGGGAGCTCTCATCGAAACCTAGGTGCCGCTTTGAGTCGATGTTGTACGGTATGTGTTGCATGCTGAGATCGGAAAGGAGCTGGTGATCAGAGCAGAAGTAAAGTTAGCATTAACAGGCTGTAAACAGCAGTAAATGTACAAGGTAGGCTCCTTTTAAACAACAATAAATGCTTCTCAGTAGTGATGGGCAAGTGAAGTCTCAAAGAAGCTTTGAGGCTTTCCTTCTAAGTGTGCCAAAAATAATTCAAAGCTTTGAGGCAGGGGTGTCCAGTCATGTGTCATGGAGGGCCAAGACCCTGCAGGCTTTACCTCCAACCAGCATCTTCAACAGCAGATTCCACTGAATTTCTTCCCACTGATTGCTGATAAGTGAAAACACCTGCTCGAGAGACTGGGTAGAAGAGAAAACCTGCAGGGTCTTGGCCCTCCGTGGTGCATGATTGGACACCCCTGCTTTGAGGCTTCAGTCAGTGACATCTAGTGGCCAACTGAAGCTGTAACAACCTCTCAAAAGTGCAACTGAAGCACTGACACTGTTTTTTTTTTTTTTTTTTCCACAATATCTTTATTGAACCTTTTTTTTTTTTTAACAAACATGATACAAACAATCAAACACTAACACTAAAGTACTACAAAAAAAAAAAAATGCACTAAAAACACCAACAAAAATCAAGTCTTCAACAATGCTCCTCTGTTTAGTCTAGACAATCCAATACATAAGTATACATATTATGTTCACCAGTTTTGGAATTTACAAGGTCCACACACATCATTCACCTTCTTCTTCAAGAGTTATGTTTAAATTTTTTACATAATCAATAAAAGGTCTCCATATATTCTCAAACACAATTTCCTTTGATTTCAGTATATATGTTATTCTTTCTAATGGAAGGTTTGTTAACATCTGTCTTAACCACTGAGTCACATCTGGTCTATGAGTCTTTTTCCATAATAGTGCAATACATTTTTGGGCATTAAGCAAACTGAGGTCTATGAATGTTCTTTCACTTTTATTAAAATTATGCTTTTCTGGGTACAGACCCAACAAAAACAGTTTAGGATTCAATATGATTTGTTTTGAGATTATTTTTTCAATTGTTACCCTCACCTCTTCCCAAAACATTCTTATTAATCTACATTCCCATAAACAATGAAATAGGGTTCCTTTACTTTCCATGCATTTTGTGCATGTATCTGGTATATTTTTGTTATATCTATTTAACTCCTCCGGTGTAACATACATCCGCATTAACCATTTGAAATGTATCAATTTAAGGCGTGCATTTATTGATTTGGTTTGAGCTTCTGTACAAGCCAATTCCCATTGTTCCTCTGAAATTTCAATTTGCAGATCTTCTTTCCAGTAGTTTAATCTTTTCAGTGAATTTTCACTTGAAGATAGTGTCAATGAGTTATAAAACTCTGAAATAATACCCTTTCTTTTACTATCTTTCATCATCATTTTTTCCAAGGATGAATAAATAGGTCGAGTGAGAGCTTTATTTTGATTTGATCGAATAAAGTTTCTAAGTTGAAGATATTTAAAAAAATGTGTTCTATTGAGATTAAATTTGATCCTCAGCTCTTCAAAAGACATTATGTTATCTGCACATGGCAAATATAAATCCTGAATCTTTTGTATCCCTTTTAAATTCCATACTTTAAATACAGCGTCCGCTCTCCCTGGTTTAAAATATTGATTACCCCATATTGGACTAAATTGTGACAATAACTGTGGTTCTTTTAAATAGTTTTTAGCTTCACACCATATTTTGATCATATGCTTTACAAATGGATTTTTAACTTGTTTTTTGTAATTTTTTTGCCGAATCTGAGTATATGAATATGGGAAGAGGTAAAGGTAAATTGTATGATTCCATTTCAGTCCAGTGAGGGAGATCATTTGATGAAAAATAATATGTCATAGACCTCAGTTGTGCCGACCAATAATACAACATAAAATTTGGACATTTCAGACCTCCACGATCAAATGGTAAATATAATAAAGACAAAACGTAATCTAGCCCTCCTGTTGTTCCATATAAATTCCACTAACTTTTTTTTATTCTTGAGAATAGATCTAAAGGTGGTGATAAGGGAATGTATTGAAATAAATAAAG
Organism: Pholidichthys leucotaenia; assembly: GCA_020510985.1. Classification (NCBI taxonomy): domain Eukaryota; kingdom Metazoa; phylum Chordata; class Actinopteri; order Cichliformes; family Pholidichthyidae; genus Pholidichthys; species Pholidichthys leucotaenia. The sequence continues at coordinate 261,946,281 of CM035843.1, forward strand.
TATTTTAGGTAAAATATTACTTTTAAGTATATTGATTCTCCCGATCATCGACATTGGTAGTGACATCCATCTCTGAGTTAACTCATTGATATCTGACATTAAGGCTTCATAGTTGACACTGGCGACTGATTCTAGCTTAGGCATAATATGGATTCCTAAATATTTAAACTGATTTACAACATTGAATTGATTTACCTCAGGGGCTGGGTAATTTCTCTGGGTCTCATTTAGCATTAATATTGAAGATTTAGTTTTATTTATTTTATATCCTGATATTTCCCCAAAATTCTTTATTAAATTCAACAAGGTTGGAATTGATTTTTTTAGATTCAACATAAACAAAATTATATCATCGGCGTACAGGGAGATTTTATGTTCTGTTGGTCCAACTTTAATTCCATATATTTGTGAATGTAAACGTATCGCTATCGCTAAAGGTTCAATTGCCATAGTAAACAGTAAAGGTGAAAGTGGACAGCCTTGTCGACATCCTCTATTGATTTTATTGGTTTTGAAATATTGTTATTTGTTAGGATTTCTGCTGTAGCATTATTGTATATTATTTGAACCCATTTTATGAAATTATTTCCAAGTCCAAACCTTTGTAGGACTTCAAAAAGAAAGGGCCATTCACTCTATCAAAGGCCTTTTCGGCGTCCAATGATAGGAGAGCTGTATCCGGTGCTTCTTTATTAAAATAAATAATATTAAATAGTCTTCTTACATTATGGAAGCCTTGTCTACCCTTTATAAAGCCATTCTGATCTCGATTAATAATATTTGGTAAAATTTCTTGTATTCGTCTTGCTAAAATTTTACAGATTATCTTAAGGTCGGCGTTTAATAGGCTTATTGGTCTCATATTTTCACATTTATTAGAGGGCTTACCTGGTTTTGGCAGCAGTATAATTAAGGCATTATTTATGTATGATGGTAAATTATTATTTGAAATGCTTCTAAAACCATTTCCAAAAAAGGTTTTATTAATTTATTCTTAAATTTTTTATAAAGGTCAACTGGAAGACCATCTGGTCCTGCACTTTTTCCTGATTTCATATTATCAATGGCTAGCCCAACTTCTTCTTGACTAATTTTAGACTCCAATATCTCCCTGTTTTCATTTGGAATACACGGTATAGATAGTTCGTTCAAAAACCCATTTAGTTTTGTTAAATCAGGTTCATTTTTGGTATCATATAATTTTTTCATAGTAATCTCTAAAGGCTCTATTAATTTCTAAAGGATCTATAACTACCTGTCCGTTACTTATAATACTGGTAATTGGTGTTTTAATTTCCAATTGTTTATTTCTGCCATGCTAATAATTTTCCTGATTTTTCACCTTGTTCATAAAAAGATTGTTTCAATCTTAGAAGACTCGAGGCAGCTCTATTCGCTGATTTTTTGTCGTATTCAGCTCTCAAAATCAGTAATTCATTCTCCAACCTTGGGTCACTTCCTGCATACACTTTTTCCTGAAGATTTTTTATTTTATGTTCCAATTTAGCTCTCTCCTCTCGAGTCTTCTTAGATTTTGATCCTGTATAACTAATAATATGTCCCCTAATAAAAGCTTTGAAAGCCTCCCACTTTACACATGCTGATGTTTGTGTAGTATTGATGTCAAAGAACTCGTCTATCTGTTTTTCTATATACTTGACAAATTCCTCATCCTGAAGCCATTTATGCTGAAATTGCCATCTACCTGATTCCTTTGTCAATTTTTTATCTACATATATTAGACAACAGGGTGCATGATCAGAGATCACGATGTTATCATAAAAGCAGTTTTGAATCTTGGACCTTAATTCTGTGGAAATCAAAAAATAATCAATACGTGAGAATGTCTTGTAGGTACTGGAATAACAAGAATAGGCTTTAACTTGTGGTTTCATTTCTCTCCATATATCTAACAATCTCAATTCTTTCATAAAATGATTAATAGTCATCCTACATCCAATGTGCGTACAATCCAGTCCTGTTGATCTATCCACACCTGGATTCAATGTACAATTAAAATCCCCTGCTATTATATGTTGCCCTGTAAGTGATGATAAGATGAGAAATAAATTAGCAAAGAACTTCTGATCATCTATATTGGGACCATATAAGTTCACAAGATTTATATTTTCTAATAGCAAAGAACCTTGAATGATTACATATCTTCCAAATTTGTCTCCAATTACATTTTTCACTTGAAAAGGAACTGATTTATGTATGAGAGTCATAACTCCCCTGGCTCGGGATGAAAATGAAGAGGTGAATACACTTCCCTGCCATCTACTCCTAATTCTTTTAACATCCTCTTCTATCAGATGAGTTTCTTGTAAAAACACAATTCTTGAACCCATGTCCTTTATTTTATTCATAACTTGTTTAAGTTTTTTTTAAATTTTGTAGACCTCTGCAATTCCATGAAGTTAAATTAAGATTAACACTTTGGTCCATGATCAATAGAGAGTTTGGGATTACCTTGCAGTGTAAACATGCTCATACAGAGAAGCAAAAACATGAGTGGTTGAACATTCATCCTACAAACTACACACAAACAAATTTCCCCTTCCCACACTTGTGGCAAACCCCCCAAAATCAAAAGAAAAATTCTGTCTCCCGATATAGCCATCGACCGTTCCACACCCACGGGGAACAGCCTAAGCCACTCCTTCTTCATCCTCCCAATCACCCTAACTCTACTGCTTTTAATGACGTAACATTAACTCTCCTCTGTAGTTTTCCAACTTAACTCCAAAATTTTTAACAACTTTGTACATCATAGTTTTTTTTTTGTTTGTTTTGTTTTTGTTTTGTTTTTTAATATATAATACAATCTATATTTTGTAAACTTACTATTTACTTCAAGTCAGTCAGATGCCTGTGCAAATGCTTAATTATTCTACCTTATATTTTGTTCATGCTTAGCTCCCACCAGTCTCTTCTTCTTCTTTGATCTTCTTGATGAACTCCTGCGCCTCCTCTGGGGTCTTGAAGATGTGGGTTCTGCCCTCATACGTGGTCACAGTCTCGCAGGATAGATTACACCATGACGAATCCCAAGGTTGCGCAGCTCCTTACGTACGGGATCAAACTGCTTCCTCAATTGCTGGATTCCTGTGGCCAAATCTGGGTAGAACCGCACCTGCTGGTCCTGGGTGTTTAATCTCTCCTTTAGCACGTGCAGCGTTGAAGATCTTCATCCTGTCTCTGTTGCTAAGAAACTTCATAATTAAGGTCCTCGGCAGTCCCTTATCTCTCCGTGGGCCAATACGATGTGCTTTTTCCAGAACCACTGCTGATTGCAACTCCTCGCTGCCCAGCACCTCCGGAATCCACTTTTCCAGAAAGGAACATACGTCCCGACCTTCTGATTCCTCTGGAAGACCCACCAGCCTCAAATTATTCGTCTCGACCGAGATTCCAAATCCAAAATATTATCTTCCAGAGATTTATTTTTTTTTTTCCAAAGTGCGCACCTTTAATTGAAGACGGGTGACGTCATCTTCAGCACTAGCGAGACGGAGCTCCATCTGCGCCGTTCGTTCTACACAGTCACCCAATTCCTTTCTTATTCCTTCCAACGCGTGTCATAATCCCATCAAATCTAGAGGAAAAGTCCGCTCTCATTGAACTCATGGCAGCCATCAGCGCATCTGCGCCTCCCCCGCAGACATAGCACTCGTTGCCAGCCTCCTCCGCCATATATGGAGTTTTGTTTGCTGCGTCACAGACCTGAAAGTCCGTTAATTTGGACTGTTTCGGCGGCTCGCTTTTTCCTTTTCCTGGTTTTCCAGCCTTAGGCTTCGCCGACATATCCTCGCCCAAATGCTGGGATACGTTCTGTCCCAAATGAGAGAGTTATTTGCCGATTTTTTTTCTCCAGGAGCAGAGCAGAGCGAGACACGTCCGTCCTACGTGGCAGCCATAACCGGAAGTCCACTGACACTGTTTTAATCTCATGTCGGCAATGAAAGTTGAGAGAATACCGTGTGGTCATTTTAATCTGCTGATGTTTTTGTTTCTAACATGATAAAATACTGAGTAGCTGTTATTTTAATTTGCTTTAGTTTTAACTGTAAAACTTTTGATGTTGAAGAAAGTACCCATCACTCTACTTGTGTGAATACAGCCACCAGAGTTGAGACCAGCAAGCAAAAATTTGCCCCTGTCAGTGAGGCAAGGTTTACATTCATAACTCTGTTGGTTGCTTGTTTCTGTAGTTGAAATATGCAAAAAATGCTATCATGTCTGGGTTCACAACATTATCCTCCTAAATTCTGCATTGAAGAGGGGGAAAAAACCTTTCTGTCAGTCAATGCCAGAGAAAAGTAAATGATTACAAGAATTGTCTCCTGGTTATTTGTGCTAAATTGGGCTATTGTGGAATAAGGTTATCTTTAATCTTTGAGTCATAAAAATGAATACAAACTAAAAAGACTACAAAGAGAATATAGAATTAAACATTAAAATGCTCATTTATAGACCTTGCACTCCTTTAAGAGAACTTTCAAAGCAAACCCTTTCTTATATGCCTCTTTCTAAAACCGAGAATAGATCAAAGAAAGCATTGATCCCATCTGCCTTCATTCACCCTCACATGCGAAGGAGATCACTCCACTGCAATAACATTCGTTACACCAGAACAACTGATGTCTTTACTATTATCAGCAAGCAGTTATTTAGCTTTTAGTGTTGGAATAGTGTTTGTGTTAGTTGTAAGGCCATGCAAACTGTATTTATGCTGGATGATGTTACAGCTAGTTACTAATTTACAGAAGATCATAAAGAAATCAAAATAACCATTCTCCCAGAGGAACTGGTGAATCTATTTCATGCTACACATCATTGAAAAACAGACGACTACAGTTCAGAGTTGATAAGAAAAAACTTTTGAAGCCAATCTACGATCTCCTGTCATATTTATCTCTGAACTCAGCTAAGGATGATAAATATCTTAGAGTCATGGAAGAACCCTCAGATAAGCTGATGCATGTGAAAGCTATACAACCATGTCATGTATCTTGCAGATGAAGTTTGAAATCTGTCTGCAGTAATCAACTGAATGACACTATGGCAGGATCCGCTCTTTATGAAGGAGCAACATAAGCATTGATAGGTAGTATCTATCATTTTTTCTAGAGAAACCATTTACAAGAATCCAAGGGACAATAGCAATATCCCATCTGCAGTCAACAGATGTTTGCTGGCAGAGCTAATGCTGTAGCTTTTATGTGTAATATCAAGCACTTTGGGGGTGAATTTATTGTTCTAAAATATATCATTTTAAAGTCTTCATTGCATTTTACAACTAGTTTTTTCAAACACAAATTTATAAGAAAGTCTAGAAAAAAGGTTATATTTTACTATAGGAATACTGTTCTCCAAAGTAATCCACGTGCTTCTGTTGTTTACATGAAGTTAAAGCCTCTTAAGCTTCTGGGGTACCGTGGACGGGCATATTTAAATTCCGGTTTAAATGTCTCTGCTGCGACACAGTGAATTGTGTTAAACATGCTTACAGTAGGCAGTCATGCCTTACATTGATTAAAAGCTTAGAATTTGTCTATTGGTTATTAAAAAGATTTCAGAAAAAAAATCTTAACACTCTGGATTTAATAGACTTTTATCAGGCTAGCGTTAGCATGAAAATCGACAGTAACTATCACCAAAGAAGCTTCTTGCCATCCCTGAATGTATGATTGGTCAGAGATTAATACGGTCCATTTGTATTGCAAAAGCCGTCCTAATAGAGAGGCCTTTGAGTATGATTTTAGATGTCCATCTTGATGATGACGAGGAAAACTGCCCATAAAATAGGAACATTTGTTTGAAACTCAGCAGCAAACTCCAGTTGATCGTTGAGAAAAATAATACACATTCGGGTGATTGAACCGGAAACACAAACCCAAGGTGGGGGTGGATCTTTCCAATTGATTGACAGCTCATTTGACCCAATAGAGCCTCCATTTTGTGATTGAAAGCTGTAGAAACCCAATGAGCGATAAAGATCCATGAAGGTCCAGCCTCATTGCTCACAGAAACACAGCGAGCCAATTGTATCAGAGTAAGCAAATGATGGACATGTGGCTTAGCCAATTAATTTCTGAATTCAGGGATACCTTACAAGGGGGGATTCAGCCCACTTCCCCTCTCTAAAGCTCATGTGTAAAGCTAGCATAAACCAGTCTGTGAATCCAAGGCAGAAGCATTGTAATATCACTCACCTTTTAGAAAAATGGCTAAAATTAACACTGAACATCGAAGAAATTATTAATTACTTGACCCGGTCATTAGCTGAAGAATCACGGGTGGGGGGGTGTGTGTGACCATGATTCCATTTGACACAGTTTTAAGACGCCTAGTTACAGCCTGAGAAAAAAGGTGTGTAATATATTCATTTCTTGTCCAATTGTCACCAGATTTTTACCTGAACTTCATAGCACTTGGTTCTACATTCCTATTGTGTTTTCCAGCCAGTATATAACAGCTGTATGCTATTTTCAAGCATTTGTATCTAAAAAAAAAACACCCAGGTGAACTTTATTTTCTTTAAATTTAGTATGTGTAGATCACTGTTTCTCAGTGGCTGAAGCACTTAGAGGGATTCTGACTGTTCTGATAAACATTTATAGTACCGTATTTTCTTTTGAATGAGACCAACCCCATGATGATAGTGCAAGGGGCTGAAGAACAGCTTTGAATTTAGTTTGGGTATATTTTTTCAGGCACTTCGAAGGGAAATGGGCTGGAAGCATAAGTAAGGTGCATTTGACCAGGTGCCAAAAAATTAAATCGGGATACTGCTTCATATACAATCTTGACACTGAAGATGTTATTACACATACAGTTTTGGACACAGCCTATCTAACAGAAAATACCCTATATGGTCATTTTTATCAGCAGGGATTAAGACTTACATAGATGTGCCATTTAACATCATGTAAAAAAATATGAATTAATGTAATGGTTACATTTGCAGTGGTGATAAACTGGATCCTCATATTTCCCTGACCTTAATAGTAATCATTTCTCTAATCTTAACCAAGTGTTTCTGGTTGATAACGTAACCATTTTAACCTTGTTCACCATAAATTTTGTATTAAATGCCCAGTGTTTCCCCTGGCTTAAAGACCTTGGCGTGGTGGCAACATATTTTTTCCGTGGGGGGGGGATAGTAAACATATTAATATGTTATGGATCTAATATGTTAATTTTATACTATTTATTTCTTTTTGAAGTATTGTACAACCGAGGCTTGAATGTTGGAATATTGGGCCAGTTGGGGTCCCACCCAGACATCCTGTGTTTAGACATTTTAGTGGTGTCATCCTTCTCTCCTTCCTCTGCTCTCACCTCTCCTGGACCCTCTGCCTGAACACTTTCCTCTCCTTGGCTCCTCTCTTCTGTCTCATCTTGCCATGTTTTGTCCTGCAGGATTTTTTTTTCATGGTTTACATAAATGACAAAAATATGTGTATTTTTGTATTTTTATTCTAGTGTTTCTTTTTTTCCATTGAGAGAGTAGGGAAGGTAAAGAAACATTCATAATAGTAATGTACTCATGCATACTTAAATTATATACTGCTCAAAAAAAAAATAAAGGGAACACTTTGAAAACACATCAGATTTTAATGGGAAAAAATAAGCTGGATACCGAAATTGTGGCAGGCTAGTCCAGTTTACTCAGATTAAAGGAACACTTTTGAATCTGAGTAAGCTGGACTAGCCTGCCACAATTTCGATATCCAGCTTATTTTTTCCCATTAAAATCTGATGTGTTTTCAAAGTGTTCCCTTTATTTTTTGAGGCAGTATATGATCAGGGTGGGTATAGTAACCCAAAAATCTACTCATGTAAAAGCAGTGCTTTGAAATTAATAATTAAAAGTAGACAACCAAAAATTTCTAGTTGAGTTAAGGGTACAAAGAGCACCCACTTAAAAACTTGAGTAATGACTTCAGTCTTGAAAGTTTGAGGTTTTTCTCCAAACTTTATAACAATTTTCTTATAGTTTTCTACTTTTCTCTGTAAATTTATCTAAATTTGAAACCATTTTCCTCAAATTTGTAATTTTCTCTTGTAAAATTGACTTTTCTGTACATTTGAAATTTTATTATAAATTTGCGGATTACTGTAATTTTATGACTAATTTTTTGTCTGGTTTTTAAAAATAAAATTACGGTTTTTTTTTAATAAATTTGAAACAGACTGTCGTAATTTTTTTTTTTTTTACTTTTTCCTTAAAACAATTTACATTTTTGACCATAATTTTGCAATCAGAACAGAACAATAATTTAACTGTGATTACAAAGAAAAAATATATTAATAAAATTGTATTTAATGAAATAAATTAACTTAAATGACCAAGGATGCCATTATTTCTGTTATAATATTTCTTTATATTTATAGTTTTTTTTTGTTCTTTTTTTAGAAATCTCCTCACACATCCAGACAGCAGGAAAACGTCCCTTATTTGAAATCCAAATGTTGGCACGTTTAGTTTGTCTGAAGGCTGCTGACAGATTAAAGTCATTGACTTCGTGAATTTCGGTCATCTTAACTTGCCAGGTACATAATAGGGAACATAACTTAATATTGTAGTGGCTGGTGAAATATATCCTCAGCACTTTATCAGTCCCCCTTGCCTTTCCCTTCATGTGAAGCTGGCTGCATATGAATTCTAACCACATCTCTTAGCTAAGCGACTCTTCCATTATTGCTCCCATTTCCAGCAGGTTAAAACCATAATAAACGCCAGTGCTTACATACCTCTTCTGTTTTTTTCCCACTTTTAAAGTACTTTAATAAACTCATGTTTCTCTCGGACAGTCACTCTAGCAAGACACTCTGCCTGGTGACTGACTGGAAAGCTTGCGTGGGTGGGGCGCTTCTAAACTCTGTGTGGATGACGGTCACGCATGTTGTTCATGTGTGCGCTTGTGGAAAGTCATTGCTTCCTATATTTTTCTTAAATTTATATCTCCTCATAAGCGCACTGGAAATTTTTCTGGTGCGGCGGGCCGCCACCCAGATATGTTACCAGAGAAAACACTGAAATGCCTATAGGAAGTTAATAGTGAAACCAGAAGTTGAACCACAAGAGAAGAAGTCAAAGATAACACAGAGAATAGTGACAAAAGGCACGGTGTGGATGCAAGCTCAAGACTTGACAGAGTGAGCTTTTTTCAGTGCTGTTTCTTATGTGGATTTAAAATAAATCCCGTACAATAAATCTACATTGTCTAAAATGATATGTTATGTCCTTTTTTCTCTACAAAAAATTTCATTGTCTTACACTTTTGTGTCAAAATCTTTTCACTTTTCCTCTTCCAAACACAAGGATCTATCAAAAAGGCCCACCCACATCCCGCCCAGGATGACACTGATGCGCCACCTCTCCTCCACAACCGCAGTATTGCAAGCTAGCAAATTTGACCAGAAAACAAGAGTATTGAAGATCTAATCCATCCATCCATCCATCCATCCATCCATCCATCTTCTACTGCTTTTCTGGAGGTCCGGGTCGCGGAGGCAGCAGTTCAAGCAGAGAAGCCCAGACTTCCCTCTCCCCAGCCACCTGCTCCAGCTCTCCAGAGAGGATACCAAGGCGTTCCCAGACCAGCTGGGAGATGTAGTCTCTCCACCGAGTCCTGGGTCTGCCCGGGGTCTCCTCCCAGTGGGACGTGCCCAAAACACCTCAAGTGGGAGGCGTCCAGGAGGCATCCTAATCAGATGCCCATACCACCTCAACTGACTCCTTTCAATGTGGAGGAGCAGTGGTTCTACTCTGAGCCTCTCCCGGATGACTGAGCTCCTCACCCTATCTCTGAGGGTGAGTCCAGCAATCCTACAGAGAAAGTTCATTTCAGCCGCTTGTATCCACGATCTTGTTCTTTCGGTCATTACCCAAAGCTCGTGACCATAGGTGAGAGTAGGAACGTAGATTGACTGGTAAATTGACAGCCCTGCTTTAGAACTAAGCTGCCTCTTCACCACAACAGACCGGTACAACGTCCGCATCACTGCAGATGCTGCTCCAATCCATCTGTCAATCTCTCGCTCCATTTTCCCCTCACTCGTGAACAAGACCCCAAGATACTTAAACTCCTCCACTTGGGGCAGGAGCCTGTCCCCAACCCAGAGAGGACAATCCACCTTTTTCCGGCTGAGGACCATGGACTTGAACTTGGAGGTGCTGATTCTCAATACCGGGGCTCCACCCTGGAGCCAGGCCTGGGGGAGGGGCTCGAAGCCTTGCATCTGGTGGTCGGGTTTCCACCCATGGGACCCGGCCGGGCTCAGCCCGAAGGAGTTACGTGGGTCCGCCCTCCAGTGGGCTCACCACCTGCAGGAGGGATCATGGGGGTCCGGTGCTATGTGGATTAGGTGGCGGTCAAAGGCGGAGACCTTGGCAGACTGATCCCAAGCATTCTAAACTGGCTTTCTAAGATCTAATGTTTAAAAAATTACACTACAATGCTGCCGTGCTGCAAAGTTTTCAAGCAACCACTGGGCACTTGTAGAGCACACAAAGAGCACAGCAAAGCGGCACAGCATGCACACCGCTGTCCTTTGTTGGGGCATGAGATACATACAGCTGCCCAAAAACTTACCGCACTCCCCACTGGTGCTCGTATGCCTATAATGTCCAAAACTTCAGCGCCGCCTGTCAGCAATTACCAAAGAACTGTACACATTCATTCTGTGCGCAATCATTGATGCACAATTTCAACACACTCCAAAAGTATTTCACTTTGCTCACTGTGTCAGGGCAAAACTGTCAGAAATCATGTCTGATTACATCTCTTTTCTCCTCCTGTCTTTAAAGAGTCTGTGACATAATTCAACCAAGACATCATTAGAAAGAAGAACTACTGTGTTATTATTCTGTGTAGACAAAAAAAATTCAACAAAATTTTGTTTCCATATACTACCATAAATTACATTGTGATGCAGACAATTGCGATGTTCGTTTGTTGGAATTGGGTCAAACGCCGCCGCCATTTTGTGACATATTGAGGGGAATTAAAGATGTAAACAAGCATGGCTGAGTACACTGAAGTGGAAGAAGATGTGAGCGATTTCAGCGAGGATTTGATCAATTTGTCTATAGTTTTTGAGGAAGAAGCAGGATCGAAGCAGGAGCGAGTTGGGTCAAACGAAGGACTGCAACCCTATTTATTTGAACCATATCGTTCAGGAAGCGAAGATGACTCCCAAGTTTCAGAGGATGAAGGGTCCGACGGTGAAGGGTTAGAGATGGACATCAGTCACCTCCAAAACACTGAATGGTAATATTCAGATAGATCTAAATTTCCCCGATCGGGTGGTCGGGGAAATTAAAAAAAAATGCTCAGATATTCAGTTTCAGTAGGCAATGAGATTTATAAAAATGAAAACTGAAAAAAGTAATATAATGTTTTTTAACACAAAGTCGTTCCCTTTGGAGTAAAGTCAACACTCGGCTTCAAAATTCATAGGAGACGATTTTACTTTGGGCAGAAAAAATATAATAAAATCACGATCGCCTAATGTGGGAAAAAAAAATCAATTACTCAAACTCTTTTCTGGGTGAGTTGTGACACTGCTGCTTCTCTGCGCTGTTTTGATATGTTGATATCGTCTTGGCTGTGGGTTTTCGTTTAAAAACCGTAGGTATGGCAATCAGTTTTAGAACCCCTTTGTAACGAACTTTCAAGCCTAAAGATTCCTGTATAGCAGGCGCTTCCTCAAAACTGCTGCAGTGAAATGATCACTATAGAGTACAGAAGATGGTGTTGGTTGCCATTTGTCCCTTGTTCTCTGTACTTGCTTCGCCCATTTTTTAAGAAGATCTTTTGGGAATGAGAACAGGCTTATACATTCACTGGAGCAATTAGAACACCCAGCCGCCACACAACGTTTCGGCATTTCTTCGCTGATATAGAAGCTAAACAGCTTGTTTACATTGACAGCACATGGATCAGCCGAGAGGAAACTCCTCATGATGTCATATCTGGAAACGAGGCGAGTCTCTGAATATCGCAGTACTGCAACATGGCACTAAATTTGAAATTCACTTAGAAAATATATTTCCACTTATTTAGCAGTCTAAGTCAACAGAACCAACTATGTGGACAATTGAAGATAATTCATACTGAATATTGATCCATAGTTCCTACATTGTGTCACAGACACTTTAATGGTGCACCAGTGTCTCTTCAAAAAACTCTGAACAAACAAGTCAACACAGTGCAGGCATCGAATACACTACCGTTCAAAAATTTGGGGTCACTTAGAAATTTCCTTATTTTTGAAAGAAAAGCACTGTTTTTTTCAATGAAGATAACTTTAAACTAATCAGAAATACACTCTAATATCTAATATACATTGCTAATGTGGGTAAATGACTATTCTAGCTGCAAATGTCTGGTTTTTGGTGCAATATCTACATAGGTGTATAGAGGCCCATTTCCAGCAACTATCACTCCAGTGTTCTAATGGTACAATGTGTTTGCTCATTGCGTCAGAAGGCTAATGGATGATTAGAAAACCCTTGTGCAATCATGTTAGCACAGCTGAAAACAGTTTAGGCTGGTTAGAGAAGCTATAAAACTGGACCTTCCTTTGAGCAGGTTGAGTATCTGGAAAAAAAATTATTATTTCAAATACAAATCATTATTTCTAACCTTGTCAATGTCTTGACTATATTTTCTATTCATTTTACAACTCATGGTGGTAAATAAGTGTGACTTTTTATGGAAAACACAAAATAATTGTCTGGGTGACCCCAAACTTTTGAACGGTAGTGTATATCCAGGCTTATGTGGATATTTGTGGATCATTTTCTCTCTAACACATTACCTATTTGACACAAGGCTTTGACATTTACTGTACATAGAATCGTACTGTTAGTAGGCCCATTAAAGGCTAATGGTTGCTGTGCTACATTAAATATCATAAATCCTGTTATAAAAAGACTTACTGGTTGAAGGACATGCCCAGTTGTATGCAGGGTGGCACAGGATAATGACTGAAACTGCATCGGTCCTTAAAAGCAGTTTTACTGGTAAAACCCATCTGACTTTGGATCAAGTTTTCCCAAAGTAGCTGTCCAAAAAATCTAACTGCGCCTGGATGTCATGAACTTGGGTTTGATGGCCTCAAACCCAGTTCTGACGCTGCGGCTATTTTGACTGTGCTGTGTATTGTATGCCTATTTTCCATCAGGCGCGTTCAGGGAGCCCTTTGGGTCCAGTCGGCTCTCTGACAGCTCAGCCACACCTCCTTCCTCCTGTCAGTTTCACCAGCTGTTTCTACTCACTCCCTTTCACGCCCATGCACATACTCATTACTCACACCGGCGAGCTCTTCTCTGATTAGGTTTGGCATTATTTAAGCCCTGTTTGAGTGGGAAGAGATTGCCGGATCATTGTGGTCCTACACTGCAGCCGTTCTCCTCAGTGTAGCTGGTCACCGCTCATATTTAGAAGCCCTTCCTGTTCTTCACGGAGCCGCTTCACACTGGGTGGTGAGCCTATTGGTAACTGGTGATTGTTGTGCGTTTGGATTAACACTGGGACTTACTCGGACTGCTCCTGCATACGTGAGTACAGACTGTTTCCGCCCCTGCCGTTCAGCTCTGTCTGACGGTTCTTCTCCCGGGCATCTCTCCGTTCCTCTGCCGCAGTCCTGTCTGCCTACGAACACTTTTCCCCTAGTCTTTCACCTGCCAGTAGAGGCGTCCTGAGGACATCCCTTTGTCCTCCTGTACCATTCACCCCGCCATATCACTGTTGTTCTCAACCTGTATATTCATCTGTTTGCCTGGACTGTTTGTTCACAGACTGTCATTAAAATACACACAAGGTTATTCCTGCAAGTGGGTTTGTCATTCCTCCCTCTGTGTGCGCTGCATAAAGGCGCATGAGGGATCATAACACTGAAGGCTACTTCATACTAGTCTCTGCCCTCTTCCCCTGAGGCCATAGATGGTGCTTAGTCCTGATTGGTTCACCTGTTATACTGACATAACTATAACTGGTTTGTCTAATCTTGCCTTTTTCCAAGGGGAGAAGCTTAACTGATACAGTAAAACACAGACATGACACATTTGAGTGACTTGGCTCTTGATATGTCTTGTAAGTCATAAAAAACATGCTACAGACATATTAAGGAAAAAAAAACTTGATTTTTGGCAGAGTGTCACTTTGAGAGGTTTTGGAATAGGGGAGTTTTATGAAAGGTGCTGATGTCACTGTTTTTGTACACAGTTCCTATGGTCATATTCAGAGGGTGAAAAGATAACATATTTTTACTTGTGGTGTTGGACGATTAAAAGTTTTTAATCACGATTAATCTTTTGGGATGTTGAGTTAATCGTGATTGCATATTTTCCATTCAGACACAGTGGACCTTAAGTTGGTAATTTTTCAAGTTTCTCATGCTGTTATAAACATGGAAGTGGACAAATATGCTTGCTTTCTTCACCTGCAGGTTTATTAAAGCTCTCAACATATCCAAAATGACAAAAACTATTAAGAATATTCTCCAGAAAATTCTCAGAAGCACTACTGCATGTGCAAACAACAGAATGCTGGAGCTCAGTAATGCCACTGAACAAGAACCAGCCAGCAGCCACAAAAGGAGCTTGCTCTTTCTCCCATAGAAAACATCCACCACTTTTAAGCAGCTCAAACAAAACAGTGGACCTTGTGTGTCACAACAGACGCAATTTCCCTTTTCACAGAAAAATTGTAAAAACATAAACAACTATCTTGCCCATAACGTTACCCACCATGCCGCAAAAGCAGGGCGTGGGAGTGAGTGGACATTATGAACACAACTTGAGAAATTTAGACTGCTACTCACCTGCCGTCAGTTGGACCCAAAGCTATGAGGATAAAACGGGTGGAGTGTCAGTCCGTGTCAGCTGTTGGCAGCCAGGGGCACCCCTGGGTTGGGGGAGGGGGGGGTCTTTGGTCCCCCTTGCCACTACTTGGCCCACCCAGTGGTCACCCCTGGTCCCTGCCACTGGACAGTCTTAACATAATTTTATAACTTGTTTTTCTATGTCATATTTTACATGTTGTAGATGTTTAGGAATAATTGATGTGTGCTGTATATTATTAACAAATATTAACAAAATACAGCAAAGTAGGACAGATCACACTGTCAAGGTGCATTCAGACCAAATGCGAACAGGCGCACAGCATGATTACATTTTCAAGATTCAAAAGATTCAAAGATTTTATTTGTCAGTACTACTGTACGTACAGGACATACAGGAGAATTGAAATGGTGTTTCTGTCTCTCTTCAGTGGTGTGCACAATATAAAAAAAGAAAAAGGAATAAGGCTGGAAAAACAACAGCAGTCTATGTACAGTTACGCTACCCATAGTGCAAGTGGCAACAAAAGATAGACCCAGACATCTCATAGCGCAAATAAAGATAAATGACAAAACCCACCAATCTTATGTACAGAAAAGTAGAGCAGTAATACTTGTAGTTGCAAGTAGGGCTGTGCGATATGGCAAAAAAATTCATATCACGATATAAGTCATCTTATATCACGATAACAATATATATCATGATATACATTTTCTGTAAATTCTACAGTTTAGATAATCATATAAAAAGGAGCATCTCTGTTTTTAACATGTACCATTTTCCCCTCATAATTTTGCAGTTTTAAAATAGTTTTGTAATGTGCATTTGAGACTTGATTCTCATAAATTTCAAATTTTTCTTCTAAGTCATATATGAATAAAAAAAGTATACATCAATAAGTTAAATATTTCCTGAGCCAGAAGAAAATAGCAAAACACCCCCAAAACATAACATTAAAACATGCCTGAAAATGAGAAAATTACCCAGGGCTGCCATCTAGACATATAAATTAGCTGTTAGTTTAAATCAGTGAAAATTTAAGTGTAGACCTGCAGCCTAAAGACGGTCATTCTGGCCTGATTTAACCTGTTTGCTTCTTAGTACAAATATTTCAGTTTGGTCATGATCTCACACAAAAGGTAATGTAAACAAAATGTCACACAAAAGGCAATGTAAATACATGTGGTGACTTTAACATTATTCATTAACACTACGTGACTAATTAACCCCTTGCACTCTGGTCAATTTCCCTAAAAACACCTAAAAATAACATGCCCAAAGTAAATCAAAAGCTGTTCTTCAACCCTATGCAGCATCTTCATGGGGTTGGTCTCATTTAAAAGAAAACGCTTTGAATTTTTTTGGCAAAACAGTCATAATCTCTCTAAGTGCTCCTGCCACTGAGTAACAGTCATCTAAACATACTGAACTTGAAGAAAATAAAGTTCGCCTGGGTGTTTTTTTGGATACAAATGCTTGCAAATAACACACAGCTGTCAGATCTGGGATGGAAAATGCAACAGAAATGTAGAACCAAGTGTTATCCAGCTGAGGTCAAAATTTTGTAACAATACCACAAAAAATGAATATATTACACAGCTTTTTTGTCAGGTTGTTCCCAGGCATTTTTGAACTGTGCCAAATTGTGCCAAATGGCACAGTTTGGAAAAACGTCTGTAACTTTTGAATGATTCAATATAGAAGCTTGATCTTGGGCTCTAATGAAAGGTGACACTCAGGGCTGTGTGTGTGTGTGTGGGGGGGGTTGTTTATTCATTCATTCATGAATGAATGAACAAACAAGCCCCCACACACAAAGAAGCATGCCACGTAAAAAATGTGTGACCTTTTTTTTTTTACAAGAAAAAATAACCTACAGTGCAATAAAAATTATACTAAAATATCTGTAATGTAGAGGATAACAACTCCCCCCCCACCCCCGCTACAGAGGATGGACATCGTCCATCGCCACATGACGGACTGCGGCGCACGGGTCTACTATGCACAGTTGTACTAAAATATCTGCAATATATCTGCAATCCGCTACAGAGGAGTAGCGGGGGGGGGGGACCGTTCTGTGACCGGACCGTGCGCCGGACCGTGACCGGACCGTGCGCCACGGTCCGTCATGTGGTGATGACGCACAGTTGTAATTTACCGATCGGTCAAAAGTCATTTTGATTACAATTTTCAGGGATAAAGAATAATTTAGCTTATAACACTTACCTGTCCACAACAGCAGTGTCGCTGGCGAATGTCTCTTCCTCATTGTCAGGCGAACATGACGCTGGTCCGCTTGTTACGACTCGTGGTTCTGGTCACGCGACCCGGTCAAACCATGATTCCATTATTGCGGTTTTGTGCTTCCATGATTGCGGTTTTGGCGAATGATTTTTCAAAACAAATAAGAACAGTAGTAAGAAAAAAACACTGGCGAACGCTACCGTCACATACAGTGGCTTACACAAAACAGATTTTACGCATGGGACGCACGCTTTCAATCGTCGAACTTCTCTGCTTCAATTGGCTCGTTGTATTCGCAGCCGTTGGTAGGCGGGTCCTTCTTGCTAGGTTTTCAGTCATTGGTTCTTCAAGGTTTCAGAAACCCAATTCAAGGCTCTTATTAGTCGAATGAGAGGTCAATCAAATCTAAACCAATGAAAGCACTCCTTTGGCTTTCTGTTCGCGGCTGTGTCTGTAGTGGAAGAACGGAAATGCAGCTTTTTTTTTTCAGTGCGCACTAGGACGCACAGTGTGCGTCCTAGCGTGCAGGATGCAGAGACGTGACCGCCCGCGGTATCCCGGAGTGCAAGAGGTTAAAATGATTAGAAATCAAATAAATTACATTAAAAGCCAACTTGCTCCTCCGACCCATTTTAATGTATTTATTATTTATTTTGCGTGTATGTGCCACCATCATACACTTTTGCAGCTTTAATAAAAATTTTCAGACAAAGCTAAGAAACTCAGCAGTAATTTAAACAAAAAA
Source organism: Pholidichthys leucotaenia (assembly GCA_020510985.1). Lineage (NCBI taxonomy): Eukaryota > Metazoa > Chordata > Actinopteri > Cichliformes > Pholidichthyidae > Pholidichthys > Pholidichthys leucotaenia. The sequence continues at coordinate 261,964,133 of CM035843.1, forward strand.
AAAAAAAGATGGTCTGCTACGGTTTCCAGTTAGCACAACTTAGCATCATCATTGAGCATTTTATAATTAGACATGGTGTTAATGTTACTTACCTCCGATAAAAACGAGGTTAGCGAACTATCCTCTCTGATGCAGCACTATGAAAAACGGTCTCACATCCCTGGCAAACAGGAGTAGCAGCTATCTGAACTGGTAGTTTGGAGTTAGCATTAGCAACCACCGGACTGAAGCCTAGCCACTTACCATGCCTGTTCTGCTGCGCACAGTCGCACACTGTGGGGCAGAGACGGGGCACTGACAAGCAATGGTGAGGTAGGAGCTTTACTGAATAAATGGGGGTATGTCCATTTTAGACACAATATAAATGATAGCGTATTCTATGAAACAACAGATGTTTTTATATCATCATCCAATACATATCGTCATATTGCACAGCCCTAGTTGCAAGTTAGATGTGGTAGTGTAGGTGCAGACAGTGACAGATTGGACTACACATGATCAATATTGCAATGACAGACAGCAGCAGATATGGCATTTGTGCAAATGGTTGCAGTAAAGTGCAGAGACATACAGAAGTAGCTGTATTACTGTTGGTGTGCCAGTCTTTCTGTGCCAACAGCTTGAGGTAGTTATTGTGTGGATGAGTGCATTACGGTCCGGGAAGGGGTGGGGGGGAGTAGACAGAGTTCAGGGTCCTGATGGCCTGATGAACAAAGCTGTTTATCAGTCTTGTGGAGCAGGCCCGGAGGCTCTGGTACTTTTTCCCCAAGGGCAGGGGGCACTGATGATCTTGCTGGCAGCTTTCACTGTGTGTTGTAGTGTCTTCTGGCAGGAGGAGGTGCAGCTTCCATACCACACCATGATGCAGCTGGTGAGGATGCTCTCAACGGTACTCTGGTAGAATGAGCACATGATGGGGGTGGGACTAATGCTCTTCTCAGTTTGCGGAGGAAATGGAGATGAGTTTGAGCCTTCTTGGCCATTAATGTGGTGTTGTTGGACCAGAAGAGGTCCTTAGAGATGTGCACCCCCCAGGAACATGGTGCTGCTCACCCTCTCCACAGCTGTACCATTGATGATCAGAGGGGGATACTGTGTGTATCCCCTCCTGAAGTCAACCACAATCTCCTCGGTTTTTCCCACATTCAGGAAGAGATTATTGTCTTTACAGCACTGGACTAGTTGGCTCACCTCATTTCTGTAGTTGATGCATTGCACTTTATGAATAAAATTGTAAATACATAAAAAGTAGGCCTAATTATCACAAATAAAAAAACCCACAACCTCCAGCGTCCAGCACTCTACCTGTGTTGCCAAGAGGGTCAACCCACTTGGCAAGCCAAATAGGAATGCTTTTATTGACTCTGCTACATAATCTAGAAAACTTCATTTGTTGTTTGTGGCCATATAGCTGTCTACGTTTCACAGTATTGTTGCATTTATTAATGTTAAGTTGAGCTGTCAGAACGACCCAGGGGTGATGGGGCATGCTGGTGAGATTGAGCCTTTTTTTCTTTTCCTTTACAAACTGCAATTTTTCCTATGGTCAGGGTCTTTCCCCATTATTTTTAAGACTTTAACTTCTAGTTATTTTTGGTGGAGTAAGTGGACTTGTGGAGAGAGGAATAACCAAGCCAAGCATTCAGAGCAGATGAACTTTATTCACTCTCTCACATCTCTCAGAATCAGAAAACATTAACATTCTGTGGCAGGGACTCTCTTTTATATTACCACATCTCACACGTCTCTGCTGTCTGAGGCCCTGCATCACAGTTCATTCTCACATCACAATTCCTTTTGTCCCCCAGCCCCTTAATCCCCATGCTCTTCCATCAGAGGAAATTACTGCATCTCCCTTCCTTCCAGTCTGAGATGAATACCACAGCATGGGTCCCTGTTACCGCCCCCCCCCCAGAGTCTCAGACTGAGTGTTAACCCTCACGTCCTCTCGGCTTCAGCCTCTGCCCATAGCTGCTGTAACGAAGGGTGTTCGGCTCTGCGGCGCTGCTGGGCCAGTGGGGGGTTCCTGGGGGTGCGTCCATCTGTGGGTGGACAATGGGGGGGGGGACATTCAGCATGCTGGTGTGACTGCTCTGATGAGTCGTTTACTTGGGAAGTTCTCAGGGGGGGGTCTCCCGCGCTGAGGAGCTCGAGCCAACTCCACCTGCTCGTCTGCCACCACAAAGGCGGGCTTAAGCCCGTCTATACAGATTTTCTCCTGGCACCCCCCCAAATCTAACACAAAATGTTTGTCCCCAGGTTCCAGCACTCTAAACGGGCCATCATAGGGTGGGCGCAATGGGGGTCGGTGGGCATCGTGCCTGACAAACACAAACGCCGCGTCCTTCAAGGTTTTCAGCATAAAAGCCGGGGAAAACAGTGGTGGGCCGGGCCAGGTAGCGTGTCTGTGTCTGCGCTATGCCGTGAACGCGAGGACGGATGGGTGTTTGGCACAGGGTTATCTGGTAAAAATTCCCCGGGGTGCCGCTGCAGCTGAGAAAAAACAAGCTTTGCTGGGGAAGCCTCCAAATCCTCTTTTGGTGCAGAACGCAACCCTAATAGAACCCACGGCAACTGGTCCACCCAATTTGCATCCATAAGCTAAGCCCTGAGCGCTGCTTTCAGTGACCTATGGAAACACTTGCATAACCCATTGGCCTGTGGGTTGTACGCGGTCGTGCAACGAATTGCGACGCCCAGGCTCCAGGCCATCATGGACCAGAGGTCGGAAACAAACTGAGGGCCCCGATCGGACGTGATGTCCAAAGGGGTGCCAAAACGTGGCACCCATGTTGTCAAAAAAGTGCGTGCCACGTCTGCGGACGCGGTGGAAGCTAGTGGGACTGCTTCTGGCCATCGTGTGGTGCGGTCCACCACTGTCAGGAGGTGCGTGAACCCCTGCGATGGCGGGAGGGGGGCCCACGAGGTCCATGTGAACATGGTTGAACCTTTTAGCTGGGATATGGAACAGCTCCAAAGGGGCCTTTGTGTGCCTGTGCACTTTGGCTCGTTGGCACGCTATGCAGGCTGCAGCCCACACTTTCACCTGTTTGCGCAGGCTTGGCCAGACGAACTTTGCTCCCACCATTTTGACACGCACGCACTCCTGGGTGCGCCAGGGAGTGAACGGACTCAAAAACGCGGCGGTGCCAAGCGCGTGGGACCACTGGGTGTGGGCGTCCTGTGGAGACGTCACAGACTAGGGGGGGCCCCCTGTCTTGCAGTACCCTGCTCTCCAGCTTTAACCCTGTTGGTCCAGACTGGAGTGCGCAAACGTCTGTATCGCCGATCTGCTCCGCGGCCATGGCCATGTAATCTATCTCTACATAGACTGGGGCCACTAATGCGCGCGAGAGGCAGTCCGCCACCACGTTAAGTTTACTGGCCACATGCTGAATGTTGGTCATAAACTCCGAGATCACAGCCAGCTGTCTCTGCTGCCGGCCCAACCATGGTTCTGAAACCATGGCCATCATGTACGTTAGCGGCCTGTGGTCCACGAACGCAGTGAAGGTGCGCTCTTCCAGCCATAACTGGAAGTGGCGTATGGCCAGGTGGAAAGCCAGTAACTCTCTGTCGAACGCGCTGTATTTACGCTCACTGTCGCGCAAAGACCTGCTAAAAAAGGTTAGCGGCTGCCAAGAACCGGCGATGCATTGCTCCACGACAGCCCCTATGGCCACGTCCGAGGCGTCGGTAGTGAGTGCTATCCGAGCCGCCGGGTCCGGGTGCGTCAGTAGTGCGGCGTTTGCCAGGGCTGTTTTAACCTCAGAGAATGCCTATTCCTGCTCAGGAGTCCAGTCGACTCTGTCCGCCGGTTTCCGTTTCTTGAGTGCAGCATACAACGGCTGCATGAGCTGGGCTGCGCGGGGGAGGAAACGGTTATAAAAGTTAATCATCCCCAAAAACTCCTGCAGCGCCCTGACCGTCGGAGGCCGGGGAAGATTCGCCACTGCGCGCACCTTGTCCGGCAAGGGTATCGCCCCCTCCGGTGAGATGTGTTGTCCCAAAAAATTGATCCCCATCACGCCGAACTGGCATTTCACCGGGTTGATTATTAACCCGTGCTCCTCTAACCTCCAGAAAACCGTCCTGAGGTGGGTTACATGTTCGTCCACAGACGTGCTGGCCACCAGGATGTCATCCAGGTAGACAAACACAAATGGCAGATCGTGCAACACCGCATCCATCATGCGTTGGAATGTCTGTGCCGCGCCTTTTAACCCGAAAGGCATGCGTGAAAACTCAAACAGACCAAACGGGGTTATTACTGCCTTTGTAGGTATGTCCTCCGCGCGCACCGGGACCTGGTGGTAACCACGGACCAGGTCTATCTTAGAAAAAATACTTGCCCCGGCAAGGTGAATGGAAAAATCCTGAATATGTGGGATCAGGTAGCGGCCGTGCGCTGTGGCGTTGTTTAATCTGTGGAAATCTCCGCAAGGTCGCTACAATCCCTCGGCCTTAGGGACCATATGTACTGTAGTGGGGATGCCCATGGGCTGTTTGATCGTCTGATGATGCCCAGCCTTTCCAAGTTGGCAAACTCCTTGTGCGCTATGGCCAGTTTAGCTGTGTCCAGGCGCCGAGGTCGTGCGAAAATGGGCGGCCCGGTGGTGGTAATAAAGTGCTCCACCCCGTGTTTAGTGATGGACACCAAAAACATCGGGACCGTGAGTATTGGGAACTGGGTGAGCAGTGTGTGGAACTTACCACCTGGAGCTGTGACGTTGGCTAGCGTTGTTGGCCCAGCTCCTCGAGCTGTACAGGGGAGAGAATTAAAAGACATTTTATTGATCAGGCGTCTGTTAGCAACATCGATTAGTAGTCTGTGTGCATACAAAAAATCAGCGCCTAAGATTGGGAAACTGCATGCCTCTATGACGAATGTCCACTGGTATGTACGGCCGTGCAGGGATACAGTCAGTGTCCTCTCACCAAAAGTCTTAATGTCTGAGGCCGTTTGCAGCCGTCAGCTCGGGGCTGCTAGCTCCCGCTAACCGGTCGGTGTAGGACTGCAGGATGAGGCTCTTTTGGGAGCCGGAGTCCATGAGGAACCGTCTCCCCGAGCGTGAGTCTGTCACATAGAGCAGCTTGCTTTCTTTACCGGTGGTCGCAGCTGCTACTGACTGCCAGTCCTGGCGTTTCCTGAACGCTTGAATTGGCACGGTGGCACGCATCGGCATGCGTCCTCTCCAAAACGGCGGTGGTAGGAGCAGAGCGTGTCTCTCTGGCGCTTCCTGGCCCCCGCTGCCACTACCATTGCTGGCCCCTCGCTTCCGCTGGCCGTCTCACTGGGTTCCGACGCCGCTGCGTTCACTGTGAGGGCTCTGGTGGTGAGGATGATCCGATCTGCCTCCTGGGCTAGCGCACAGTAGTCATGCGCGGCCAGCAACGACGAGTTGGCAAGGACCGCTCTGGCCACCGTTGGGAGGTTCCGGAGGAAAAGGTGGGCAAATAGAAAATGCCCGTTGTCCGTGCCCATCAATGCCAACATCTTCTCCATCAGTTCGACTGCCGACCCGTCTCCTAACTCAGAGCGCGTCAGGAGCCTCTCCACTCTCTCGCAGTCTGAGAGCGTGTAGCGCCGGGTCAGTGTGGCTTTGAGAGCCCCGTATTTGTCGGAGGCTGGGGGCTGTTGGAGCAGGCTCGCTACTTGCTGAGTTGTGTGAGCATCCAGTGCTGCGACCATGTAGTAATATATGGTGTCATCTGCCATTATTCCCCGGAGCGCGAACTGGGCCTCGGTGTGGAGGAACCAAGACTTCGGGTCGTGCAGCCAAAAGTCTGGTATTTTGACCGAAATAGGGCACGCACTGCTGGGGCTTCCCATCCGGGTCATCTCCGGGGTGTTCGCCTCATGTTCCATTATTCGTCAAGGGTCACCAGTGTGGAGAGAGGAATAACCAAGCCAAGCATTCAGAGCAGATGAACTTTATTCACTCTCTCACATCTCTCAGAATAAGAAAACATTAACATTCTGTAGCAGGGACTCTCTTTTATATTACCACACACACACATCTCTGCTGTCTGAGGCCCTGCATCACAATTCATTCTCACATCACAATTCCTTTTGTCCCTCAGCCCCTTAATCCCCATGCTCTTCCGTCAGAGGAAATTACTGCATCTCCCTTCCTTCCAGTCTGAGATGAATACCACAGCATGGGTCCCCCATAGACTCTCTCTTTATTTTTTTTTTTGCCGGCTAAGATTTATGGGGACATTGCTACGGACTACACTACTCACAAAAAGTTAGGGATATTTGGCTTTCAGGTTTTAAAAAGAGCCCCACCCCATTTATGGAAAATGTGAAAAGGTCATGCTACAGTGATATAATATCATGAAAGTAGAGTATTTAAGTAGAAGCATGCAATGGTTGATTTACTCATCTCAAACAATTTATTGAAACAAACGCCAACAACAGTGCTGGGTATACCACAACAAAAAATGTCAGTGTCTCACTAACTTGTCATGTGCCCTTGAGCATCAATTACAGCTTGACGACATCTCATGCTGTTCACAAGTCGACTTACTGTCTGCTGAGGCATGGCATTACACTGTTCTTGAAGGGTGACCCTCAGGTCATTGAGGTTGTGGGGTGCTGAGTTACGAGCCTCGACACAGTAACTCAGCTGATCCCATAGGTTTTCTATGGGATTCAGTTCTGGAGAAAGTGCAGGCCACTCCATTTGAGGTACCCCAGCTTCCAGCAGCCGTTCCCTAATGATGAAACCTCGAAGAGCTGAAGCATTGTCGTCCATGAAAATGAAATTGTGCCTGTTTTGTTCATGCAGGGGCAAAATTACTGGATTAATGATGCTATTCAGGTAGTATCGGCTTGTCACTATACCATTCACAAGGTGTAGGGCAGTTCTTTATTGACTAGACACACTTGTCCAGACTGTAACATGGTGACAACAGTGCACTATGCATAGTGCTCTCCTTGACGTCTTCAACATCGTTGACAGCCATCATTTCTGCTCATTGTGAATCGACTTTCATCAGAGAACAGCACTGAGACCCACTGGTCCCTTGTCCAGCGTAGATGCTCCCTGGCCCATGCAAATGATGATGCCTGTGCTTGGTGGTGTGGTCAGATACCCTTGTCGTCTAGCACGCAGACCACGCTGATGTAAACGTTTTCAAATGGTCTGACGTGACACTTGGGTGCCTCTCACCTCCCTTAAATGTGCCTGGAGTTGAATGGTATTCATCATCTGGTTCCACAGGGCACTGTTCACAATGGAGCCGTCATCAGCCTGGGATGTGGACAAAGGACGTCCACTTCTATGCCTTTCTGTGACTCTTCCAGTCTCTCTGTATCTATGTTGCAATCTGCTGATGACACTCTGTGACACTCTAAGCTCAGTGGCCACTTTCCTCTGAGAACATCCTGTTTGAAGCCTCGCCATGGTGAGGTCCTGACATGATCTAGTGTTTAGACCCAGAAGCAGACTACAGACTCAGTTAGAAAGTGTAACAATGATTTATTGTGCAGAACATGACGTGAGGTGCGTGGAGAGTCTGACAACCCTGTGGGGAGAAGAGAGGAGGGGGATGAGCAACTGAGACATAGAAAATGGCACAGACGTAATGAATTGTTGCCTTACAGGTCAGAGAGCTGCAGGCTGTGAAACCACCATTGTTTCTTGTCTCCTTCCCGGTTGTTGTGACAGGTGAGTGAGTGGAATCCTGGTGCAGATATTTACAGTGAGGGGCTGATACTCTCCTGAGTCGAGGGAATAAAAGAGAGATCACTGTACAGTTCATTAATGTCACTTACAGGTGTTGAGCTGGTGACAGGGGCCCCCTTCCATCGTGACGACTGAATCCTGAGTCTGCCGGGAGGATGGGAGATCTGGAACCGCCGGGAGGATGAAGCCTAAGTCTGGCAGGAGGATAGTCCACCTGTGCACAGGTAAGTGGAGGTTAACATAGAAATGAGGAAGCAGGCAGATCGAAATTTAACCTTACGGTTTACCATGTTGGAGGAGAGGCTGAATCAGGAGTGAGGAGCTGTCAGCTGTAGCATGTAAAGTTGATGTCTCCGTCAAGCAGTGAAGCTCTGCTCCCTTTTTAAAGGCTGCACAAATGAGAAGCGGCTGGTGAACCTGCAGCAGCTGTGGGCATAAGTAATTAGGGAGACAGAGACAACAGAGTGCAACCAGGCTCATGACAGGTCCTGTTGATCAATTGTTAGGTGCTGTCTTGGTCTCATGATGTCAAAATGTGAACAGCATGATGAAAAGGACTGTTTAAATATCAATTCTCATTGAACCAGAAAAAATATTGGTCGATTCATGGATCAAACACCTGTTGTGAATTTTGCCGTTAAGCACCTTGTTGGAGAACAGCAAGTTATGCAAACAGTACTGAAACATTGAACAGTTGGACATGTGCATTCAAAAGGTGAGAGAAGGTCAAATTAAGTTCACCTGTAAAGGTTATAGTGCATTTTAGGTGCATCCTGAAATTTCTGCCAAAAGTCAAATATCCCTAACTTTTTGTGAGTAGTGTATCTGTTTTTTTTTTTTTTGTTGTTGTTCTGGTTTGGAGTCAGCATATGGGCATGATAAGAGACTGAGTGTAATGGACTGAGAAATTATATTTAGTTATTGATGAGAACAATTTTATGTGCCGGTAAACCTGTAAAGAAATAATTTAATGTGTAAATATTATTTTTTTTTTGTCTTTTGAGTTGAATTGTAACACAGTCTTAACACCATATTTGTGCATTTGAAATAATTTGTAACCCTTTTTTTGGTAATAGGCTCTATTAAATAGTTGATTGTTGCAGTATTATAGTGGAAAAATATTTACGTGCATAAAAGTGGGATGGGCAGGCATGTCATTTATTTTGATATGTCAGTTTATAAAATGGAAAAAAGTGGTCAGATCAGCTGATAATATCGTAAGGTGAAGTAACGTGGTGACGTCATGACGTGGTGACGTGTTGTAAATATAATGTGTAAATACAATCAAAACCTCTTTACACAAGAGGGGTATATTCTGGCCTGGAGGGGTATAGTCTGGCCTAGGCTCTTTTACACCCCGGGGTATAGTTTGGCCTCGGCCAGTTTATGCCCCGGGGTATACTCTGACCTGGGCCTGGGCCAGAGTATACCCCGGTTTAATCTGGGTGGGGGTTAATTCGGCCTGTTACACCTGTTCTTCTGCCTCCAGGTGAGTGTCATTCTCATTTTCAAACTAGTTTACTCTTCTCCATTGACTCTGTATGTATTGCGCCACCCGTTGGCGTTTGGTCTGAAGACAGTTCCACACTCTGAACCTGCCTCCTCCCGCCATTCTCTGGTAGAACACCATGCGGCATGAGCATGTTAATCAGGTGGTGTTGAGAACTGTGCCATCAGGTTGAAGGCCTAATGGCCTAATACTTAAGTGGTCAGTGCAGTGAACCAGATGGACTACAGCTGCTGGCTTGCAGGCTTGCCTTGGCTGGTGCCTTATTTGGATGCTGAGAGACGCCAGTGTTAATGGGAATGCAACGCAAGTCATTTGATACTTACCGGTACTTAAAAATGTGTTTGTGCTTTCTCTGGTTTTGTCTGTTGTTTGTGGTGGTGTTACATTTGCTGCTAAACTATCACTAGTAGCATTAACTTGCTAGCTCGTTTTTTTTTTAAGATAAAGTTTCTCAAATCATAAAAGCATATATCACAATGTACAATACTGAGTAAGAAAAAATGCTTTTGTTAGAACATGAGGTAATTAGGTTATGAGGTTAATTAGGTTAATTGGCATCAAACTGGGGATTCTAAATTGTCCTTAGGTATGGATGTGAGAGTGAATGGTTGTCTGTCTCTCTGTGTTGGCCCTGCGATGGACTGGCGATCTGTCCAGGGTGGACCCTGCCTCTCGCCCAAAAGATGCTGGGATAGGCTCCACCACCCCCACAACCCAAAAAGGATTAAGCGGTAGAAGATGGATGGATGGATGGATGGATGGAAGAACATGAAGTAAACAGAATAAATGAAGTATAATGCAAATTGCTTTTAACAAGGTTAAGGTGCTAATATAGTAATATACAAGTGAGGCTTTTATACACTGTTTTAAGACCTTTTTACAGTTTTATTTTGTTCAAGACTGCATCAAAAATTGGACTAATTTTAAAGTAACTACATTTATGCATGAAAAACTTTCTAAATGATTCTTTTTTTTTTTTTTTTTGCATTTGATGGCCAACTCATGGTCCAATAAAGTTGGAGATGTTTGTTAGATGTTATCCAGAACTGTAAAGTTTTCCAAAATATTTGTGAGATTACAGGAAAAAAAGAGATGTTCTCCTTTCTCAATGATGGAATCATAGAATGTACAGGAATTTCTATTAATATTAACCTTTTGATTTAAAAAGTCTCAAGAACACATTTTTTTAAGAATCTTAAAATGGACTTGTGTCTTACTCACCATACTGCTGTGTCAATTTGCAGACAATGAAGAGAAAGTCAATGGACATCTCTTTATTTTTTAAGAGGAAAAAATCATACAGGGGAGATGACGACCATGACAACAACAGAACAGGAGCAGAATGAACAGGAACAGACTGAATCTGACACGGATCAGAGCCAGACCATGACCAAGAAACGACAACAGGCAAAATCAAGGATGGAACACAACAAAGGAGAGGCAGATACAGCAGGCTCAGACAGTGATGGACAAGCCAGCAGGACTCTGGCCTCTGGGCCAACAGGTAAGAATGAAAATGAAATAATGAAATGCAGTGCTATGCATACATTAGAACACCAAATGAAAGATGGCATATATTGGTGGTGGTTTTTAGTGTGATGTCACCCCTGACAGACTGCTATGATGGATGATGGATGGAATTAATTAGGAATTAATTAGGGGTGTGAGCTGTCCACTCTGACTTTTTTGCAGTTGTGTATTTAGGTTTTTAGTTTTTTTTTTTAATTTATGAAATAAAGTGCTACTATGCATTAATATTTGCTGGCAATATTGGAATTATTTTTCCATATTTTAGAGACTATATTTACACCTTTTCAATTATTAAAAAGATGGGCAGGGTGGACAATTTTTTGCATATAGTTTTAATGAAATTACAAAACGATGTTATTTGGATAAATGTGTCAGTCACATGTGTTTCAGTAAAATGAACAATTTTGTTTTATTTGCTGACCTACTGAAAATAACTCATCCAAATTCCAAGTCAGAATATTGTCATTTAGAGCATTTATTTACAGAAAATCAAAACTGGCCATTACAAGAAAAAGATGTTGCTTTTTGATGTCCTTTGAATCAAATAATGCAAAGAAAACAAGTTCATGTTTATTCTTAAACACTACAATACTTCAGTTTTAACTTAGGAAGAACTCAAATCTGTATTTGTGAAATAGCTTTGTTTTTTATTCACAGCTGAGCTTTCATGCACGGTGTTGCATTGGTTTGATCTGTGGAAAGACAGGCATACTTACACACTGCACCAAGTCATCACTCAAGTAAGGTCATTTCTGCATGTTCCCCTCTGTCTAAAGCTGTATTATGATTTGTTCAGGAAAACGTGCAGCAGCCTGTTTCCTGTAAATGATTGTCTTCAGCCAGTCCTCCAATTTAAGGGTAACTAGTCTATATGAAGTGCAGCAAATCATCTGGTCCTGTTATGTACAGGTACTGTACATGACTATGACAAGTGGTTTGTTGTGGCACTCAAAATTGTAATTTTACTGCTTTTAGTCTATGCATGCATGCATCCATCCATCCATCTTCTTCCGCTTAATCCTTTTCGGGTCGCGGGGGGGCTGGAGCCTATCCCAGCATCTTTGGGCGAGAGGCAGGGTACACCCTGGACAGATCACCAGTCCATTGCAGGGGCAACACAGAGAGACAGACAACCATTCACTCTCACAGTCATACCTAAGGACAATTTAGAATCCCCAGTTTGATGCCAATTAGGTTAGGTTAGTCTATGCATATCAATTGTAAAAGGTACTACTAGTAATTATAGTTTTCAGCTAGTCTACATAAGCCTATGACAATCAATCAATCAGACTTTATTTATAAAGAACTTTTCATACAATGTAGCAGCTCAAAGTGCTGTACAAAATAAACAACACAGTAACAACCACCTGGGGGCGCCACTGTGACAACAGCATTAAAGAATTTTTGGACTCGAGTTTTGGCTTTTGATTTTGATGTGCCACCCCAAGAATTTCAGTAGCTCCTCCCCCTATGAAATATTTCTGGATGCACCCCTGCTGGTAGCGAGCTACAACTGTAGCACATAGCTGTTTATACTGGCTAGCTGGCTTCCAAACTGACATCCAGGTGAAGTTTTGGAGGAGGCTGTGACAATTATCCAGGTGAGCGCTCCTACAGTTAACGTTGTAAACTTAAACATGACAGTCTTTTGTGGATTTCCATGGCTATGATCCAGCTTGTTTGACTTCACAATCTCTCGATGCTGCGGCCAGCATCTAAGGCTTCAGAGCAGTTTCCGGTACGGAGGGAAGCTAGGTGCGCACTTTCTGCCGTTAACTGCCATTAACCGTGATGACAAAATTTGTCGTTCTTAACGGGGGCGAAGTGTTAACGGCCAATTAACGTGATAACGCCAACATCACTAATTTTTATTCCCCGCCAGTTGAAGCCCAAAGGGGGGATTACTGTATGTTATGGGTTGGTCCGTCTGTCTGTCTCACTATTGTGAAATCAACCCCTCCTACAGTTTTGGTCCGATTGTTTTGAAACTTGGGACCATGGTTTGATATACAGTGAGGATGTGCATATTGCAATTTGGTTCTGATTGGATGATTTTTGCAGGAATGGTAGCCCCTGACCTATGACTTCTTGTTTCACCTCACTTCATAGACAGTAACTGTCTTGTGAAATAAACTCCTACAGTTTTGGTCTGATTGTTTTGAAACTTGATACCATGATTTAATATACTCTGATGATGTGCATATTGCAATTTCACTCTCATCGGATGACCTTGAGGTCAAAGGTCAGGTCAGATTTTTCCCTAAATCTTCTCAACCAGGGGTGCCCAATCATATGCCATGGAGGGCCAAGACACTGCAGGCTTTACCTCCAACCAGTGTCTTCAGCAGCAGATTCCACTGAATTTCTTCCCACTGATTGCTGACAAGTGAAAACACCTGCTGAAGAGACTGGGTAGAAGAGAAAACCTGCAGGGTCTTGGCCCTCCATGGCACATGATTGGACATCCCTGTTCTAAACACAGTAACTACCGAAAGAAATGATGTAGGCTCTTCAAATCGATACAGCAGTTGTATCTAATACACATCTTGGATGACTTACACCCTCACCTAACTATGGGTTTGGGGTCAAGGGGTCAAAGGTTCAAAGTTAACATTGCAGTTGCATTATGGTAAATGCTACATTTACGATTAGTATAAAACGAGTAAAGCTAGGGCCACCAAACCTGGTATACAGGTTCACCTTGGGATCCTGAACTCGGACTATGGGTTTGGGTGTCAAAAGGTCAAAGTTAACATTTCTTATGCCTTATTATAGGGCTGTGTGATATTAGGCTATATATTGGCGACAGGGTAAAAACCGTCTACCGTTTCATATAAAACTCTATTGTTTATATCGGCATTTAAAAGTCACACACCCAGTTTCTACTTGTCACCGGCCCACCTCTCTCCCACAGTGTGCCAGGTGGGTTCTGGTGGTTAGCACCATAGCAGCTAACTGCAAGCTAATGTTTTGGTCATATAGCCACTACTTCTGTGCCAGGGATGTGCGACTTTTTCCCACCATGGTGCGTCAGAGAATAGTCCTCTAACCTCGTTTTAATTGGAGGTAAGTAGCATGAACACAACTTCTCTCCAATCTCTTTAATAAAACAGCAAATGCTAAATGACAATGCTAACTTGTCGCTAATAGAAAACATTATGGTGTATCAGACCATCGCTCTGATTTAAATTACTGCTGAGTTTCTTAATTTTGTCTGCAAAAATATTACTAAAGGTGCAAAAGTGCGTGATGGTGGCCACATACGCAATAAATAAATAGTAAATTAAAACATGTCAGAGGAACAAACTGGCTCTTAATGAAATTTGATTTCTAATCATTTTTAATTAGTGAAGTAGCGATAATGAATAAAGTTGAAGTCATCTCAAATGCACATTAAAAAAACAATTTTAAAACACTGCAAAGTTAAGAGGGGAAAAAAGGTGCATTAAATTAATGATAGATGAATTTGTACAATTGATTTTTTTTCCACTATGTAATTTAAAATGTAGAAAAAGTGATGGTCCTTTTTATCGGTTATCATATGTAAACTGTAGAATTTACAGGAAATGTATATTGTGATTATATAAATCGTTATCAAATAAGATTACTTATATCATGATATGACATTTTGGTCATATCGCACAGCCCTACCTTATTACTGTACAACACATAAAGCTAGGGCCACCAAAACCTGGTACACAGGTTCACCTTGGAATCCTGACCTCTAACTATGGGTTTGGGGTCAAAAGATCAAAGGTCAAGTTTAACATTCCCTATGCCTTATTACTGTACAACGAGTAAAGTTACGGTCACCAAACTTGGAACACAGGTTCATCCTGTGACCCTGAAGTGTGACTATGGTTTTGAGATCGCAAGGTCAAAGGTCAACATCAAAATGGCTTATAAACTATATCTCAAGAACAAAGAAAGCTAGGGTCACCAAACTTGCTACACAGGTTCACCTTGGGATCCTGACATCTGACTATGGATTTGAGGTCAAAAGGGCAAAGGTCAAGGTTAACATTCCTTATGCTTTATTACTGTACGAGTATAGTTAGGGCCACCAAACTTGGTACACAGGTTCACCCTGTGACCCTGAAGTGTGACTGTGGTTTGGGGATTGCAAGTTCAAAGGTCAACATCAACATGGCTTATAAACTATATCTCAACAACAAATAAAGCTAGGGTCACCAAACCTGGTAGACAGGTTCACTCTGAGACCATAACCTCTGACTACAGGTTTGAGGTCAAAGGTCAAGATTAGCACTCCCCATGATCTCTTACTATAGAACATAGAAAGCTCTCTAGGGTCACCATACTTGCTACACAGGTTCACCTTGGGATCCTGACCTACAACTATGGGTTGCATACTTTGTTGTATATTCATGGATGATGGGCTGATCATAATTTGATTCTGCCACAGTAATTATATTGAAAAGTTGAAAACTTCTCTCAGGCGGGGATATTGCACTCGCTTCAGAGTACTCTTGTTTTTAAGTTACAGCTATTCTGCTTCAGCTATTCTATTTTTGTTGTGGCTTTGTATTGTTTTACACTGAAAAGCAATAACAGGAGTATCTAATAGGAAAAGGCTGATAGCATTTACATGGTTTTAGGACTGATATAAATGACAGCGGAGGCATAGACTCAACTCTGCAGGATTCTATCAGTCTTGTGATCCAAGTTGACAGAAGCACAATTAAGCTCTCATCACAGTGACATTCAAGATGTGTTTGGATGAGCTTTGCCCTGTTTAGCTCTTCCCTAGACACAGAATGATGAAGTTAATCTCTAGACATAGAAGGGTAAACAACATCGTTGTTCATCACCTTGTTCTATGCTCAGCTATATTGGAAAATATTGTCATCTGGTTTCCTTTAAGTATTTTAAGCCTCTTTGAGGGTCTCAAGGAAATGGCATGTATTTCATTGTAAATCCTACGGGCTCTTGTGTAATATTCATTGGCAGATTTATTTGTTCTTGGATCATCGCTTCATCTGTATTGTAGCTACAAAACCTCCTGAAAATCCTGCTTACACAGTTTAAGACTGTAACTAATGAGATTAACTATGAGTCAAAATTAAAATATTCTTTCCCCACAGCCGAGCTGGAAATGTTTGACAAACATGTCGTGACACCGACACTTGCACCCTAGAATAGACTGATGTATGCTTGCTATATGCTATATAAATCGTGTCATCATGGCCCTCGGGAAAAGTTTAAAAATGATGATTATAATTAGCATAGCTTTGAATGAGCCCAACACTTTGTCACGCATTTGATATGATGAATAAAGTTCAGCATCTACAATCACGATGCTGTCACCACAGAAAGATTTGCCACAGTTGAAGTTGATTAGCATATCAAACTGGGAACCTCATGTACCCTTACCCCCTCATTTTGCTGTAAAACATTGTGGGACTAATAAAGGCTTATCTTATTTTAAAACTATGTTGACACCTGCTGTGCAAACCTACACTACTCACAAAGTTAGGGATATTTGGCTTTTGGGTGAAATTTATGGAAAATGTAAAAAGTTCACGCTACAGTGATATAAAAACATGAAAGTAGGGCATTTAAGTAGAAGCATGCAATGGTGATTTCCTCATCTCAAACAATTTATTGAAACAAAAGCCAACAATAGTGGTGGGTATACCACAACAAAAAATGTCAATGGCCACGGTTACATGGGCAAAATTTCTTTAATCTGATTACAATTCAGATCAGAATTTTACTGCTTACATGGATCCTGAAAAAGCTGATCTGATTAGGACGTGCGTTTCCATATGTCACACATTTGAATGGAATAAATCATTTTGACATGCGCACGTCGACATTTCAACATTCCAAAAATAGTAGAAGAAGCAACTTCCGGTGTTAGCAAGCCCCGCTTCGTGTCGAAATTGACCTATATTGTGTTATTCAGACTGTGCTTTTGCTTCTGCTGGTCTCCGTAATGAAGCTACAAGTACATACTTCTGCATATGACGAACAGAGGGAGACAGCAGGACAATACAGACCAGTTTTGTGTCACTCCTGCTATGTTTTCCACTAGCTGCTGCTAAGGCGGAAATACGTCACATCGACGTGCATCTGGTGTACAGACATGCGCAGTAAACATATTTTCTGCCCTACGTTTGTAATATGTGTTTTCATGCGCACCATTCGGATTAACAATCGGCATAACCCACCCCTCTCAATCGGAATGAAATTTTGATCCGAATGAGCGTGATCGGGTTAGAATATTCAGATTGCCATGTTTACATGAAGCGTTTTTATTCTGATTAGGCTTTTAATCCGGTTACTTGTGTCCATGTAAACATAGCCATTGACTTCTTGAATTTCGGTCATCTTAACTTGCCAGGTACATAACAATGAACATAAATTAGTTAATGTTAACTAAGGTAAAGGTAAAAACATCTCCTTTTTAATCTAAGAAAAACAAAAAACTAATAATTAAAAAAAGACAAAATGAACCTACTCAAGGTCCGAACCACATCTGTTAGCTAAGCAACTCTTCCATTATTGCTCCTGTTACCAGCGGGTTAAAACCATGATAAATGCCTCCAGTGCTTACATACCGCTTCTGCTTTGTTTCCGCGTTTAAAGTACTTTCATCAGCTCATGTTTCTCTCGGACAGTGACGCTAGCGAGACACTCTGCCTGCCAACTGGAGCGGTCACACAGGTGGGGTGCTTCTGAACTCCACGCAGATGATGGCTACGTGCGTTGTTTGTGTGCACGCTTGCGGACCATCATTGCTTCATATTTTTTTCTTAAATTTATATTTCCTTTTAGAGTGGCGGAATAAATTCAAGTGTGGTGGGCTGCCACCCAGAAATGTTACCAGAGGAAACTATGGAGAGGATCTCAGCTTTAGGTCTGTTTGTGGAACCCTCCTTTATGTAAAACTGGGAAGTTTAAGCAGGGGCACAATGACTGGACTAATGATGTTACTCAGGTAGTATCAGCTTGTCACTGTACCATTCACAAGATGTAGGGCAGTTCTGTATTGACTAGACCCACCTGCTCAGACTGTAACATGGTGACAACAGTGACTGATGCATAGCACTCTCCCTGACGTCTCCAACATAGTTGGCGGTCATCATTTCTGCTCACCGTGAATCGATTTTCATCAGAGAGCAGCACTGAGTCCCAATGGTCCCTTGTCCAGCATAAATGCTCCCCGGCCCATGCAAATGATGATGCCTGTGCCTGGTGGTGTGGTCAAGTACCCTTGCAGGTCATCTAGCATGCAGACCATGCTGATGTAAACGTTTTATAATGGTCTAATATGGCACTTGGGTGCCTCTCACCCCCCCTAAATGTGCCTGGAATTGAGTGGCATTCATCATCCGGTCCCACAGGGCACTGTTCACAATGAAGTGGTCATCAGCGGGGGATGTGGCCAAAGGACGTCCACTTTAATGCCTTTCTGCGACTCTTCCAGTCTCTGTATCTGTGTTGCAATCTGCTGATGACACTCTGTGACACTCTAAGCTCATTGGCCATTTCCCTCTGAGAACATCCTGTTTGAAGCCTCGCAATGGTGAGGTACTGTTGATCAATTGTTAGGCGTTGTCTTGGTCTCATGATGTCAAAATGGGAACAGCATGATGAAGAGGACTGTTTAAATACCAATTCTAATTGAACCAGAAAATTTCTTGGTCGATTCATGGATCAAACACTTGTTGTGAATTTTGTCATTAAGCACCTTGTTAGAGAACAGCAAGTTATGCAGACAGTACTGAAACATTGAACAGTTGGACATGTGCATTCAAAAGGTTAGAGAAGGTCAAATTAAGTTCACCTGTAAAGGTGATAGTGCATTTTAGGTGCATCCTGAAATTTCACCCGAAAGTCGACTATCCCTAACTTTGTATGAGTAGTGTATCTTTATGGCCATCTTAACCTTCCTCATTTATTTCTACCTCATAGGCAGAATCCCCATTGAAGGCAGAAATACTTTTTTAAGGATTTAAATCTCTTGGATTATTAGTTAGCTTTATTATGTATAAGCTCTCTCAGCACTTGCCTTGATTATCACATTTATTAAGTATTATAATGAGTGCTTCCATTTGTTTTTTTTAAAGCACTTGCCTTTTTTAAAGTGGCAGATCTAAATTATTTAGAGGTGAAAACACATTTGTGAGAGAGACTGTACTTTATTTTTTGACCGTGCCTTGTAAATAATTAACAAAGACAATAAAATGCACTCAGTTAAATTTGAGTAATATATGTTTTCCTTTTAAACTCACACCTGGTGGTCATTTCAACATATTAACTATCAGCTGTGACAGTTTTTATACACCTGTTGAAAAATGGGATGAATTATGGTATGATGATGTCTGTCCATCCGTCCGTTCGTACGAGTTTGTCTGGCAAACTCTTCCCACAGTTTTCAAGCTAGGACATTTTCATTTCACACAGTGTTTGTACATGTATTGAAGATGTGCATATTGTAGGGGGCTAAATGATTTTCTGATATTTTCTCGACATTTGTTCCACTTTGAATTGTAGATTGTTTGCTTAAACTCCTAGTGTTCTGCCCTCAGTAGAGTGTGTTTTATAGAGTTAAAATAGTTCACAAGTTCATATCAAAATATCATAATTCATTTGTAGTAATTTGTGTTAAAAATAATTTCTGTATAGTTAGTAGTAATTTACCCACATTTTATGTTGAAAGCGCAGCCAGTTGCCGCTATGATTTGTGGGTAGAAGAAATGGACATCGGTAAGAGAGAAAGGAAAAAAAGGCAGAAGTGCATAACCTGCCCGCGTATGTCTGAAACGTTCCTCCTGTGTGTTAAACCTCTTTCTACACCTTCAAAAGCAATGGCTGTAAGTCCAATTAGTGTTTGTCAGTTTTTTAAGTTTTGTTAGACGTGAATTTGGTATCGTTTTAGAGTGTGTCGTTCCAGGAATTAGTCCTATCCCAGGGCCCCGCTAGCTTGTTAAATGTATTGTGTTTATTTGTTTCCAGGAATTAGTCCTACCCCAGGGGCCCGCTAGCTTACTTAATTGTATTTATTTTCTGTTTTTATTTCTAGTTTCACTTGGGCTTTTTATTGAGCTTCGAGCCACAGTTATAAACAACTGTAAGCTGTCTGGAAGACCTGAATAAAGGAGCAGGACGCTCGGTTTCCTGGCTTGTGAAAAACGAGTTTGGCTTGCTGTTGATCTGCGTTGACATACACCGTGTATATAACATGTAGGGATAACGGTACAGTGAAAAGCCACGTCAGCAGTTGGTGAAGAGAAGATTCACGACACAGTGATGGACGACACTCAAGAGAAGAGGGCAGAAGAAAAGGCGAACTCTGAAGCCAAATCATCATACAACGCTAGCTCCAGCTCCAGATGTTCTAGCTCCAGGTTGTCCTCGAGGTCCAACATAATGGAAGCAGCCATCATGGCACGAGCCTCTGCTGAAGCTGCGAATGCTAGAGCCTTGTACAGTAAGAAACAATTAGAAATTAAAAAACAAGCAAAGCTAGAACAAGCAGAGCAACAAGCAAAGCTAGAACAAGCAAAGCAGCAAGCAGAGCAACAAGCAAAGCTAGAACAAGCAAAGCAGCAAGCAAAGCTAGAACAAGCAAAGCAACAAGCAGAGCAACAAGCAAAGCTAGAACAAGCAAAGCATCAAGCAAAGCTAGAACTGGATCTAGAGATGCTGGAGATAGAAAAGGAAACAGCGGCCGCCACAGCAAAAGCAGAAGTTCTAGAAGCTGCTGCAGCTGCCGAGCTGGACGAAGGAGAGAGTGTAAGGAGCGCAATTCCATTACAAGCTGTCAGACAGAGAACTATGGAGTATGTACACCACCAAATCCAGCTAAAGTCACAGGTGCGACCAGCTGAAGAAGAAACACCTCAAGTCGAACCTGCACAAAGGGCGCAATTATTCACTCCGAGGAGACCCGAACAAACTCTCTCTCCACCAGCATTCAAGAAAATGTACGTAAAAAATTAATCCATCGACATACCGAGAGACTATGTCAGGCCAAACAGCTACCATGCTTCCCACAATGGTGACCCACCTATGGCAGATTTTGCTAGATTCCTCGCGCGCAGAGAGCTAATCACAACTGGACTCTTTAAGTTTGACGACACCCCCGAAAACTTTAGAGCATGGCAGTCGTCATTCATAAATGCAATTGAAGATGTTGGTCTCACATATAGCCAGGAGTTAGATCTCCTAGTCAAGTGGCTTGGTAAAGAGTCCTCAGAGCACGTTAAAAGAATCAGAGCTGTCTATGCCACTAACCCCAAAGCTGCTCTCTAGTTGTCATGGGACAGGTTGGAAGAATGTTATGCTACGGCAGAAGTAGTAGAAAACGCCTTGTTTAAAAAACTAGATAACTTCCTTCGCCTTACAAACAGAGACAATGTAAAACTCAGGGAACTTGGAGATTTACTCTTAGAGCTGCGGGTAGCTAAAGATGAAGCTTATCTCCCAGGTCTCGCCTACCTCGACACACCCCGTGGGGTTAAGCCCATAGTTGAAAAGTTGCCTCCAAGTTTACAAGATAAATGGCTGCACGCCGGCTCAAAATACAAACAAAAATATGATGTAACCTTCCCTCCCTTCTCATATTTTGTAAAGTTTGTCCAAGACGAGGCTAAAGCAAGAAATGACCCAAGTTTTGCGACATGCAGCAGCCAACCCTTCAGCAAAGGTGAGAGACCACCATTCAAACAAACTAGCTACAGAACACCTCTAACTGTAAACAAAACAGAGGTCGACACAACTGATCCCGCTAGTACTAAAGAGGACGATTTAACATGCTACTGTCCAGTCCATAAGAAAATGCATCCTCTAGCCAAATGTAGAGCTTTTCAGAATAAACCACTACAAGAAAGGCGAAACATACTCAAAGAACACAAACGATGTTTTCGCTGCTGCTCTCCCATGCACGCAATAAAGGACTGTGACACGAAACTCAAGCGCGAGGAGTGCCAAAGTGAAAGGCATTGCTCTGCCATGCATCCTGATTCAAGTCAGCAACCCCAGCCAGAAAACACACCTGAACCAGAGCCTCAGCCCCGAGACAACACACCACCTGAGGTAACGTCACGGTGCACTGAGATCTGCGGCGAAGGTAATCCCCTATGTTCTTGCTCAAAGGTATGTCTAGTTCGAGTTTTCCCTAAAGGCCAACCAGAACGCTCCGTTAAGATGTATGCAATCCTTGACGATCAGAGTAATAAATCGCTGGCCCGTCCTGAATTCTTCGAGCTGTTTGGGATCAAAGGTAGCCCTCTGACATACCACATGAGAACATGTGCTGGTTTAACTGAAATGCTTGGCAGGGAAGCAGTGAGGTTCCAAATCGAGCCAGTAGGCGGAGGCCCACGCTTAGACTTCCCTCCTCTCCTTGAATGCAACGAGATAAAGTTCAGTAGGGGTGAAATACCTACGCCCGAAGTCGCTTTTGCTCATGCCCACTTAAAACACCTCGCTCCTCTCATCCCCAAGTACGAACCAGATGCTCAGATGGCAATTTTACTGGGCAGAGACATCCTACGAGTCCACAAAGCAAGGCAACAAGTCAACGGACCCCACAATGCTCCCTTTGCTCAACGCCTGGACCTAGGCTGGGTAATTGTGGGGGAGGTGTGCCTTAACGCTCATAAGCCAACCGTCAACGTCTATAAAACGCACATGATCTCCAACGGACGCCCATCTTTCTTCACTCCTTGTCCTAACAGCATCAACATCAAAGAGAAACCAGGCTACGGCGGGGAGCACAAGGATGGCCTCTCTAAACGCAGCTCAAAACCCAATGCAGTGGAAGAAAAGCTTGGGGACAAAGTTTTTGAGTGCACAGAGAATGATGAGTGTGCCGTGTCCTTTGAAGATGAGACCTTCCTAAAGATAATGGAGGAAGAAGTCCACCAGGATGGAAACAACCCTGAACAGTGGCACTACGTCACATCAGAGCAAAACCCAGCTGATCTAGCCACCAGGTCAATACCTGCATCACAGCTCATGGACACTACGTGGTTTAAGGGACCAGACTTCCTTTACAAACCACCTGAATCTGGGACATCTGAATCCTTTGAGTTAATCGAGCCTGAAGTAGACTCTGAAATCTGAAAAGTCACTACCTTTTCTACTCACATTCAGAAGAACGGGCCCTTACCAGCGTGCTTCCAGCGCTTTTCAAGTTGGAACTCATTAGTACGTTCCATTGCATTCCTAATTCACCAAGCTCGTTCTCACTCATCAAGCAACCTGTTAGATCATTCATGCAGGGGCTGGCATCGATGTAGCAAGCCACGCACTCCAGAGGAGCTGGATGCCGCCAGTAACCTCATCCTTCAGTCTGTTCAAAAAGACGCTTTTCCCGACGAGTATGCTGCTCTCCATGCCAACCAAACCGTCCGCAGTTCAAGTCCCATCGTAGCTCTTGATCCTTATATGAGTGAAAGCCTCATCAAGGTTGGAGGTCGCCTCAAACATGCTTCATCGAACACAGCATCCAAGAATCCAACCATTCTCCCAAACAAGCATCACGTAACTCAACTGCTTGTCCGTCACTATCATGCCAAAGTTGTGCTTCAAGGAAGACAGTTCACGGAAAGCGCAATTAGGCAAGCCGGACTGTGGATTGTAGGTTGCAAAAGACTGGTCTCGTCCATTATCCACCATTGTGTAACATGCAGAAAACTCAGGGGAAAACTAGAGACTCAGAAAATGGCAGATCTCCCACCTGAGAGACTCAAAACATGCCCTCCATTTTCATACGTCGGGTTGGATGTATTTGGTCCATTGTCAGTAGTCACTCGACACACATGAGGTGGAGCTGCACAAGGAAAAAGGTGGGCAATACTCTTCACGTGTATGACCACAAGAGGCGTGCATATTGAAGTCATTGAATCTATGGACGCTTGCAGCTGCATAAATGCAATACGCAGATTCTTCGCAATACGAGGCCCAGCAAAGCAAATGCGATCTGACAGAGGCACTAACTTCATTGCAGCGAGTGTGGAGTTAGGCATGGCACAACCAAACAAGAACCCTCCCAACATCGTCAACTATCTTCATGCCAACGGTTACACATGGGAGTTCAATCCCCCGCATGCCTGTCACATGGGAGGCGTCTGGGAAAGACTGATTGGGGTCACTCACAGAATACTGGACTCTATGCTTTGCAAAACAAACACACTCGTTTGACGCATGAGGTGCTTTGTACTTTAATGGCTGAGGTAACGTCTATAATCAACTCAAGGCCCTTAGTCCCCATCTCAACAGACCCTTCCTCACCATTTCTACTCTGTCCCGCAATGATCTTGACCCAAAAGCAGCATGTTCCCCCTCCACCAGGAGACTTTTGTGGAAAAGACCTGCTCAAAAACCAGTGGAGACAAGTGCAAGCACTCGGCAATGAATTTTGGAGCCGCTGGAGAAACGAATATCTCAACACCCTCCAATCAAGGCGCAAGTGGCATACAACACACCGCAACCTACAGACAGGTGACATAGTACTGTTGAAACAGGACCAAGCACCCAGAAATGAATGGACAATGGCCATCATCACATCCACCTTTCCAAGCAGCGACGGGAAGGTCAGAAAGGTCGAAGTGAGGACATCATCCCAGGGTGTTTCAAAGACTTACTTACGTCCTGTTTCAGATGTTGTTATGCTCATAGAGAATGAAATGTTAGATAAAAAGAAGTAGTGGGATTAGTAATGCCAGGCGGAGAGTGTTCTGCCCTCAGTAGAGTGTGTTTTATAGAGTTAAAATAGTTCACAAGTTCATATCAAAATATCATAATTCATTTGTAGTAATTTGTGTTAAAAATAATTTCTGTATAGTTAGTAGTAATTTACCCACATTTTATGTTGAAAGCGCAGCCAGTTGCCGCTATGATTTGTGGGTAGAAGAAACGGACATCGGTAAGAGAGAAAGGGGGGAAAAAAAGGCAGAAGTGCATAACCTGCCCGCGTATGTCTGAAACATTCCTCCTGTGTGTTAAACCTCTTTCTACACCTTCGAAAGCAGTGGCTGTAAGTCCAATTAGTGTTTGTCAGTTTTTTAAGTTTTGTTAGACGTGAATTTGGTATCGTTTTAGAGTGTGTCGTTCCAGGAATTAGTCCTATCTCAGGGCCCCGCTAGCTTGTTAAATGTATTGTGTTTATTTGTTTCCAGGAATTAGTCCTACCCCAGGGGCCCGCTAGCTTACTTAATTGTATTTATTTTCTGTTTTTATTTCTAGTTTCACTCGGGCTTGAGCTGGCATTTATAACTGTGGCTTGAGCTTCGAGCCACAGTTATAAATAACTGTGAGCTGTCTGGAAGACCTGAATAAAGGAGCAGGACGCTCGGTTTCCTGGCTCGTGAAAAACGAGTTTGGCTTGCTGTTGATCTGCGTTGACATACACCGTGTATATAACACGTAGGGATAACAGTACACCTAGCAATTACATACTGATTAGTTTTATTACAGATTTATCATATATTGAATCTTAAATTTGTTAGCGATTTTTTTTTGTTATTGGTGTGCCTGCTAAGCACCAACTATGGACGAGCATATAATGTACTGTGTGCGGTGCTCTTGTTCCTCTTTGATAATGTCTGACATATATACTGTATATCTATATCTATCTATCTATATGTGTGTGTATGTATAATAATAATTATGGATTAGATTTATATTGTGCTTTACATGTCTGGTGACATCTCAAAGCACTTACAGTGAGTCCATTATTCATTCATTCCAGACAGACATTGATAGTGGTAAACTACTACTGTAGCCACAGCTGCCCTGGGGCAGACTGATGGAAACATAGCTGCCAATCCGCGCCAATGGCCTCTCCGACCACTATTGAACATTTATACACATTCATACCCAGTGTCATGGACGCTGGAGGCAAGGTGGGTAAAGTGTCTTGCCCAGGGTCACAACAGCAGGATGGCTGGGGAGAGCGGGATTCGAACCACCAACCCTCTGGTTATTGGACAACCCACTCTACCTCCTGAGCCACTGCCGCCCACATTTCCCTCCTTTGTTCCATTTTTGCTGAACAGCAAGCTGGACGGCAGGAAGTTAAGATAAGATAAGCCTTTATTAGTCCCACAATGGGGAAATTCCAGGATTGCAACAGCACAGGGATAGCAACACTCAGAGCAATGATTTAGAAGATAAGAAAATAAGAGCAGTGAATATATGTACACATAAATATTGTGACGTAAGCAGGGTTCACACAAAGAAAATGGAGCAGATGGTTGTGATCAACGGGATTTATTTTTCACACACACTGAGCACAGGCAGGAGGGGAGGTCATTCTCCCAGACCTCCGTTTAAATCACGGTTACACACACATAACGTTTTCAACTGGCAAAGCATGCTGGGAAATCCCTGCGCCCCTTAACGTGGCCCCAACGTTACACTGCCCCCCCCCCCCCGGACTGGTTTCTGTCCCCAGAAAAATTAAAGTCCAATTTAAAAGTCCAATACAAACTCATCCAGGTGTCGGGGCGGTCTTCGGCGCCGGCGGCCAACACGTACAGGCCCCCTAGTGTCCATCTGGGTCTCGGTCGGGGTATCGGGCCGGGATGGAAGCTCCGGTTCGTCCACCAGCAGTGCAGATGGCCGATACGGGGCGAGATGGTCACGATGAAGGACCACAACCCGGTCCCTTTTTCTAAGCCTCACCCTGTACACCACATCTGACAGTCTCTCCAGGACCACGCATGGCCCCGACCACTGGCTCGCCAGCTTCGGTGATCGTCCTCTCTTCCTCTCAGGGCAGAAAACCCAGACTCGATCTCCCGGTGCAAAGTCCCTCCCCTGGCAGCGGGAGTCATACGCTCGCTTCTGCCGGCCCCCTGCCACTGCCAGGGCCTCTCAAGCCAGCTCATGCACCGTGTGGAGACGTTCTTTCAAACAAAAAAAATAATCCAATCCGGGTTTTCCCTCCACCTCCGGCTCAGGGGGGCAACCGAATACCAAATCCACCGGTGTGCGCAGCTCGCGTCCAAACATGAGCGCCACAGGGGTGCACCGGGTAGATTCCTGAGCTGCCGTCCGGTACGCCCACAAAACAAAAGGCAGGTGCAGGTCCCAGTCTCGCTGTCGCTGGTCCACTAGGATAGCGAGCTGGGTGGTGAGGGTCCGGTTGAATCGTTCGACCAGACCATCGCTCTGTGGATGCAGTGGGGTGGTCCGGGTCTTCCGGATGCCCAGCCGTTTGCAGACCTCTCCGAAGACCTCCGCCTCGAAGTTCCGACCCTGATCGCTGTGCAGCTCCTCCGGTGCGCCAAACCGACAGAACATTTCATCCACCAGCTTTGATGCTGTCGTAGCGGCGCTCTGATCCGGGACCGTGTACGCCTCTGGCCACTTAGTGAAATAATCCATCGCGACCAGCACGTAGCGGTTCCCCCGGTCCGTGGTCGGGAAAGGGCCCAGGATGTCCACTCCCACTCACTCCATCGGTGCTCCCACCCGGTACTGCTGCAGAGGAGCGTGGGATCGCTGAGTTGGTCCCTTCTGAGCTGTGCATGTGTCGCAGCGATGAAAATGGAGCTCCACGTCCTGATGACAATCGGGCCAGTAGAACCGGGCCCGAAGGCGCTGCAGCGTCTTTGTCACTCCGAAGTGGCCCGCTCCTACCACCCCATGAACCAGCTGGAGTACTTTGGGCCGGAGTCGATGAGGAACCAGCAGCTGCCAGACGTGCCGCTGCCCAGCTGGAGTCTGCCACTGTCGATACACCACGCCCTCGTGGCAGCGGAGGTTGGCCCACTGCGAGTGCAGGGCCTTAGTCTCTGGGTCCAGTGGTGACACAGCCTCCCAGGCGGGCCGCTGTCCTGCGTCCAGCCACTGCCGAACCCGCGAAATGACCGGGTCTCTGTCCTGCTCGCTCCGCAGCTGCTGCGTGCCAAGA
Organism: Pholidichthys leucotaenia; assembly: GCA_020510985.1. Classification (NCBI taxonomy): domain Eukaryota; kingdom Metazoa; phylum Chordata; class Actinopteri; order Cichliformes; family Pholidichthyidae; genus Pholidichthys; species Pholidichthys leucotaenia. Next base: position 261,991,761 of record CM035843.1, read on the forward strand.
GCCTCTGTGACGTCATCGCTGGGGAGAGCTGCCTGATCATCTGAGGGGGGGCTGCGCGTCGCTGCGTGATTCCTGCTCGCAGCGGTTCGGAGAGCGGCAGTCCGTGGGGCGGTTTGGTCCCGATCTTCAGCCCGTTGGCAGTGCCGACACTCCTCTGTCGCACAGGGGCGCCGAGACAGCGCGTCAGCGTTGGCATGGAGGCGGCCTGCCCGATGCACAATCTGGAAATTATAATCCTGCAGTGCCTCCAGCCACCTCGCCAACTGTCCATCCGGTTCTTTGAAGTTTAACAACCAGGTCAGGGAAGCGTGGTCCGTCCTGAGCTGGAACCTCCCCCCGTACACATACCGGCGGAAATGACGCAGTCCTTGAATGACAGCCAGCAGCTCTCTGCGAGTCACACAGTAATTTCTCTCGGCTCTGCTGAGAGTGCGGCTGAAAAAAGCGACTGCCTGCTCTCCATGTTCTCCCTCCTGGGATAGCACCGCCCCGATGCCCTGGTTGCTGGCGTCCGTGTCCACGATGAAAGGGCGGTTCGAGTCGGGATATTGCAGGACGGGGGCTCTGATGAGCGCTGCGCGAAGCTGGGAGAAAGCAGCAGCACAGCTGTCACTCCACTGGAACTTGCGTCCTTTCTGCGTCAGCTGATGCAGCGGGCTGGCGATGGTGGCGAAGTCTTTCACAAACCTCCTATAATAGGAGGCCAATCCAAGAAAACTCCTCAGTTCTCCGACGTTCCGCGGCACTGGCCAGTCTCTCACTGTTGCCACTTTTTCCGGGTCGGTGGCGACCCCCGCTGCGCTGACGACGTGGCCCAAAAAGGTGGTCTCCCGCCGAAACAGGTGACATTTCTTAGGGTGTAACCGTAGCCCCGCCTGCTGGATGGCTCCCAGCACCTCTCGGAGATTTGACAGGGCGCTGTCAAAATCAGCTGCATGCACCAGCAGGTCATCCAGGTAAACAACGCAGCGACTCCGGGGCACGTGAGCCAGCACTCGCTCCATCAAGCGTTCAAAGGTGGCCGGGGCGTTGCAGAGTCCAAACGGCATCACTTTAAACTGGTACAGTCCCTGCCCGATGGAGAAGGCTGTTTTCTGGCGGGCCTCAGGTGACAGCTCTACCTGCCAATAGCCGCTGCGTAGATCCAGCGAGCTGAACCAGCTGGAGCCGGCGATGTGGTCCAGTGCGTCATCGATGCGGGGCAGGGGGTAGGAATCTTTCCTGGTGGCGTCGTTCAGGCGTTGGTAATCCACACAGAACCGCCACGACCCGTCCTTCTTCTTGACCAGCACCACCGGCTCCGCCCAGGGGCTGCTGGAGGGCTCAATAACATCTGCCTCCAGCATTTCTCGCACTTTTTGTTCCGCCGCTGCCCGCCTTGAAAAGGGCAGCCGGCGTGGGTGGAGTCGAATCGGCCTGGCCTCACCGGTGTCGATCTCGTGCTGCACCAACCCGGTCCGGCCGCATTCCTCATCCTTCGCGGCGAAAACACCCATAAAACAGTCCAATAGCTCCCGCAGCTGGCGTCCCTGTTCCGGGTCCAGCCCGCTGCAGCTCCGCTGAAATAATTCCTCCACCGCCTGCTGCGTCTCTGCTGACACGTTGACCCCTCCCCTTGCTGTCCTTGTGTGCGTTCGTGCTCCCTCTGTCCGCGCTGGTGACGTCATCGTGTCCAGTCCTCGCGGTGGCCTGCCTGGTCCGGTCTGTCTTGGCGATCCCTCGATCGTGCAGGCCCCCGTGTTCCTTCCCTGGGTTCTGCTGTGGAGCGTGATGGTCCGGTTTCCCAGCTGGAGGGAAGGTCCCGCGGTGTCGATCTTGGCGTTCCAGGCTGTGAGCAGGTCTAGTCCAATAATACAGGGGTCTTGGATGTCAGCCAGCCAGAACGGGTGTCTTATGTTCTGACCGGCCACCCCCACCACCAAAACTCTCCGCCCCCCCAGTCTGGCGTGCTCACCGGTAGCCGTGGTGACGCAGCGCTTGGTGGGTTCCCACCCCCGTGGGGCCGTCTTGTTCGTGCCCGGCAGCACACCGGGTCGAACCAGGGAGATTGTAGAGCCGGTGTCAATCAGGGCCCGGATCGACGTCTTCCCCAAGCTGCACTGTAGATACATCCCTGGAGAGTGTCCAATTTGGCCCACGCGTGGTGCCGGCTCCTCGGGGGAAACATCTGCGGGAGGCGGCCTGTCCCCGTTCACGCCACCTCGCTCTAGTTTAACGCCGGCGAGGGGCGTTCTTCTCCGGGGACGCACCGCCGTGGTCTGCCGTAATTCCTCCTCTTCCTCCTCGCTCTCCATCGTGGCCTGGAAGGTTCTCTGTCTGTGCGTTGGCGCTTCAACTGTGTGATTCATCAGCGGCTCCACCCGCTCTGCTTCTGCCACTGCAGCCTCCCAGTTGCTCGCGGCGTGGATCCGTACGTGGCTCTGGAGCTGGGCCGGGCGGAGACCTTGGATGAAGCTCCGGAGGGCGAGCTTCTCTACTGCCTCCGATGCGAAATCCGGGTAGCTGCGCCGGGTTAGCAGCCGTATGTCTGCAGCATAGGTTCCTAGGCTTTCCTGGTTGCTTCTATGGCAGCGGGTCAGCTGTTCCTGGGCATGCTCAGCGTCCGCCGTTCTCCCAAATCGTCTCTGGAGTGCCCCTTGTAGCGCTGGCCAGCTGTAGCGCTCCTCAGGCAGGAGATCAGAGAGCGTGCAGAGAGCTCTCCCTTCCAAGGCCAGCGCGACTTGCACGGCAGTTTCCTCTGGTGACCAGCTGTTCAGCGCAGCGGCCAGTTCGACCTGGGTCAGGTAGTCATCCAACGTGGCCTCGCCATTGAAGTGGGGAATCTCGGCCCGCTGCCTAACAGATGGGATGGCCGCCTCCTGATCGATCGTCACTCTTGATCGCCGTGGGATCGCCAGCCCGTGCTGTCCTGAAAAGGGCGGAATGCGGGGCTGGTTTGCTCTGCTCTGCCCGCTCTGTCTTGAAAAAGACAGAAGGCGGGGTGCGCTGGCCCCGTCAGGTCTGCCGCCGCTTCGTTCGTCCCGGCTCCCGGAGGTGGTGTCTCGGTCCCATCGTCCATCATCAGCTGAGCAATGAACTGCTCCAGCTGCTGGATCTCCATTCTGATCCTGGCTTCCATCTGCTCCATCCCACTTCTGACACCAGTTTTTTTTTTTTTTTTTTTTTTTTTTTTTTTTTTGTTACTTATTTGTACCCGTAGGTAGATTTGGTTTGCAGTCTGGTGACAAGCCACCGGCTGCTGGTCGCTGCGTGCGCGAGCGCCCTAAACCTACATGTTTTTGGTGTGCGGGAGGAAACCGGAGAAATCCCGGAGTAAACCCACGCAACACGGGGAGACCCGTGTTCTGACACCAGTGTGACGTAAGCAGGGTTCACACAAAGAAAATGGAGCAGATGGTTGTGATCAACGGGATTTATTTTTCACACACACTGAGCACAGGCAGGAGGGGAGGTCATTCTCCCAGACCTCCGTTTAAATCACGGTTACACACACATAACGTTTTCAACTGGCAAAGCATGCTGGGAAATCCCTGCCCCCCTTAACATGGCCCCAACGTTACACTATGTAAAAATATATATATATATATATACACAGTGCGGAGCATTGTAGTTAGATGGACTAAACAGCATAACCGTCTATTTAGTTACCCTACATGGTAGGAATATGTACACATACATATTGTCACCCTCCATAGCGACTGATAATTGTCCTAGTTGTATACTGGAGGGGACCATTTGTGTAAGTTCTATTTTTATATGGTCTTTGGCATGACCCGGCTGGGACTTGAACCTCAACCTCCCGGTTGTAGAGTGGATGCTCTACCTCTAGGCCACCACTCCTATATACAGTATGTATGTGTGTATATATCAGTCTATAAATGCAGCATATCTTTATCTGTGTGTGTCTGTTCCATGCATATCTCTTGAACTGTTCATCAGACTGACCTAAGATTTTATACGTGCTTTGCTGAGGTTACGAGGGTGTGCATCCCTGATTATGCAGTCACTCAGTCAAAATATATAATTTTTATCAATAAAAGTTTAGCCACCGCTCTGTCTCTTCATGCCCTGGTTTCAGGAAGTGTGAGCGGGGTTTCGGATTGACTCCGTGCTGATTGGATAATATGCAGCATCACAGCCATGCTGATTGGATAATATGCAGCATCATGACCTTGCTGATTGGATAATACGCAGCATCACAGCTATGCTGATTGGATAATACGCGGTATCATGACCAGTCACCACAGCGCTTAACAAACAAAAAAGGAAGTGAAAAGCGACAAATTTGACACAAAAACGAAAATAGTGATGACGTAATGCTTAAAGAATTATACTGTAAGTTGCCGTGATTGCGTACGCCTAAAGGATCATTTGGGGAATGCCAGTGGGGACCCAGGGTCTGCCTAAAGAACACCGGTGTTGGAGAAGCAGTGGGTGGAATGCGGTCCTTGGCAGGGAAGCTAGCCCAGCCCACCCAGTCAGCGGTAGACAGGAGTCCCTTTGCAGGACCACAACTCGCCGTCGCTGATGGCGCTCTTCTCTTTGTGCTCGCACAGCCATCTAAACATTAAAAGTTAATAATAATACCACCATGATTGTGGAGCAGAATGCCCAGATCAATTGCATATCATATGCGGTCACATGCACCGTTTGACTAAATGACAACAGTCACCAAACTGGACACAAAAATGCCCAAATAATGAAATAAATCATTTTTATTTAAATATTTACTGAGAAATGAGCAACACAACAACATGATGCAACAGTTGCAGCCAAACAGGTCATTCTGCTGTGTATAATAATGTTTGGTGTTTTGTACTCAAAATATTCCTAAAATATAAAAGGATGCACTAGAATGGGTCTCAAACATTTGTAAGCGTGTCCTGTTACAGTACTGCATGAGTTTATTGACTATAGTCTATTCACTACACATATAAACTAAAACAATTATGATGATGACTGAACAACTCCCATTCCCCAAAGTGCAAGATACAACATCTATGAATATAAGTCATAAAAGATCACACAAATAAGTGATCTGACAAAAAATAAACAAGGGTTCTTAAACAGTCATTAATATTGGATGTCCCATTCATTTTCAATAATTCTGTAATTAATATTCACACAATCAAAAAAATCTTAGTGCTGTTCAGTCCCTTTTATATTTGTCAAAATCAAACGTGTGAGTGCCTACATATAGGCTATTGACGATACACAGAAGAAATTCAATATTACGCTGAACTCATCACTGAACAGTGATGTAAACTAAAATAATTATAATGATGACTGAACAGCTCCCATTCCCCAAAGTGCAAGATACGCTATTATGAATATAAGTGACAAGACGTAACAAACTAATAGTTTTTTTTTTTTTTTTTTTTTTTTTTGAATGCAAAAGATGCAATAGACTTACACAATGGTCCTCTCCGGCATACAACTAGGAACATACCGGTCGCTATGGAGGGTGAGAATATGTATGGGCACATAATCATACCATGTAGGATAACTAAGTAGACGGTTATGCTGTTTCATCCCACCTAGCAACAATGCTCTGCACTGTGTGTGTTTATATATTTACATATTTATTCCATCTAGCTACAATGCTCAGCACTGGGTGTGTTTATATTTATATATCTATATATTTATTCCATCTAGCTACAATGCTCCGCACTGTGTTTTTATATATCTACATATTACTCCATCTAGCTACATTGCTCCGCACTGTGTGTGCTTATATACTTGCATATTTATTCCACCTAGCTGCAATGCTCCGTACTGTGGGTGTTTATATATTTACATATTTATTCCATCTAGCTACAATGCTCTGCACTGTGTTCATATATTCATATATTTATTCCATCCAGCTACAATGCTCTGCACTGTGTGTCTGTCTGTGTGTGTGTATATATATATATTTTATAGTAATATGTACATATGTATATTAGCTGCTCTTGCTTGCTTGTTTTTTTTTCTTGCCTTCTGATTGTTGCTCTGAGTGTTGCTATCCCTGTGCTGTTGCAATCCTGGAATTTCCCCGTTGTGGGACTAATAAAGGCTTATCTTATCTTATCTTATCTTAAGTGATAAAAGATCACACAAATAACTGATCTGACAACCAGATAAACAAGGGATCTGAAACAGTCGCTAATATTGGATGTCCCATTCATTTTCAGTGTTTCGGTATTCTGTAATTAATATTCACACAATCAAATAAATCTTAGTGCCATTTACTCCCTTTTATATTTGTCAAAGTCTAACATGTGATTGCCTACATATAGGCTACACCTCTTTGTATACCACTTTCAAACACCGCTTACATTTGGGCCTGTAAAGCCTAATTGGGCTACCCATTTTCAGATAAGAATACTTGGTTTGTACGGGCTTGCACTAGTCTATCTATAAATGCACGGAATCTGTGTGTGTGTGTGTCTGTCTATGTCTCTGTGTCTGTTCCACACATATCTCTTGAATCGTTCGTCAGACTGACCTAAGATTTTATACGTGTTTTGCTGAGGTCACGAGGGTGTACATCCCCAAGTATGGAGTTGTTCAGTAAAAATATGTAATTTTTATCAATAAAAGTTTAGTCATCACTCTCCTCATGCTCTGGCTTCAAGAGGTGTGGGTGGGGTTTTGCATTGACTCCGTACTGATTGGATAACACACAACATCAGGGCATCAGTAACCACAGCGCACTGTGAGCAAAACAAGGAAGTGAAAAGCGACAAATTTGACTAGAAAAAGACAATACTGTAGATTTAATGCTTAAAAAATTATACCATGAAGTTGCTGTGATTGTGCAGGTAAGGGATAAGGACCTGTACTTGTATAGTGCTTTTCTAGTGTCAAAGACCACTCAAAGCGCTTCACTAGTACTAACCCTCTATTCTAAGGGCCTATAGGAGACAGATATCTAGGGACAATTTAGAACAACCAATTAACCTAGCACGCATGTCTTTGGATTGTGGGAGGAAACCGGAGCCCCCGGAGTAAACCCACGCAGTACAGGGAGAACATGCAAACTCCACACAGAAAGGTTCCCACCCCTGCCAACCTGGGGATTTGAACCTGGAACCTTCTAGCTGTTAGGCAACAGTGCTAACCACTGCACCACTGTGCTGCCGCTGCCTTTAGACCACTGCACTGTGTGGTCTAAAGGATAATTTGGTGTATGTGGAGAACGTGAGGCACCTGAGCAGATTGGGCAGAGCGTCAACGGGGACCCGGGTCTGACAAAGAACACCGGTGTATCCAACACAGAACATGCCGGGAGAAGCAGCGGCCCGACCGGGCAGACCACGGTCCTTCGCAGGGAGGCATGCCCAGCCTGCCCAGTCAGTGGTAGATGGGAGTCCCTGCTTCTGCTTCACCCGTGTGGTACCACTGTACTTTGCAGGACTGCGGGTCCCCCCTCCCGCACGAGTAGCTAATCAAATCAAATCAAATCAACCTTTATTGTCATATTGCTGTACATTCAACTGTAGTGCAGGCAAGATGAAATTGCGTTTCTCTCGGCATCCATATAAGTAGAAGAACATGATTTAAGACACACTCACACATATCTTCACCCCCCCCACCCCATCCGTTCAAACATCCCTGAGACATACTTGAAAAAAATAACTAACTATAATATACAAATAATACACATAATGTCCATAGGTGCAGTAGTGAATATGAGAGATTCCGGGTCAACTGTTCAGCATCCTAACAGCTTGTGGAAGGAAGCTGTTGATCAGTCTGGTGGTTCTGCCTCTGATGCTCCGGAATCGTTTGCCAGATGGCAGAAGTTCAAAGTGTTTATGCAGAGGGTGAGAATGGTCCTTGACAATGTTCAGTGCCCTGCTCCTACAACGGTTCTGAAAAAGTTCTTGGACAGAGGGGAGGGAGACTCCAATTACCCTGTCAGCCCCCTTGACTATCCTCTGCAGGGCTTTTTTGTCTGACATACTGCAGCTGGAGTACCATGTAGCAATGCAGTACGTCAGAACACTCTCCACCACACCTCTGTAGAAGGTCCTGAGGATGCAGATGGGGAGAGAGGCCTGTTTGAGTTTCCTCAAGAAGTGCAGTCTCTGCTGAGCCCGCTTCCTGATCCCCAAGGAATTCTTGCTCCAGGTCAGGTCCTGCGAGATCTGCACTCCGAGGAACTTGATGTTCTCCACTCTCTCCACTAAACGGCCGCCTATATCTAACAATCTAACAATTAAAACAGGACATGCCGGGAGAAGCAGCGGCCTGACCAGGCAGACCACGGTCCTTTGCGGGAAGGCACGCCCAGCCTGCCTGGTCAGTCGTAGATGGGAGTTCCTGCTTCTGCTTCACCTGTGTTGTACCACTGTACTTTGCAGGACCGTGAGTCCCCCCTCCCACGCAAGTATCAAAAATTAAAAACTTAATAATTATACCGCCATGATTGTGAAGCGGAATAGGCCGAATGACTTAACGACTAAACGCAGGACACACAAATGCCCAAATAATGAAATAAATCATTTTTACTTAAATATTTACTGACAAATGGGCAACACTGATGCACCGGTTGCAGTCAAACAGGTCCTTCTGCTCTGTATAATAATGTTAGGTGTTTTGCAGTTAATTCAGTTGATTACAGTTTTGAAAAACTTTTAGTAACAATTTTGCTAAAGTATAAAATGATGCACTACAATGGGTCTCAAATATTTGTAAACGTGCCGCTATACTACTACATGAGTTTGACGATACACAGACGAAATTCAATATTACACTGAACTCCATCACTGAACAGTGATATAAACTAAAATAATTATAATGATGACTGAACAACTCCCATTCCCCAAAGTGCAAGATACACTATTATCTTGAATACTAGTGCATGCCCGTAGAAAGCAAGTATTCTCGTCTGAAAACAGGTAGTCCAGTTAGGCTTTACAGGCCCAAATGTAGGCTGTGTTTGAAAGTGGAATACAAAGAGGTATAGTCTATATGTAGGCAATCACACATGTTAGACTTTGACAAATTTTAAAGGGACTGATCACTACGATTTATTTGATTGTCTGAATATTAATTACAGAATTACTGAAAATGAATGGGATATCCAATATTAGCGACTGTTTAAGAACCCTTGTTTATTTGTTTGTTAGACTTATTTGTGTGGTCTTTTATGACTTACTGTATATTCATAAGTGTTGTATCTTGCACTTTGGGGAATGGGAATTGTTCAGTCAACATTATAATTGTTTTAGTTTATATGTGTAGTTTATAGTCTTGTCGTTAATAAACTCATGCAGTACTATAACAAGACACATTTACAAATATTTGAGACCCATTGTCGTGCATCCTTTTATAATTTAGCAATATTATAAGTACAAAACACCAAACATTATTATATTATTATACGAACATTATTATTATACATTATTATGACTGGTTTGGCTGCATCTGTTGCATCAGTGTTGCCCATTTGTCAGTCAATAAAAAATAATTTATTTCATTATTTGGGTGGTTTTTGTCATGACCGTCGTTTAGTCAAACCGTGCATATGTGTCTGCATATGATATGCAATTGATCTGGCTATAATGCTCCACAATCATAGTGGTATATTATTATTACTAACTTTTAATTTTTAGATAGCCATGCACTGGGAGGAGCGTTATGTTGAACCCACGGTGCCACAAAAGACAACGGTGGCATGGGTGAAGCAGCAGCCAAGATTCCATCCCGTTAATCGGGCAGGCTGGGCTTGGCTCCCTGGGAAGGAGTGTGATAAGCTGGTGTGGCTGCACCCCCCGCCCCCCGCACCTCATGTTCTCCACATATTGATGGCCGAAACGCAAAACCTCCTATCTGAAAAATGCACTTTTAAGAAAACAAAAATCCCCAAAACTTTTTGTTTTCTTGCGGAATGTTACGCTTTTTTTTTTTCATAAGAATAATTTTCTATCACAATAAAGGGCAGGACTGTCTTGCAGACAGATATGAGCAGCCTTCCTTGTTCTCATCATCCAAAGTGAAATCTGCAATCAGAACATCCTTCAGATAGGAGGTTTTGTACTTCAGCCATTGACATGCCGAATTATCCTTTAGAGCTATGCAATCACGGCAACATAGTATAATTTTTTTAAGCATTAAATCGTCAGTATTCTCTTTTTCTGGTCAAATTTGTCGCTTTTGATTTCCTTGTTTTGTCTGTGGAGCACTCTGGTGACTGGTCATGATGCTGTATTATCCAAGGAGTCAATATGAAGCCCTGCCCACACTTCTAGAAGCCTGGGCATGAAGAAAGCGGTGGCTAAACTTTTATTGATTAAAAAATACATATTTTCACTGAGCAACTCCATACTTGGGGATGCACACTCTCGTAACCTCAGCAAAGCACTTATAAAATGAGGTCAGTTTGACAAATGGTTTAAGAGATATCCGAGGAACACACACACACAGACACACACAAACAGACAGAGATATGCTGTATTTATAGATAAGTGATAAAAGATCACACAAATAAATGATCTGACAAACAAACAAGGGATCTGAAACAGTTGGAAATACTAGATATCCCATTCATTTTCAATAATTAGGTATTCTGTAATTGATATTCACACAATCAAATAAATCTTAGTGCCATTTACTCCCTTTTATATTTGTCAGAGTCTAACATGTGATTGCTGACATAGAGCCAACACTTCTTTGTAGACCACTTTCAATCACAGCCTATATTTGGGCCCGTAAAGCCGAACTGTGTCATGATCCTGGGCACTAGTGGCGGAAGTGCCCAGTCCCCAGTTTTAGTTTTGTCCTTTTTCTGTTTGGTTGTTCATTTAGTGTTTGTATTCTTAGTTCTGCATTCAGTCCTATTTATTGTGTGTCAATTATGATATTATTTACATCTTTTGGTGTTGTGTCATTGTTTCCTTGTATTATTATTTTGTGTCTGGTCGGTGGTTTTATTTTGACAGTGCTGTGCAGCTTCCGGCTGTCAAACTCGATTTCGTGAGCTGCACAGCTGTCACTTGTTGTGATTATTTCCTCGTTCTTGTACCCACACCTGTCATGTTTCATCATTCATCTATTCACCTATTTAAGGGCATGACAACTCATCCCCATTGTGTCCTACTGATTCCATCCTCTGAAGTGCAATCTAGCTCAGAGTGTAATTGGTGTTGCTGTCGAGGTCCAGGTTAGTTTTTCCCCTTTATTTCCAGCCGTGAGCCCTGTGCCTCTTTGGGTGTGCTCTGGCTGGTTCTGACCCTTCTTCTCAGCGTCCCCAGGCTTCTGCCCCCCTGTTGACGTTGAGCCCCGCTCTCCTCCAGCACCTTCGTTTGTGTCTTATTCGTATGTGTAGTGTTAACTGTGAGTTTGTTGTTCCTTTAAATGTGCAAAAACCTACAGTGTGCACTTGGTGTCCTCCTTGGCCCTTGGAAAGGGTGTTTTATGACAGGAGGACACGACGCCTGAGTGGACACCAGCCGCTGTAGGTTTGGGCATTTTTCCTTTTTCCCGTAATCATTTTCCCTTTTTTTTCTGTTGTACACAGTCTTTCATTATGCCACCAATGCACCGGGGCCCCGCTAACCGAAATAAATCAGTGGCTGGTGGTCCCACTGTAGATGAACTGTGGGTGGTGGACTTTGCCCAGGACTATGTAGAGGCACCGCTTGCCTCCCGCTCGCTTAAGGAGGTTCACCGGAATGTGGAGTAGGCAGCAACCATTGTGGAGGCGCATTCGGGGTTAGGGAGCTACCCCAGGTACGCGGGGCTGCTATACACCGTCTGTCCTCCAAACGGACTCCCGCAGCCTGGTGGGAGACCTGCCGTCATGTGCGCCTAGGGTGGAGCAGACAAGGAAACGTCCCCAGACCTCAGCGTCTTGCCGGCCTCGCCAGGAGTCCGTTTCGCCTCCTCCTCATCTACGGTCTGTTCCTGAACCGATGAGAGAACATCCCTGGAAACAGACGTGCCCAGCCTTTCCCTGTTTCCCGGCGGCGGTCAGAGGGAGTCCCCCACCACAGCTGAGAAATCTGCCTCCGCCATGCCTACAGCGCCAGCTCCTCTGGTGCCCCTGCCCACTGCAGCCATTAGGGGGAAGTTGTCTGGGCCTCCTGCAGCAGCCACCACCGCATCAGGGGAATTCAGGCAAGTGTGTTTTCATTCTGTTTCACATCATGATGAAACGCCTTGTCTAGTTCTCGGGGGGAGGGCTCAGCAGCGGCCACACTTTGTGGCTGAGCTCTCTCCACCAGCTGCTGCAGATACATGTGTCCCATCCTCACCAGCTGCTCCTGTCTTTTCTGGGTGTCCGCCGGTCCCGTGTGTGAGCCACTGGTCGACGGAGGAGCCTGCGGTCCTGGAGAACCCCACACCAGCTCCACAGCCAGGTTCTGGACAGGAGAGGAGCGGTCCTGGATCCCTGAAGCCAGAGCCGACAAACGAGTGTCCCCTGGTTTCAGCTGCCCGGGACTCGACGCCTGAGGTGGGGCAACCCCCAGTCCCAGCCACTACGCCGGGAGGCTCTCCTGCATCGGTCACCATGCCCGGAAGTCTAGGGTCTGCATCCACCACCATGCCTGCTGCAGGGGTCACTGCAGCAGAGTCCTGGACGGCGGTGGAGCTCGAGTCCAGGCAAATACTCAGTTCTGTTTCAACACCAACAGATCTAGAGAATTCTTGTCTGGCTCAGGGTGAGGAGAATCAGTTGCAGATGTCCTCTGCTCCTGAACTCTCCTCACCGGGCTCCACTGCTGCTGGTGATTTTTCTCCAGTGTTTTCTCCCTCTCCTTCTCCTGAGGTGGCTGTGTCGGGGGTGGACACCCAGATTGAGAGAACCGAAACGTCCCAGCTTGGATTGCTGGAGTCCTGGACGGTGGTGGAGCTCTAGCTCAGGCAAGTTCTTTTTTGTTTTTGCTTTATCTGTCTTAGAGAAATCTTGCCTGGCTCTTGGTGGGGAGAACCAAGTGCAGCCGTCCACTGCACCTGAGCTCTCCTTGCTGGGCTCCACTGCTGGCGGTGACTCTAACCCAGTGTCTGTGTCCTGTGTGTCTGAGCCTTCTCCTAAGGTTACCATGGGCCTTCTACCATTGCCAGAGGTCCGCATGGGTCCCCCTGCTCCGCCAGAGGTCTCCGTGGGTCCCTCCTCTTTGATAGTGGTCTCTGTGGGTCCCTTCTCTTTGCTAGAGGACTCCGTGGGTCCAACGCCTCAGTCCAGGGTCTCTGCGGGTGCTGCCCCTCAGCCTGTGGCCGCCGTGGGTGCTGTGCCTCAGCCTGTGGCCACCGTGGGTGCTATGCTTCAGCCCGAGGTCATTGAGGGTCCTTCACCTCCGTTGATGCCTAAGTTTATCATGGGTCCCTTGCTTTCGTCAGAGTTCGTCGGGAGGCATTGGGTGCTGTTGGGGGTCCCCGCTGGCTGGTCGACTTCGCTGTCTGGTTGCCTTGGCTGCCTGGTTCCCTCGCTGGCCAGCTGCTTTCTTCATCTGGCCCTCGTGTTGGGCAGCTACGCTGGTCGGATGTTCCTATGGACAGTCGGCGAGCTTATCGGCCACCCATCTCTCTAGGGTTATGTCTCCCGGCTTCTGCAGTCTGGGGGGGAGGGGGGTGTTGTGTGCCACAGCTCGCTGGCTCAAGGATGCTGGGAGACCACCCAAGGGACTACTCCTCCTGTTGTGGTGGCTGTGGAGTTCAGGGAGGCCACCCGACTTACTTCACCACAAGCTTCGGTGGTCTTGGGACTCTGGTAGATCTCCTGAACTGCCTTATTCAGCCATCTAGTTTCAGAGTTGTGGCCACCGTATCTGTGTTAGTGTGTGGGTCATGAGTGTTTTCTTTTGTTTTCTGGTTGGGTTTGGTCCATCCGTGCCTTGGTTTCCCTTCCTCCCCCCCAGGGTGGGTTGTTTTTCTTGTTGGGGGGGTCTTTGTGTGTGTGTGTGTGGTTCTTTTCTTTTTGATGTTGCCCTGGGGAGTCTGGGATCCACCCCTTGAGGGGGAGCATTGTCATGATCCTGGGCACGGGTAGGGGCCGTGCCCATTCTCCAGTTTTAGTTTTGTCCTTTTTCTGTTTGGTTGTTTATTTAGTGTTTGTATTCTTAGTTCTGCCATCAGTCCTATTTATTGTATGTCAATTATGATATTATTTACATCTTTTGGTGTTGTGTCATCGTTTCCTTGTATTATTATTTTGTGTCTGGTCGGTGGTTTTATTTTGACAGTGCTGTGCAGCTTCCGGCTGTCAAACTCGATTTCGCGAGCTGCACAGCTGTCACTTGTTGTGATTATTTCCTCATTCTTGTACCCACACCTGTCATGTTTCATCATTCTACTATTCACCTATTTAAGGGCACGACAACTCTTCCCCGTTGTGTCCTACTGATTCCATCCTCTGAAGTGCACTCTAGCTCAGAGTGTAATTGGTGTTGCTGTCAAGGAGACCAAGAGAGCTCCGTCCAGGTTAGTTTTCCCCTTTATTTCCAGCCGTGAGCCCTGTGTCTCTTTGGGTGTGCTCCAGCTGGTTCTGTCCCTTTTGCCCGGCCTCCCCAGGCTTCTGCCCCCCTGTTGATGTTGAGCCCCGCTCTCCTCCAGCGCCTTCGTTTGTGTCTTATTCGTATGTGTAATATTAACTGTGAGTTTGTCGTTCCGTTAAATGTGCAAAAACCTACAGTGTGCACTTGGTGTCTTTCTTGGCCCTTGGAAAAGGGGTTTTATAACAAATTGGGATACCTGTTTCAGACAGGAATACTTGCATTCTACAGGTAATGCACTAGTATATACTGTATATGTGTGTGTATATATATATATGTATGTATATATACGCTGCGTCAGGTCAGGCATTGGTTTGCTTGCTACTGGATAACTATGAAAACCCATACTACCTGTCTCATGGGTCAGGCCATCGGTGACTCAACCAGCAACCCTGCCCTTCCGAGGACGTGGAGGGTGAAACTGGGCATCCTGGTCAAACTAAAAACAATATCTGTCACAGGTCTGTGGTAGACCACTCCCAGTTACACGGTGTGAGACTGGACATCCTGGCAGATAAGCACATCTGTTGCAAGGTCTGTGGTGGACTTTAGCCAGTCGGTGAATCGTGACATGCACTACACAAAGAGCAGAGATAAACAAACCTATCATCTGGTCCTTTTAAGATGTTTTTGATTTAAATAGCTTTTGATTTCAGTAAATATGACCTCCTAATGCTGCAAATTAGGACCGTTTAGGCCATTCTATCTGCCAAGGGAATTCACCAACGTGTTTGTAGCTGCTGTTTACATAGCTCCCAGCGCTAATGCTAAAGCTAATGCTAACGAGGCACTCGGAGAGCTGCACGACACTATCAGTGAATTTCAAACTTCACACCCAGACAGTTTTGTGGTGGTTGTGGGGGATTTTAATCACACCAGTTTAAAGACTGCTCTCCAAGTTCAAACAATGTGTTTAAGACCAGAGGAGAGAATATGTTGGACTTGGTGTACACAAACTTACCAGATGCATATAAGGCAACATCTCGCCCCCACCTCGGCCATTCTGACCACCTATCTGTGATGCTGGTGCCTGCCTACAAACCTTTACTGAAGTGCAGCAGGCCAGTACAGAAACAAATCAGGATTTGGCCAGAGGGTGCAGCCTTGGCACTTCAGGACTGTTTTCTGCACACAAACTGGGAGGTTTTCAAAATAGCAGCCTCCAAGGGAGACAGGACAGATGTGGAGGAGTACGCTGAAACGGTCACCAGCTACATCGCGAAGTGCACAGAGGATGTCACTATAGTGAAGACTTTCACTACACGGGGCAACTATAAACCCTGGATGACTGCAGAGGTGCGCTCGCTGCTCACAGCCAGAGATGCAGCCTTCAGAGCTAAGGACAGGATCACCCTCCGCTCAGCCAGGTCTGCGCTCTCAAAGGGAATTCAGATGGCGAAGCGCGCCTATGCGGAGAAAATCCAGGGACATTTCTGTGATACAAGGAACGCCAAACGGATGTGGCAGGGAGTTCGGGCGCTGACGGATTATAAGTCTAGGCAGGGGGTCGATGGTGATGATGCTTCACTTCCAGACAGGCTCAACAACTTCTTTGCACGTTTTGAAGCATCAAACCCGACAATCAGAGGGAGGGCTGGCCCATCTCCACCATCTGTTGGGCCAGCTATCATCATCAACGCAGCGGACACATGGAGGACCCTAATTAGGGTCAACCCAGGTAAAGCTGCAGGCCTGGACAACATCCTGGGACATGTGCTCCGAGTCTGCGCGAGCGAGTTGGTGGATGTCCTGGCTGACATTTATAACATCTCCCTGCGTCAGGCCATCGTTCCCAGATGCTTTAAGACCTCTACCATAGTACCGGTGGCAAAGAAACCAGTTGTGTCCTGTCTGAATGACTATCGTCCTGTTGCACTGACACCAATTGTGATGAAGTGTTTTGAACGGCTTGTCAAACCACACATCACAGCCTGCCTCCCTGCATCACATGACCCGCTCCAGTTTGCAAAATCGTTCAAATCGCTCCACGGAGGATGCTATAGTCTCCACCCTGCACTCTGTCATCACCCACCTGGATCAGAAAAACACCTACGCCAGACTCCTGTACATTGTTTTCAGTTCAGCATTCAACACCATTATTCCTCAGAGACTGATGGAGAAATTACTCCTTCTCGGTCTGAACACTGCCACATGTCTCTGGATCCTGGACTTCCTGACCGAGAGACCTCAGTCTGTCCGTGTTGGAAACAACTTCTCCAACTCTATCACGCTGAGCACCGGATCCCCCTCACGGCTGCATACTCAGTCCACTGTTGTTTACACTTCTAACACATGATGATATCCAGACACGAGGGGAACCAGATTATTAAGTTTGCGGACAACACCACAGTGGTGGGACTTATTCAGAGGGATGAGGAATCAATGTACAGGGAAGAAGTGAGAGACCTGGAGGGCTGGTGCAGGGAGAACAATCTGGTGCTCAAGGTGGACAAAACGAAGGAGATGATTATCGACTTCCGGCGGTCATGGCCTGAGCACGTCCCTCTCAGCATCAGTGGCCGCTTGGTGGAGAGAGTGGAGAACATAAAGATCCTCGGAGTGCAGATCTCACAGGACCTGACCTGGGGCAAGGGGATCAGGAAGCGGGTTCTGCCCCTGATGCTCTGGAATTGTTTGCCAGATGGCAGAAGTTCAAAGTGTTTATGCAGAGGGTGAGAGTGATCCTTGACAATGTTCAGTGCCCTGCTCCTACAACGGTTCTGAAAAAGTTCTTGGACAGAGGGGAGGGAGACTCCAATTACCCTCTCAGCTCACTTAACTATCCTCTGCAGGGCTTTTTTGTCTGACATACTGCAGCTGGAATACCATGTTGCAATGCAGTACGTCAGAACACTCTCCACCACACCTCTGTAGAAGGTCCTGAGGATGCAGATGGGGAGAGAGGCCTGTTTGAGTTTCCTCAAGAAGTGCAGTCTCTGCTGGGCCCGATTCCTGATCCCCAAGGAATTCTTGCCCCAGGTCAGGTCCTGCGAGATCTGCACTCCGAGGAACTTGATGTTCTCCACTCTCTCCACTAAACGGCCACCGATGTTGAGAGGGACGTGTTCAGGCTGTGACCGCCGGAAGTTGATAATCATCTCCTTCGTTTTGTCCACGTTGAGCACCAGATTGTTCTCCCTGCACCAGCCCTCCAGGTCTCTCACTTCTTCCCTGTACATTGATTCCTCATCCCTCTGAATAAGTCCCACCACCGTGGTGTCATCTGCAAACTTAATAATCTGGTTCCCCTCGTGTCTGGATATGCAGTCATGTGTTAGAAGTGTAAACAACAGTGGACTGAGTACGCAGCCTTGAGGGGATCCGGTGCTCAGCGTGATAGAGTTGGAGATGCTATTTCCAACCCGGACAGACGGAGGTCTCTCAGTCAGGAAATCCAGGATCCAGAGACATGTGGCGGTGTTCAGACCAAGAAGAAGTAATTTCTCCATCAGTCTCTGGGGAATAATGGTGTTGAATGCTGAACTGAAATCAATGTACAGGAGTCTGGCGTAGGTGTCTTTCTGATCCAGGTGGGTGATGACAGAGTGCAGGGTGGAGACTATAGCATCCTCCGTGGAGCGGTTTGAACGATATGCAAACTGGAGCGGGTCATGTGATGCAGGGAGGCAGGCTGTGATGTGTGGTTTGACAAGCCGTTCAAAACACTTCATCACAATTGGTGTCAGTGCAACAGGACGGTAGTCATTCAGACAGGACACAACTGGTTTCTTTGCCACCGGTACTATGGTAGAGGTCTTAAAACATCTGGGAACGATGGCCTGACTCAGGTAGATGTTATAAATGTCAGTCAGGACATCCGCCAACTCGCTCGTGCAGTCTCGGAGCACACGTCCCAGGATGTTGTCCAGACCTGCAGCTTTACGTGGGTTGACCCTGGTTAGGGTCCTCTGTGTGTCCGCTGTGCTGATGGTGATAGCTGGCCCAACCGATGGTGGAGATGGGCCAGCCCTCCCTCTGATTGTCGGGTTTGATGCTTCAAAACGTGCAAAGAAGTTGTTGAGCCTGTCTGGAAGTGAAGCGTCGTCATCATCGACCCCCTGCCTAGACTTATAGTCTGTCAGTGCCCGAACTCCCTGCCACATCCACTTGGTGTTCCTAGTGTCACAGAGGTGTCCCTGGATTTTCTCCGCATAGGCGCGCTTCGCCATCTTAATTCCCTTTGAGGGCGCAGACCTGGCTGAGCGGAGGGCGATCCTGTCCTTCGCTCTGAAGGTTGCATCTCTGGCTGTGAGCAGCGAGCGCACCTCTGCAGTCATCCAGGGCTTATGGTTGCCCCGTGCAGTGATGGTCTTCACTATAGTGACATCCTCTGTGCACTTCGCAATGTAGCTGGTGACCGTTTCAACATACTACTCCACATCTGTCTTGTCTTCCTGGGAGGCTGCTATTTTGAAGACCTCCCAGTCTGTGTGCAGAAAACAGTCCTTCAGTGCTGAGGTTGCACTCTCTGGCCAAATCCTGATTTGTTTCTGTACTGGCCTGCTGCGCTTCAGTAAAGGTTTGAAGGCAGGCACCAGCATCACGGATATGTGGTCAGAAAGGGCGAGGTGTTGCCTTATAAGCATACTTTACATATTCAGAAAATGTCCCAAAATATATACGAACATTAGTCTCTTGATGACCAATCAGTTTTAAGTTATTAAGGCATTTTCCAGATAATGCTCATAAATGTGCAGCCAACCATTAAAAAAAAAAAACAGTTCAAACTCAGCTGTCTGACCTCGACACACCAGGACTCCTAATAGCCACAGATTTTCGGACCACACGGATAGATGGATTAATTCATCTCAGCCGCACTTCGAACACAGTCCAAGGACGGATAATTTTTTCACACATGAGCTGTTCAGAACTCCTTATACAAAGATACAGAGTGATGATAATCAATGATTAACAAGTCAGTGGCGGTAATGCACCTGTAAGCTGGTTGCCAACCGCCAATCAAATCTAAAAGAAGAAGAAGAAAAAAGTGTTAACTGGCATTTTTCCTTCTGGTAAAAAAGCAATCCATGCACAACAGTCACTTCCATGTCCTTTCCTCCTGGATACTATCAGATCTTAGAAGGCTATTTTGCAAGTATGTGGTCACCTACAAACTAGTAAGATTTCTGGCTCTCACAGACCTGTAACTTCTTCTTTAAGAGGCTCCTCTGTCCTCCACTCGTTACCTGTATTAATGGCACCTGTTTGAACTCGTCAGTATAAAAGACACCTGTCCACAACCTCAAACAGTCAGACTCCAAACTCCACTATGGCCAAGACCAAAGAGCTGTCAAAGGACACCAGAAACAAAATTGTAGACCTGCACCAGGCTGGGAAGACTGAATCTGCAATAGGTAAGCAGCTTGGTGTGAAGAAATCAACTGTCGGAGCAATTATTAGAAAATGGAAGACATACAAGACCACTGATGATCTCCCTCGATCTGGGGCTCCACGCAAAATCTCACCCTGTAGGGTCAAAATGATTACGAGAACGGTGAGCAAAAATCCCAGAACCACACGGGGGGACCTAGTGAATGACCTGCAGAGAGCTGGGACCAAAGTAATAAAGGCTACCATCAGTAACACACTACGCCGCCAGGGACTCAAATCCTGCAGTGCCAGACGTGTCCCCCTGCTTAAGCCAGTACATGTCCAGGCCCGTCTGAAGTTTGCTAGAGAGCATTTGGATGATCCAGAAGAGGATTGGGAGAATGTCATATGGTTAGATGAAACCAAAATAGAACTTTTTGGTAAAAACTCAACTTGTCGTGTTTGGAGGAGAAAGAACACCATATCTACTGTGAAGCATGGGGGTGGAAACATCATGCTTTGGGGCTGTTTTTCTGCAAAGGGACCAGGACGACTGATCCGTGTAAAGGAAAGAATGAATGGGGCCATGTATTGTGAGATTTTGAGTGAAAACCTCCTTCCATCAGCAAGGGCATTGAAGATGAAACGTGGCTGGGTCTTTCAGCATGACAATGATCCCAAACACACCACCCGGGCAATGAAGGAGTGGCTTCGTAAGAAGCATTTGAAGGTCCTGGAGTGGCCTAGCCAGTCTCCAGATCTCAATCCCATAGAAAATCTTTGGAGGGAGTTGAAAGTCCGTGTTGCCCAGCGATAGCCCCAAAACATCACTGCTCTAGAGGAGATCTGCGTGGAGGAATGGGCCAAAATACCAGCAACAGTGTGTGAAAACCTTGTGAAGACTTACAGAAAACGTTTGACCTCTGTCATTGCCAACAAAGGGTATATAACAAAGTATTGAGATGAACTTTTGTTATTGACCAAATACTTATTTTACCGAGGAATTTACCAATTAATTCATTAAAAATCCTTCATTGTGATTTTCTGGATTTTTTTTTTTCTCATTTTGTCTCTCATAGTTGAGGTATACCTATGATGAAAAATTGGAGACCTCTCTCATCTTTTAAGTGGGAGAACTTGCACAATTGGTGGTTGACTAAATTCTTTTTTGCCCCACGGTACATACCAGTCAATACACATCATCGCGGTGACCAACTGGCGCCCGGACGTCCTCCTCCTTAATCTGGGGATGTACACACATGGACAAAACTTGTTGGTACCCTTCTGTAAATGAAAGAAAAACCCACAATGGTCACAGAAATAACTTGAATCTGATAAAAGTGGTAATAAATAAAAATTCTATGAAAATTAACCAGTGAAAATCAGACAATGCTTTTGAATTGTGGTTTAACAGAATTATTTTAAAAAACAAACTCATGAAGCAGGCCTGGACAAAAATGATGGTACCCTTAACTTAATATTTTGTTGCACAACCTTTTGAGGCAATCACTGCAATCAAAACGATTTCTGTAACTGTCAGTGAGACTTCTGCACCTCTCAGCAGGTATTTTGGCCCACTCCTCATGAGCAAACTGCTCCAGTTGTCTCAGGTTGAAGGGTGCCTTCTCCAGACGGCATGTTTCAGCTCCTTCAACAGATGTTCAATAGGATTTAGATCAGGGCTCATAGAAGGCCACTTTAGAATAGTCCAATGTTTCGCTCTTAGCCATTCTTGAGTGTTTTTAGCTGTGTGTTTGGGTCATTATTCTGTTGCAAGACTCATGACCTGCGACTGAGACCAAGCTGTCTGACACTGGCAGCACATTTCTCTCTAGAATACCTTGATAGTCTTGAGATTTCATTGTACCCTGCACAGATTCAAGACACCCTGTGCCAGATGCAGCAAAGCAGCTCCAGAACATAACAGAACCTCCTCCATGTTTCACAGTAGGGACAGTGTTCTTTTCTTGGTATGCTTCATTTTTGCGTCTGTGAACATAGAGCTGATGTGCCTTGTCAAAAAGTTCCAGTTTTGTCTCGTCTGTCCCATAGGACATTCTCCCAGAAGCTTGTGGCTTGTCAACATGCCAGTTTGGGCAAATTCCAGTCTGGCTTTTTATGATTTTATGATTTGTTTTCACAGTGGTGTCCTCCTTGGTCGTCTCCCATGAAGTCCACTTTGGCTCAAACAACGACGGATGGTGCGATCTGACACTGATGCACCTTGACCTTGGAGTTCACCATGAATGTGTTTAGAGGTTGTTTCTGGGCTCTTTTGTTACCATTCGTATTATCCGTCTCCTCCTGTGGCCACGTCCAGCGATGGTTGGCTACAGTCCCATGGATCTTAAATTTCTGAATAATATGTGCAACTGTAGTCACAGGAACATCAAGCTGCTTGGAGATAGTCTTATAGCCTTTACCTTTAACATGCTTGTCTATAATTTTCTTTCTAATCTCCTGAGACGACTCTCTCCTTTGCTTCCTCTGGTCCATGTTTAATGTGGTACACACCATGTCACCAAAAAAAGCACAGTGACTACTTGTCACCCTATAAATAGGCCGACTGACTGATTACAAGTTTGTAAACGCCTGTGATGTTAATTAGATTACACATCTTGGTTGAACATGTCCCTATGGTCACCTTATTTTCAATTTTTCTAGGGGTACCCATCACTTTTGTCCAGGCCTGTTTCATGAGGTTGTTTTTTTTTAAAGTAATTCTGTGAACCACAATTCTAAAGCATTGTCTGATTTTCACTGGTTAATTTTCATAGATTTTTTTATTTATTACCACTTTTGTCAGATTCAAGTTATTTCTGTGACCATTGTGGGTTTTTCTTTCATTAACAGAGGGGTACCAACAATTTTGTCCACAGCTGTATAATAATAATCCATTGTCCTGATTGTCTCCTAGGGGCTCTCTGTCCGTATGCAAATTGTCCTCTGCTTAGTGCAGGCTAGCGGAGTGTGAGGAATGAATGAACATGTAGATTGTGGTGGGTCACCACAAGCGTTTCATTTCCTCTTTAAGGGGCAGATTTACTAACATGTTGTGCCATCACAAAAACCATGTTTTGGCATTAAAAAACTACTGAGATTTACTAAAGGGCGCAGGGCAAAATTAGCGGTGGAAGGGCATGGACTGTGGCACACATATTTGAGATGCTTAGACCGCATATGTATAGCACATTGATTGAGATGCTTAGACTGCATATGTATATTGTGGTACCTCACGTCTTAGAAGGAACAATAAGTCTGGACCTCCTGGGGATAACAGTAGGAGGTGGAGGTGCCTTTAGAAATGACTCTGAAAAGACTTCCTGACCTCCAGGGGTTAGGTGGAGGAAGAAGAGACCTGGGGGAGACGTATTGTCTGTGGGGGGTTGAATGACAATGTGATTCTGTACTTTGATGTCCCGGGTATAAAAAGGGGGGATTTGAGAAGTTGGTCCTCTTTTCTGTTTGAGAGGACGTTGGAGACGTGTGATGTTCAATAAACCTGAATTGAGAAATAAAATTCAGCCTCTTCATTTCACGTTCTCCACATTGGTGACCCTTAAGAACGTACAATGACCAGAGACAATTCCCCCGAACCAGACTCGCCAAGGACCAGCCGAGCAAGCGCGGTCCTCAGTCAAGCTACCAGAATTCTGGCAGGACAACCCAGACTCGTGGTTCCTCCCTGGCCGAAGCCCAGTTCGCTCTCGGGGGAATAACAGCAGATGACACAAAATTCTACCACGTCATCGCCAAACTCGACAGCCGCACAGCTCGACATGTGCGGAGCTTGGTGCAGCACCCGCCCCGCTGGTGATAAATACGGGCGGGTTGACAGCTGCTCTCATCCAGCGTTTTCATGCCCTCAGCCCAGGAGAGAGCTAGGAGACTTCCTGGCTCTGCACGACTTGGGAGGAAGCACGCCTGTCGACCTGATGGAAGACATGCTGAAGCTGAGAGGCTCAGACAACGGCGATTTCCTCTTCACGCACATCTTCCTGAGAACCCTACCATCGCAGACGAGGGCGACCCTGGTGGGCACTCATTTTGTGACCCAGCGGGACTTCCGCGTGCTGGCCCAGGAGGCGCAGCAGATCCTCAACGCCAGCGAAGAGCACACGGCCACCGCAGCAGCGGCAGACCTCGGCGCGGCGACCGGGGACAGCGGAGGCCAGAGGCATGGAGGCGGTCCCACCAACAACGGCGGCAAGCGAAGCCCCGACACCGCGGAGGAGACGACCTCTGTTTTTACCATCGTCGTTTCGCAGAGAGGGCACGCAAGTGTGTACCGCCGTGCCAGTTCAAGAGCTCGGGAAACGCCAGGACCGGGAGTCGGTAGCAGCTGCGGCCCTCGGCGAACGGAAGAAGCTGCTCTACGTGACAGATGCGCGCTCTGGGAGACACTTCCTCGTGGACACGGGCTCCCAAGTGAGTTTCATCACCCCAACCTACGCTGACAGGCTGGCAGGCCCCGGGGTGTGACGGAGCAACAGCGGCGAACGGCTCGAGCATTAAGACCTTCGGTGAAAGGACTCTACTTCTGTCCCTGCACGGCCGCACATATGAGTTGGACTTTTATTATAGCGGCGGTGGAGTTTCAAACATGTTAGGTGCTGATTTTCTGTGCTCACATGGGTTGTTAGTGATCTTCCCAATAGACGGCTTGGGTTAATGCACTCTCCTTTTACTCTATCCCTTGTGCAGCTCGATGTCCCCGCCACCAGCACAGGCCAACGTCGCCACAGCAGGCGGTAAGTTTCACACACTCCTCACTCAGTTTCCAGCACTCACAGTTCCCACTTTTTTCGGCAACAGTTGTCAAACACGGGGGTGGAGCACCTTAATCACTACCGCTGGTCCCTCGTTTTTGCGAAGCTCAGCGCTTGGATGCAGCTAAACTGTCCATAGTGCGCGAGGAGTTCGCCAACCTAGAAAGGTTGGGCATCATCCGGCGTTCAAAGAGCCCATGGGCTTTCCCCACTTCACATGGTCCCTAAAGCTGACGGCTCGAGGCGACCTTGCGGTGATTACTCCGCAGGTTAAACAACGCCACAGCGCATGACCGCTACCCAATTCCCACATATCCAGGATTTTTCGGTACATCTGGCGGGGGCACGCATTTTTCTAAAATAGGCTTGGTCCGCGGTTTATCATCAAGGCCCCAGTGCGCGCTGAGGACATCCCAAAACAGCGGTGATAACCCCGTTTGGACTTTTTTGAGTTTTACACATGCCGTTGGGCTTAAAGGCGCCGCGCAAACCTTCCAGCGCATGATGGGACGCGGTGTTACGCGATCTCCCTTTTGTGTTCGTTTACCTGGACGACATTTGGTAGCCAGCGCGTCCGAAGAAGAACACGAAAAAACACCTCACGGCAGTTTTCCGGAGTTGGGAGAGCACGGGTTAATAATCAACCCAGCTAAGTGCCAGTTCGGGTGGCGCAGATCGATTTTTTGGGGGCACCGCGTCTCCCCAGAAGGGGCAGATCCGCTACCGGACAAAGTTGGCGCACAGGGCAGATTTTCCCCAGCCACAAACGGGCAAAGCACAACAGGAGTTTTTAGAATGGTGAATTTTATAACCATTTCCTCCCCACGCAGCGGCAGCTCATGCAACCATTATATGCCGCGCTTAAAAAACAAAAACCCTCAGATGCAATCGAATGGTCCCCGGAGCGGGAGCGCGCATTCTCGGAGGTAAAAAAAAAGCCCTTGCAGACGCTGCGTTGTTGGCTCATCCCGACCCAACGGCCTGCATAGCGCTCACCACTGATGCGTCGGATTTGGCCATAGGGGTGGTAGTGGAGCAGCACGTTGCCGGGGTTTGGCAGCCGCTGGCCTTTTTCAGCAGGTCCTTGTGCGAGGCCGAGCGAAAATACAGCGCGTTTGACAGGGAGCTGTTAGCGCTCCACTTAGCCATTTGCCACTTCCAATTCTGGCTAGAAGGTCGGCGTTTCACCGCGTTTGTCGACCACAAACCGCTCACTTGTGCGATGGCCAAAATTTCGGAACCATGGTCGGGCCGGCAGCAGAGGCAGCTGGCCGCAATTTCGGAGTTTACTACTGATATTCAACACATAGCGGGTAAACTCAATGTAGTGGCAGACTGCCTCTCTCGCGCGGTAACCGCGCCAGTCCGCGCAGAGGTAGATTATACTACCGCGGCTGCGGAGCAAAAAACAGCACGGAGGCGCAACGTGGCCCCAGTCCACGTGGGGGATAGATTATGCAGCCATGGCAGCGGATCAGGGTAGCGATGCGGACCGTGGTGCGCGCTCCAGTCGGGACCAACAGGGTTAAGGCTGTGAGAACAGGAGGCTGCAAAATGGTATGCCCCCCCCTAATCTGCGATGTCTCTACTGGACGACCGCGTCCAGTAGTGCCGGCCGCATGGGCTCTGCCGCGTTTTTGACTCGATTCACTCCTGGCGCACCCAGGGGGTGCGCGCGTCGGTAAAATGGTAGCAGAGAAGTTTTGTTTGGCCGAGCCTGCGCAAGCACGTTAAAGAATGGGCAAGAGGCCTGCATGGCTTGCCAGCGGGCCAAATAACACAAGCACACAAAAGCCCCCTTAGAGCCGTTTTCACATCCCGGCCAAGAGGTTCGATCATGTGCATGTTCGACCTCGTAGGCCCCCTACCTTCGTCGCAAGGGGTACACACACCTTTTGACAATGGTGGACCGCACCACGCGTTGGCCGGAAGTGGTCCCACTGGCATCAACCACAGCTGCAGAGAGGCCCGCGCGTTTTTAACGGCTTGGGGTAGCACGTTTCGGGGTACCCGTTGGATATTATGTCCGATAGGGGACCTCAATTTGTGTCCGAGCTTTGGTCAGCAATGGCCCACAGCTTAGTTGTGTACAATTCACCGCACTACCGCTTACCACCCCCAGGCTAATGGTTTATGCGAGCGTTTTCATAGGATCATTGAAGGCAGCCCTCAGAGCGTGGCTTACGGATGCAAATTGGGGTAAACAGACTACCATGGGTTTTATTGGGGTTGCGCTCTGCACCTAAAGAGGACTTAAAGGTCTCCCCAGCTGAGTTTGGTCTATCGCGCAACCACTCCGGCTGACCAGGAGAGTTTCGTTCCAGGATAATCCGGCGCCAGGGCGTCCCGCCTGCTCAGCGGTTCACTGAACGACACGGGAGCGACATGCTTCCGGGCCCCGTTCATCACACTTTTCCGCATGTTTTTGTGCCCAAATCTTTAAAAAATGCCGAGGTTTGTTTTTTGTCAGGCACGAGGCTCAGCGCCCAACCCTGCGACCACCTTACGATGGCCCATATAGAGTGCTGGAAACAGGTGATGAGCATTTTTTGCTAGATTTGGGGGACAGGAGGGAAACAATTTGTATAGACAGACTGAAACTGCTTTTGTGATGGGCCGATGGAAACTTTGCAATTGGCGAGGTCTCCTCGACGTGGCAGACCCCCCAGGGAGGCATGCCCCAGAGCCCCCGCAGGGATCAACTAACAGTTCTCATCCTCAGATAGCAGATTCACTGCAAGATGGCGCGCAGGAGCGGGCGAAAGCCCGCTTACAGCAAGTTTGAAGGCGGTTGAAGCCCAGACAGCATATGGACTGATGTGTGGTTTTATCATGTTGTGTGGACTATGTTGTATTGTTTTCATCTTCGACGTTTGGGGGGGGGGGGTTATGTGGCACACATATTTGAGATGCTTAGACTGCATATGTATAGCACATTGATTGAGATGCTTAGACTGCATATGTATATTGTGGTATCTCACGTCTTAGAAGGAACAATAAGTCTGGACCTCCTGGGGATAACAGTAGGAGGTGGAGGTGCCTTTAGAAATGACTCTGAAAAGACTTCCTGACCTCCAGGGGTTAGGTGGAGGAAGAAGAGACCTGGGGGAGACGGATTCTGTACTTTGATGTCCCGGGTATAAAAAGGGGGGATTTGAGAAGTTGGTCCTCTTTTCTGTTTGAGAGGACGTTGGAGACGTGTGATGTTCAATAAACCTGAATTGAGAAATAAATTCAGCCTCTTCATTTCACGTTCTCCACATGGACTATGTTAATTTTGCGCCTGGCCTCATTGCATATGTATTTGTGGGAGTTGTCATGTCAAAGCGTAAATTTGAGGGAGGGGAGTATTTAAATGATTGATGCAAGGTGATTTACTAAGTTATGCAGTTGTCAGTCGCCTGCTAAATGCGCCAGGATTTAACGCCCCAAAAAAGCTTGTCTTAATTCATCTTTGCCTGATGACAGCGATCACTGGTGCCAGGAGACACCAGCGAGAACCGAGGGTGCATGGTCAAAGAGACAGAAGTTTCTCCCTGCACATGACTTGATTTGGCATGACAGAACAGATTAATATGAACAGAAACAATCTCACAGAGATCGGTGTTGTGCTGAACTGGACCTCAGCTGGCAGAGGATTTTTTAAAATTTCATTTGTTTATATATAGCCTAATAATAATTTATTTCATTTGTAATGCACTTTACATCTTGGGGCAAAATCTCTACACAAATAGGATTAAGAACAAGAATAAAAGCAAACATTAAGTACATACAATGACACACCAAGACATCCCTGGTGAGAACTGCTCTCAAATATTTTACCTGGTAAAATAAAAGTCAAATAAATAAAATGAAAAAGCTTTCCTAATGAATTTGTATCCATAAAATAGTACAGCTCTTTCTACCTGGAGTGGACAAAAGGATTACAAATCCATATATGTCCCCTGACATTGTAACATCGTGGTAACTCAGTGACAGCAGTCTCTGCTGTGGCTGTCCGAGGAATAAGTGAAATCGTGTGTGTTTAATTTTATTATGTTCCAGACTTCAGAAAAGATAAAACGCACTTACAGTTTTTATGAAAAGTCGTGGACTGGGAGACCTGTAGATTTTGTTAAAACAAAGTTATTCACATAATAAAACCCCAGAGTCTCCATCAGACCATCTTGACGGTTCATGCCTTAATAAAATAAACACATTGGTCAATAATCAGTTTATTCATCAGTAGTCCTAAATTTATACATATTAAACAAAGGAGTCTGCATTGTGAAATGAAAATCAAAACTCTGATATGTGACAAACAAAAATAAACTATTTTATTGGAGTTTGCGCTAAACAAAAGCTTACAAAAAGAGCTTAAAAAAAACCCTATACTCCTCCAATCTAGCTGTGCCTGTGTTGATGACCCGCTTCCTCATCAGGTGTGCCTGTGCGCAGTTTTGCGGTGTTCTTTGTGGATTGGTAGTCATTATTGAAATGAAGTGACTGCGTTTGTGTTCATAATTTTGCGTGTTGTTAGTAGATCACTGGCAAAAATTGGCCACTCCCTTAGGCAGTCTAATTTGCACACTCATAATTTGCACTGCCTTAGTAAGTCTGCCCCTAAATGTCAAACATTCCTTGTGTTAATTTTCTTTGTAAATATGTAGTGTAGGAAATAAGCAAGCAAAAGAATACTGACATGGGGATCTAGAATCTAAAAATATATCAAACTGAACGTAAGATTAATGATATAATCCTCATTTATACTTCTCCAAATCATTCAAATCTTTAACACAAACTAGTGCATGCCCAAAGAAAGCAAGTATTCCTGTCTGAAACAGGTAGCCCAGTCAGACTTTACAGACCCAAATGTAGGCTGTGTTTGAAAGTGGAATACAAAGGTGTAGCCTATATGTAGTCAATCGCACATGTTAGACTGACAGATATGAAAGGAACTGAACTGAGATTTATTTGATTGTGTGAATATTAATTACAGAATAACTGAAAATGAATGGGACATCCAATATTAGCCACTGTTTAAGAACCGCTTGTTTATTTTTTTGTCAGATAATTTATTTGTGTGATCTTTTATGACTTTTATTCATAGTAGTGTATTTTGCACTATTATGCTGGGGAATCGGAGTTGTTTAGTCACCATTATAATTTAGTTTATACTTGTGCATGCTGGTAGAAAGCAAGTATTCTCGTCTGAAAACAGGTAGGCCAATTAGGCTTTACAGGCCCAAATGTAGGCTGTGTTTGAAAGTGGAATACAAAGAGGTGTAGCCTATATGTAGGCAATCACATGTTAGACTTTGACAAATATAAAAGGGACTGAACACTAATATTTATTTGACTGTGTGAATATTAATTACAGAATTATTGAAAATGAATGGGACATCCAGTGTTAGCGATTGTTTAAGAACCCTTGTTTATTTGCTTGTGGCAGCACGGTGGTGCAGTGGTTAGCACTGTTGCCTTACAGCTAGAAGGTTCCTGGTTCGAATCCCCAGGGTGGCATGGGTTGGAACCTTTCTGTGTGGAGTTTGCATGTTCTCCCTGTGCTGTGTGGGTTTACTCCGGGGGCTCCGGTTTCCTCCCACAATCCAAAGACATGCATGTTAGGTTAATTGGCTGTTCTAAATTGTCCCTAGATATCTGTTTCCTATAGGCCCTTAGAATAGAGGGTTAGTATTAGTGAAAGCGCTCTGAGTGGTCTTTGTGACTAGAAAAAGCGCTATATAAGTGCAGGTTAGTTAGTTAGTTAGTTAGCTTGTCAGACTTATTTGTGTGATCTTTTATGACTTATATTCATAAGTGTTGTATCTTGCATTTTGGGGAATGGGACTTGTTTTAGTTTATCAGTGCTTCCAGGATTTTGCGGAATGTTTTTATGATTATTGCAGCCAAAAAGCTGAATTTGCAGATCTTTTTTTTCCTTTTAAAAAAAAAGTTGCAATAAAAGTTACAATGTTTTTACAGTGTTTTTTTGCATGAAAAGTTGTGGGAAGAATTACAATTTTAAAGCAGGTGCTTTTTTTCCAGTTTACCGCAGTGATATTCTATATAACAATACAGAAAAGGCACAGAATTGGCAAAAATCTCCTATTACAGTGATTTGTAAATTAAGCAGAAACTTCTGCTATATAGAAAAACTCTGTGCAACAGCAAATTACAGGCTTCAACACAATATCCATTACAACAGCTAATTTGCATTGAATGCATGTTAAAGAGTAATAGATTTGGAAATTATTGACAGCACCTTCATTTGAAAACTCCTATGGTCCCCAACCACTTGGTACCGAGCAGAGAGGAACAAATAAATATTTATTTTGTTACTCTGCATTGTCTATTCATAGTTTTAAGATGACATCATACTGCTGCCAGTTGCTATATGGGTGGCCATATTGGGAGAAAAGCTGTAGGGGGTGATTCTATTTCATTAAAGCCAAAAATTATATAAATATAATACACTACTGTGGAATAATTGGTTGTACAAACACTGGTGGGAAGGACAAAGTGTTTTTTATCGATTACCTGCAATTATTTTGAACCAAGCCGAGTCAACTTGGGAACTATCTGTCATGAGGCTGAGCGCGGTGTCTCACCATGCTCAAGCTCTTAAGTTATTTCTGATTATTTCCTGTATTTTTTTCCAGTGTTTGCTTATTTATTGTATGTTGGTTCAGGACATGTTCTTAGCTGTTGTTCGGTTTTGTATTCATGTCCTTATTGTGATCATTATTATTATTATTATTATTATTATCCTGGCATTTAGTTCTGAGTGTTTATATTTTGTTTCTTTGTGACATAAGCCCTCCACCTCTGCTTCCAGACACTCCTGCCTTGTTATCATCTTGTGTGTTGCTCAGCTGCTCCTGCCGGTAATTAGGTCAACCTGCTTGCTCAGGTGATCCACACCTGAGGTCACTTGCTACGATTGTTTCCATGCTTTATTTAAGACTAGCTGTTTCTCCCACTCATTGTCAGAACCTCATCGTTATTGCTACCTGCTTTTCCCGTTGGAACCTTTTCCCCGTTCCTCCGCGTATTCCTGCATTCTCGTTTTTCTGCCTGTTCATCTCATTTGTAAGTTTATTTTTTGTGCACTGTAAGGACTTGTGTTTTCTTTATTAAATTCCACAACTAGCAGTTCAGCGCCTGGGTCTTTCTCTCTGCCCCGAGAGCCTATTCATGACAGAAGGTTCTGACCAGTTTGAGACCCAGCTGCTGCTAATTTGTGGATTTTTTTGTTTTCACTCACCTGTCGTTTTGGAGCCATCATTATGCCCCTTGACCACCGAACTTCAACCAACAAAGGAGGATCGGTGGCCGGGACACCACGCCTGGAGGAGAAATGGGCTGCTGAGTTCATCCAGAGCTTTGTGGATGAAGCTCTCGCCTCCCATGGGCCCAAGAAGACCTGGGAATGCGTAAATAGAGCTGTGGTGATTGTGGAGGCACACCCCGGCTTGTGGAAGTATCCCCAATTCGCGGAACTGCTGTCAACGGTCTCCTCGCTTCATAGGTCATTTCCCAGGCTGATGATGGGGCCGCCTCTAGCAGGACCAAAGCCATTGCAGAGGCACTCTCCGTGGCAGACAGCCTTCTCCCCCCCCTGTCCGCCCGTTCCTGCTCCCGCTCAATCGGCTCCAAAGCACCGCCATCCAGCTTCGGACCACCGGAGGAACACCTCCGCCTCTCAGGCAGCAGTTTTCCCCATGCTGAGCCAGACAATTCCCGCAGCAATTTCTCCTCCTTGTTTGCCTTTGCCGGCTGTCCCGTCAGCCTCCTCCTCTTCTGTTGCAACCCTCATCTCCTCGGCATCTCCACCGCTGCTGAGAGTCTAGTCGTCTCTTCCCCAGCTCCGCACGTCGTCGTGTCTGCAGGGGCGGCTCCTCCATGTTCCTCTGAGGGGCCCACAACCACTGTAGTCATGGAGAGGGATAACTCAAGGTCCGCTGCAGCAGATTCCATCATGCCCTGGGAATGCAGGCAAGTGTTTTTTCAATTTCCATTTCCCAAAAATGAATTATCTTGCCTGATTCCCGGTGGTGAGGCTCAGTTATTGCAGTCCACTGAGTACTCACCACCTGCTGCAGATAATGTGTCCTCAACTGCTCCCTCCGTGTTTACTCCTATTCCCCCCTGAGTGTCCGCCGGTCCCGGGATTGAGCTGCTTGACGATGGAGGAGTCTGCAGTCCTAGACAACTTGGTCCCAGCCCCGCAGCCAAGGTCTGAATGAGGGGAGAACACTGCCAGTGATCTGAAGTCTGTGCCAATGACTGAGCATC
This sequence comes from Pholidichthys leucotaenia, assembly GCA_020510985.1. NCBI lineage: Eukaryota > Metazoa > Chordata > Actinopteri > Cichliformes > Pholidichthyidae > Pholidichthys > Pholidichthys leucotaenia. Next base: position 262,024,597 of record CM035843.1, read on the forward strand.
CCCTGGCTTCAGCTACATGGGATCCAGCACCAGTGGTGAGGTGACCTCCAACTGCCACGCTGGACGAGCCAGCTACACCAGTTGCTTTGCCTGAGGGTCAGTGACTGCATTTTCCACCATGTCTGCTGTGGGGGTTGCCACAGCAGAGTTGGAGTTGGACCTCCTGAGAGCCGGGCCCGAGATGTCACCGCCTGGATCGGCGGAGTCCTGGACGGTGGTGGAGCTTGAGCTTAGGCAAGTGCTCTCCTTTGTTTTTGTTGTTTCCATGTTGGAGGGGGCTTGTCTGGCTCTTGGTGGGGAGAGCCAAGTGCAGCCATCACCTGCACCTGCGCTTATCTCGCCGGGCTCCGCTGCCGCCGGTGACCCTGACCCTGTTTCTTTGCCTCTCCGGTCGGAGTCTTTCCCCAGGGTCACTAGGGACGTTTCAACTCTACTAGAGGTCTCCGTGGGTCCAGCCTCGCCGCCCGAGACCACTGTAGGTGCAGCTTCCCCTGCCAAGGTCATCGCGGGTGCTCCGTTCCAGCCCAGGACCTCCGTGAAAATGGTTGTTTTATTTCTTTAAAAAAAAGCTGTTATTGTATTTTGCAATAATTTCCTAATGAGTTTGAGTGATACAGCTGTACAAAAAGCTGTTAATTTATTTATGATGTAAGCTGGTGTTTTGATTGACAGGTGCTTTGGAATGTAAGTTTTGGGGAACCAATCAGTTTTTGTCCAGAAGGCAGATGGGCGGAGCAAATAATAACGGTTACAAGTTTTGCGCCGTAAAACGCTGGAGTCTCAGGGAGATACAGCAGTTGGTCACAGAAGGCTTAAGGTGATTTTGTCTTTCTGTGTCATCGGGATAATGCAGAGTTACAACCTGATTAGAAAGGCTTGATTGCTGTCAGTCAGGTAAATTCTTTTAATTGCTAATGAGTCATTAATTTCATTTTATAACAAAATGTCAACAGGAAATATTACATTTGTCATTTTATTTTTTTTTCTTGTCAGTTTGTAATGTTAGCAGACTGTGTTAACATTGAAATGTTTAAAGTGAGCCTAGTTCAAATGGAAATGGACTCTAGCTATCATTCAGTAAGTTATTAGCTGACTGGAGAAGCAAATGTATTTCTTTTTTCAGAAAGGAAGAGAGATAAAAGAGACCGATCTGGACCCCGACTGGACCGTTATTTTTTTCAAGAAAACGGACTTCACCGCTTGTCTAGGGCCCCTAGATCCCCATCTATTTTTCCTTGCAACAGCTCTGTCATCACCCACTGCTCTTCTCCATACCAATGGCTGAATCCAGCGGTTTGACTCTCCAATGACGGGCTCCTTGCCCATCAACAGCTGTACTCCACCGACAGTCATTCTCAACATCATCGTTTTTCCCAACCACCGGTTCTCCTCAGCTAACATTCCAGGTGATGTTTTTCCCTGCCGATCTTTCTGTTTCTGACCTTTGATAAAATTGAGTAGCTACTCCAACATTTCCGTTTGAAGACTATCAGGCCTGCAAAGGTGGGAGGGAGTTTTTTTTAAATTTAAATTTTAGTATTTTGAGACTTTTAGGAAGAATGTGCTGCTAGTCCAGCAAAAGCTAGCGGTACTCAAATACTTTGCAAACAGTTTCATGAAATGGTCAGTCAGAAAGCAACTCATACTGGCTCGGACGTCGCCCGGCTTAACAAGGTCAGGAGTTCCTGGCAGTGGAGGGTGAAGGACAGAGCTGCATGGAGGAATCTGATCAGACCTAAATGAAGCAGTCAGTGTCGCCCCGACAGACTGCTATGATGATGATGATGATGATGATGATGAGGAAAATAGGGCTGATGTGTGTGAATGAGTGATTTCAATTTAAAACTGCTGTAAATATTTTTTAAATGTTGAAATCTACACTAAATCAGTTCAGTTGACTTTAAAATTGCTATTTTGTGTCTGTTTTAAGTCATTTTGTCATAGAAAGTCATATAGTCTTTCCATATAATTTAGTTAAATTGTGTCTTGCTGTAAATTACATTTTTTCATCTTATTGGGAAAATATATACATCTTCATTGATTTATTTCTCGATAAGTGGAGGCACCGAAAATATTAGTCTTAATTTAAAGAACCCAGGGTCCACCCATAGTACTACAACTTTAATATAAGTTTATTACCTTTTAATTAAATAGCTACATGGGTTGGGTGCTACACAAGAGGCCACAAAAGACCCCACAACGACTTCCAATGAACTGCAGGCCTCACTTGCCTCAGTTAAGGTCAGTGTTCATGACTCCACCATAAGAAAGAGACTGGGCAAAAATGGCCTGCATGGCAGAGTTCCAAGACGAAAAACACTGATGAGCAAAAAGAACATAAAGGCTTGTCTCAGTTTTGCCAGAAAACAACTTGATGATCGCCAAGACTTCTGGAGAAAATACTCTGTGGACTGACAAGACAAAAGTTGAACTTATTGGAGAGTGTGTGTCCCATTACATCTGGCGTAAAAGTAGCATTTCAGAAAAGGAACATCATACCATCAGTAAAATATGGTGGTGGTAGTGCGATGGTTTGGGGCTGTTTTGCTGCTTCGGGACCTGGAAGACTTGCTGTGGTAAATGGAACCATGAATTCTGCTGTCTACCAAAAAATCTTGAAGGAGAATGTCCGGCCATTTGTTCGTGACTTCAAGCTGAAGTGCACTTGGCTTCTGCAGCAGAACAATTACCCAAAACACACCAGCAAGTCCACCTCCGAATGGCTTAAGAAAAACAAAATGAAGATTTTGGAGGGGTCTAGTCAAAGTCCTGACCTGAATCCGATTGAGATGCTGTGGCATGACTTTAAAAAGGCGGTTCATGCTCGAAAACCCTCCAATGTGGCTGAATTACAACAATTCTGCAAAGATGAGTGGGCCAAAATTCCTTCACAGCGCTGTAAAAGACTCATTGCCAATTATCGCAAACGCTTGATTGCAGTTGTTGCTGCTAAGGGGTAGCCCAACCAGTTATTAGGTTTAGGGGGGCAATTAGTTTCTCACACAGGGCCATGTAGGTTTGGATCTTTTTTCCCTTAATAATAAACACCTTCATTTAAAAACTGCATTTTGTGTTAACTTGTGTTATCTTTAGCATTTAAGTTTGTTTGATGATCTGAAACATTTAAATGTGACAAACAGAAAAAAAAATGAGAAACCAGGAAAGTGACATATTTATCGGCCCAGGAAACACGCACGCAGGCTCAGGTAAGATTCAACAGCTTTATTCAACAGCAAGGGGTGCTTGGGTGCGTGTATGTGATATGTATATGGATTGTGGGTGGACGAAGAGAGTCGGGAACAGAGCAGCACGCCGTGCAGCCAGGCAACCCTATGGGAAGAGTAGAGACAGGAATATGAGCTGGGCTTAACCAAACGGGAGAGATGTACTGAGTACAGCTTACTTGCAGGTGGGACGGTGGCTGGCGTTGGCTAAGGATCTTCGGCCTGGGAGACAGCGTCCTGCTGCGCACACGACGAGGCGTGGAGAAGAGAGGGAAGGAGATGGCGATGACGGGAGAATCCGCCGCCAGGGAATCCACCTGTGCACAGGGGAGAGGCTGGTAGACAGGTAAGAGATTAAACAGCTTACGTGCTGTAGAGAAGGTCGGCAGGACGGGAAGAGACAATCCTGCTGAGGGCTTGAGTGTGTAGAAACACAGACGGCTCCAGACCGATGCTCTGGGCCGAGTGGGCTAAATAGCCCGTGAGTGACGAGACGCAGGTGTGCGCGCAGCTGAGGTGGATGACAAGGAGCGGCGAGTTGTGACAGAAAGGGGCAAACACTTCTTCACACCACTGTATTTTTTTTTTTTGGACTTATTTTGTACCCGTAGGTAGATTTGTTCTGCAGTCTGGTGACAAGCCACCAGCTGCCGGTCGCTGCATGCGCAAGCGCCCCTTAACTCCCTAACCTGCATGTTTTTAGCATGTGGGAGGAAACCGGAGAAATCCCGGAGTAAACCCACGCAAACACGGGGAGAACATGCAAACTCCACACAGATCACTGTTGGCTGGGGGCAGGGATCGAACCCACGATCCCACGATCCCCGCTATCCCCCGGCCGAGGGTAAACTGTGCTGCCGCGGTGCTAACCACTGCGCCACCGTGCAGCCCCAGTGTATGTCTATTCCCCTAAGTTTTTTTTTCCCTGTTTAATTAAGTCAACTTTTGACTTTCTGTTGGCAAGTCTGTTGACAATAGCTGCTTTCTTTGAACTGTCTTTCCGTGGGAGAGGGTGAGTTGAAAAAGCCTTACCCTGAATGGAGATGTTGTTTTTAGTAAAGAAGAACAACACCTCTTGCTCCAAGAACAACTGTTCCTCTGTTGGAGCATCTGCTTCTATCTCAGCTCCACTAGACACCACTCTAGCATAGGATCGATGTTGGGTGTTTAATCCAGTTAATATAACATCATCCATTCTGGTATACTGCTCCAACTCGTCAACATGTTGTTCCAGGTAGTTAATTTTTTTTATTCTTTTCTAGAATTATTTTTTCTGTTCTTTGATTTCTCCCACCAAATCCATAATTGTCATTTTATGATCTCCTCTGACATGAAGTTGAGAGATTTTTTTTTATCTCCTCCAACTCATCTTCATTAACCTGTGTTTTCCTTAATGGCATTGTTTTTAATTTCATAACCACTAGACAATTTAAATACAATAGAGGGGAATGCACTTTACCTCAATCAATCTCAGGTCTATCTCCCTCTCTGGGCCTGGTGTTATGTCCGGAAACCTGGAATGACCAACAGAGAGTAGAGCTGGTTCAGAACATGAACTTTATTACAACAAATGACAATTAGCATACAATGCGGTTGGTTATGGCTGCACTGTTGCTATTGCTGAGATAGATGACAGAAAGACGAGAGAGCCCTAAGATGGCTGACCCTCTCCTTATAACAGTGCGGCGTGATGACGTCACCACATGGCTGTGTCGCCACGCTAGTGCCAGTTAACCCCCTGTTAACCCCCCCTTGGAAAAAACAAAACAACATGCAGATCGAATTTACCCTCCCCAATTTGGCAGCACAAACTAGCTAGGGCTAGTGGGTAGACAACCATGTAGCTCAGTGTGGCTGAGTGGTTTATTCTGTCACTATCTGTAGGCAGCCACGTTCCTAGCTAAACAGTCCTCTTTTTTTTCTTTTTTTTTCGTCTGAGGAGAGCCATTCAGTCGGAGGGGCCCTGAGGTGAGCTTGTGGTGGATGCGCCCCTGGAGGCGCCAGTTGCAGCAGGCTCGAGTGCCATCCCGCTGGAGCCATGGCACGCTCGTCAACAATGTCCCAACCGGGATCCCGCACCAGCTGGGTCGGCTCCAATACTGCGTATTGGTCTATGGCAACTACGCTCACCTTCTGCAGATGGCTGGCTTGCCATCTCGATCTGTCTGCCATCTGAATGGTGGCTGGTCTCAGCTGCGCGACGATCTTTATAGGTGTCGGTGGTGGTGACGATGTTAAGACTGACTGTGGGGCTGGTCGTTTCGTTCTGCAGACCCGAACACCAGTTCATCACTGTGAGTGGCACTTTGCTCGGCTGCATTCGGCGTCGTGGCCGTGATGTTATGACTCTCACGTCTGCTGTGGGTCATCCACCAGGCTGTGGTGGTTGTGTTACATCCTGTTGGGTCACAGACCCTTCATCCTGCACCTCTGCAGCGGTTCCTGGAGGCTAGTGCCAGTCGTGGATTCAGAAGACGTCCGGTGACTCTACTGTGTTTTGTATGATCACAGACTCTTCATCCAGCGGCTCAGCTGCGGCACCTGTAGACTGGCTCTGTGCATGGATTCGGAAGCAGTTCGGTCCCTTCTGTCTCTCACCTGGTGCTGGTTGAGGTCGGGGTGATGTGTCGCTGTTGTCGGTAATGGGAGGCGCCCTGGAACATCTTCGGTCACCGGGGTCCCCTTTCTCCATGAACTCCTCTCCTGTGGCTCCACAGTGGCTGTCTGGAGCTCATGCCGGGCAAGGATCAGAGGTGAGTCTGGTTTGTTTTCCCTTTCTACCGTGATGTCTGGTCGTGGCGATATGTTGTTGTCGCTGTTAGAACTTCTGTCCTCTGGTGACAATCTAAGCTCAGTGGCCACTTCCCTCTGAGAACATCTGTTGACACTTGGAAACTGCGCATGTGTCGGCATCTGTTTGTAAACTCGGTCACTTCTACATGTACTGGTTATCTTGTCTGTTTTTGTTTGCTGTATTAGCTCCGTTTTAAATTTTTATCTCTTTTTTTTATCTCTTTTACTGATATTAACTTTTTACTTCGTGTTAGCTCAGTAAATACAACAGCCCGTACTGGCTCACAGGTAAATCAGACCCCGATCAGGGCTGTTCACCGGTTTAGGCTAACCCATCTGTTTTAACTAGCTAGCTAGCTAGCCACTTCTCTCATGGAAAGAAGGTTTCTGAGTTGGAATTGAGACTCTCTATAAGATTCGGAAGGCTGAAAACCATCTGGATCCTATCATTTTTGGACGGACATCGGCGCCAGCGATGGACTCACAGCTAGCAGAGACGGCTACTTACCTGGGTGAAATTAGCATATCGCCATCCACCTTCACCCCTGCTCCAGTCACCTCAGCTGTCCAGGACTCCAGCACCAAACACTGGCTTCAGCTCTGAGCTAAACCCAAAGCTCCGGGTGGTTCTTCACAGCCTCAGTGTGCGCCCTGAACCATGGTTGGGCCCAATAACAAACGTCGGGGATTGACCAGACATGGCCACGCCTCCTCCCTTCCCCTTTGGCTGGAAAACAGATTTGACATCCTTTCCCTGGAAGATTTTCCCCACCTGGACGTTGATCTTCCTCCCATGGCCGCCCCTCCTCCTTCAGCAGCGGCCAAAACCTGCAAGCCCCGGATCAAAACTACCTTAGGTGTGCCAAACTTTACACCAGCTTCAAAAAGAAGAGAGCTCAACCCCCTGCATCACCCCCGCACCGGCACCCCGCCACCACTGCAGCAACAGCAACGGCAAAATTATCCACCATTCCAGAAGCCACCGACAAAGTCCCCCCCAGACGACGCTGGTAATCGATGATTCATTAATGAGGAACGTCAGAAGCAGATACTGTTACAAAATTTTTTCCTGGGGCTAAAGTGTCAGACATTGAGGCTCTTGCCCCTGACCTATTAAATGAATACCCCCACGCTAAAATTACCATTATGCATGTTGGATGCAACAACATCCCAGATGAAGCATCTGAGATCTTGAAGAGAGACTTCAGGAGCCTTCTGTCCACTCTTAAGAACTGTGGCAGACGTGTGTTTATTTCTGGGCCACTTACTCCTTTTAGAAGAGGTTGCAAATATTTTAGCAGAACTCTTAGCCTTAATACCTGGTTGTGTTCAACATATCCTGCTTTTAACATTGGTTTTATAGACAATTTCAACCTGTTGTGGAACCACCCATCATTTATGAGACTAGATGGCATCCATCCAAATAGACTCGGTGCACGTGTTCTAAGGGACAATCTGTTTTATTCCATTCAGCATTTTTTAGTACAGTGACTGAAAGTTGGTGTGTTAACACACTCCAAAGTACCTGGGTCTGCCAACCAGCCCATTTTTGTTTCCACTTCTCATTTTAATCCTATTAATCCAAATAATTCCCACTGTTTAGATCAGTCTTCAATTCATAACCCCATAGAGATTGTGTCTGTCTCCCATTACCCAAAACATTATAACCCAAGACAAATACAACATAATTTGATAAAGATTAAAACCACTAATTTACCACAGTTAAATAAAATAATTAAATGCGGACTGCTGAATATAAGAGCTCTGTCAGATAAAGCAACCTTAATTAATGATATGATCACAGATTACAATATAAATATACTCTCTCACAGAAACATGATGATTTTGTTAGTATCAATGAGCCCCCCCCCCCCCCCCCCGCTATGGTAATATTCATATTCCTAGAAACACTGGTCGAAGTGGTGGTGTCGGGGTAATATATGAATCCACATTACCAATGAACCCTCAGGCTAAGCTAACTTCAAATTATAACTCTTTTGAATGCTTAATTTTTAGCTTAGCACATCCATCCTGGAGGTCAGAGCAGCCTATTTTATTTACCACAGTATATCACCCTCCCAGTGCTTCTTTTGCTGAATTTATGTCTGAATTCTCTGAGTTCTTAACAACCTTAGCTCTTAGTTCAGACAAGATTATCATAGCTGGTGACTTTAATATAGACGTTGATAATGATAGTAATAGTGTAGCATTTTTCTCCCTCTTAAATTCAACTGGTTTTTCTCAATGTGTTAGTAAACCAACTTATCATAATCACACCCTTGACCTGGTCTTGGCCTGCGGTGTAGAAATTGATGAGCTGCTTGTCATCCCTCAAAGTCTTACACTGACTGACCACTATTTGATAACGTTCAAATTTGTGCTATCCGATTTCACAGCATCAAGCAGAAATATAGTTACCAGATACTTATCTGATAGTGACGTGGCTCACTTTAAAGAATTAATCCCTTCAGCAGTTAACTGTATTACCATGTCTCAATATAGCAGACAGCACTGACAACTTGAATCCATTAGAATTAGACCTTTTAGTTGGTCGTACTGCAGCCTCACTGCAGTCAACACCTGACTCCATAGCCCCTCTTAAAAAGAAAACTATTAAAAATAGGAGACTAGCTCCATGGTACAACTCCACACCCGTAAGTTAAAACAGAAAGTTAGATCCTGTGAAAGGCTGTCGTGATCCTGTCATGACAGGCTGTTAGATCCTGTCGTGCTGCTGTTACACTGTAATTTCCCAGTGTAACAGCAGCATGACAGTTGACAGCCAAACAACAGAAACACATGCGACAAAGGGATTACCCATGGAAAGTAAAAAAGAAACTAACGTGACTATAGAACCTATACAGTATATGTCATAGCTTAATATATGATGACCCGTATAAACACATGAATCATCCCATTGCACAAAGAAGGACTATCAGGAGCAGAGTGAAAATGTGAGGTACCAGTTAGTCTGTAAGGTGCAGTGTGGCAGCATAGCTATGACCAGAATACAACATCATAGTGAATTATTGTACAGTGAAATTGCATGTGGCAGGAAAGATTTCCTGTACCTGGCCGTTCGACAACAAAGCTGTAGTAGTCTACTGAAGAAAGTGCTTCGCTGCCTATCTAGTGTGTGGTGGAGGGGGTGATCAGGATTGTTCATGATGGATTGCAGTTTATTTAGTGTTCTCCTCTCCACCACTGTCTCAAAGGTCTCCGGTCTGAGACCAATTACAGAGCCAGCCCTCTTGATAATCTTGTCAAGTCTGTTGGTATCTCTGGCCCTGATACTGCTACCCCAACAGACCGCAGCAAAGAAGATGGCGCTGGCGACAACAGTCTGGTAGAAAAGCTCCAGCATCCTGCTGCACACGTTGAAGGATCTCAGTTTTCTCAGGAAATAGAGTCTGCTCATCCCCTTCTTGTGCGCAGCATCGGTGTTGGATCTCCAGTCCAACCTGCTGTTGATCCTGACACCCAGATATTTGTAGTCTTCAATCACTCCCACATCCTCCCCCCTAATCTGCAGTGGCTGAGAAGGAGCCTTCCTCTTCCTGAAGTCAATCACCATCTCCCTGGTCTTGCTGACATTCAACCTCAGGTGATTCTGTTCCGTCCACTCCACAAATCTGTCTACCAGTGCCCTGTACTCCCCCTCCTCTCCTTCTCTTATACACCCCACAACAGATGAGTCATCAGAGAATTTTTGCAGGTGACATGACTCAGTGTTGTACTGAAAGTCTGTGGTGTATAAGGTAAAAAGAAAAGGAAAGAGCACACATTATTATTAGGAATAATATTCCAAAAAATAGCCCCCCTAAAAATACCAAGCCTCTACCTAACACTGCTGTGCCCACAGGCTCAGAACTCCACTTTTCTAAATTTTCTCGTATTAATCATTCTGATCTAGCCCTAATAGTGTCAGCCTCTAAATCAACTACCTGTCTTTTAGATCCAATCCCCGCTAGACTAATGAAGGAATCACTTTCTCTGATTAGTCCATCTCTTTTGAACATAATTAATATGTCCCTATTGGCAGGACATGTACCGCAGTCATTTAAAGTGGCAGTAATTAAACCTCTACTTAAAAAACCTTCGCTTGATTCTGGGATTTTGACCAAGTATAGACCAATGTCTGACCTCCCCTACTTTTCCAAGATCCTCGAAAAAGTAGTTGCCAATCAACTATGCACCTTTTTAGGAAAAAATTCTATATTTGAGAAATTTCAGTCAGGTTTTAGGGAACATCACAGCACAGAGACAGCCTTAGTGAAAGTTACTGATGACATCCTTATGGCATTTGACAAAGGACTTGTCTCCATCCTTGTCTTATTGGACCTCAGCGCTGCCTTTGATACCACTGACCACCATATTCTGCTAGGGAGACTTGAACAGCAAATTGGCCTGAATGAACAACGCTAGATAGTTCCAGTCTTATCTATCAGATTGTTCCCAGTTTGTTCTTGTCCATAACAAGTCCTCTACTCAGACCATGGTTAGCTATGGACTTCCGCAGGGATCAGTACTTGGACCAGTATTGTTTACATTATACATGCTGCCTTTGGGAGGCATTATGAGGAAGTATTCTATTCATTTTCCTTGTTACTCTGATGACACTCAGTTGTATTTATCCATCAATCCAGATGATCCCGGCCAGTTGGGTTTACTCCAGGAGTGTCTTAAGGATATCAAAACCTGGATGAACTACAACTTTCTATAGCTGAATACAGATAAAACTGAAGTCATCATCTTTGGCCCCAAACATACTAGAAGTCCTCTTTTTAGCAAGATAACAACACCAGATGACATTGCACTTGCTTCTACGTCTTCTGTTAGGAATCTTGGAGTTATCTTTGACCAAGATGTGTCTTTCAACTATAATATACAGCAAACCACTAAGACCGCCTTCTTCCATCTGCGTAATATTTCTAAAATTAGGTCCATCCTGTCTCATAAAGATGCAGACAAACTTGTCCATGCCTTTATCACCTCTAGACTTGACTACTGTAACTCACTTTTATCAGGTTGCCCAAATATGTCCATAAAGTTTCTCCAACTCATTCAGAATGCAGCTGCATGCATCCTTATGAGAACAGGGAGAAGAGATCACATTACTCCAGTTTTAGCTTCTTTACATTGACTCCCAACAAAATATACTGTAGAATTGAATTCCAGATATTGCTCTTAACCTATAAAGCTCTTAATGGTATGGCTCCTTCTTACCTGCAAGAACTCTTAGTTCCTTATCATCCAACAAGAGCTCTGCACTCCCAAAAATCCAAACTACTAGTGGTCCCCAAGTTATCTAGAAGTAGATTGGGAGGTAGAGCTTTCGGCTATCAAGCTCCCTTCCTGTGGAACCATCTTCACAGTTCAGTTCGGGAGGCAGACACTCTCTCTTTATTCAAGAGCACGTTGAAATCTTTTCTCTTTGATAAGGCCTTTAGTTAGAAATGCTGCCCCTTCTTACCTGCAAGAACTCTTAGTCCCTTATCATCCAACCAGAGCTCTGTGCTCCCAAAAATCCAAACTACTAGTGGTCCCCAAGTTATCTAGAAGTAGATTGGGAGGTAGAGCTTTCGGCTGTCAAGCTCCCTTCCTGTGGAACCATCTTCACAGTTCAGTTCGGGAGGCAGACACTCGGGAGGCAGACACTCTCTTAATTTTTCACATGCTTTGTCAGACAGGCTCGTGTGAGGATGCTGGTGAACTGCTAGCTTGCACCTGACAATGTGGCGTGGTGTGCGAAATCCCACTGATGACGAGGAGAAGCTAAGCTAGTTAACCCACACCCCACGGAGACGGTGTGAACATTGTGGGCCCCAAAGGTTGGTCAGGACCGCAGCGTGTAGTGAAGTTAGATGGTGTGAGTGCGCCTATGTTGGCGGCCACCGCCGCTATGCGGTCCATAGTAAATGAGGCCACGGTTAGGAGGCTCGCCCCCCCCCCCCCCCCGGCAACCTGATGCGGTGAAACTACCGGACGATGAGTGCTCCATGACTGGCAGGAACATCATCTTTGTGGTGTAGTACGGCGAAAGGGAGAGTCCGGTGTTCCGGTTCCAGGTGACACGCAAGGGTGATAACGTTATGGGTGGGGTTTGTTCTGTGAGCTAGGTTTTACTCTCACGATTGCCTTGCAGACCGTCAACAGTCCAGGCCCATCGTACCCAGGCTTCGTGGACGTGGGTGCAGCTGAAGAGCACAGTTCGGACAGCGAATGTAACATAGAGAGTGGATACAGCACGGACGGTGAAAATGACATGGAGAAAGAACAGCAACCAGACTCACCTCCGTTCCTCGCCCAGCCTGAGCCGGAGCTGCAGGAGAGGGAGCCCATGTCTATCGAGAACGACGCAGACGAGAAAATTCATGGCGGCACCGACACCAAGCTATCCACCCCGTGTGTTCAGGAGGAGAGCTGCCTGGGAGGTGGGCAGTGGCCGGACTCGCCTCTGTTCCTCGCCCAGCTGGAGCCGCATGATAGTGAGCCCGTGCACGCAGAAAACCTTGAGGAACAACAGCAACAACAACAACCAGGCACAGACACACTTCACAATGCGGCACAACAAAGCACATCAGACGTGAGAGGGAAGGAACCGGACTACTTCCGTACCCATGCTCAACATCAGTCTACGGGGGTTACAACCAAGCTGACGGGTGAAGAGTCGGCGACAACGAATGACACAGGATAAACGCCGGACACCTTCCGTACCCATGACCAGCTTCAAACTATGGAAACAACAACAGTGAAGCTGGGTGAAGGGTCCACGACAAACACGGTAACAACAGAACCGTTACGGCATGACGAAGGTCCTGAACCAGATGAGCATGCAGCGCCACTGTGATCACAGTGGCACCGAGCAAGGCACCCCTCCAAGTTATGGACTGGGTTCGAGTCTGCACCAGTCATCATCGATGAGACAGTGGGAGCTGCTGAGGATCGTGGCGAAACTGGGATCAGCGTGCTTTCGACTGATAGACGGTTCGACACGCAAACAAACTATGGCGTTTCCAGGTGGCTGCTCCAGATGGCGAGGCTTCGCGGGAGTCAGCTGGTGCAGTGTAGGACCTGGGCCCCACCGTCATGAAGATTGGTCTTGGCCCCGGGGATCCGGCATCTCCAGGGGCGCGTCTGCCACAGGCCCGCTACAAGGCCCCTCCGGCAGAACTGCTTTCCCCAGGGAAGACTGTTAAAAAAAAGACTGATGGTTCAGGTAGGAGTGCTGCTGACACAGGTGGCAGAATAACCCACCCAGCCATGTCGGGTCCAGCGATGGTCTACCCGCTGATCGTAGTTCCAGGTTCTAATATGGTGCTAAATGTTGAGTGTTTTGAATAACAGTGTTGATTGTATACAGTGGTGTGAAAAAGTGTTTGCCCCCTTCCTGATTTCTCTTTTTTTTGTATGTTTGTCACAATTAAATGTTTCAGATCATCAAACAAATTTAAATATTAGACAAAGATAACACAAGTAAACACAAAATGCAGTTTTTAAATGAAGGTGTTTATTATTAAGGGTAAAAAAAAATCCAAACCTACATGGACCTGTGTGAAAAACTGAACCCCCCTCCCCCCGTTAAAACATAAATTAACTGTGGTTTATCACATCTTTGGAAAGCTGGGTTCAATTTCTCTAGTGACACCGAGGCCTGATTACTGCCACACCTGTTCTCAATCCAGAAATCACTTAAATAAGACCTGCCTGACAAAGTGAAGTAGACCACAAGATCCTCAAAAGCTAGACATCATGCTGCGGTCCAAAGAAATTCAGAAACAAATGAGAAACAAAGTAATTGAGATCTATCAGTCTGGAAAAAAAAATTATAAAGCCATTTCTAAAGCTTTGGGACTCCAGCGAACCACAGTGAGAGCCATTATCCACAAATGGCAAAAACATGGAACAGTGGTGAACCGTCCCAGGAGTGGCTGGCTGACCAAAATTAATAGTAGTAGATTAGTTTATTTGACAGGGACAGTGCAATAAACATAGACAATTAATCAAAGACAATCAATCTGATGTGTTGCACATAGAGTGTATAGCTATTAGCTAATTTGCAACTCTTGTCCCTGGATGGGCTTTAGAAAAAAGAATCAAGATAAAAAATATACACAATAACCACATACATCAATGCAGAAAAATTATAAATACACAATTATAAATATTATAAATACACAAATATAACAGCCTGACTCACATTTAACATAAATATTATAAATATTATAAATACACAAATATAACAGCCTGACTCACATTTAACACATATAACATAACTCACATTTGCCTATTTCAGGCCTTCCTCCCTCCGTCACTCACTATAAACAAACACATTTATTCCTTCCCTTCATTCACTCTCACTTTGCAGACAATTAATTCATACATGAGTACATTCTTGTTTATTTTTCAGCCAGTTTTTAACATTTTTAGTGAATGTTTTAAAGTCCGTTATTATTTTAATTTCATTTGGCATTGTGTTCCAGATGTGACTGCCCTTTATAGAGAAAGCTGTTTGTCCAAATGTGGTTCTGCGGTGGAATATTTTACAGTTATTGTTAACAGAACTCCTGGTGGCTCTGCTGCTGTCCTGTCTTTGGACGAAACCAGCAAGTGGCTCGGGTGCTGATTTATGGAAACATTTGAACGTTAATTTCAGAAGACAGAGGTCAATGAAGCTCTCAAAACTCAATAGGTTGTATTTTTTTAAAACATTACAGTGATGCCACCTAATGGGCTTTTTGTCCAAGATTTTTAGGGTTTGATTATATAATGAACCTATATGTCTTATTGTGGAAGGGGCTGCTTGAGCCCAGACTGTCAAACAGTATGATATATGAGAAAAAACCATAGAATGCATATACAGTGCAGCTGCTTCGTAAGGTATGTAATATCTAATTAATTTAAAGCAGTTCAGATTTTTTTTTACTGTTTTTGAAATTTTCTTTATATGAAGATTAAATTTGAGTTGAGGATCTAGTACAATGCCAAGGTATTTGAATTCTGTAGCTAAACTGATGTCATGATCATGTATATTAACTTTAAAATGTTGCAGGTTACATTTTTTGATTGAAAAGCACATTGAGACTGTTTTCTGAAGGTTCAGCAATAGATGGTTCTTGAGGAGCCACTCTTGGACATCAACCATACTTGTAGACAGTACATCTGCAGCCTGTGCTGGAGTCTTGGCAGCTGTGTAAATAACTGCATCATCTGCATAAAGTTGGCATGTTGCAGCTGAGCAGTGTAACGGCAAGTCATTAATAAAAATGCTAAAAAGTAAAGGACCAAGAATGGACCCTTGTGGGATACCCATGCGGTTGTTTAAAAATGAGGATTTATCCTGGTGAACTTTTACACACTGTTCTCTATTCTGGAGATAAGATGCAAACCATTCTAATGTATTTGGGGAGAAGTTAAAAGATACCATTTTGAATAAAAGCAAACTGTGGTTTACAGTATCGAAAGCCTTTTTGAGATCTAGAAAAACAGCTCCTACCACATTACCCCTGTCCAAGGACTGTTTGACGTTTTCAATAAGGCAACAATTTGCTGTTTCTGTTGAGTATCCTGGTCTAAAACCAAATTGATGTGGATGAAGAAGTTGACTGTCTTGTAAGTAGTCTATCAGCTGTGTAGCTACAACTTTTTCAAGAACCTTAGATAGGACTGGTAAAATAGAGATTGGGCGGTAATTGCATATATCGTCTTTACTGCCTGATTTATGAACTGGTATGATGACAGCTTTTTTCCAGCCAGATGGAAATGTACTAGACCTAATGGAGAGATTAATGAGATGAGTCAGTGGTTTGATTAATATTTTGCTGTGCATTTTGAGAAAGGAGGTGCTCATATTGTAGATATCATTAGTTTTTGAGTTTGACAGTGTTTTAACAATACCAGCAATTAACTTCTCATTTACCTCATCGATGTGAAAAGTATCTGTTGGAAGTATGGAATTTGTGTTGTTGAGCACATTTGGCAGCACAAAATTTTTTGTTAAGTCTTCCACAGAGCCCACAAAGTGTGAATTAAATTCATTTGCCAAAGTAGCCTTGTCACTGACGGTCTTGCCATTGATTCTAAGTTCCTTTACCCCCTTCTGATCGTTTTTTTTATTAGTTAAGTTATTTAAATGCCTCCATAGGGAACTGTTGTTACCCTTTGCATGATCTATCAGTTTATTGTAATAAGATATTTTTGATTTTCGCAGCTCATGTACCACTTTATTTCTTAAACTTTTGTACACAAGGTGATCATTTTGTAGTTTGGAGGTTAGTGATGTTTTCAGTGCATAGTCTCGCCTCTTCATAAGTTTTCTTATTTCATTATTTAACCATGGTAGGCTAATCTTCTGTTGTCTACTTTTAATTTGCTTTGAAAATTTTTCTATAGACTTTGTGATTGTTGCAGTTATAAAATTACAACAATCATCTACTTCACATGTTGACATGAGCTGCTCCCAATTTAGATTCTCTAAGTAATGTTCAAACTCCTCATTTTTTGATTTGGGGATAATAAAATTTGATTTGTCAATATCGACTCCCCCAAAATACTGTAGTCGCTTTTTAGTAAGTTTCCTGACAGCAAGAACCATGTTATGATCTGAGAGACCAGTTACAAGATTATAGGTTCTGGTTATTCGTTCTGGTTTATTAGTAAACCCAAGAGGGCAGCGACAACTCATCCAAGAGGTCACAAAAGGCCCCACAACAACATCCAAAGAACTGCAGGCCTCACTTGCCTCAGTTAAGGTCAGTGTTCATGACCCGACCATAAGAAAAAGACTGGGCAAAAATGGCCTGCATGGCAGAGTTCCAAGACGAAAACCACTGCTGAGCAAAAAGAACATAAAGGCTCGTCTCAGTTTTGCCAGAAACATATTGATGATCCCCAAGACTTTTGGGAAAATACTTAGTGGACTGACAAGACAAAAGCTGAAGTTTTTTGAATGTGTGTCCCATTACATCGGGCGTAAACATAACACAGCATTTCAGAAAAAGAGCATCATACCAACAGTAAAATATGGTGGTGGTAGTGTGATGGTCTGGGGCTGTTTTACTGCTTCAGAACCTGGAAGACTTGCTGTGGTAAATGGAACCATGAATTCTGATGTCTACCAAAAAATCCTGAAGGAGAATGTCTGGCCATCTGTTCGTGACCTCAAGCTGAAGTGCACATGGGATCTGCAGCAGGACAGTTATCTAAAATACACCAGCAAGTCCACCTCTGAATGGCTTAAGAAAAACAAAATGAAGACTTTGGAGTGGCCTAGTCAAAGTCCTGACCTGAATCCGATTGAGATGCTATGGCATGGCCTTAAAAAGGCGGTTCATGCTTGAAAACCCTCCAGTGTGGCTGAATTACAACAATTCTGCAAAGATGAGTGGGCCAAAATTCCTCCACAGCACTGTAAAAGACTCATTGCTAGTTATTATAAATCCAGTTGTTGGGTGGTACTAAGGGTGGCCCAACCAGTTATTAGGTTTAGGGGCATTCACTTTTTCACACAGGACCATGTAGGTTTGGATCTTTTTTCCCCTTAAAAATAAACACCTTCATTTAAAAACTGCATTTTGTGTTTACTTGTCTTTTTCTAATATTTAAATTTGCTTGATGATCTGAAACATTTAAGTGTGACAAACATACAAAAAAATGAGAAATCAGGAAAGGGGCAAACACTTTTTCACACCACTCTATATATGCATACAAATATAACAAACTGGGGAGGGCTAAATGATTATTATATGTTCTGTGTGCACGGTGGAGCAGTGGTTAGCACAGTGGCAGCACAGCAAGAAGGTCATGGGATCGATTCCACCCTTGACCATCGTGGGTTCGATCCCACCCCCAGACCATCGGTGACCCTTCTGTGTGGAGTTTGCATGTTCTCCCCGTGTCTGCGTGGGTTTACTCCGGGCACTCCGGTTTCCTCCCACATGCCAAAAACATGCAAGTTAGGTTAATTGGCATCAAAACTGGGGATTCTAAATTGTCCTTAGGTATGGATGTGAGAGTGAATGGTTGTCTGTCTCTCTGTGTTGGCCCTGTGATGGACTAGCGATCTGTCCAGGGTGTACCCTGCCTCTCGCCCAAAGATGCTGGGATAGGCTCCAGCCCCCCCGCGACCCGAAAGGATTAAGCGGTAGAAGATGGATGGATGGATGGATGGATGGATGTTCTGTGTTGTTGCGGGGGGGGGGGGGTGTAGTGTAAGAATACTGTTAATATGTGGAGTGAAACACGGCCTGCGGCTAACGTCACCACGCCAGTATATATTGGGCGGTCCACCATCTCATGGCAGTTGAGAGTGAATTGGGAGTTACAGTTGCTGTTGGCTACAGGTGTGCATGTCCAGAGTTCCGACTGAGTGTACACGTGCTTTGCAATATAACAGCTTGTAATAAAGTTCAGTTTGAGCACAGCACCCTTGTCCATCTTCATTCCAGGGTTGTGGACATAACAACGTCCCCACACCGGTGCCAGTTAACCCCCTGTAGTCACACACTACACTGAGGTCCGGTGCATGCCGGTGGCGTGGGTCGTCTCCTCTCTGGGGCCCTTCCAGCGCTCCAGGGGCTGGTTCCTGTGTCCCAGGGGGGTGAGGGGAGTCATCCCCATCCTCCGGGGCCTGTGGGTGTGTGTGCGTATATGCATGCATGGGTGTGTGTGAGTGTGTGTACTCAAGCATATGTGCAGGTGTGTGTAGGTTTGCATGTATTTGTGTGGGTGTGGATATGGGTGTGTGCATGTACTGTATGTTTCCTCTGGCTTAAAGACCTTGGCACAGTGGCAACATGTTTTTCCGGGGGGGAGAGAAAAGACATGACACTATTGTAACTGAAATATGTTAATTTTAGACCATTTCTTTTTTAAAAATTTACACAGTAACTTTGCATATGGAACTCACTGTTTGAAATATTGTATAACCAAGGCTTGAATGTTGGAAAATTGAGCCAGCTGGGGTCCTACTCTGCCATTGCCAGTCCCAAGCCCTGATGAGAAAGTGAGGAGAGTTGGTTCAGGGTTAGCAGCTCTGTTGCATAAAAACCCACTGCTACAAATGCCAATCAAACCAAGGCTGGGCCCTCATGGGCACGGCATCAACCTCATCCCTGGTGGCACGCTGGCAAGCGTAATGACGGGGCTTCCCCAAACCTGCAAGGGAGGGGTTACTCTGATCCCCCACCAGTGCAGCCACCATCCATTGACATCATCAGAAACCCAATTCGCATCGCCACCTGGAGCATCTGGACCCTAAATGAACCTAGCCACCCTCAGCTTCTTGCCTCCAAGCTCACCCGTCTCAGTGTCTCCATTGCTGGTCTTCAGGAAGTCAGGTGGACACAGGACGGTGAGACAACAGTGGGCAAATACAAGATCATTTGTAGCGGAAATGAGACCCACCACACCCAAGATGTGGCCATTGCCATCCACCAACGGTATGTGTCTTCCCTCACTACCTGGAAGCCACTGGGTCCCCACTTGCTATATGCTCACCTACAACACTCTTTTGGCTACCTTTCCATCTTTGTGGCCTACTCCCCCATGAACGTCGCCAACGACCAAGCCAAGGATGCATTCTACACACAGCTGCTCGATGAGCTACGCTGCATTTCTTGCCATGACATCACCATTATCCTAGGGGACATGAATGCCACCATGGGGCCTGACAGGAGCGGCTTGGAACACATCATCGGACCGTTCCCATCTGACATCACCAACGACAATGGTAACTGCATATTGGAGGTGTGCACCATGCACAATCTGAAGATTCTGGGCACCTGGTTCCAGCATCGTCAAATCCACTGCACCACCTGGTACTGTAACACCGGTGCTACATCCAAAATCATTGACCACATCAGTGGGCGCTGGAGAATTGCCACTGACTGCCATGTCTACCACAGCGCTGAGCTGAGGTGGACTGACCATCGACTCCTCACTGTCACTGTTTGCCTGCAAATCCGCCGCAATGCCCCTCTTGGCCCTGCCCATCGCTGCCCCCAGGACAACGAGAAGCTGTACACCCCTCAGTTTTCTCACTGCTACTCCATCGAGGTCGCGAATCGCTTTCCTGCCCTTGACCACCCAGAGAGTCTTGAGGATGCTTGGGAACAGATTACCACCACTCTCACTCTGGCTGCCACAAACACCCTTAGTGATTGCCGCTAGAGGATTCAGCCAGGGATCTCTGATGCCTCCCTGGAGCTGGTTGATTGATGCCGTAAAGCCAGACTCCAGGGGAAGGACGATTACCATAATCTGAATATAGAGAGATGCTGCAGCCTCCGGCACGATGAGGCCACTTGGCTCCAACATATCACCAACAAGGCCAACAACAGCTTCCAAGCAGGGAACCTCCAGTCTGCCTACCAGTCTATCAAGGAGCTGTGTCAAGCTGGCAAGAAACGGCAGTTGTCCATCCTGCTAGCTGCTGATGGCATAAGCCTCATCACGGATCCGACGACCAAACTCCAACGATGGTGAGAGCACTAAATGAGTGTCCTCTGTAAGCCTCCTTCTCCCACCTCGGATAAGATGCAGCAGTATGCCGATACCGGTGTTGAAGACAACTCTATCAGCCTAGCCCCACCCTCAATCAGTGAGTTGTCAGATACCATCAAGAGGCTCCCATCTGGGCGATCCCCCGGTGCTGATGGAGTTACGGCAGAGATGATGAAAACTGCCCTCACCTCTGTCATCCCTCGGCTGGAACATCTGTGCCGCTTCATCTAGGCAGAAGAACATGTTCCTGGGGAGTGCAGGGATGGGGGTCATTCCTTCCTTCTATAAAACAAGGGTGACCGTCAGAGCACAGCCAGCTATCGTCCCATCATGCTGCTGTCCATCCCCGGCAAGGTAATTGTCATCCTGAGCCTTTTCTGTCATACTGTCATCCTGAGCCTTTTCGGCCCCCTGCTCCTTGCCAAGTGCCGCCGCCAGCAGGCCAGTTTCACCCCTTGCCGATCCACAGCATCCTTGCCGTGAGTGTCCTGGCATAGCAACGGAGGGAGTACCGCCAACCTCTATATGCGGCCTACATTGACATCAAAGCTGCCTTCGACTCCCAAGACAGGAACGCCCTCTGGCAGCTCCTTTGTGGCATTGGAGTCCCGCCCAAGTACATCAGCATTCTCCGGAGTCTCTACACCAACACCACGTGCAGGGTACGCCCCGAGGGTGACATGTCAGACCCTTTTGTCTCCACCTCTGGAGTCCAGCAGGGATGCGTTGCCGCACCAAACCTCTTCAATGTTGTGGTTTACTACTGAGTCAAGAACGCGACGGAACGCTGCCCCAATCTTGGAGTTGACTTCCACTCCCACTTCACAGACCTGTGCTATGTGGACAACGTGGTGCTTTTCGCCACACAAAAAGACATAATTACTGAGGCACTGGAGCTGCTTGCAGAGGAAGCATCACCCCTGGGCTAGGGGTGGGCGATATGGCCTAAAAATGACATCACAATATTTCTGTGAATTTTCATGATCACAATATTCTTCATGATATCAAGGAATACAGTTTTTTCTTTGAACTTTTTAAAGAACAGTTTCACAGTCCAGTGTTAATTGTGTTCAACACCTATCTATAAATTCACGAAATCTCTGTCTGTGTGTTTGTGTGTCTGTCTGTCTGCCTGTTCCACACATATCTCTCAAACCGTTTGTCAGACTGGCCTCAGACTTTAACCGTGGTTTCCTGAGGTTATGAGGGTGTGCATCCCTGAATATGGAGTCGCTCAGTCAAAATATGTAATTTTTATCAATAAAAGTTTAGCCACTGCTGTGTCTCATGCCCAGGCTTTTAGAAGTGTAGGCGGGGTTTGGTTTCGGACTGACACCACCACGGCGCTCTGTGTGCAAGGCTTCTAGAAGTGTGGGTGGTGTTTGGTTTCAGATTGACTCCACCACAGCGCTCCATGTGCAAAACAAGGAAGCGAAACGTGACAAATTTGACTCGAAAAGGATAGTACTTAAGATTTCATGCTGCAAAAATTATACCATAAAGTTGCTGTGATTGCATAGGTCTAATGGATAATTTGGCATGGAGAACACAGAGTTGCTCAGTCAAAATATATAATTTTTATTGGATTGACTCCACCACAGCACTCCGTGTGCACATCATCATCATCATCATCATCATAGCAGTCTGTCGTGGGCGACAATGATTGTTTCATTTAGGTCTGATCAGATTCCTCCACACAGCTCTGTCCTTAGCCTTCCACTGCCAGGAACGCCTGTCTATATCCAACTTCTTCAAGTTTCTTTTTACAGTGTCTTTAAATCTGAGCCTTGACTACCCTGATTGCGTTTGCCCTCACATAACTGAGTAGAGTAACTGCCGAGGGAGACACTGGTGGTCCATCCTCTCAACATGTCTGAGCCATTTCAGGTTCATCTGTATCAGCATGTCCTCCACTGATGGTAGACCAGCTTGTTTCAACACTTCTATGCTGGTTATCTTGTCTTTCCATGAGATGTTCATTATGGCTCGAAGGTGTCTCATCATGTACGCGTGGAGTTTCTTCACCTGCACTCTGTAGACAGTCCAAGTTTCAGCACCGTACAATAGAGTAGCCAGTACTGTCGCTCTGTACACTTTGCATTTCACACAGATAGACACATGTCGATTGTTCCACAGTCTCTCCCTCAAGTTTCCAAACACAGCACTCGTTCTTCCCATTCTGAGAAATAGTTCATCCTCCAGCCTAGAATTCTTTGAAACAGTACTCCCTAGATACTTGAAAGTCTTGCACTTGACTAGTGGCTCTGTACCAATGCTGATCTCTTCTGGTAGTGATGTTGATAATTGGAACTTTGGTGGTTGATAAAGGCACTCTGTCTTCTTGATGTTGTTTTGGAGGCTGAATTGGCTAGCTGCTCTTGCAAATTTCTCCACTAAAGATTGCATATCTTCCACACTGTGTGCAACTAGAGCACTGTCGTCGGCAAAGAGCATTTCTCTTACTACCTTTATCGATGTCTTACTCTTGGCTTTAAACTGTGCCACATTGTACAAGTCTGCTTCTTTCCTTGTTTGAATGTATACTCCTTCTGAAGTGTCTTTGAAGACCACCTCAAGCATGGCTGCCAGATATAGCGAGAAGAGTGTAGGTGCCAGCACACACCCTTGTTTCACCCCGTTACTTACTGAAAAGTCTTTAGATACTGAACCACTCATTGCCACGTTTGCTTGCATACTTGTATGGAGTGCCTCGATCAGGCTGACAAACTTCTCTGTACAGCCATATTTCTTGAGTACCTGCCAAAGTCCTTGTCGCGAAACAGTATCGAAGGCTTTACTGAAGTCTATGAAGACTACATAAAGCGGCATGTTCTGTTTGATACACTTTTCTTGAACCTGTTTCAAGCAGAAAATCATGTCCATTGTGCTTCTTCCACTTCTAAAGCCCCACTGGGTTTCTGGTAGTACATTCTGCGAGATGTGTTCATTGAGTCTGTTCAGTTGTACATGTGAGAGAATCTTACCAACAGTGGCTAGCAGTGATATACCTTGGTAATTTACACAATCTTTCCTGTCACCTTTCTTGAACAAAGGCACAATACTTGCATCCTTCCAGTTTTGAGGTACTTTCTGGGCATCCCTATCTCTTGGATGAGCTTGTGCAAGCAGTTGGTCAGCTGAACACCAACCAATTTCCACACTTCTGCTGGAATTCCATCCCTTCCTGGAGCTTTACCATCCTGTATTGTCCTGACAGCTGCCATTAGTTCATCAAAATTTGGTGGTTCACTCCAGACTTGGTTCAGCTGGTCGCTGCACTAGAGCTTCTTTAGCCTCTTCAGTGAGATCTCCAGGGTTGTTTAGTAGTTGGTCAAAGTGGTCTGCAATCTGTCCAGGATCTTGTCTTTCTCTTGCAAAACAGTTTCACCATCCATAGCCTTTAGTTGGATCAATCCTCTTGGTTTAGGGCCGTAGATTTCTCTCCAAACCTGTGAAGAATGTTTTCATGTCCTTCCTGTCTGCTGCAGTTTGAAGTTCTCTGCTTTTTCATCCCACCAGTTGGACTTCATCTCTCTGGTGTACTCTGTAGATCACTCTGAGCCTTTGAGTATTTTTCTTCTTCGACCTTGTGTTACACTGTAGGTTTTCCTGCCTAGCTGTATTTCTCGCTTCTAGTAGTTTCTTCAGGTGTTCATCATGCTCATCAAACCAATCTTGATGTTTCCCTTTCAGGGTATAGCCTAATACATCACTCGCAGTCTGATACACTGTACCTTTAGTGTTGCCCATTTCTCTTCTATGTCATTCTCTGAGTTGTTGGTGTCCCGTCTTTCAAGATTTCATCTATTTCCTGTGTAAGTTCTTCCTGCTTCTTTTGCCTTTCAGTGCACTTGTGTTTAGCTTCCGTGGTGACTTCGCACCCGTCCCGCAGTGCTGTTTCTTCTCCAACTCCTTATTCTGATCTCAGCATAACATGATCAGTACCCTCAGTCTGTGCCTCTCATTGCTCTGGTGTCCTATACTTCCCTTCTGTCTCTCTGCCTGACTATAATGTAGTCTAATAAGTGCCAGTGCTTGGAATCTTGGGTGCACCATGTCTTCTTGTGTGTGTCCTTGTGCTTAAATAGAGTGTTGGTTATCACAAGGTTGTTACTGTGAACATAGTGCAAGTAGAAGTTCTCCATTAGCATTGCACTTGCCTACTCCATGACTGCCTAGCACTCCTTTCCATTTTATCAGTGTCCGAACCCAACTCTGGCATTTAAATTTCCAACGAGTATCAGCCTGTCATCAATCGGTACAAGCACTGATAGTCTCACGTAATACTGTAGTACTCTTCTTTCACCTCCTCTGTGTTGGTCATTGTTGGGACATATACACCTATGAGTGTGGCATACATTTCTGCTGTAGTGGGAGTCTCATAGTCATTATCCTGTCGTTGATTGGCACCGGTTCTCATCAAGCATTGCTGCTATCTCATTCTAACTGCAAAGCCCACTCCTGCTTCTCTCCTTTTCTTGAGTTGATCTCCCCACTCCAAAAGAAGATGTACCCTATCTTCCAAGCAGTCATATCCAGGCAATCTTGTTTCACTGAGTGCTGCTATGTCTACATTGTACCTATTCATTTCCAGGGCCACAAGCGCGGTCTGTCTTTAGGGCGCTGTGATGTTGTTCTGTCCAAACAGAGTGCACACATTCCATTCTGCTACACCAAGGCTGCTGTTTTCCTCTTCTTTTGTCTTCCTGCTCCTAGCTTTCTTTTTCGCTTCCTGTCGGAGAGTGAATACGATCAGCGTAGTGCACAAAATGGAAACAAAATGCGGACAAATTTGACTAGAAAAGTTATACTTAAGATTTAATGCTTAAAAATTTTATACGTAAAGTTGCTGTGATTGCATAGGTTGAATGGATAATTTGGCTTGGAGAACATATGGAGTCGCTCAGTCAAAATATGTAATTTTTATTAATAAAAGTTTAGACCACCCGTTCTGTCTCATCACCCAGACGGTGTGGGCGGGGTTTGGTTTCAGATTGACTACCACCACAACGCTCCACTTTACCATTAGGTTAAAAAAATAAAAGTTTTATAAAATTTTCCTCTTTCTCTTTTTTTTTTTACCAAAGGTTAAAAACCCCCCCCATTATTTACAGTTATTTTCAATAAAGTGAAAAAAGATAATGCATGGGATGTGCTTTTTCCATGAGGCTGATTTATCATGGAAAACAGCTGAGCTCTGTGGTTCCAGCGATCAGCTGATTGGGTCCACCTTTTTTTATCAAAGATAAAAAAAAAAAAAAACAGCATAGGGGAAGGACCTACAACCTTTGCTCCACGACGTATAACCATACGTGGATAAATTTTCAGCATGGGACACATATTTTTTCCAGTTTACAAAATTTTTCACGGGATCTGAGGTGTGGAAAAAAATGCTTTTTGGCTAACGTTAGAAGGTCAAAAATGTGATCGTTTAGCGTAATGTAATAACAATAAATAATCTTTTGCATCAATAAAAAACAAATGCTTACAATAGCGCGATGGTGGCTCAGTCTTTGTCAGTCACGACCTCTAGGTTCAGATCATTATTTGCCTCAGTATCGCTCTGCGCAACGATATAAGCACCGCCTCAATCTTAGCGTTTAAGTTTTAATAAACCATTTTAATAACAAAATATTGCTGAAATATAAAATGATGCACTACAATGGGTCTCAGATATTTGTAAGTGTGTACTGTTTATAGCACTGCATGAATTTATTGACAATACACAGAAGACATTCAGTATTACGCTGAACTCATCACTGAACGGTGATATAAACTAAAATAATTATAATGATGACTGAACAACTCCCATTCCCCAAAGTGCAAGATACACTATTATGAATATAAGTGATAAAAGATCACATAAATAACTGATCTGACAAACAAACAAGGGATATGAAACAGCTGCTAATATTGGATGTCCCATTCATTTTCAGTATTTAAGTATTCTGTAATTAATATTCACACACTCAAATAAATCTTAGTGCCATTTACTCCCTTTTATATTTGTCAAAGTCTAACGTGATTGCCTACACCTCTTTGTATTCCACTTTCAAACACAGCCTACATTTGGGCCTGTAAAGCCTGATTGGGATACCTGTTTCAGACAGGAATACTTGCATTCTACGGGCAATGCACTAGTATTCAGCAAAAACAAAACAACAAATCTTATTTCTCCTGTTTATAAAGAGCAGCTTAGAATGTGTTTAAAACTTTTTTTTATTCTGTATCAAATATTATCAGAAAATATTATAAACCACCACATCTTTAGTCCACTGATGGATGGAGTGGGACAAAAATTCAGGCCGGGAATTTGACTTCATCCTAGGCCACCCTGTTGTTGGAAACCAGAAACCACTACAGTTTTAGTAGGTTAATGTTTTGAAATAAGTAGGTTAATATTTTAAAATAACAGGTATCAAACTACCCCTCATGGATTGTCACCTTATCATGGTGGGGGGTTTGCGTGCCCGAGTGATCCCAGGAGCTGTGTTGTCCGGGGCAGTTTGCCTCTGGTCGGGTCACCCAAGACAAACTGGTCCTGGGTGAAGAGCCAGACTAAGAACGATCCAACAGACTCTCATAATGAATGCTAGAACAAGGATTTAGTGTACCCCACACGGTATGGAGTTACTAGGGCCCCACCCTTGAGCCAGGCCTGGGGGAGGGGCTCGATGGGTAGCATCTGGTGGTCGGGTTTCCGCCCATGGGACCCAGCCGGGCTCTGACATAACGCACGGCTCAGGAGACGCACACACACAGGCTTAGAGTAGTTCAAAGAGTTTATTAACAGCAGGAGTGAATGAGTGTGTGTCTGCGGGATGTAAATGTGTTGGTGATGGTGTCTGCTCCAGGCACAGAGGCAGGTGACCGTTCAGCCGAGCAACCCTATGGAGAGAGCCACAGGGAGAGGGTGACGGCATACACCAACACAGGAGGGATTTATGGCGAGAGAAGGACTTACTTGGTGGTTCAGGACAGCTGGCACAACAAGGGGGCGAAGCCCGGAAGACAGCCACCTGGAGAGCTCTGTACAGCAGCGAGGATTGGGCGATGGAGTGGAGATGTCCGCCGCTGGGGAATCCACCTGTGCACAGGGGAGAAGACTGAAGAAAGAGGTAACGATCTTCTTACCAAAATGGTGACGCTGAAGGGAAGTATGCTCACAACGGTGAGGGACGAAGTCTGACGGCTTCAGGCCGAGCCTCCAGGCGAGACGGCCTTTATCCCTCGCCGCTGATGATTGTCAGGTGCGTGAGCAGGTGGCGCCGTTGATGAATGGCGCGGCGTGACAGTACTCCCCCTCTAGCAGCGCCTCCTGGCGATGGCTTATCCGGGTGCGCTCGGTGGAAGTCCGCGATGAGCGATGGGTCCAACACAAACGACGGGGGCACCCATTGTCGATGCTCGGGCCCATAGCCCTCCCAGTCCACCAAGTATTGCAACCCACGACCCCGGCGCCGGGACGTCCAGGATGGAGGAGACGGACCAGGCGGATGGCCACCAATCATCCGGGGCGCGGGTTGCGCTGCAGGAGGAGGGGCCCAAAGGGGGGTCAGTGGACTGCCAGTTTCACTTCGACACATGAAAAGTGAATGGATGCGGAGGGAGGGGGGAATAGCACGGCGCACAGCCACCGGGTGATGATCCGGGGTGATGGGAAAGGGACCCCATGAAACGCTGTGCCAGCTTCCTCCTCTCGCCTTTTAATGTGACGTCCTGGGTAGACACTTACACGAGTTGCCCAACTCTGTACGCAGGGGCAGGTCTTCTGTGCCGGTCCGCCACGGTCCTGTTGCGCTCGCTGTGCGTAAAAGCGCATGACGCGCGGCAGCCCAGGTGGAGCGGAACTGCCTAAGGTGCGCCCTAACGGAGGGGGACAGTCACCTCGTTCTCCTGCGCTGGAAACAGCGGGGGGTCGTAACCCAGGGACGCCTTGAAGGGGGACATCCCCGTTGCAGAAGAGCGGGCAGGTGTTGTGGCATACTCCACCCAGGCGAGATGGTTGCTCCAGGACGTCGGCTTGGATCTAGTAACACAGCGGAGCGCAGCCTCCAGCTCCTGATTGGTCCTCTCACACTGCCCGTTAGACTGGGGGTGATGGCCGGAGGAGAGGCTCACCTTGGCTCCGATGGCGTTACAAAAGGATCTCCAAACCTCGGATGAAAATTGGGGGGCCCCGGTCCGAGACCACGTCCACCGGAATCCCGTGCAGCCTGACCACGTGTTGGACGAGGAGGCCCGCCGTCTCCAGGGCAGTAGGGAGACCTCGCAGGGGAACGAAGTGCGCCGCCTTGGAGAAACGGTCCACAATGGTCAGGACGGTGTCAAAGGAGTTGGAAACGGGGAGTCCGGTGACGAAGTCCAGTGCGATGTGCGACCAGGGCCTGCCGGGGACGGGCAGAGGCTGGAGCAGACCCGCTGGGGGGGCATTTCCCGACTTGCTGGTGGCACAGATTGGGCAAGCCTGGGCGTAGCGGGCTGCATCCCTCTGCAGGCCTGGCCACCAAAAGGACCGCTGGAGGAGGCTGATCATCCGAGAGGTGCCGGGATGACAGGTGAGCCGGGAGGTGTGGAGCCAGTGGATGACCTCTCCTCGGACCGCAGATGGGACGAACAGTCTTCCCTCCGGTCCGCCGCCAGGATCAGGTTCCACCTCCTGCGCCTTCCGGATCTTGTCTTCAATGTCCCAAGAGATGGCACCGAGGACGCACGACCTGGGCAGGATAGTGTGGGGCGTCTCCTCAGCCTCCACGGGGGTGAACTGCCTAGAGAGGGCGTCAGGAAGGCCGTTTTTGGAGCCCGGCCTGAAGGTGATCGAGAAGCGGAACCTGGCGAAGAACAAAGACCAGCGCGCCTGGCGGGCATTCAGGCGCTTGGCAGATCGTAAATACTCTAAGGTCTTGTGGTCCGTCCAGGACCACAAACGGCAGGTCCGCCCCCTCTAGCCAGTGGCGCCACTCCTGTAAGGCGAGTTTAATGGCAGGAGCTCTCTGTCCCCCACATCGTAGTTCCTCTCCGCCGGGGACAGGCGCCGGGAGAAGAAGGCGCACGGCCGTTTGGCGCCATCGTAAGGTGACCGCTGGGATAACACTGCTCCCACTCCCGTGTCCGATGCGTCCACCCTCCACAATGCACTGCAGCGCGGGGTCGACTGGCGAAGGACCCGGGAGGAGGAGAACTCCGCCTTCAGCGCCCTAAAGGCAGCAGCGACCTCTTCAGTTCCACCGGAACGGGACCTTCGGGGACGTGAGGCGGGTCAGCGGTCCGACGATCGAGCTGAAATTTGGGACCAAAGCGGCGGTTAAAATTGGCGAAGCCAACAAACTGTTGCACCTGCTTCCGGGATGCGGGAGTAGGCCACCTCCACCACCGCCTTCACCTTCTCTGGGTCTGGGAGCACCTGATCTTGAGCGATGATGAATCCCAGGAAGGATGTGGTCCTAGCGTAGAATTCGCATTTCTCAGCCTTCACGTACAGACGATTCTCCAGCAGTCTTTGGAGGACCCGCCTCACATAGACCTGGTGCTCGTCCCTGGACCTGGAGAAGATAAGGATGTCATCCAGGTAGACGAACACAAAAGGCCGATGAAATCCCGGAGGACGTCATTAATGAGGCGCTGAAAGACGGCAGGAGCGTTGGTCAGCCCGAACGGCAATGACGAGATACTCAAAGTGGCCGTTCGGGGTACGGAAAGGCTGTCTTCCATTCATCTCCCTCCCGGATCCGGACGAGGTGGTAAGCGCTGCGTAAATCCAGCTTGGTAAACCAGGTCGCCCCCTGGAGGGAGTGAAAGGCAGTGTCCATGAGGGGCAGGGTGTAACGGTCCCTCTCAGTGATGTCATTCAGCGCTCGGTAGTCTATGCAGGGACGGAGGATCCGTCCTTTTTCCCGACAAAGAAAAACCCTGCCCCCACGGGTGACGACGATGGGCGAATAATCCCAGCGCTCAGAGATTCCTTCAGGTATGTATTCATGGTCTCCTTCTCCGGCGCCGACAGGCTGTAGAGCCGACCAGATGGCAGGGGAGCCCCCTGGCGGAGGTTGATGGCACAGTCATATGGTCGATGCGGGGGAAGAGACATAGCTTTCGATTTGCTAAATACCATACCCAGGTCGTGAAATTCTGGAGGCACCAGTGACAGGTACGGAGGTGCTGTATCCGCCACAGGGGGAGCCGCGGATGGGGAGCAGGCAGCGGACTGAAGGCAGGTGCCCATACAGAAGGTACTCCATGCCGATACCCCAGCGGACCTCCAGTCAGGACAGGGTTGTGGAGGCGTAGCCAGGGATACCCCAGGATGACGGGCGACACCGAGTTGGGCAGGACGTAAAATACCATCTCCCTCCCGGTGGTTCCTGAGATGATGACTGGGACAGGCATGGTTTGGTGAGAAACTCTCCCAAGGGAGGCACGGGAGAGATGGACCAGGGAGATGGGGTGCTTTAATGCCTGACAGCGGATGCCAATCGGGTTGCAGGCCTTGTGAAATGAAGCTGCCCTCTGCGCCCGAATCACCAGTGCGTGGGTGAGGTGCCCAGTGGGATTGTGGCACAAAAAACGGATGGGCAGCTTTAATTGAGTGAGAGAGTCTAACCGGTTGGGATCCGCGAGGCTCCCTTACAGCGATTCGCGGACCCCGCCGACTGGCTTTCCGCGGGCAACGCTCCACAGTGTGTTGGTCACCTCCGCAATACATGCAGAGGCCCAACTCACGGCGGCGTTGTTTCTCCGCAGGGGAAAGCTTGTCCAGCCCGTCACCATCGGCTCTCGACTCCTCGGGGCACAATGCTGGCGGCGCCGCCAGGGGGCGAGCTTGGAACAGGTGCGGCGAGACTCCACGAGGGCGAGAAGAAGAAGACTTCCGCCCCGAGGAGCGCTCGCGCAGCCTGTTATCCAAACTTATCGCTAAGGATGTCAGCTCCGCTAGCGTCCCAGGGATATCCCGTCCAGCCAGTTCATCCCTCAGATCACTATTGAGGCTGCGGAGGAACAGGCCACAGAGGGAGCGTTCCTCCCAGCCCAATTCCTCCGCCGCTACCGGAAGTCGACCGAGTAGTCCGCTGCCGACCGGCCTCCCTGCTGGAGAGCGAGGAGCCAGATCGACCTGGACCGTCTCGGTTTGAGAATGGTCAAAGACCTCCAGAAAGCGCCTCACGAACTGGTCATAGGTGAGGGTGGCATAACTGGGCCTCGCCATTACGGCGTAGGTTCCAAGAGTTAACGCACGCCCCTCCAGAAGATTCCCTATGTAACCCATTCCGACTGTGATCCGAGGGAAAAATCTCCGGGCACACGGTGGAACACGGACTCACACTGCATAATGAACCCCCGCGCTCCGCCGAGGCTTACCGCTAAAGCGGGCGGGGGTCGGAAATCGGTGTGAGCCGAACCGGTGCCACCGGAGCCGGCTGGACGGCCGCTGGAACAGCAGGAGCCGCGCCACCCTGAGACGTGCGGGGGGAACGGCTGTTGAGGATCCAAGGCGCCCAACCGGTTAGTTAAATTCAATAATTGATTAAAGATCACCTGTGTTGATAAGCTATTTGATCCACTCTTAGCCTCGAGAGTGGAAAACCGGTGTGCGAGCCAGCCGTCCGCCGAGCCGCTCTGCTGAAGCCGTACTGACATAACGCACGGCTCAGGAGACGCACACACACAGGCTTAGAGTAGTTCAAAGAGTTTATTAACAGCAGGAGTGAATGAGTGTGTGTCTGCGGGATGTAAATGTGTTGGTGATGGTGTCTGCTCCAGGCACAGAGGCAGGTGACCGTTCAGCCGAGCAACCCTATGGAGAGAGCACAGGGAGAGGGTGACGGGCATACACCAACACAGGAGGGATTTATGGCGAGAGAAGGACTTACTTGGTGGGTCAGGACAGCTGGCACAACAAGGGGGCGAAGCCCGGAAGACAGCCACCTGGAGAGCTCTGTACAGCAGCGAGGATTGGGCGATGGAGTGGAGATGTCCGCCGCTGGGGAATCCACCTGTGCACAGGGGAGAAGACTGAAGAAAAGAGGTAAGCGATCTTCTTACCAAAATGGTGACGCTGAAGGGAAGTATGCTCACAACGGTGAGGGACGAAGTCTGACGGCTTCAGGCCGAGCCTCCGGGCGAGACGGCCTTTATCCCTCGCCGCTGATGATTGTCAGGTGCGTGAGCAGGTGGCGCCGTTGATGAATGGCGCGGCGTGACAGGCTCAGCCCGAAGGAGTTACATGGGTCCGCCCTCCAGTGGGCTCACCACCTGCAGGAGGGACCATGTGGGTCCGGTGCTACGTGGATCAGGTGGTGGTCAAAGGCAGAGACCTTGGCAGTCTGATTCCAAGCTTCCTAAATTGGCTTTTGGGGTGTGGAATGTCAGCTCTCTGGTGGGGAAGGAGCCTGAGCTGGTGCATGAGGTTGAGAGATACTGGCTAGATATAGTCAGCCTCACCTCGACACACAGCTCCGGTTCTGGAATTAGTCTCCTGGAGAGGGGCTGGAGCTTGGCCTACTCTGGAGTTTCCCCGGGCAAGAGGCGACAAGCAGGGGTGGATATTCTTGTATCCCCCCACCTTGCTGCTTCTATATTGGAGTTTTCCCCAGTGGACAAAAGGGTTGTTTCCCTGTGCCTTTGGGTTGGGAAACGGGTCCTGACTATCATTTGTGCCTATGCGCCAAATGATGGTTCAGAGTACCCACCCTTTTTGGAGTCTCTGACTGGGGTGCTGGCGAGTGCTCCTCTTGGAGACTCCATTGTCCTACTGGGGGACTTCAATGCACATGTGGGCAATGACAGTGAAACCTGGAGGGGGTGATTGGGAGGAATGGCCTGCCCGATCTGAACCCAAGGGGTGTTCAGTTATTGGACTTCTGTGCTAACCACAGTTTGTCCATAATGAACACCATGTTCAATCATAAGGGTGTCCATATGTGCACCTGGCACCAGGACACCCTACGTCACAGGTCGATGATCGATTTTGTTATCGTGTCATCAGACCTGTGACCGTATGTCTTGGACACTTGGGTAAAGAGAGGTGCAGAGCTGTCAACTGATCACCACCTGGTGGTGAGTTGGATCTGATGGCAGGGGAGAATGCCATTCAGACCTGGTAGACCCAAACGTATAGTGAGGGTGTGCTGGGAACGTCTGGCTGAGGCCCCTGTCAGGGAGATCTTCAACTCCCACCTCCAGAAGAACTTCAACCACATTCCGAGGGAGTCTGGAGACATGGAGTCTGAATGGGCCATGTTCTCCACCTCCATTGTTGAAGCGGCTGTCCAGAGCTGTGGCTGCATGGTCATCGGGGCATCTCGTGGTGGCAACCCCAGAAGCAAGTGGTGGACACCAGTAGTGAGGGGGGCTATTAAGCTGAAGAAGGAGTCCTATCAAACTTGGTTGGCTTGTGGGACTCCCGAAGCAGTTGAGGTGTACTGGCAGGCCAAGCGGAGTGCGGCTCAGGTGGTTGCTGAAGCAAAAACTTGGGTATGGCAGGAGTTCGGTGAGGCCATGGAACACGACTTTCGGTCGGCCTTGAAAAGATTCTGGCAAACTGTCCGGTGGCTCAGGAGGGGGAAGCAGCTCCCTGTCCACACTGTGTACGGTGCGGATGGGGCACTGCTGACTTTGACTGGGGATATCATCGGGCGGTGGAAGGAATACTTTGAGGATCTCCTCAATCCCACTGACACGCCTTCCACAGAGGAAGCAGGGCTTGTGGATGAGGGGGCCGACTCGCCTATCACAGGAGCTGAGGTCGCCAAGGTGGTTAAAAATCTCTTTGGTGAGATTCCCAGTGATTCCCAGAAATTCCCAGATTCCCATTCCTAGTGAGAGTTGGACTCCGCTAGGGGTGGCCTTTGCCACTGATCCTGTTCATAATTTTTATGGACAGGATATTTAGGCGCAGCCAGGGAACGGAGGCTGTCATGCTCAGTGACCACAGGATCTCATCTCTGTTGTTTGCAGATGATGTTGTCCTGCTGGCTTCAACCAGCAATGACCTACAGGTCTTACTGGGACGGTTTGCCACTGAGTGTGAAGTGGCTGGAATGAGACTCAGTAACTCCAAGTCCGAGTCCATGGTCCTCAGCCAGAAAAAGGTGGATTTTCCTCTCTGGGTTGGGGACAAGTTCCTCTCCCAAGTGGAGGAGTTTAATTATCTTGCGGACTTATTCATGAGTGAGGGGAGAATGGAGCGACAGATTGACAGATGGATCGGAGCAGCATCTGCAGTGATGCGAACATTGTACCAGTCCATTGTGGTGAAGAGGGAGCTAAGCTCTCAGGCAAAAGTGTCGATTTACCAGTCAATCTATGTTTCTACCCTCACCTATTGTCATGAGCTTTGGGTAATGACCGAAAGAATGAGATCACGGATACAAGCGGTTGAAATGAGCTTTCTTCGTAGGATTGCTGGACTCACCCTCAGAGATGGGGTGAGGAGCTCAGTCATCCGGGAGAGGCTCAGAGTAGAACCGCTGCTCCTCCACATTGAAAGGAGCCAGTTGAGGTGGTATGGACATCTGATCAGGATGCCTCCCACTTGAGGTGTTTCGGGCACGTCCCTTTGGGAGGAGACCCCAGGGCAGACCCAGGACTCGCTGGAGAGACTATGTCTCCCAGTTGGTCTGGGAACACTTTGATATCCTGTCTGAAGAGCTGGAGCAGGTGGCTGGGGAGAGGGAAGTCTGGGCTTCTCTGCTTGAACTGCTGCCTCCGTGACCCAGACCTCCGGAAAAGCGGTAGAAGATGGATGGATGGATGGATGGATGGAGGTATCAAACCAGTTATAAATGTAATTATAACCTTCGGGTGGGACGGAAATTATAAATTTGGATTGTAATAGTCAACTGATCTGTTGATTACACAGGGTTACAAAAATATTTTTTTTGTAAGTTGTCTGTGTTTTTTTCAACTGATTTAAGACAATTTTGCACCACTGAATCCGAAAATGACATCAGTTTCTCTCGATCAGGTGCTAAGTAAAAACCTGTACTTACTAAGTACTTACTTAGTACTGTGCATGTACTTACCTTTATATAAAGGTAAGTACATGTGAATTTAATGTTACGTCATCATTGTTCAAAATTCAGAGAATTTCAAGACCTAAAAAAGAATTTTGCATCATATAAAGCGAAAATACCTGTACATGTAAACAAAAATGTATAAAACAACATGTGGCCATAATTCAAAAAGTTGACCTGATTGAACAAAACCAATGTGATTTTTGGATTCAGCACATCAAAATTATCCTAAATCAGCTAAAAAAAACTTAGACAATAAATTTGGTGTTGACCAGTGTTATTAAAACAACTGACTGACTAATCTTAATTTAAATCTGGTGCTGCTTCTGATTTCATCTTTTCAGAATAAAAACACAAGGTAAGAGGCTTAAGGTAAAAAGTTACAATGTTACAGATTAAAGGATTGGATTCAGGTTTGTATGGGGATCCTCCACAGTAAGCATTGTTTGCCATCAGGTTTCCTGGCTTTGTCTTGAGAAGGAGGCCTGGTAGATATTCCTGGAGAGAAGGAGGTGGTGAGGAATAATATTGGCTGTGGTAGCTTGTTACTTGGTTCCCACATTGGGAGAAGGTGAGGGCAGGCACTGGTAACAGGTGAGCACACACAGAGAAAGCTTCTGCTGATTTCATGGAAGGAGGTCCAACACTCCTGCAGTGAATCTAAAGGCTGGGGTCCTATTTAAGGGATGGAGATTAAAGCCGGATTTATGCACCCAGGTTGATGTGACACTACTGCGACAACATCGATGCAGCGGCAACGCAATATCCCCTTGTGTCGCCTGACATACACCTCTCTAGAGAAGGAGAGGTGCACGTCGGCGACACAAACCGCAAGAGCTGTGATTGGTCCACTTTGTTTGCTATTTCACATTTCCTGGTTCTCATCTCTGCTCTGTTCTGCTCATTCATGGCGGTACAACTTCCAAAGTGAGTCGGTTAAACAACTATCCAAATTCAAAAGAATATTTAGGAGCTGAGCACATACAGAACATTTTATGACTTGTCCTAACCCCAGTAATTACACAGATTGTCAAATAATGGCAGCGGCGGTGGTTGCACACACCGTTCTTCTCTTTTTTCTCTGTGCAGCGATCATATGAAAACTTGCTTTTTAACATTTATTAGCTCCATCTCCATCACAATCTGCTCTTGTTCATTGCTGTTTAATAAACAAAACCATGACAAACACAAATCACTCTACACATCGGCTGAAACCTGTTTTGGCAACAAAACAACGCATTCCACCCAACACACAAGAAAAAATTACTGATCACTGCGTCAGTGACTTATGTCGGTAAAGACATCGACGTGATGGGGGTGCATAAATCCAGCTTAATGCAACACAGGTGGCAGTAGTCAGGGCAGCTGTAGAGAGTCAGGTCATAATCAGAAGCAATAATGAAGTAATTGTGTGTCAGATGTGCTCCAACCTGAGATACCACAAGGATGGGAAATCTCAATATATGATACTGCAATCCTCAGTGTACTGCAAGACTGTGATAATATCGCACTGTGGCCCAAGTATTGTGATGATGATATATTTTGGGGCCTCTGGTGATTCCCAACCCTATTGCTATGTAATGAGTGTTTTTTTTTAAAATGATAAAAAAGACTAGGGGTGCTACACCATGAAATCTGCTTGAGGATTTTTAATTTTTCCCACTGTTGCAGGATTCTCCCTCTGTGCTGTGTGAACCCTATGATCCTGCATTAAAATATAAACATGACAAAGATGCTCATAAGTGTTGACCAGATAAGAGATGGATGATTAGCCAAAATGATACCAATCGGTGCTCTACACCAGCCACAATGAAAATGAAGTATTTTATCTCATACCCCTCAAGCTTAGATCCCAGATTCAGAATATAAAGATCTCTTTGCTACTTGGGAAGCTTTGTCACAGCTTAATGTTTAGTAAATACAGTATTTGTTTTTGAGGTATTATACTTGTTGTGTGCATAGACCCCTCAACCAGAGGCCCCACTTCTTCTCTTGTGCATGAATGATCTTATTATTAAAGCTGGCAAGAGATAAGAAGCTTCTCCAGGTAATGGTGCATTATTTTCTTAATGGAGAGTTGTTTCCTGGCTGTTCCAAAGAGATGGAATATGAGTTGGCGAGAAATCATTACACACAGTTGTATTATTGTCGGACATCCGTGAACAATATTTCCAAGCAATGTAATTATAAAATGAAGAACTGCTCTACCCTGAGACTGTTTTCTACCACCATTGTTAATTTGGTTGTGTGTTTTGTGCTGTGTAATTATTATTGTCTTGCTTTGCTTTGGACATGTAAGCATGTGAATACCGGTAGCAGTAAAACCGGATTGCATTAACAGGACTACAGTGGACATGAAGAAGGATGAGCCATTCCGAGCTGCCCATGGATGCACCAGAGTAATTTACTCTTTAGAAAACCCCACAGCCACAAGCAATTTATTCACCTGTTAATCAGGATTGCCCAAGTGGAGTAGATCAGATACAAGTAACAGGAAGCATAGCAGACTCCTGATCTTAGCTTGAAGGGAGCCTTAGATAAGCCTCTCAATGATCTAAAGCAGGGGTCACCAACTGAAACTGCAAGAGGTCCGATAAGTCGGTCCTCCTCCACAGCTAAGGTCCGAACCAGGACTAGGAATCTTTAGGGACCTCATAATTTGATTATGATTCAGAGTTCAGATTTGATTCTAAAGCGATTCTTGATGCATTTTTTTCTTCCAGGATTTTTCCCTCCAACTGTGTGACAACTTGGTACTTTTAAAGAAAAGTTTTTGCAATGATCTATATGTTTACTTCTAATCTATCTATAAATGGAGCATATCTCTGTCTGTCTGTCTATCTGTGTGTCTGTTCCAAGCATATCTCTTGAACCGTTTGTCAGACTGGCCTAAGATTTTAAACGTGCTTTGCTGAGGTTACGAGGGTGTGTGTCCCCAAATATGGAGTTGCTCAGTCAAAATATGTAATTTTTATCAAAAGTTTAGCCACTGCTGTCTCATACCCAGCCTTCTAGAAGTGTAGGCAGGATTTGGTGTCGGATTGACTCCGTACTGATTTGATAATACGCGGCATTACGGTATCAGTAACAACAGTGCTCTGTGTGCAAAACAAAGAAGCGAAAAGCAACAAATTTGACTAGAAAAAGATAGTACTTAAGATTTAATACTTAAAAAATTATACCATAAAGTTGCCATGATTGCGTAGGTCTAATAAGTAATTCGGCAGGGAGAACACGAGGTGCGCGGGTGCGCTTGGGGCGGGGATGTGTGTGTGGAGCAGTAGCTGAACTGCTGGCACCACGGGTAAAGCAACAGCCGAAACTCCCATTAACCAGGCAGGCTGGGCTTGGCTCCCTGTGAAGGACTGCGATCCACCAGTTCAGCTGCTGCTTCTCCAACACCGGTGTCCGACCGGGCGCTCCACGATTCTTCATGGGGAGGCACACCCAGCCTGCCCATTCAGTAGTAAATGGGAGTATGTGCTTCTGCTTCACCCGTATGGTACCACTGTACTTTGCAGGACTGCAAGTCCCCCCTCCCATGCGAGTATCTAAAAATTAAAAACTTAATACCGCCATGATTGTGGAGCAGAATGGACGGAATGACTTATCGACCAAACGCAGGATACAAAAAAACCCCAAATAATGAAATGATGATGATGAATGAATCTTTACTTCGGATAGATTAGATAAAAAGATTAAAAGAAAGGAACAGAATAATATAACAAAGGGAAAAAAAAATCCAACAAGGTCAAATTAAACAATAACTCCTCGGATTATACAATTCAACATAAGTTTTCCGAAATGGGTGATGGCTGAAGCCGTAGCTTATATTGCCCACCTATGTTCCATCTAAGAATTCAAAAATAAAATAAAAGTGTGATTACAAATCAGAACAAAGCTAAGACAAAACGTGACAAAAAAAACTAAGCAACAGCACAACAAAGACTGGATATGATAATCCTTATGTGATTTTACATGTCGTTTTTTATATATGTTTGGAGTATTTCTTCCTTTAGTTTTTGTTTAAATTGTCCAAGCATTGTACATGATTTTAATTCAGGTCCAAAAGCATTCCACAATCTGACTCCTTGCACTGAGACACAGTGTTGCTTGGTGGTAGTTCTCACTGAAGGTTTTTGAAATATACATGTTCCTCTGAAATGACATTGTTTCTCCCTTATTTGGAACAACTTTTGGATATTTGCGGGCAGTGATAGATTCTTCACTTTAAACATTATTACTGCAGTTTTAAAATCAACCAGATCTTTCAACTTGAGAGATTTTAATTTAAGAAAAAGTGGGTTTGTTGGTTTCCTGTAAGCAGCTTTGTTTATTATTCTAATAGCTCTCTTCTGAAGCATAATGACTGGATATGCTGTTTTATATGTATTTCCCCATACTTCAGTACAATATGTCATGTATGGGAGAATTAATGAATGATACAAAGTGTATAGTGTGGGTTGATTCAGCAAATATTTCACTCTGTGTAGTATTGCGATTGATTTGGATATTTTACCTTTAATATAATTAATATGTGACTTCCAGCACAGTTTCTTATCAATTATTACTCCAAGAAATTTAATTTTGGATACCCTTTCAATCTCTACACCATTTACACTGAGTTTAGATACTCAGTTGTTGTGATAGTTGTTAAAAATTATAAATTTTGTCTTACTTAAATTGAGCGTTTATTTGTTTGAATCAAACCACAGTTTAAGCCTTTCTAATTCCTTTCCGAGTGTATCCAAAAGTTGTTCCAAATTGCTTCCACTGCATAATAAATTAGTGTCATCTGCAAACAGTATTAAATCCATTTTTTCCAAAACTTTACATATATCATTTATATACATATTGAATAACAATGGCCCCAAAACTGAATCCTGTGGGACTCCACAAGTAACCTCCAGTAACTGCGAGTTTTTGTTACCAACACATACATACTGATACCTGTTCTTTAAGTAACACATAACCAGGACAGTCTACCCCCCATTACCATAATTTTGTAGTTTCTTTAACAATAATTTATGATCTACTGTATCAAATGCTTTTTTAAGATCCAGGAATACCCCAACTGAATACTCTTTATTGTTCGACAGCATTGATATTTTTCTATAAATTCCTTTACAGCAAAGGCAGTTTTCCTCTTGTGTCGGAACCCATAGTGTTGCCTCGCACAATAATTATTCGTCTGTATAATGTTGTCAATTCGCTCACTAGAATAGTGTTTTCGAGTATCTTAGAAAATTGCGGCAAGAGTGAAATAGGCTT
Source organism: Pholidichthys leucotaenia (assembly GCA_020510985.1). NCBI lineage: Eukaryota > Metazoa > Chordata > Actinopteri > Cichliformes > Pholidichthyidae > Pholidichthys > Pholidichthys leucotaenia. The sequence goes on from CM035843.1 coordinate 262,065,398, forward strand.
TTAGGTTGAAAATTCTCCTCTGTCACCAGTCTTGTATATCGGAATTACTTTGGCTATTGTTCATTGCATTGGGAAATATACCTGTTTGCGGGAGAGACAGGTTACAGATATATGTCAGTGGTTTCACCAAGCATTCAATGATAGTTTTGACTAAAAGCATGTCAATACCATCACAATCCGTAGATGTTTTACTTTTAAATGATTGAACAATTTCAATGACCTCTCTCTCATCTGTGTTCTTTTTGAAGATGGAGTTTTTTATTGCAATGTTTTGCTTATTGTATCACCTGTTGGTGCTGTAATGGGTATTTCTTGTGCGAAATTAGGACCAATGTTAACAAAATATTTATTAATTCATCTGCAGGTGAGACTGCATTCACACTCTGAGTCTTTTTTTTTTTTGAAAGATTGGCTGGGGTAGCTTGTATTTCTGTTTTCATTTCCAAGAATATTGTTAAGTATTGTCCCATGTATTTTAGTGTTATCTCTGTTTTTCTCCAGTCCTCTACTGTAATAGTCTCTTTTACTACATCTCATTATATATATTAACTTATTTTTGTATGTTTATACTGCTGCGCTGCCTCTTCTGTCCTTTTCTTTAGAAAAGCTTTATATAGTGAATTTTTCTTTTTACACACTTTTTGTAATCCTTTGGTTAACTATGGCTTGTTGACAAATTTCTGTTTAAGCTTTTCTTTACTAATGGACAATTTTTTTTCATAAAGAACGGTTATAATGGTCATGAATGTATCGTAGGCTTCATTACATCTGGCCTCGAAGAGATTCTGGCAAACTGTCCGGCGGCTTCAGGAGGGGAAAGCAGCTCCCTGTCCACACTGTGTATGGTGCGGGATGGGGCACTGTTGACTTCGACTGGGGATATCGTCGGGCCGTGGAAGGAATACTTCGAGGATAAGATAAGATAAGATAAGCCTTTATTAGTCCCACAACGGGGAAATTCCAGGATTGCAACAGCACAGGGATAGCAACACTCAGAGCAACAATCAGAAGGCAAGAAAAAAAAAACAAGCAAGCAAGAGCAGCTAATATACATATGTACATATTACTATAAAATATATATATACACACACACACACACAGACACACAGTGCAGAGCATTGTAGCTAGATGGAATAAATATGTAAATATATAAACACCCACAGTACGGAGCAATGTAGCTAGATGGAATAATATGTAGATATATAAAACACAGTGCGGAGCATTGTAGCTAGATGGAATAAATATATAGATATATAAATATAAACACACCCAGTGCTGAGCATTGTAGCTAGATGGAATAAATATATAGATATATAAATATAAACACACCCAGTGCATCCCACACCCAGTGTGGGATCTCCACAATCCCACTGATACGCCTTCCACAGAGGAAGCAGGGTTTGTGGATGAGGGGGATGACTCGCCTATCACAGGGGCTGAGGTCGCCAAGGTGGTTAAAAATCTTCTTGGTGGCCGGACCCCGGGGGTGTACGAGATTCGCCCTGAGTACCTCAAGGCCCTGGATGTTGTTGGGCTGTCATGGTTGACACGCCTCTGCAACATTGCGTGGAGGTTGGGGGCAGTGCCTTTGGCATGGCAAACTGGGGTGGTGGTTCCTCTTTTCAAAAAGGGGACCGGAGGGTGTGCTTCAACTTTAGAGGATCACACTCCTCAGCCTCCCTGGGAAGGTCTATGCCAAGGTACTGGAGAGGACAGTCCAGCCGTTGGTCGAACCTCAGATTCAGGAGGAACAATGTGGTTTTCGTCCTGGCCGTGGAACATCGGACCAGCTCTTTACCCTCTCAAGAATTCTCGAGGGCTCGTGGGAGTTTGCCCAACCAGTTTACATGTGTTTTGTGACTTGGAGAAGGCATTTGACCGTGGTCCCTCGTGGGTTTTTTGTGGGGGGTGCTTCGGGAGTATGGGGTATCGGGCTTGTTGTTACGAGCTATTCGGTCTCTGTACGACCATTGTGAGAGTTTGGTTTGTATTGCCAACACTCGGTTGGACTCATTCCAGTGAGAGTTGGACTCCGCCAGGGCTGCCCTTTGTCACCGATCCTGTTCATAATTTTTATGGACAGGATTTCTAGGCGCAGCCAGGGACTAGAGGGTGTCATGCTTGGTGACCACAGGATCTCATCTCTGTTGTTTGCAGATGATGTTGTCCTGTTGGCTTCATCCAGCAATGACCTACAGCTCTTGCTGGGATGGTTTGCCACTGAGTGTGAAGCGGCTGGGATGAGAATCAGCACCTCCAAGTCCGAGTCCATGGTCTTGAGCCGGAAAAAGGTGGATTGTCCTCTCTGGGTTGGGGACAGGCTCCTGCCCCAAGTGGAGGAGTTTAAGTATCTTGGGGTCTTATTCTCGAGTGAGGGGAAAATGGAGCGAGAGATTGACAGACGGATTGGAGCAGCATCTGCAGTGATGCGGACATTGTACTGGTCTGTTGTGGTGAAGAGGAAGCTGAGTTCTAAGGCAAAGCTGTCGATTTACCAGTCAATCTATGTTCCTACTCTCACCTATGGTCACGAGCTTTGGTAATGACCGAAAGAACAAGATCGCGGATACAAGCGGCTGAAATGAGCTTTCTTTGTAGGATTGCCGGACTCACCCTCAGAGATAGGGTGAGAGCTCAGTAATCCGGGAGAGGCTCAGAATAGAACCGCTGCTCCTCCACATTGAAAGGAGTCAGTTGAGGTGGTATGGGCATCTGATTAGGATGCCTCCTGGACGCCTCCCACTTGAGGTGTTTCGGGCACGTCCCACTGGGAGGAGACCCCCGGGGCAGACCAGGATTCGGTGGAGAGACTGTCTCCCAGCTGGTCTGGGAATGCTTGGTATCCTCTCTGAAGAGCTGGAGCAGGTGGCTGGGGAAAGGGAAGTCTGGGCTTCTCTGCTTGAACTGCTGCCTCCGCGACCCCGGACCTCCAGAAAAGCAGTAGAAGATGGATGGATGGACATAGACTTTTGTCCAGTCTTGCTTCAGCAGGTCTTCTTTAAAAGAACTGATTGCATTTTGTGATTTGTATCTGAAAGATTTTAAAGTTTTTTCTGTATTGGCCCCCGTGTGACCATGGATAAGTGCAAAGACTGGCAGATGGTCACTTATGTCATTTATCAATAATCCGCTTTCTATTTTCTTATCAATAATATTAACAAACAGGTTGTCAATAACTGTGATTCTTCGGGATGTGTTATTGTGGGATATAGACTCATGCTGTACATAGACTTCATGAACTCTGTAATTACATTTTGTTGAAATGGATTTAGTAAATCAATATTGAAGTCTCCACAGATTACAACCATTTTCTTATTAGTTATATTATTGTACAGCTCGACTAACTTATCTCTGAATGTCTCAACACAAGTTCCCGGCATTCTATATATACAACTTATAATTAGATTTTTTGTTTTATCTTGGTCAATCTCAACAGAAATAAATCATTTTTAGTTAAATGTTTACTGACAAATGGGCAACACTGATGCAAACGGTTGTAGTCAAACGGGTCCTTCTGCTGTGTATAATAATAGATAGATGTACTTTATTGATGTTGGATGTTTTGTAGTTAATTCGGTTGATTGCAGTTTTAAAAAAACCTTTTAATAACAAAATATTACTAAAATATAAACTGATGCACTACAGTGCATCTCAAATATTTGTAAACGTGTCCTGTACAGTACCTGCATGAGTTTATTGACGATACACAGAAGAAATTCACTATTACACTTAACTCCATCACTGAACAGTGATATAAACTAAAATAATTATAATGGTGACTGAACAACTCCCATTCCCCAAAGTGTAAGATACACTATTATGAATATAAGTAATAAAAGATCACAGAAATAAGTGATCTGACAAACAAACAAGGGATCTGAAACAGTCGGTAATATTGGATGTCCCATTCATTTTCAATAATTAGGTATTCTGTAATTAATATTCACACAGTCAAATAAATCTTAGTGCCATTAAGTCCCTTTTATATGTATTTGTCAAAGTCTAACATGTATGATTGCCGAAATATAGCCTACACCCAAGGGTGTAACTTTGTTTCAAACATTGGTGGTGGTGGTGGGGTGAGATCTCTGCCCATATCAGGATTTAAAAAAAAAACAAAAAAAACTTTTTATTATAGGAATGTCAGGTCATCAGTACAGGCATTGTCTCCAATGTCCTCTTTTTCATTTTAAAGGAAAAGGGATTTTTTTAAGCAAAAAATGGTAGTACACAGTATGTATCCTAGTGTGGTAGAAGAGCGCAAAGTCATTAACTTTGCTAAAAGGACAAGGCTAATTTACCCCCTTTTTTTAGGCATTTCCCATATCAGCAACAGTTGTAAAAATTATTTCCCTAATTTACCAAATCTATATACAGCCTTGTATAGTCTATGCCACTGTGAAGCAGCAGGTCTAATTAATACCCCTTATGTGTTAAGTATTTCAGTACTGGCAGAAATCAAGTTTTGACTATTGTTACCTCGTTATGTGTTCCTCCTGTGCCTCTCTGGTTACCTTTACCCCTCCTTTCCTTGGTTCACCCTGCTGCTGCCACGTTCTTGCGCCTGATATAAAAAAGCTCAGTTAATGTTAAAATGGTTTAAAAAGGGTACTTCATGGACCAATTTGGAGGATTTAATTCGTGCTAGATTTTTGCCCTTCTTCCCTCTTAATAGCATCGTAACAGTGCAATCAGTATTAACTGAGGTAATCTAGCTGCTGAATGAGGCTTAATCACCATTATTCTTAACTCATTTTATTTTGTTATTAATCAGTTGTGGTGATTAACACAATTTAATTCTGACAGGACTGTTTTTTTTTCATTAATTTATGATGTCACCACTTGCACCATGTGGCTATTTCTTACCAAGCAGATGAACTAAGGACACTACTGCGATTTAGTCAGCTAGACTATGACATAGTAACAGTTATCCTGCCTGCAAGACATTATGAACACAGCACACCACACCTTAGGTGTGTTGTTTCATTCAGGAGATAATAGCAAATCTGTGAGTAGGTTTGTGACTAAATCATCCTGGTATTAAAAACTTACTCTGGATTCATTATCTAGACAATTTTTTTACAATGACATAAAAGCAACAGGCTGGAGGAGATGACAAATGCTGCAAGAAAAAAAAAAATACTGGAATAAGAATTGCAACTTTCTATTTATCAAATTTTTTTTTAGCACTCATTTTATTGCAAATGGACCTCAAACACCAACAAACTCAAAAGGTACGGTGTTAAGTTGACAAATCTTGTTATACTAGGAGCTAAATCACGATACAGTGATGACAATAAGCCAGCAATATCTGTGTTTTATCACTGCCTAATGCTGTCTCATGATTAAATAAAATGGGAACAGAAAACTAGAAATGTGATTTTAAACTTAAACTTTATTTTTATTTATTTAAGCTCAATAATTTAATTCCAAATAAATCAGTGATGCTGTATTGCAGTGCTTTTGAACTCATTTTAACACATTGTGCATATGGATAAAATTTAGAGTGCTGTATTTTCCTTAATGAGATATTTTGAAAAAGCTTAGGCCGATGAAATGCATCTATTCTTTCATTCATCTATTTGGTGATTATTTCTTATATATTCATTTAGATACTCTTTTGTGCGGTTGTGGTATTTTAACAGAAGATAGAAGATCTGAAAATGATCTGCAGGAAAATAATCAATTTCTTTAACGTGGATATTAAGAATAGCCTTCAGAGTGACTTAGTCTATAACTGAAAGTGGTAAAACTTGCTTTCTAATTGAATTTTATAATGATCAAAATCATGACTGTTGTGTTGTTATTGGGACATATTATTGTGTACACGGGTGGTGGCTCCACCTTTCCGGTTCTGCCACCACCCGGGTATAAGAGGGATGTGAGGAAGAGGGGCAGTCCTCTTTGACCTCCTGTCTGCCTGATGGGAGCACCTGTACTGTGAGAGTGAGTCAGCAATAAAGTTGTATTCAGTTCAACATCCAGTCTCGTCCTTTGTTCTTGTTTACCGACATAACATTTGGCAACGAGGGTAAAAGTATGGATGCGGGAGTGGCTACTATTCGGCTGTTTTTGGAGGTTCCCGGTGAGCCGCCGGTCCCTTGGGCGAGGCAGTTCGCTGCATTCAAAAATTATTTGGTGGCATTGAACCTTGGTGAACTGGAGAACTTGCGGGCACGGGCGCTGTTGGTTCACAACCTGGGAATGGAAGGACAACATATCCTGAGTACCTTGGGTGACAGTAATAGCTTTGAAGAAGTGGTTGAGCTAATGGTGCAACATTTTTGCACCCCGGAAAACGTCATCGTCTGGAGGATTCAGTTTTGGCAGCGCTGCCAGCGGACTGGCGATCAGGACAAGATGGACCAGGGCGGCTGTAGGTGGTGGCTGTTGGGGAGGATGGCTACCTCCAGCTATCTGATGGCTCATGAAGGCATCCCAACGAGCTGCGGCATGCCAAAGAGGGAGAAGGAAGTGTTTGGGCTTCGACTGGGTCATCCCCGGGTGCGAAGGAAAGGAAGGCGCACTGGTGGGGAACCGTCTGACAGCTTCTTCTGGGGGTTGGTTCCTCTACTGGGGCAGACTGATGGTTGGGCAATGTGTTTATTGCATGATGTTGGAAATGGGGAATAACCGGGCTGTATATTCGCTCAGTTTTCTGTTTAGTGGACTGTGACGGCAGAATAATCCATCTGGCTGTGTGGGGGTGGAACGGTAGTCCACCTATTTATCTTTTGTTCATATAAAAGACAAAAAATAAATAGAAAGGCGATGTCTTTACCTTCTTTACATGTTTCAACTGCACTGCAGCCTTTGTCAGAAGAGACGACAAAGGGACTTGGGAGTCTGGATTTCCATCCCTGATGCAGCCACCTCAGATGGGGAGGAGAAAATACATGTGGGTATCAGGTCCACATCACAACAACCAACAGAAGAGCTCAGCAGGGAGAGCTCAGAAGCAGGTGGGAGATGAAAGTGGGTCTCCCTGCCAGAGTCAAGACAAATCCTCTCCAATACAAATGTTAAAATGACAACAAAGAGGACTTGCCTTAACTCCTGCTCTTCTGCTGATGAGGACCCCGGTGACTCCGTTGCTGGAGAGGCAATGACAACCCCTGAATACACTGGAGGAACAGTAGATGAGGCACTCTGAGGTGCAGCAGCAGGCGTGGGAACCAGCACAGCAGATGCGGGAGCCTGTGGAGCTGCTGGCGCGGGAGCCAGTGCTGTGGAGGAGAGAACAGTAGCAACAGACAAGGAAGAAGAAGGAGCTGGATGAATGAAGAGGGGGCTGCAGCTGGTGGAAGGCGGAAAGGAGGCATGACAGTTGAGGACGAGGGCGACAAAGAGCCGGCACTGGAGGTCTGGGAACCAGCGTAGGAGTAAAAAGCCCTGGAGCCAGTGGACGCTGTAAATTGTGGCATAGAACTTCGGCGTAACCAGGGAGCACTCTTCCAGCCCATGGAATGGCTGCGGGGGCTGGAGTAGGCTGGTGTTGGAGCCTGGGGAAGAATAAACGACAGGGAAGGTGGTGTCAAAGGGCTCGCGCCATGAACTGTCCAGGTGGCTGCTGATAGTTTTTCACTTCCGCTTTTTTCTTTCAGCCAAAACAAAACAGTCTCATTTTCCCCCCAAACTGTATCAAAAGGCTTTCGGGGTCCGGACGGAGGACTCTTGGGGTCTGGATCCAGACCGGAGTCTGCCAGTTGCTGACCCCTGATCTAAGGTATCTCTTAACAATAAGCCACCAATGTGAATGGCCTAGCATTTACACCCTGGTTTAACTCAGTTAAGAGGGAGGGTCAAGCAGGATCTGGTTAAACGCAATATCATTTTGTAATTAGATAACCATGAAATTCTCTAAAACTGTATTTGTCACAGCCTATAGAAATTCAACTGATAAATGGTTAAGTTGGTAAGAGCATAGTTAAGAGAAGAGTCGAAGTAAGTTCACATATAAATCAATAGAATATAGACGAAAAGTCAAGGAAGTTTTTTTTCCCTTGTTCTCACCTTCTTGATTTGTAAATAAATACATTTGTTTGTTTAGGTACAATATGTGAAATTAATTTGGAAATCAATCCTCTGAGGTTTTTGGAGAAACAGCCGAGGGATCAGCTTCTGGAGTTGTGCTTTTACTGTGGTTCATTAGCTGCAGAGTCCCAAAGGATACATTAAGGCAATTTCACAGTTCTTGACAACTTCAAAGTTACATTAAATCATATAATAAACACAAACACTTGGCACCTGGTTCATTTGCTATACTGAAGTCTAATAAAACAGTAATGTACTCTTGGCATTTGGAGCTTGTGCAAGTTCATAATTTTGCTGCATGTATTTTAAATCATACAAAGTGGTGCCTGTCGTATAGGCTTCTATACAGTGTGAAGAAAACAATAATATATCTATAGGTATTATCCAAAACTATATTCACCACATAAATCAGAGATCCAATTGTATTGCCATTTCCAGTGATTCATTTTAAGTTTTTACATTCTCAGTGACATTTAGGTGTAGTTTTAAAGGCAAAAATCATTCCTTTGTTATTTTACAGCTCAATAAAAGCAGCTCCTACAGTATGTCCCTTATTTTCAGAACTATGTTTTCTGTCTGCTGATTAATATTTATAAGCCCCTTATCTGACTGGGCAAAGTTTTTTTTTTTCCTAATGGAATGCAAGTAATTTCCTATCAAAAGTAACAACAGTCATCCTAGCTAGTGCTAACGCTAAACATGGCTAACACTATACTAAGTTCATTAATACCCCCTCTTGCCATAACTAGTATTTTGTTAAACAAAAACAGGAAAGCAGCAAATTCAACAGTAAAAAAAAAACTGCCACCAATACAATTAGTATATAGCTAATGCGAGGCTAACAGAAGAATCAGCCTCCAGTGATTAATCCTTGCCGTAATATATTAAAATGATTTACACACAGGCTGTGGGTCTGAAGCACAGCTCAGCAGTTGGGACACAGTTCCATCCCTAAGGAAGAACTTCAGACCAAATACACAACTTCATTCAGTCAAGCTGTTGGCAATGATGTTAGTTTTGAAGATCACTTGCCTGTTCAATTTAAAAAATATTAAATGGCTATGCCCCCCCCCCCCTTTCCCGGGAGATTATGTTAATCTGAGGACTGTCACCAGTACAACCACCAGAGCGATTGCTAGAGGAGACCGAGGTCCCCCACTGACGCACCACTTTGCTCAATCTGTGCTATCAGTGAAGGGCACCAAGATCTGGAATAATATAGCACCTGCAATCAGAGAACGTACCACAATAAACACTTTTGAAGATGCATTGTAAAAACTGGCTTTTAAACAACCAAAACTGTACCCATTACTAGTGGTTGCTCTGTGGCATACACATATATACAGTATATGTGCTCGTGCGTCACACACATATGCCCCCGCCTCTTGTTTCTTGCTGTTTGTTGTTGCTGTGAGGTGCTTGGGGTGCATGTGTATGTACGCATACACAGCACTTTACTCATATGATATTTGAATGTTTTGTTTTGTAACACCTTAACTCTTGCATTTTAGAATATCCACTTTTCATTGCAGTTGTTCTGCTCATGTATGATTGTGTGTTTTTGTGACCCACTGGGGGAGTACAGATGCAAATTAGCAGTATTGCTAAATCTGGCATACTTACATTTGTAGTAATAATCATTAGTTTGTAATAGCCCTTTCAAATAAACATTAAACTTAAACTACTAATAACTGGCTTTGAGTGAAGTCTCTCCAGCCTGATGAGCCATAGCTCAGGGGGTGAAGTGATAATTAAGGTCATAGAAAGGAAGTCTTTTTGGTATTTAACAATAACTGATAACCTGTTATATACTGGATCAGTTTGTTTATTAATAATCCCCACTGGTGGGTAAAGAACCATTTTATCCCAGTACAGAGTGTTTTGGGGGTTTTTTTTTGGTCCCGTCCATGGTGTTGTCCATTGTGTTTGTTTTTGTTATCTCTGATGTAGGGGCTAGGTGATATATTTCACAATATGTATTCCGGCACTGAATGCCCTTTAAAAATTTGGTTTTACTTAAATTTTCATTTGAAAAAAATTAAAATTCAGCGGCATTGAGCTGCTGCTGTGGCATGCAGCTGGGTGAGAGAAACACTGTATGGAGTGATGCCCCAGCTCATATTAAAGTGACATACTATACTCAATATGCACGATATAGGTATTTTGTGTATTATGGGTGGCCATATGTACCGTTATATTGAATCTATTGGGTATATTGCCCAGCTCTACTCTGATACTAACAGTTATTATCCCCAGCTTGTGCAAGAACGTGAACTGGATTTGTATCACCCGGCAATAGCATGGTTATTGGTGACAACTGAAGGCAGGTTTCCATATTCTCAGCAAAAGATTAATGTTACAATGTTATTTTAACAGATTACTACTTCTAGATACTTGTATTGGGCTGTATTGTAGATCACTTGATCCCCTATGCACTCCCCATTTTCCACCCACAAAGAGTTGAGCCATCATCACTTGTTGTAAACAACCAAAGATCACAGGTGGAGCAATGGGGGATTGTGGGGGGGGAGCAGTGAGAGCTGGCAGGTGTGGGTGGATCAGCTCAAGGGAAATGTATCTCAGGAGGGCATCCTGACCTCTGAGGACCAGTCATGTCGGTCGACCTGAGAAAAACAAGTGTAGTGGCTGCTAAGAGGTTTATTTGATTTTATTTTTAGGTGTGTTCACACTTAAAGAAAGGGCAGTGACATAACAGTGACCTCAACGGTGAGGAGGTGGTGAGATACATAGAAGGGTCATTAAACTTTGGTAATATGAGAGTCAAGTGTGGTTGCAATTTTTATTGCTTTTTTTTCCTTTGTCATAAATATGATGCAATAATTTTGCTCCTGTCGTCACCTGGGACCAAATGTGATGAATTAACGCACACATAAACCCCCATTTGTGATCATGCACATGTCAGTATTGTCTCAACTTACATACAGACATCAGTGTTGGCGAGGGTTGCACACACAAACAAACTGAAGCACACACACAAACGTGGACTCGAGAGACCACAATAGAAGGAGGAGAATTCTCAGGGCCTGTGGACGGGACAAGTTGGCATTATGTCTGCATGCTAGACGTGCTGCGTGTGTGTGTGCATTAGCCGCCCCCGCCTTAGTGGAGCACACACGGGCTGAGGATGCATTTGGGAGCATGAGTTCTGACCGAGGAGGAGTATGTCATGGTCTGTCAGAGAGCTGTGACCCTCATTGTTGACCTTTGCCTGCACAATAGCACATTGTTGGATCTGGTACACCTGTCAGGGATTTCCTCTTCCTGTTGTCCTGGCCACAGCTTTGACCACAAAGACCTAGGTAAGTAACATCATTAACTCCTGATCTGTATTGGTTTAATGACAGTGTCTTTCCTGATGTGCTTTGGTTTGAGCTGAATGTAAAGTGGGACTTCTGTGAGTAGCAACAATTGCTATTTTTTTTTCCATTTATTTTCCACGTGTGGTCAGAGCTGGCTGCTCAGGCGGCAGCCGTTAATATATTCCTAATGAGTTGTTGTGACCCCAGCACAACAGGGAGAAATGGGTGTATGACAACAAACCAAATTTTCATTGACTCCTCAATTTGCTCCAGAGGGCAGAACATCTGTAATGGATGCACCTTAAGGCTCATTAATGCCAGCTGATGCTGGTCTCATCACAAAGGCTTGTAATAAAAAGATAAAAAATGAAAGGGGGAAAAAAAATACCTTTCAGGATTATATGATATATGCCCGAGTGAATAACAAATTCCCTGTCTAGCCGTTTGTTGCCAGTGCAGTAAGGTTTTCTATGTAATCTTTTCAGATAAGTCTGAACATCAAAAAAGGAACATCTGACTTATTCATGAGGGTTAATTTACACATCTGTTGCAGACTTGAGCATCTGTTGCTTTAACACTAGTGGGCTTCACTTGCTTTAAAGGAACAATCCCTCTGTTTTATTTGTGTGGTACATTCAGTGGTTCTACTCTGGTTGAAAGGTTCTAGTCTCTCTAACAAATACTGAATTTTTTGAAACGACAACAGTGACGAAAAGAAAAATGTTTAGCTTTATAGTTTCAGCCTATGCAAACAATATTTAGATGGTAACATTGAAACAGTGACATTTGTTCAGATGTCAGATGATAAGCAATTAAAAATGGCTCATTTCAAAATACTAGTAAGTCAATCACAGTTTCCTAACAGTTATGCAATCTGCTCCAACATACCAGTATATTCATAACTAACATAAGAGATTGTTGAATCCTTATGCACTTGTAAGGGAATCAATAAAAGTATTCTTTCTTGGTTTGGTAAGCGGGTTGATTGACTTGGTGACACAAGGAGGATGCCGGACATCTGGTGTGTGAGGTTGTGAGTTTGAACTCGTTTAGATATCATCAGTCGAGGCTTTGCTGTGTTGAACGATCTGGCATCAGACCACCACCTGATATTCCCTCCCTTCCCTCAAATGCAACAGAGCCAATAAAAGTATTCAGACTTAGCTTGCCAAGTTGGGTTGACCCTCTTAATGACACAAGGAAGTTGTCATCAGTTGAGCTTCACTGCAGTGTTTGTTTCTGAGACAATCACAAGCTGTCGAGAGTTATTTAATGCTGAGTATTTGTGATTTATTTGTGGGAATAAGAAAGGCTTATCTTACCTTATTAAATAGTCAGATTTGTGATATTTCGTCAAGTGAGAGGAGTTTATATGCTATTTTTTTGGCCTAACCGTGCAGAGGACATCTGCATTTTTGGCATTGTCAATAGCAGCAGAGTGAAGTGGGAGGTGAAGGGGAGGAATATCCAGGTGGTGGTCTGATGCAGACCAACACGGTGAAGCCCAACTGATGACATCCAAACGGGTTTTGAACTCGCAACCTCCCCTGCCTGGAGTCTGGCATCCTACATCTGTCCCCAAGATTGTCAGTCAAGTAGGAATGCTTTTACTGACTCCACTACACATCGATATGAGATTCCGTGTTTGACTGAAAAACGCTTCTTTAGCTGTGTCAGCAGGTGCACAGAAAATAGAAAATATTCTTCATTGTTTCTTATTGGAGGTTGGGTCCCGGTTCACAGCGTGCATGTCACACCAATCCTGACCAAATCCACTGTCACCTTGCATCATCTTCAGCAGAAAAACTGAACGTACATCACAGTGCTACTGGCATCTACTACTGAGCTGTGGGGACATTACATGCCATTGCATGTTATGAAACCATTGATGCAAATTCTTTCTGCCACTTGGAAGCTAAAGACAAGCTGCTTCTCATAATGCTGGGAGGATGTGTAGGTTGGGGGTTGTAGAAAATACCTCCTTTCATGTGGTTTTTGTGCAACACTGAGGAGGCCACAAAGAAAATATGTAGCTGTGCTCAACATACAGCATAGACCCATGGCTGATGCAGAAACAAAAGGTGTTCTGCACATTGAAGAGGTGTAGTGTGAGACTGCAACTGAAATGCCTGATTTTCTGCTAATGCTTTCTACACTTGTAATTTAATCTCAACATTTTTTGTGTTGTATGTCAACAGTGAGAGTCCTCATTCAGGATTCCTTTCATGTAATTTCTTAAAAAAGACTCGGTTCAAGCTGCATTTTCTCAGTGTGTGGCTATTTGCCATGACTACAAATGGAAACATTTCTACATTTGAAGCAGATCTTGTAACTTTAGGGCCTGCCCTCCACTAGAAAACCACAAAAATGATGCTTTGCCTGTTGTGCCAATAATTTTGCTAGTTTGTGGCAGTGTGTTTATTTTTCATGCGTTGCACCCTTGCTGTCCAAATACCGATTGAGAGTGCACACACTTTACGCTTGAAAGAGGAGATTCATTATAAGGGGTGTGGCTGGGTGCATAGTTGGTATGTTGCGATTATGTTGCATTTTCTGGCAGTGAGTTTCTGACAAACAAAAAGCACAGCTAAAGCCAGTAGTGCATTATGAATCGCTTTTTAGGCAGCACATTTTAAAATTGTGTGTGTGTATGCACTGACACGGGCACACGAGGAAAGACTGACAAGCTACCTACAGGTACATCTCAAAAAAATTAGAGTATCATGAAAAAGTTCAATATTTTTTGTCACTCATTTCAGAAAGTGAAACCCATATATTATATAGATTCATTACACAGAGAGTGATATATTTCAGATGTTTATTTATTTTAATTTTGATGATTATGGCTTACAGCTGTAGCATCAACGTCTCTTCAAGCCAATCCAGAAGATCACTTTTCTTCATTCTACAGGAATTTCACTTTTCTTCATTTTAAAGCAACTCTCACTCAAAGCCTGGTCAAGAAGGCTGTGCCTTTCCCAGGACCCCAATGTAAACAACTCCCCTCTTGCAGAGATGGTAAGGATCAGAATTTGCTTTTAAAGGCTTAAGTGGACCATAAACTCTGGAGTCCAGATCCCAAGGTGGACAGTTCATGTTGATAGCATCCACCCTACAGGAAACTAATGCTCTTTAAAAAGTCATAAACTTTTATATGGCATCCCTTCTTCCCCTTGACAGATCCCAGAGACTTAAAGAAGTTACCTACAGCTCAACAGTACCTCCTAGTGGACATCTACGGAATGTGTTTCATTGTGTAATCTGACTAAACATTAAAGTTTCTCCTTCCAGCTATCATCTCCCCAGGATCTGAGGACACTGAAAATCATCCTTTTGATCACCGACCAGGGTTTGCAATAATTCATTAACCCTTGATTTAAATGTGAGTGCATGTATTAGAAACATGTATTAGGAATGTTTATGTTCATGAGTGTTAGTCAAATGAATGTTAATATTATTAGTAATGGTATACAGTGGGGTAAAAAAGTATTTAGTCAGCCACCAATTGTGCAAGTTCTCCCACTTAAAAGATGAGAGAGGTCTCCAATTTTCATCATAGGTATACCTCAACTATGAGAGACAAAATAAGAAAAAAAAAATCCAGAAAATCCCATTGAGGGATTTTTAATGAATTAATTGGTAAATTCCTCGGTAAAATAAGTATTTGGTCAATCCCAAAAGTTCATCTCAATACTTTGTTATATACCCTTTGTTGGCAATGACAGAGGTCAAACATTTTCTGTAAGTCTTCACAAGGTTTTCACACACTGTTGCTGGTATTTTGGCCCATTCCTCCATGCAGATCTCCTCTAGAGCAGTGATGTTTTGGGGCTGTCGCTGGGCAACACAGACTTTCAACTCCCTCCAAAGATTTTCTGTGGGGTTGAAATCTGGAGACTGGCTAGGCCACTCCAGGACCTTGAAATGCTTCTTACGAAGCCACTCCTTCGTTGCCCGGGTGGTGTGTTTGGGATCATTGTCATGCTGAAAGACCCAGCCACGTTTCATCTTCAATGCCCTTGTTGGTGGAAGGAGGTTTTCACTCAAAATCTCACGATACACGGTCCCATTCATTCTTTCCTTTACACGGATCAGTCGTCCTGGTGCCTTTGCAGAAAAACAGCCCCAAAGTATGATGTTTCCAACCCCATGCTTCACAGTAGGTATGGTGTTCTTTCTCCTCCAAACATGACAAGTTGAGTTTTTACCAAAAAGTTCTATTTTGGTTTCATCTGACCATATGACATTCTCCCAGTCCTCTTCTGGATCATCCAAATGCTCTCTAGCAAACTTCAGACTGGCCTGGACATTTACTGGCTTAAGCAAGGGGACACGTCTGGCACTGCAGGATTTGAGTCCCTGGTGGCGTAGTGTGTTTCTAATGTAGCCTTTGTTACTTTGGTCCCAGCTCTCTGCAGGTCATTCACTAGGTCCCCCCATGTGGTTCTGGGATTTTTGCTCACCGTTCTCGTGATAATTTTGACCCCACGGGGTGAGATCTTGCATGGAGCCCCAGATCGAGGGAGATTATCAGTGGTCTTGTATGTCTTCCATTTTCTAATAATTGCTCCAACAGTTGATTTCTTCACACCAAGCTGCTTACCTATTGCAGATTCAGTCTTCCCAGCCTGGTGCAGGTCTACAATTTTGTTTCTGGTGTCCTTTGACAGCTTTTTGGTCTTGGCCATAGTGGAGTTTGGAGTCTGACTGTTTGAGGTTGTGGACAGGTGTCTTTTATACTGATAACGAGTTCAAGCAGGTACCATTAATACAGGTAACGAGTGGAGGACAGAGGAGCCTCTTAAAGAAGAAATTACAGGTTTGTGAGAGCCAGAAATCTTGCTTGTTTGTAGGTGACCAAATACTTATTTTACTGAGGAATTTACCAATTAATTCATTAAAAATCCTTCAATGTGATTTTCTGGATTTTTTTTTCTCATTTTATCTCTCATAGTTGAGGTATACCTATGATGAAAATTGGAGACCTCTCTCATCTTTTAAGTGGGAGAACTTGCACAATTGGTGGCTGACTAAATACCTTTTTGCCCCACTGTAAATGCATGATCACTGAATATTAGCCGAGTCACTTAATTTAGTTAGATCTTATATTGAGCACCTAATTTCATAAGAACTGAATGGGTATTAATCCCTGTCCACTATAGGGCCTTTTCCACTAGCACGCTTTAGCGCGACACGGGATGGCTCAGCACGCTTTGTACGCTTTTCCACAAGCCCCAACACGGTTTAACAGCTGCGATTCTCAGCCCCGCTCCAGGGCAGGGTACAGCAGTGCTGAGCTGTGCCGTGTTGTGATGTTAACAGACTGGTCACCGCTGATTGGTCAGGTCGTAAGCGGCGCTGATTGGTCAGGTTGTAACCGCCCCTCTCCTCCTCCTCATCTACCAAATCTTCACGACCTTCTCAATAAAGTTTTTTAAAAAAAAAAAAAAAAAGAATCTTCACGACCGCCTTTACTCAGCCTGCAACCACTGTTGGCGGTTCCCTTTCAGTGTATTGCTGTGCTATTTTCATTTATTCTCTATCAAAAATGGCTTCGCGTAATAAGGGTGTTCCATGGACCAATAAGGAGGTGCAGTGTCTGCTCACTGCATTGTCAGACGAACGTATTCAGCGCGAGTTAGACAGAGCCGCCCGGAATGAAAAAATATACCGGGAGGTCTCGACATCGGAGTCCTTTAACGGTGAGTTTTAATTTTTTTTTTATTGTGCGTTTTTTCGCAAATATATTCGGTAAAACGCTCAGTTTATTTATGCAATAAAAAAGCTGTTCATTTGTGGATGGATCGCTGCTTTATTGCAGCACACTGTGGACTAAAGCTTTTATTGTAATTATTCATGTGAACAATACGCTGAAATAAGCTTATGTATTCTTGTTAAAAACTATTGTCTTTTCTGTATATATTGCACTTTCGTGCTGTATTTTATTGTGTGCACTTTCCTTGTAGAATCATCCCACGCGTCCGCCGCGACAGCCCACACGGATTATTCAACCGAGCCTTCCTGAACCAGAGCTGGCAGAGACGGCTTCATTCTACCGAGCCTCAGCACTCAGTGGTCGGCGTGTATAAAATGTCGATTAACCTTCATGTTGTGTTGCAAAGTTTTTTTTTATTTTAATATTTTGTATATAATAAAATGGAATTGTTTTGGAAAGTGTGGTTTGTCTGTTATAACACTGAATTATAAAACAGTATAATTACATAGAAATTCCATTGCCTAGTCTGATCAAAATGATGCTGAGGGTCAACCATTGTAAAGTTAATGTAATTTTTAACTAGACCAAAAAAGAAATCTTTTTGTAAGCTTTCTGTTCTTTTTATTGAAATATCATAAAAAATTAGCACCAAGTCAAAGGTACAAGTATATGTAAATTGAATGTTCTATCGGCATTCCAAATTCAGAGATTTACAATACTTTAGAAGGAGTGTAGCATCATCTAAACGGAAAATAATAATACTGTTGTTCCAAACGTTGACCTGAAGGTGAAAAACATGAATTTTTTTTAATTCAGTACATCCAAAATGCCCTAGGATGTGGTGTTGGACAGTGTGCCACCGTCTCATTATTTAATACGAATAAAAACAAGTTTCAGCTCATTATTTCTAGGTCATTTGGCAGTTAATTCAAAACAAAAGTGACGTGTTGTTGCAGCTTAATTATGAGATAAAATTAATTGTGAGATAAAACCACAGAGCCAGCAAGGCAATAATCCTTGGATCCTCCATTTTTTGTCTCGTGTAAATAAGGACTCAGTCCGGTGCGTAACATCACGGGAGTGTGGCCCCGCCTCGCTGAGAATCTGCCGCTGCCCCGCTTCTAAAACCTCCTAACACAAACCATCACAGCACAAGCACAACACTGTGCTAATGGAGACAGAAGCATTCCGAGCCGTACTGAAGTGAATTGAGCCGTACCGAGGTGTGCTGGGCTAGTGGAAAACAGGCTTATCATTCCTGATCACCATTCCCCTCTATCTTTCACGGGATAATGCCCTTTTCATTTGATTGGCTGTTCCCAAACAAAGCGATGTTTCCTCATTGGACAAAGTCCATTCAAACTTCTCTTTATGAAAGCTGGTTGGGCTGTCCTGCGACCGGCCCCGGTTTTATGACCCAACAGCGCGCTTCAGTTAAAATGCGCAGGAGCCGCCCTGCATGTTAGAAGATTAAAAGACAGAATAAGAGAGAAAGAAAGAAGAAGAAGAATAGAGATCTAGATCTAAAAGAAAAGTTTTGTTCACTTCTTCAAAGTTACTTGCAGTTTTCTTTGTCTAAATTGTTCTGTGAATTTTAAGAAACCTTTTCGTGTGTGAAGTTTGTCAAATCCTGTGTTAGTTTTCTCGTTTTTCGGCTTAACTGAGGAGAAATCATCCTTTTCTTACGAGCTCGCCTTAAAGAGAGTCAAACTCTCAAAATCCTTTTTTTTCTTCACCTCAGAAGCCATTCTTATCCTAGTTGAATGCTTTTCTTAGAGTTTCTGACCTTTCATGCAGTTAAAGTGGACCTTTAATTTTCCTATTTTAAAGTGAACAGAGATTGTGTTTTTGGATTTTTTTTTTTTTGGCCTCATCCACGCCTGACTGAGACGTCCTCCTTCAGTTTTTGGTCTATTCCGTGGCCAGAGACATCATCAATTCGAACTGGTTGCCAAGGACCCCACGCTTGCTCCGAGACAGCCTCCACTGCTGCCTGTTCACTGTCTGTCTGTGAGCCCCCAGGCCGAGTCTATTCTTCTTACGGTTGTGAGGAAGCATAGCAGCAGTCTTTCTCTCTGTGTCCCGACCTTAAAACCCAGCCGGCACCGACTCGCTGAACACGTGGACCTACAGCTGTTCATAAGTGAGACTCCCATTTTCCTATCTGCTTGGTTTAAACATGATGTCCTAAAATTTTTAATTACAATTGAACATAACCAGTATTTCATGGTACAGTTAGTCTCTCAGCCGTTTGACAAAGCTATAAACTGAAGGAAGATTCTTATTCATTTTTAAGTAACCACCTTTCATTTTTGTAGATTAATTCAGAATTTCATTTTTAGATAATCAGCTTATGAATTTTTCCTCATAAAATTGTGTTTTGTTTTGTTAGACATTTCAGCCTTCCATTACCGTTGAAACATAAAATCTAGTTTCTCCTTGGTTCCACAAAGGTTTAACTCTAGATTTTATGTTTAGGAATCCACTAACAGTTGATGTGATATTAGACATCTGTTTGTCATTTGAATCTGTTTATCCATCATTTGAATGCTATATCATGTAACCTGAATGAGTTTAATAAAAGGGTAAATGAGAGAAGTTGAAGCGTTTTCCTTTCGCATATATGTCTCCTAGATTACGTCAGGAAAAGAACTCCCTTAAATTTTGAGAGTGATCCATTAAGTAATTGAAGGTACGGACATTAATTGAAATTAAGTTAATAATACAAGTTGTTCTTTTAGAACTGGTGCCCCCTTTTTACGAGTGCTTTCCTATTTTATTTAGCGAATGTAGCGGTGACGGTTTAACTCTGTCCCCTCGCACACCCACTATTAAATAAAATAAATAATTCCTGTACCTTATTACACTGTATTTTATTAAATATCACTACACAGCCCATGAAAACTCCAAATTCAGTTTCTCAAAAAATTAGAATATTACATAAAATTAATTAAAAAAATAGTTTTTTAATACAAATGTGGACCAACTGAAAAGTATGTCCATGTACACAATACTTGGTCGGGGCTCCTTTTGGATTAATTACTGTATCAATGTGGCACGGCATGGAGGTGATCAGCCTGTGGTACTGCTGAGGTGTTATGAAGGTCCAGGTTGCTTTGATTTGAAAACATTCATTCATTCATTCATTCATGCATTCATTCATTCATCTTCTTCCACTTAATCCTTTTCGGGTCGTGGGGGGGCTGGAGCCTATCCCAACATCTTTGGGCGAGAGGCAGGGTACACCCTGGACAGATCGCCAGTCCATCGCAGGGCCAACACAGAGAGACAGACAACCATTCACTCTCACAGTCATACCTAAGGACAATTTAGAATCCCCAGTTTGATGCCAATTAACCTAACTTGCATGTTTTTGGCATGTGGGAGGAAACCAGAGAAATCCCGGCGTAAACCCATGCAGACACGGGAAAAACATGCAAACTCCACACAGATCACTGTTGGTCGGGGCCTGGGATCGAACCCAGGATCCCCCGGCCAAGGGTGAGTTGCTGTGCTGCCGCAGTGCTAACCACTCTGTCACCGCGCTGCCCTTGATTTGAAAACTATTTTTTAAAATTAATTTTATGTAATATTCTAATTTTTTGAGAAACTGAATTTGGGGTTTTCATGGGTTGTAAGCCATAATGATCAAAATTAAAATAAATAAACACTTGAAATATTTCACTCTCTGTGTAATGAATCTATATAATATATGGGTTTCACTTTCTGAAATGAGTGACAAAAAATATTGAACTTTTTCATGATATTCTAATTATTTGAGATGTACCTGTATTTTATTGTTATTTTAATTGTAAAAGTTATAATTCATTTTAATTTTCATATAATAAGGCACTGGATACTTGTATTTTCATTCACATTTTATGAAAAATGAGATGGTGGCGCGCAGGGTCGCAGCGGCCCCTCTTGGCATCAGCGAGTGTGAGAGTTTTGAGTGTTTTGATCATCCCAGACGTATATTCAGTAAAACCTACAACCGTGAGACCTTATTAAACATCAAGGTACTGCACGCTGCAAGAATCGCAGCACTCGGTTGTGACTTGGACATTCTACGCCAGCACGGAATTCTGGCGGAGGCCCCGCTAGAAGCTACCCGGAAGAGGAGGAAGCGTAAGCGAAGGGAACGCAAGCAAAAGCATGGACAAAGGGCCAGGATCCATGCTAGGCTAAAGGCTAACCCCTCCAGACCAGCGGTACCGTCGCTCATTCTCTCTAACGTCCGCTCCCTCGACAACAAGCTGGACGAGCTGCATCTGCTGAGAGAAACCCGGAGAGAGTGGAGGGACTGCTGTGTGCTTGCGTTCACGGAGACGTGGCTCCACGACAACATCCCTGACGAGGCCATTCAACTAGAGGGTACAATGGTGTTCCGAGCAGACAGAGGAATGGCGAGCTCCGGTAAGAGCCACGGAGGTGAGCTATGTATCTATGTTAATAAGAACTGGTGCGTTAACGCCACGTTAGTATCTAAACACTGCTCTCCGTTGGCGGAGTTCTTTATTGTTAATTGTCGGCCATTTTATCTGCCAAGGGAATTCAGCAATGTGTTTGTAGCGGCTGTTTACATAGCGCCGAGCACTAACACTAATGCTAAGAAGGCACTCGGGGAACTACACGATGCAATTAGTGAAATCCAAACTTCACATCCGGACAGTTTTGTAGTGGTTGCGGGGGATTTTAACCACACCAGCCTAAAGACTGTGCTCCCCAAGTTTAAACAATGTGTAGACTTTAAGACCAAAGGAGAGAATATGTTGGACTTGGTGTACACAAACACAGATGCATATAAGGCGATACCCCGCCCCCACCTCGGCCTTTCTGACAACATATCCGTGATGCTGGTGCCTGCCTACAAACCTTTATTGAAGCACAGCAGGCCAGCAGTGAAACAAATCAGAATTTGGCCAGAGAGTGCAACCTCTGCACTGAAAGACTGTTTTCTGCACACAGACTGGGAGGTCTTCAAAATAGCAGCCTCCCAGGAAGACAAGACAGATGTGGAGGAGTATACTGAAACGGTCACCAGCTACATCGCGAAGTGCACAGAGGATGTCACTACAGTGAAGACCATCACTATGCCGGGAAACCATAAGCCCTGGATGACCGCAGAGGTGCGCTCGCTGCTTACAGCCAGAGATGCAGCCTTCAGAGCGAAGGACAGGATCGCCCTCCGCTCAACCAGATCTGCGCTCTCAAAGGGAATTAAGACGGCGAAGCGCGCCTATGCGGAGAAAATCCAGGGAAACCTCTGTGACACTAGGAACACCAAGCAGATGTGGCAGGGAGTTCGGACACTGACGGGCTATAAGTCTAGGCAGGGGGTCGATGATGACGACGCTTCACTTCCAGACAGGCTCAACAACTTCTTTGCACGTTTTGAAGCATCAAACCCGACAATCAGAGGGAGGGCTGGCCCATCTCCACCATCGGTTGGACCAGCTTTTACCATCAACACAGCGGACACACGGAGGACCCTAACCAGAGTCAACCCACGTAAAGCTGCAGGTCCGGACAACATCCCGGGACGTGTGCTTCGAGACTGCGCGAGCGAGTTGGCGGATGTTCTGACTGACATTTATAACATCTCCCTCAGTCAGGCCATCGTTCCCAGATGCTTCAAGACCTCTATCATTGTACCGGTGGCAAAGAAACCAGTTGTGTCTTGTCTGAATGACTATCATCCTGTTGCACTGACACCAATTGTGATGAAGTGTTTTGAACGGCTTGTCAAACCACACATTACAGCCTGCCTCCCTGCATTACACGACCCGCTCCAGTTTGCATATCGTTCAAACCGCTCCACGGAGGATGCTATAGTCACCACCCTGCACTCTGTCATCACCCACCTGGATCAGAAAGACACCTACGCCAGACTCCAGTACATTGATTTCAGTTCAGCATTCAACACCATTATTCCCCAGAGACTGATGGAGAAATTACTCTTTCTTGGTCTGAACACTGCCACATGTCTCTGGATCCTGGATTTCCTGACTGAGAGACCTCAGTCTGTCCGGGTTGGAAACAACATCTCCAACTCTATCACGCTGAGCACCGGATCCCCTCAAGGTTGCGTACTCAGTCCACTGTTGTTTACACTTCTAACACATGACTGTGTATCCAGACACGAGGGGAACCAGATTATTCAGTTTGCAGACGACACCACGGTGGTGGGACTTATTCAGAGGGATGAGGAATCAATGTACAGGGAAGAAGTTAGAGACCTGGAGGGCTGGTGCAGGGAGAACAATCTGGTGCTCAACGTAGACAAAATGAAGGAGATGATTATCGACTTCCGGCGGTCACAGTCTGAACACGTCCCTCTCAGCATCGGCGGCCGTTTAGTGGAGAGAGTGGAGAACATCAAGTTCCTTGGAGTGCAGATCTTGCAGGACCTGACCTGGAGCAAGAATTCCTTGGGGATCAGGAAGCGGGCCCAGCAGAGACTGCACTTCTTGAGGAAACTCAAACAGGCCTCTCTCCCCATCTGCATCCTCAGGACCTTCTACAGAGGTGTGGTGGAGAGTGTTCTGACGTACTGCATTGCTACATGGTACTCCAGCTGCAGTATGTCAGACAAAAAAGCCCTGCAGAGGATAGTTAAGGGAGCTGAGAGGGTAATTGGAGTCTCCCTCCCCTCTGTCCAAGAACTTTTTCAGAACCGTTGTAGGAGCAGGGCACTGAACATTGTCAAGGACCGTTCTCACCCTCTGCATAAACACTTTGAACTTCTGCCATCTGGCAAACGATTCCGGAGCATCAGAGGCAGAACCACCAGGACGATTAACAGCTTCCTTCCACAAGCTGTTAGGATGCTGAACAGTTGATCCAGAAATCTCTCGTATACACTACTGCACCTACGGACATTATGTACATTATTTGTATATTATAATTAGTTAGTTTTTCAAGTATGTCTCAGGGATGCCTAAATGGATGTGGTGGGTGGGGGGTGAAGATAGTGTGTGTGGTGTGTCTTAAATCATGTTCTTTTACTTATATGGATGCCAAGTGAAACGCAATTTCATCTTGCCTGCACTAAGTTGTATGTACAGCAATATGACAATAAAGGTGATTTGATTTGATTTTGATTTGAATCACAACTTACAGGAGGAGTAAAGCCTATAGATAGCGCTATATTTATTTATTGATTGATTGAGAATGAAATGAACAAAGGACTGCGTGTGTCACTTTTCATCTTTAGGTGCAAGATGCAAGAGCTGGAGGTTCAGTGGGGTGCAGTCGCTGGTGAACATACAGGACAGTTTCTGGTTCAGTTCTGAGCTTTAAATAAACTTCAGACCTACAGGTGCATCTGAAAGTATCTCACAACGCTTCACTTTTTCACATTTTATGTTACAGGCCTTAATCTCCAAATGAATAAATTCATTATTTCCTCAAATTCTACACACAACACCCCCATAATGACAACATCAAATTTTTTTTTTTGCAAATTTATTAAAAATAAAAAACTAAGAAATCACATGTACATACAGTGTTTCCTCGGGCTTAAAGACCTGTCATGGTGGGCAACATATTTTTCTGGGGTTGGGGGGGGCACAGTAACTTTGCATATGGGAACTTACCATTTGAAGTATCAAACACACCAAGACTTGAATGTTGGGGAAAATTGGGCCAGTTGGGGTCCCACCCAGACGTCTTGTGTTTGGGACTTTTTACTGGTGTCATCCTTCTCTCCTTCCTCTGCTCTCACCTCTCCTGACCCCTCTGCCTGAACACTTTCCTCTCCTTGGTCTCCTCTCTTCTGTCTCTTCTTGCCCCTCTCGGAGCTCTGTCTAATTCAGGTTTTCCTCTCTGTCTATGGTGGTATACAAACAGGTTAGAAAATATCAAGTGTCATGTTTTGCCCTGCAAGATTTTTTTTTGTCATGGTTTACATAAATGACAGAAAATAGTTGTATTTTTTGTATTTTTTATTCTAGTGTTTCCTTTTTTCCCCACTGAGAGAGTAGGGAAGGGAAAAAACATTCATTAATAGTAATTTTTTTTTTCATTTGATTTGTATACTTTATTGATCCCCAGAGGGAAAATTGAGGGCATTCCACCTGGATGGATGAAGCAGCCACGTATGGCGCTATCCTTAACCATTCACACACACATTCACACCTAGGGCCACTTTAGAATTTCGCATGCATACTTAAAAAAATATGACTGAGTGGGGTATAGTAGCCAGAAATTTTAAGGCTCCAGCCCCCCCGTGACCCGAAAAGGATTAAGCGGAAGAAGATGGATGATGGATGGATGTAAAAGTAGACAATCCAAAAATTCTAGTTAAGTTAAGGGTACAAAGAGCATCCAGCTAAAAACATAAGTAATGGACTTCAGTCATGAAGGTTGAGGTTGTTTCCTCCAAATTTATAACAATGGTTTGATAGTTTTCTACCTTTCTCTGTAAATTCATATAAATTTGAAATCATTTTCCCTCAAATTTGTAATTTCCTCTGGGTAAAATGTGACATTTTTCTTTTACATTTAAGAGGTTTATGATAAATCTGTGGGTTTATTTTATGCCTAATTTTTTGTCTTTTTTAAAAAAAAATAAAAGTACTGGGGTTTTTAAAATAAATTTGAAAACATACTGTGGTATTTTTGTAAACTTATTTCCTTATAACAATTACATTTTTGACCCATAATTTTGCAGAGCCAGACAGAACTAAAATTTAACTCTGATGTCAAAGAAAAAAAAATAAATAAAATTGTATTTAATGAAATAAATTAGCTTAAATGACCAAAGATGTAGTTATTTCTGTTATAATATTTCTATCATTTATAGTTTTTTTTAGAAATCTCCTCACCACCAAAAACAGCAGGAATAACCTCCATTATTTTGAAATCCAAATGCTGGCACGTTTAGTTTGTCTGAAGGCAGCTGACGGATTAAAGTCATTGACTTCATGAATTTTGGTCATCTTAACTTACCAGGTACATAAGAATTAACATAAATTAGTTAATATTAACTAAGGTAAAGGTAAAAACATCTTTTTTATTCTTGTCTGATATAAGAAAAACAAAAAACTAATAATTAAAAAGAAGACAAAATGAACCTACTCGAGCTCCGAACCACACCTTTTAACTAAGCGACTTTTCCATTATTGCTCCTGTTACTAGCGGGTTAAAACCATGACAAATGCCTCCAGTGCTTACATACCTCTTCTGCTTTTTTCCCCCCATGTTTAAAGTACTTTAATAATAACCTCATGTTTCTCTTGGACAGTGACGCTAGTGAGACATTCTACCTGCCGACTGGAGTGGTCACGCAGGTGGGGCGCTTCTGAACTCCGGCGGATGACGGTCATGCATAGTTGTTGGTTAGCGCGTTTCGGACCGTCATTCCGTCATATTTATCTCTTACATTTATATTTCCTCTTAGTAGTCATCGTCGTCGTCAATCCGGCTCCAGGCTTGTGTCCGAGGCATTGGTTTCATCCCTAGTTTTTCCAGGACGTTGCCATCTGTGATCAGATGTCCGATGGCGGATGTGGCTCTGAAGGGCCCAGCCTATGATATATCTGTCCGTGGACAGAGTCACATTTTATTGTGGGTGGGGGACGTGGTTGGTTTTGTTTTTTCTTGTCTTCGTTTGTGTTTATCAATCATCCGTTGTTTTCGTTGCCTCTCAAATGAGTCTGTGCCTCCCAAGTCCATTCTGTCGCCAGGGCTGCTCTGGTCCGGTGGCTAGTTGTGCCCAAGATCTTTTGTCTATGTTGGCTTGCTTCAGGGAACATTTTAGCTGGTCCTTGTAGCGCAGTTTTGGCCTACCATGTAGTCTTTTTCCTGTCTCAAGCTCCCCCTGGAGCATGATTCGTGGTAGTCTGGTGGGGTCCATCCGTACGACATGTCCTGTCCATCGAAGGCGGTGCTGCAAGATGGTAGCTTCCACACTAGGCAGCAGAGCACGCTTGAGAATCTCATTGTTTGAAATTTCCTCTTAGAGTAGTGGCATAAATACACAGCATGCCCGTTTACGGCGTCTGTAAAGTGTCAAGTCGCATTGGGGGCGTCGCATCAAAGCGTTATCCTGTCTGCTTTTGTTTGTATTTATTAACTTCATTTTTAACTCTATCTCTTTTTACTAATATTAGCTTTTTTCCTAGTGTTAGCTTAGTGTTGGCCTAGCAGAAAGCCCAATTGGCACACAGGTGAATCAGACCCCGGGCAGGGCTGCTTTCACCAGGCTAGGCTAACCTGTTTTTAGCTGTTTTTAGCTAGTTAGCTATCCACTTTTCGTCGGACATCATGACTCCATCCCCAACGTGTGTCAGCCGTTTGTTCCTCCTTAAGAAGGTTTCTGAGTTGAAAGTGAGACTCTCCAACCTCTATAAGATTTGGGAGGCTGAAGACCACCTAGACACTATAATTCTCGGGAAAATATCGGTCCCTGGCAACTGTCTCTCAGCTAGCAGAGACGGCTACTTACCTGGGTGATTCAGCACATCGCCATCCACTTCCACCCCTGCTCCGGTCTCTTCAGCTGTCCAGGACCCCAGCAATAAACCCTGGACCTTGGTTGAACCAACTAGCAAGCATCGGCGGTTGACTAGACACGGTCATGCTTCCTCTCTCCCCTTGCTACTGGAAAACAGATTCGACATCCTTTCCCTGGAAGATTTTCCCCACCTAGAATTCGATCATCCTCCCATGGCCACCCCTCCTCCTCCTCCCCCTCCTTCAGCAGCGGCCCAAACCCGCAAGCCCCGGATTAAAACCATTTTAGGTGTGCCAAACTATACACCAGCTCCAAAAAGTAGAGAGCGCATCACCCCGCCATCACAACAACATCACCGGCAAAATTATCCCCATTTCAGAAACCACCAGCAAGGCCCCCCCAGACAACGTTGGTAACTGGTGACTCAATTATGAGGAACATCAGAAGCAGGTACTGTGTCACAAATTTTTTTTCCTAGGGCTAAAGTGTCAGACATCAGGGCTCTTATCCCTGACCTGTTAAATGAATACTCCCACGCTAAAACTGTCATTGTGCATGTTGGATGCAACAACATCCCAGATGATGCGTCGGAAATTTTAAAGAGTGACTTTAAGAGCCTTCTGTCCACTCTTATGAACTGTGGCAGAGACGTGTATTTATTTCAGGGACCCTAGCCCCTTTTAGACGAGGTTGCAATTATTTTAGCAGAACTCTCAGTCTTAATACCTGGTTGTGTTCTACATGTCCTACTTTTAACATTGGTTTTGTAGACAATTTCAACCTGTTTTGGAACTGCCCATTGTTTATGAGGCCAGATGGCATCCATCCAAGTAGACTTGGTGCATGTGTTTTAAGGGACAATCTGTTCTGTTCCATTCAGCATTTTTTAGTACAGTGACTGAATTTTGGTGTGTTAACTCACCCCAAAGTTCCTGGGTCTGCCAACCAGCCCTTCTTTGTTTCCACTTCTCATATTAATCCTATTAATCCAAATAATCCTCATTGTTTAGACCAGCCTTCAGTTTATAACCCCATTGTGTCTGTGTCCTGTTACCCAAAATATTATAACCCAAGACAAATTCAACATAACTTGATAAATTCACGCCTTTCAGCAGCTCCTCCTCATTCACCACCCCTCAACTTAGCCCCTGTCTTCCCCCTCAGAGAACCCTTGTCTACTCCCCCCACAGTTAATAAAAATATAATGTATAAACATCCTAAAGTGATTAAACAAAAAGATGGTAAAACTCAAATTAAACATCACGTTCTAAATTTAATGATTCGGCCTCTCTTCTTCCTCCTCATAATTTAAAAATTAAATGCGGTCTGTTAAATATTAGGTCTCTAACTCCCAAGTCTCTACTAGTTCATGATCTATTAATTGATCATCAGATTGATTTAATATCCCTTACAGAGACTTGGTTAGGGCAAGATGATTATGTTGGTTTAAATGAATCAGCTCCCTCTGGTTATCTAAACTATCATAATCCTAGAAGTTCTGGTCGTGGAGGTGGAGTAGCGGCAATTTACCATTCTAAATTACTAGTTATTATAAAACAAAAAACCTGTTTCAATTCCTTTGAGGGCCTGGTCCTCACTATGAGGCATGTTAGCAATCTTAGCGTAAACCCAATTTTCTTTGCTGTAGTCTACCGTCCTCCCTCAGCCTACTCAGAGTTTTTATCCGATTTTGCTGAATTTTTAGCCGATTTAGTGCTGAAATCAGATAGAATAATTATAGTAGGGGATTTTAATATACATGTTGATGTAGATAGTGACTGTCTTAATAAGGTATTCAATTCAATATTAGACTCAATGGAGTTTTCCCAGAAAGTAGAAAATTCTACCCATTATCTCCACCACACATTGGACCTTGTTCTAACTTATGGTATCGAAATTGAAAATCTGACAGTGTCTCCTCATAATCCTGTACTGTCAGACCATTGTCTGTTAACCTTTGATTTCACTATTTCTGATTATTTGACTCCCAAAGAAAAATATTACTACAGCAGATATCTTTCAGATGATGATGTTTCCAAATTTTTGCAGATTGTTTCCTCTATACCACGTGTCAACACAACGGAAATAATAGATGGAGAGCTTGCTCCTTTTGTAATTGATAGCATGGTAGATAGTGTTACAGCCTCTCTGCATCAGACTCTAGACTTGGTGGCCCCTTTAAAAAAGAAAAAGTCTAATCAGAGATTTTTAACCCCTTGGTTTAACACAGAAACTCGTAGCTTAAAACAGAAGACTCGTCAGTTAGAAAGAAAATGGCGTTCCACTAATTTTGATGAATTCTATTTAGTGTGGACAAATCATCTCCTAATTTATAAAAAATGTCTTAGAAAAGCTAGAACAAGTTACTACTCTGCATTAATAGAAGAGAATAAGAATAATCCCAGGTTTCTTTTCAACACTGTAGCCAGGCTGACAAAGAGTCAGGGCTCTGTCAATCCTCGCATCCCCCTAGAGCTTACTAGTCAAGACTTTTTGAACTTTTTCAATCATAAAATTTTATCTATTAGAGATAAAATCAATCAGATTATTCCCTCCGTAAACTCAAGTACAGCAACTGCTACAACTCCTTCAATAGATATCTGTTTGGATAAGTTTACTCCAGTTGACCTTTTAGAGTGAGATAAAATAATCTCCTCATCCAAGCCTTCAACTTGTCTTTTAGACCCTATTCTTACCAGCTTATTTAAAAAAAGTCTTCCCATTTATTGGTAGCCATATTCTTCAAATAATCAATTCTTCTTTAACCTTAGGTCATGTACTGCAGGCTTTTAAAATTGCTGTAATTAAACTCTTACTTAAAAAGCCAACGCTCGATCCAGGAGTTTTAGCTAACTATCAACCAATCTCTAATCTGCCTTTCATTTCAAAAATCTTAGAGTTGTTGCTACACAATTATTTGACCACTTACAGGGAAATGGTTTATTTGAAGAGTTTCAATCTGGGTTCAGAATTCATTATAGTACTGAAACAGCCTAGTGAAGGTCACTAATGACCTTCTTATCACATCTGATAATGGACTCATTTCTGTACTTGTCCATTTAGATCTTAGTGCAGCCTTTGATACTATCGATCATGATATTCTACTTGATAGATTAGAACACTTTGTCGGACTAAATGGTACTTCACTGCAGTGGTTTAGATCTTATTTGTCCGATAGACTTCAGTTTGTTCATATCAATAATGAGTTTTCTTTCAACTCTAAGCTCAGTCATGGAGTTCCACAGGGATCTGTGTTTGGCCCTACTCTTTTTATTTTACATATGCTTCCGTTAGGTAACATCATTAGAAAGCACTGTATACATTTTCATTGTTACGCAGATGACACACAATTCTACCTGTCGGTGAAGCCCAATGATTGTAATCAATTAGCCAAGTTAGATGCCTGTCTTAAGGAAATCAAAGCTTGGATGACTTGTAATTTTCTGCTATTAAACCCAGATAAGACTGAAGTCATCCTTGTTGGTCCCAAAAACCTTAGAAATACCTTTCCAAATTGAACTCTTAATTTGGATGCGGCTACTCTTACTCTGAATAGTTCTGTGAGGAACCTTGGAGTTATTTTGATCAAGATCTGTTTTTTAATTCACATATTAAATTTGTTTCTAAGACTGCCTTCTATCATTTGCGTAATATTGCCAAGATTAGGAGCATCTTGTCTCTGAGTGATGCCGAGAAATTGATCCATGCTTTTTGTTAGCTCTAGATTAGATTATTGTAACTCGTTATTATCAGGTTGTCCTAAAATATCTTTAAAAAGTCTTCAGTTGATCCAAAATGCTGCAGCAAGAGTTTTAAAAGGCACTAGAAAGAGAGATCATATCTCTCCGGTTCTGGCCTCCCTTCATTGGCTTCCCATAGAGTTTAGAATTAAGTTTAAAATCCTTCTTCTCACTTACAAAGCTCTTAATAATCAGGCCCCCTCTTATATAAAAGATCTGATATTACCCTATCATCCTAACAGAGCACTATACTCCCAAAATGCTGGATTACTTGTAATACCTAGAATTTCCAAAAGTACAATGGGAGGCAGAGCCTTCTGCTATCAAGCTCCCTTCCTGAGGAACCAGTATCCAATTTGGGTTTGGGAGTCAGACTCAATATCTGTTTTTAAGAATAGGGTAAAAACCTTTCTCTTCAATATGGCCTACGATTAGGGAATGATCCTGTGTCTTTTAACCCTCCTTTTGTTTTGCTGTTAATAGATTTAGATTGCTGGGTGACCTCTAATAATGTACTCGGCTTCTCTCTGTTAATGTTTGCTCTCTACATGTCTGTTCTTTTCATCTTCTCTATCCCCTCACCCCCCCAGCCAGTCGCAGCAGATGACTGCCTCTCCCTGAGCCTGGTTCTGCTAGAGGTTTCTTCCTGTTAAAAGGGAGTTTTTCCTCTCCACCGTCGCCTAGTGCTTGCTCACAGGGGATCACCTGATTGCTGGGGTCTTTCTGCAATTGTGGGGTTTCCCCTACATTTGAAAGTGCTATGAGATGACTTTTGATGTGATATGTCGTTTTATAAATAAAGTTGAATTGAATTAAATTGAGATCGGTCTTGGCCTTGAGACCGGCCTCGAGACCAGTTTTTCAAGGTCTCGGTCTCATCTCTGAGTCATTTTCATTCAGTCTCGTCTTGGACTGGCGCGGTGGCGGAGTGGTTAGCACTGCGGCAGCACAGCAACTCACCCTTGGCCAGGGGATTCTGGTTTCGATCCCAGCCCCCGACCAACAGTGATCTGTGTGGAGTTTGCATGTTCTCCCCGTGTCTGCGTGGGTTTACTCCGGGATTTCTCCGATTTCCTCCCACATGCCAAAAACATGCAAGTTAGGTTAATTGGCATCAAACTGGGGATTCTAAATTGTCCTTAGGTATGACTGTGAGAGTGAATGGTTGTCTGTCTCTCTGTGTTGGCCCTGCAATGGACAGGCGATCTGTCCAGGGTGTACCCTGCCTCTCGCCCAAAGATGCTGGGATAGGCTCCAGCCCCCCCGCGACCCGAAAAGGATTAAGCGGAAGAAGATTAATGAATGAATGAATGAATGAATGAATGAATTAAATTGAAAATTGAATAAATTAAAGCGTGGCAGGCCGCCACCTGGAAATCTTACCAGAGGAAACCCTGGCATAAGTATTCACAGCCTTTGCTCAATACTTTGTTAATGCTCCTTTGGCAAGCAATTACAGCCTCAAGTCTTTTTCAGTATGATGCCACAAGCTTGGCACACCTGTCTTTGGCCAGTTTCACCCATTCCTCTTTGCAGCACCTCTCAAGCTCCATCAGGTTGGATGGGAAGCATCAGTGCACAGCCATTTTCAGATCTCTCCAGAGAGGTTCAATTGGATTCAAGTCTGGGCTCTGGCTTGGCCACTCAAGGGTATTCACAGAGTTGTCCTGAAGCCACTCCTTTGATATCTTGGCTGTGTGCTTAGGGTCATTGTCCTGCTGAAAGATGAACCGTCACCCCAGTCTGAGATCAAGAGCGCTCTGAAGCAGGTTTTCATCCAGGATGTCTCTGTACATTGCTATATTCATCTTTCCCTTTTTCCTGACTAGTCTCCCAGTTCCTGCCGCTGAAAAACATCCCCACAGCATGATGCTGCCACCACCATGCTTCACTGTAAGGATGGTATTTGCCTGGTGATGAGCGGTGCCTGGTTTCCCCCAAACATGATGCCTGGCATTCACGCCAAAGAGTTCAATCTTGTCTCATCAGACCAGAGAATTTTGTTTCTCATGGTCTGAGAATCCTTCAGGTGCTTTTTGGCAAACTCCAGGCAGGCTGCCATGTGCCTTTTACTAAGGAGTGGCTTCCGTCTGGCCACTCTACCATACAGGCCTGATTGGTGGATTGCTGCAGAGATGGTTGTCCTTCTGGAAGCTTCTCCTCTCTCCATAGAGGAATGCTGGAGCTCTGACGGAGTGACCATTGGGTTCTTCATATCATCCAGTTTGCAGATAACACGACAGTGATGGGCCTCATCGCCAACAACGAGGAGGCCAACTACAGAAATGAGGTGAACCAACTGGCCCAGTGGTGTCAAGACAATAATCTCTTCCTGAACGTGGGAAAAACCAAGGAGATTGTGGTTGACTTCAGGAGGGGACACACACACAGCATCCTCCTCTGATCATCGATGGAGCAGCTGTGGAGAGGGTGAACAGCACCAAGTTCATGCGGGTGCACATCTGTGAGGACCTCTCCTGGTCCAACAACACCACATCACTGGCCAAGAAGGCTCAAACTCGCCTCCATTTCCTCTGCAAACTGAGAAGAGCACGAATCCCACCCCCCATCATGTGCTCATCTACCGGGGCACCATTGAGAGCATCCTCATCATATGGTATGGAAACTGCACCACCTCCTGCTGAAAGACACTACAATGCACAGTGAAAACTACCAGCAAGATCATCAGTGCCCCTTTGCCCCCCGTCTCAGATATCTACCTCACCCGCCTCACCTGCAGAGCCATCAACATTGCAGGCGACACCTCCCACCCCTCCCACTCCCTCTTCAGCCCCCTGCCTGTTATTTCCATAATCTGTATTCCAATAACGAGGCTGGAGGTGCAATAGAACTCAACTTTATTGTATGACTCACAAACACAAGGTGCTCCCGTACAGGCAGAGGTAAAGGTCAAAAGAGACCGAGCCTCTTCCGCATCAGCCTTTTATACTCAGGGTGGTGGCATAACCGGAAAGGTGGAGCCACCACCCTTATCACACAATAATACAACATTTTAATATATACCCCCCCCCCCCCCTTTAGAAAAGTCCAAAACACATACATACTGATTAGGCCCTCCCAAATCTAGTACCCTAGTCATGCTCTAATGACAAACAAATAAAATAAGCCTATCCATGCACACAAATGACTAAAACTAGAGGGGGACAGGTGGACTGCCATCCCACCTCCACATGGCCAGATGGATTATTCTGCCATTTCTGATGATAACAGTCCATAAAATAAAAGAATGCTGTGTTCCTATTGTAAAACAAAGCAATCCCATAAACTTATATACATAAAGAAGAAAATCCAAATTCACAAGCAAACAATCAATCAATCAGTTAACATCGAGCTCGACTCGACTTCCCATGTCCACGATGTCTCAACAGGGCCACCTCATCGGGCAGTGCCACACTGGCAACCCTCAGCGAAGCCTGACTCAGCCTGCAGTGTTCCTGTGTGGCACGTCTGTTTCCCATGCCAGCTGGTCCTGCCCCGATCTCTTTCATTTTGAACGCTGGCGTAGCCGTTGCAGCCCCATGGTTTTCGGTATCTCCAGGCCGAACCCTGGAATCAGAGGGGGTCATCTTCACAGCCTCACCCGCCATTACGGGCATTCCACCATGCCGCCCAGTTCCCTCACCTAGGGAAACATGGGCTCTGGCACCGGAACCATGCCCTGATGGCCCTGGGTGGTAATTGTCCTGTCTGTCTCCCAGAATACTAGGCCATGTGTTGTCCCAAACCACATCGTCAACTACTCGCGGAACCGGCCGGTCCCACAAACCACAGCCTGACCATTCCTCTCCACTGCTGCTGGTAATTGAGAAGCCCAGTCCATAAAACGGATTGCAGCCCATCACATTCGACCCACTCACGGTCACCATGAGCTGTATGTTGGACACCACCGCTGTCTTGTACCTCACCGTCAGCTCCAGTGAACCCCTGATGGACAGCCTATTACCGCCATACCCACAAAATGGTGTCGACAGACCTCTCACATGATGGTAGGGGAAAAAACTCTTCACAGTAGACCAGTTCAGCACGGACCTCACCGCTCCCGTGTCCACCAACAACGGCACGTCCTCACCATCCAACGTAACTGTTAAATATGTACGGCCTTCTGTGCTCGGGGATACGGTGGGAATAACTGTAGGAGTCTTGGCGGGAGAATCCACTTCACGTTGTTGCTCCCCTCGCTCAAACTTTTTACAGACCTTGGCGAAATGATTTAGAACCCTACACTTGCCACAGCATTTGCCTTTTGCTGGACACTCTGTCGCGTTGTATCGGTGCTTGGTAGACCCGCAGCCAAAACACGCTGGCGAATCCTGGGTGGACCTAATTCTTATAGCGGTACCGTATTCTTCCCTGTCTTCCACACAGTCATCGCTATCCGGGTCTACAGCCTGTGCAGCTGATTGTGAGTCGGGTTGCCCCAACACTGTTCTCTCACCAAGGTCCCATAACAGTTTATCCACTGCTTCGAACTGCTGGACTATCTCCACCACTTTGGCCAATGTCAGTTCACCGGAATGGGTAAGGAGTCTTGACCGTGCTGCTGCACACGTGTGCTCCGCCAACTGATCGTGGACCATTTCTTCCTCTAAAGTCCCAAACTGGCAACACCCAGCCAGTTGGCGCAGGTCAGCAACATAGCGCTGCACCGACTCTCCAGCCCGCTGGTGGCGCTGTTGGAACTGGATCCTCTGGACTATGACATTCTCAGGGGCGTGAAAGTAGCACGCCATTAGCCCAAACACGTCCTCAAAACTGTCGCTCACTCCCAATGTGCTAAGAATGCGCTGTCCCTCCATGCCAAGATTATGGACCAATATTGCTTGCGCACGCAATTTCTCCAACTCACCGAGGTTCAATGCCACCAGATAATTCTCAGATGCGGCAAACCACCTCTCCCACGGCACCGGTGGCTCACCAGGAAGCTCCAGAAATGGTCAAATGGCCGAAATACCTTTATCCATACTTTTATACTCGCCACCAAATGTTATGTCCATGATCTGTATTCCAATAACGAGGCCGGAGGTGCAATAGAACTCAACTTTATTGTATGACTCACAGACACAAGACACTCCCGTACAGGCAGAGGCAAAGGTCAAAAGAGACCGTGCCTCTTCCGCATCAGCCTTTTATACTCAGGGTGGTGGTGGAACTGGAAAGGTGGAGCCACCACCCTCATCACACCACCCTCATCACACAATAATACAACATTTTTAATATATAACACTGCCCTCGGGGAAAAGGTACCGGAGCCTCTGGGCTGCTAAACAGCTTTGTTCACCAGGCCATCAGGAACCTGAACTCTGTCCACTCCCCCCCCACTTCCCCCACCCCGGACCATAACGCACTCACCCACACAATAACTACCTCAGCTGTTGGCACAGAAAGACTGGCACACCAACAGTAATACATCTGCTGCTGTATGTCTCTGCACCTTATTGCAACCATTTGCACAAATGCCATACCTGCTGCTTTCTGTTATTGCAAATATTGTGCAATCCAATCTGTCACTGTCTGCACCTACACTATCACATTGACCTTGCAACTACGAGTATTACTGCTCTACCTTTTCTGTGTATACGATTGCTGGGTTTTATCATTTATCTTTATTTGCACTATGAGATGTCTGGGTTTTATCTTTTACCATTATTTGCACTATGCGTAGCATTACTGTACATAGACTGCTGTTGTTTTTCCATCCTTATTCCTTTTTTTTTTATAGTGCGCACACCACTGAAGAGAGAGAAATGGCATTTCAATTCTCCTGTATGTCCAGTACATGTAGTAGTATTGACAAATCTTGACATCTTGAATCTTCTTGGTCACCTCCCTGACTAAGGCCCTTCTTCCCCGATCGCTCAATTTAGACAGACAGCCAGCTCTAGGAGGAGTCCTGGTGGTTCAGAACTTGCATTTACGGATGATGGGGGCCACTGTGCTCATTGGGACCTTCAAAGCAACAGAAATTTTTTTGTACCCTTCCCCAGATTTGTGCCTCAAGACAATCCTGTCTCTGAGGTCTGCAGACAATTACTTTGACTTCATGCTTGGTTTATGCTCTGACATGCACTGTCAACTGTGGGACCTTTATATAGACAGGTGTGTGCCTTTCCAAATCATGTCCAGTCAACTGAATTTACCACAGGTGGACTCCAGTTCAGTTGTAGAAACATCTCAAGGATGATCAGTGGAAACAGGATCCACCTGAGTTCAATTTTGAGCTTCATGGCAAAGGCTGTGAATACTTATGTACATGTGATTTCTTAGTTTTTTATTACCTCTGCCAAGGGAGTCGGTAATGTTTTCAGTGGCATTGGTTTGTCTTTTACCAACATAACTCAAAAAGTTATGAACAGATTTTGATGAAATTTTCAGGAAAGGTGTGTAATGGCAAGGGGAACAGATGATTAGTTTTTGGTGATGATCTAAGAGTGCATACCTCCACCAAGGGCTTTATTTGTTTTTGTGCAGCAGGATTACACAAAAACTACTGGATGGATTTGGATGAAATTTTCACCAGAGGTGGTTCTTGGGCTACAGAGAAACCATTACATTTTGGTGATGATCTGAGAATGCATACCTCCACCAAGGCTGTTATCTTCTCACAGAGTGTTGGCAACAATACTCCAAAGTTACTGGATGGATTTGGATGAAATTTTCGCTAGAGGTGGTTCTTGGGCTGCAGATGAACCCATTATATTTTGGTGATGATCTGAGAATGCATACCTCTGCCAAGGTTGTTATCTTCTCACAGAGTGTTGGCAACAATACTCCAAAGTTACTAGATGGATTTGGATGAAATTTTCGCCAGAGGTGGTTCTTGGGCTGCAGATGAACCCATTACATTTTGGTGAGGATATGAGAATGCATACCTCCACCAAGGCTGTTATCTTCTCACAGAGTGTTGGCAACAATACTCCAAAGTTACTGGATGGATTTGGATGAAATTTTCGCTAGAGGTGGTTCTTGGGCTGCAGATGAACCCATTATATTTTGGTGATGATCTGAGAATGCATACCTCTGCCAAGGTTGTTATCTTCTCACAGAGTGTTGGCAACAATACTCCAAAGTTACTAGATGGATTTGGATGAAATTTTCGCCAGAGGTGGTTCTTGGGCTGCAGATGAACCCATTACATTTTGGTGAGGATATGAGAATGCATACCTCCACCAAGGCGCTTATCTTCTCACAGAATGTTAGCAACAATACTCCAGAAATACTGAATGGATCTGGATGAAATTTTCACCAGAGGTGGTTTTATTTCATTTCCGTGAACCTGTAACCAAGTGACACCAATCCTTGGGGTAGGAGCGTTATACCAAATTAACCGCACCTGTGGATGCACATCATGTATATACCACCTTCATCCACTCCCTCTTTTTTTCCTCCTGGTACGGTAAGAGCTTATACTGGTCTGTTGACATTGTGTTTTGTGCTGTGCGGGCTGCCTTTGCTTAGGTACCTCTGCGGAATGTTATTCTCGCGGTCGGTCATCCGGGCATTTGGCCTACTTCCAGTTAGCAACCCACTTGACAACGCCGTACTCGGTGAAAACAATTCAAGTGGTGACCTAGTCCCAGGCAGCTGCCGTGACCCAGTCAAGCTTGTCCAGCCCGTCGTAGTGCATTGTATTCAGCTCATCACGTCCTGTATCAGGTAATTGAGTGATATTGTGTTAGTTTAATTAGTTGCCACTTGATGGGTCGCGTTTTGAAAATGCTAGCCGCCGACACAAGCCTCTCTGTATTGTAAACAGAGACGGACATTTCGTCTATGGAAATGCATGACTGATTCCGTTTTCACCCAACAATACAGACCTCTCTATGTGCAGTCAGCCTGACTAATTTAACTGTAGACTGTAGTAAATAGTGCAACAAAGGGGCTGGCCATTAATGAAAGAGGTGACAAAGGCAACCACGTGGCCTTAATTGTTCAATTACTTAACAAGACCTGTTGGGCCAACTTTGCATTTGACAACAATAGTTGAATACTTGAAACTCAGGGTCTTGAGAATATACCATATTTCATGATTTTCAAGATCCCTGGATCATTTAATTATTTCTTTTAAGAATTACTCCTGTGCTGCCCTGATATTTAATTTGATTTCCAGAATTTCCAAGCAAAAAATAAGAAACAGTGTCTGTAATTCAATTAGTGGCTATTAAATATGAAGGTTGCATATGTGATTATTTGTGTGAAGGTTCTGAGACATATATATTTTTTTTTTTTGCAGAAGAAAAAACATCTTCATATGTAGAGACGAGGCTTGGTAACAGGTTTGTTTTCACCGAGTTAAGATGGCGGCGATGTGTTACTAGCCGGAAGTGACGTAGCCCTGACCGCGAGAATAAGAGTGTTGTGTTTTTTGCTGTGAGTGAGAAGGTTGTAGTGGCTGTGCAATGTGGTATGCACTGTCCGTGTTTGCTTTAAGGTATGTGACATACATTTACCTTCTTTAAGCCAGGATGGTAGCGGTTTAGCAGCATGAGGTATGTGCTACTCTTACCTGGTTAAACTTGTGATGTTTTTTCCTTGTAGACCTTCTCTCAGGCAGAAAACCGCTTACAGCTTAACAGCATGCGATATACAGTACTTTGTCTGCTTGGGTATGTGATGCATTTTACCTTCAAGCAGGGTTTGTTGATAGTTAACAGCAAGAGGCGTAAGTCGGCTTTAATTCTGTATTGTTTCTTTTTTTTCTTGAGCTGACAGTCGTCTTCTTAAAAAAAAAAAAAAAAAAAAAGGAAAAGGAGCCATCTCTTTGTCTTGGTACTGAGCGCTCCTGTGCTCGGTGCACTTTCGCCGCCTTTTGTGGGGGAGTGGTACTGCATTCAAGTGGGAACTGAAATCTGATATTTCTGTGTTGCCTTATGACTAGCTCACTTGTACCTCATGGAACTGCCCTTTGGCCTGTTTATGATGACAATTATGACAATAATAATAATGAGAAATAACTGTCTTGTTTTCTCTCCTATTGTTCTCCTGGAGGAGGAATAGCTTCTGCAGGAGTGAAGGAGGAGGAAATGGCCCGGACACTGGTATGCACCAGCCCAGGGCTCTATTCCTCCAGCCTTAGCTTCCCCAGCTGAAACCAAGAAGGCCAGCAGGTGGCGGAAGCAGATTAAAGGAAGTCAGCTGCATGGCCCATGGGTGGACTTCATGCAAAGGCAGTTGGAGGAGAGGGGTAAGACCATTGAACATATGGCGGCAGATCAGTGCGTACGACCACTGAACATATGGCGGCAAAGCAGTGCAAAAGACCACTGGCATATGGCGGCAAATCAACATTGCCTCTGAGTATGCCGCTCAGGCTCCCATATGTGCCCCGGGACCGCATCCTGATGCTTTGTCTTGTGTGGCCTCTGATAACTTGGGTAAGACCACTGGCTCCGGCTATGGCACCAGTGGGCGAGTGGATGTCGTTGAGGATGAGGATGACAGTGACCCTCTGGCCGGGAAGGACCGTCCGGAGCCCTATGATGTATTCCTCAAGGCACTGGTCTCTAGAGCAGCATCAGCTGCTGGGCTTTCTCCTCCATCTCCTCCACCTAGGGCTTCGGCTTTGGAAAAGGGATCCTGCAGTCTGCAGGCGGGTGTCCTTGCTGGTGTGTCCTGATTTTATGAGTCATCTGCAGAAGTCATAGGCTCGTCCAAGGGAAGCTGCTGCTCCTCGCTCTGGGCTCAGTGTTCTGAGTGGTGCTGCGGCGCAAGGCCTGGATGGTGCGTTGAAGGTGGGCCCTACCTTTGCTGGCTGGACCCCCCCCCCCCCCACAGGCAGCAGGTTTATACCCCACCCTAACGACAAGTGTTGTGCCATGGATGGGTTAGTGGCTAGCACCTATCAGCCTGTGGCTATGGCATCAAGGCTGGCAAACGCTAATACACTTCTTTGTGGTGTATTTAGAGGGTCTGATAAAGGACCTACAGTCAAAAGCAGAACTAACTTTCTACCAGGTTTGGTAAGGATTGTGGACACTGTGATTCTAGGAGCTAACTTTCAAGCTACAGCTCTTGGGAATTCCTTGGCCAGCTAACCATGGCTGGTGGCATGTGTGACTGAGAAAGTCTGGCTTGGCGGATATGGACAGGGCCCGCAGCAGAGGCAGTGTTGGGTGAGGTACAAAAGGCGAGACTGTGTGCGCAGTCCTTTCTTCAACCAGGACCATCCAGGTCGAGTGTCCGGAGACCACTTGAGGGGTGTGAAAACCCACAACAGCTTCTTGTACAGAGCCAGGTTTCCTTGCAGAGCTCCGGTCACCTGAAGCAGAGGGCTTCTCGGCAGCGGGTGCAGTTTCAGCAGCACTCACGTCCACGCTGTCAGGAGTGTGTAGGCCGTGGTTCTGCCAAGCCTGCCAGCGTCGTGTTGACAGCACTGAGCGGCAAATGCCAATTCTTCACCAGCAAATACCACTTTTCCACTGGTTGGTCACTTTAGTCCAGCGGATTTAATAAGTAAAATATACTAAAAAAAGGCAGAAAAAAAACTTTAGTCCAGCGGAATACTGATTCTCCACTGGCAAATACCACTTTTCCACCGATTCGCCACTTTAGTTCAGCGGCTGAATACAGTTGTTATGCAGTTGCTGAATACGGTCATACAGTTATTCGAGTAACTGTCTGAAAAACAAATGTATATAATTACCACACAAATGTCTGTCAGAGACTTTATTTACATTTGCTTAATTTTGGACAGGCATCAGCACGGTCACCTAACCAACCCTGCAAGTGTTTTTGAGGCGAAGAATGTTGGGACTTGTAGTATTTAGCAAACTGAAAACTCCAGGAAGAAAAACCTCATTCTTCCTCTGCAAAACTAAAAAGCAAAACCAGTGTGAAAACAATAGATGTGATGAATAAATGGTGTAGTTGCTGAATACGTGTTTTTTTTTTTTTCAGTAACCGCTAATTTTTTCAAAACTCTGTTTATTGATTTTTTTCAATGCAGCAAGATAAATACAAAGGGGGGTGGGGAGTAGGGCGAATATGAAATGTACCATCAACACAGTAAAACCCAGTTGAGTAATACAATAATATAGAAAAGCTCAGCCTTATTAAAATTAAGTGGATTACAGAGAACAAAGGTCAGACTACAGTACTGCCCCCCCCATTACATAACTAAGTCAGAAAAACAAGCATTAAGAAACAAAAACACTCAAACAAGAAAAAAACCCCGCACAAAGCAAAAGGGAAAAACAAAAACAAACTGCCTGCCATGCCCAAGTAGATCATGTAAGGTCAGACATATTGGGAAAATCTAACTGACGTGTTTAAGAAAAGGGTCCCAAGTCAAGTTAAATTTCTTATTAGCGGGTCTTAGCTCATGTCGAATCTTCTCCAGATTGAGACAATTGAGAATTTCTTTTATCCACTGAATGTGTAAAGGAGCTGTTGGAGATTTCCACTTGAGTAATATTGTGTGTCTAGCCAGCAAAGTGACAAAAGCAATAAAGTTTGATTCTGTTGATGTGAGCGATACGGTTGAAGCAGTCCCAAACAAGCCCATCGGAACATTTGGTTCAATATGTTTTCCAATAACACTTGATAGGGATTTGAAAATTTCTGCTCAGAAGGGTTGCAAGGCAGGACACAATGAGAACATGCGGACATGGTTTGCTGGAGCTAGGCGACATCTGTCACAGATTGGGTCTGTGTCTCTATAAATTTTAGATAGTTTAACCTTGGTGAAGTGGAGATGGTGTACAATTTTAAATTGAATTAAGCCATGATTTGCACAGATGATTTACGTATGTACTCTATAGAGAATATTTCTTCAAAGGTCATCTGGAACCTTATGGCCTAACTCTGCTTCCCATGATGTTTTGATAGAATCGAGAGAGACCAAACAAAGGGAATGAATCAAGGAATAA
The DNA here is from genome assembly GCA_020510985.1 of Pholidichthys leucotaenia. Lineage (NCBI taxonomy): Eukaryota > Metazoa > Chordata > Actinopteri > Cichliformes > Pholidichthyidae > Pholidichthys > Pholidichthys leucotaenia. Next base: position 262,108,552 of record CM035843.1, read on the forward strand.
ATATGAGAAATCATTCCTTTTAATTTACTTATAGGCTCTAGTGTGGAGGATCAAATAAGGGTCACCAGTGTGGAGGCACGGAATAAGTGCAGGCAGACACGGCGAACTGAAGTTTAAAAGGGTGTTTTATTCATCCTCCATCACGAGGGTTCACCCCAGCGCTGTGGGAGCGCGCTGGAGTGAGCCCTGTGTCTCTAGTCAGCAAACAGGCAATGCGTGTGATCAAAAAGTGAGTGAGACAGAGAGAGCAAGCGATATGCAGTTGACTTATATACCCAGCTAGACAATGCATGCATGGCATATTAGCATCACAGTAAACAGCAGGAAGGCATGGACATTTGCATTAGAGTCACACATATCAATAGCAGGATTACTGGCACTGGAATTAGACAAAGAGAGGCTGCCTATTGATATCAGTCCATACATCTCACTGTTCTGCTAATTGCTCCAGCTGAGCGCTCTGCTTGACCCGTAGGCTGTGGGGGTCACCCACACTAGGAAGATATCCATAGGGGAATTATCAGGTGAACGTGGGAAATGAAGGAATGTTTTGATCACAAAGCTACGGGTTTGTAAATATCTAAAGAAATGATGCTTAGGCAATTCAAATGTATCGGACAATTGGCCAAAGGAAGCAAATAAGTTATCAATATATAGATCTTTGAATGATTTAATGCCAAGGTTGAACCAGGATTTCCAAATAAGGGAGAAACAATATCATTTCAGAGGAACATGTATTGTTCAAAAACCTTCAGTGAGAACTACCACCAAGCAACACTGTTTCAGTGCAAGGAGTCAGATTATGGAACGATTTTGGACCTAAATTAAAATCATGTACAACGCTTAGACAATTTAAACAAAAACTAAAGGAAGAAATACTCCAAACATATATATATATATATATATATATATATATGACATGTAAAACCACATAAGGATTGTCATATCCAGTCTGCGTTGTGTTGTTGCTTAGTTTTTTTTTTTTGTCACATTTTGTCTTAGCTTTGTTCTGAATTGTAATCGCTCTTGTTTTGTTTTTCTTTTGAATTCTTGGATGGAATATGGGTGGGCAATATAAGCTGCGGCTTCAGCCATCACCCATTTCGGATAACTTATGTTGAACTGTATAATCAGAGGAGTTATTGTCTAATTTGACCTTGTTGGATTTTCTTTCCCCCTTTGTTATATTATTCTGTTTCTTTTTTAATCTCTACTTTTAATCTATCCGAAATAAAGATTCATTCATTCATTCATTCATGCATTCAGGATTTAAATGCGTCGTCCACCAAGGATGGAGGAAACAAATGGTTAGTGGTTATAGGAACAGAGATTGGATATGTTTGAAGATGGAAACTACGTTTGAATTGATTCCAGATTCTCAGTGAAGTCTTGATAATGATATTTCTTGTATAATCAGGGGAAGAAGTTTTAATGGAGTGAGCCAAAGCTGACAGAGATACTGGGCCACAAGAGGCAGATTCCATTGTAAACCAAACAGGTGGAGGTTGGAAGAGTTCAGAGTGCAATCAGAATTGAATAATTCTTAAATTAGCCACCCAGTAATAAAATTTTATATTTGGTAAGCCCATACCTCTGATTTCTTTTGGTCTTTGTAAAAACTGTTGTCTAATCCTTGGATTTTTTTTTAAAATTCCAAATAAATTCCTAAATAGTAGTGTCGATTTTATGATAAAAGCTTAAATGAAAGAAGATTGGTTTGGATTGAAATATATACAAAAGTTTAGGCAGAGTGTCCATTTTAACCACATTGACACGGCCAGCTAAAGACAAATTCAGCACTGACCAACGATCAAAATCTTCTTGTATACAGGTGAGGAGGGGAATAAGGTTTGTTTTATATAGTTCATTGAATTTATGGGTTACCTCCACTCCTAAATAAGTAAAGCTATGTTGTGCTATCCTGAAGGGTAGACTGTGCAATGGATATTCTTCTGCTGCTTTATTTAAAGGAAAGAGTTCGGTTTTATTCAAATTTAGTTTTTAACCCGAAATAGCGCCAAAGGAATTAAAGATATTAAAAGCTCTAGGAACAGAGGTTTAAAAATCAGAGATGCACAACAGAAGGCCATCTGCATACAGAGATACACGATGCTCCATTCCATATCTGAGAATTCCTGTAATAGAGGGATTGTTACGAAGTGCAGTAGAGAGTGGTTCAATGGCTATTGCAAATAGGAGCGGACTTAAAGGGTAACCTTGCCGAGTAGAGCGATGGAGAGGAAAATATAATGAATTATTATTATTGGTCCTAACTGCCGCTTATGGGGATGCGTATAGTATTTTAACCCATGAAATAAAGTTTATACCAAACCCGAATTTCTCCAGGGTGTAGAAAAGGTATTGCCATTCCACACGGTCAAAGGCCTTTTCTGCATCCAGAGAGATTATAGCCTGTGGACTGGATGTTTGTCTTTTTTAATTGTCTTAGATTAAAAAAGAAGTTCCTATTTTTATTGAGTCCTGTTTAGTCTGGAGAAATACTTGACGGCAATACAGTTTCCATACGTAAGGCCAATAATTTAGAAAGTAATTTAACATCCACATTTAATAGACTAATTGGGCGGTAAGAAGAGCAGCTAAAAGGATCCTTATTTTTCTTCAAAATTAGAGAAATGGATGCTTGGCAAAGCGTTAAAATTACATCGCTTAAAGGATTCATTGAACATATCCAGCAAAAGAGGGGCTAATTTGTGTTGAAATTTCCTGTAGAACTAAATGGGATAGCCATCTGGGCCTGGGCATTTGCCGCTCTGTGTTGAGGAAATACAGTGGGGTAAAAAAGTATTTAGTCAGCCACCAATTGTGCAAGTTCTCCCACTTAAAAGATGAGAGAGGTCTCCAATTTTCATCATAGTTATACCTCAACTATGAGAGACAAAATAAGAAAAAAAAAAAAACAGAAAATCACACTGAAGGATTTTTAATGAATTAATTGGTAAATTCCTTGGTAAAATAAGTATTTGGTCAATAACAAAAGTTCATCTCAATACTTTGTTATATACCCTTTGTTGGCAATGACAGAGGTCAAACGTTTTCTGTAAGTTTTCACAAGGTTTTCACACACTGTTGCTGGTATTTTGGCCCATTCCTCCATGCAGATCTCCTCTAGAGCAGTGATGTTTTGGGGCTGTCGCTGGGCAACACAGACTTTCAACTCCCTCCAAAGATTTTCTATGCGGTTGAGATCTGGAGACTGGCTAGGCCACTCCAGGACCTTGAAATGCTTCTTACGAAGCCACTCCTTCGTTGCCCGGGCGGTGTGTTTGAGATCATTGTCATGCTGAAAGACCCAGCCACATTTCATCTTCAATGCCCTTGCTGGTGGAAGGAGGTTTTCACTCAAAATCTCACGATACATGGTCCCATTCATTCTTTCCTTTACACAGATCAGTCATCCTGGTCCCTTTGCAGAAAAACAGCCCCAAAGTATGATGTTTCCACCCCCATGCTTCACAGTAGGTATGGTGTTCTTTCTCCTCCAAACACGACAAGTTTTTACCAAAAAGTTCTATTTTGGTTTCATCTGACCATATGACATTCTCCCAATCCTCTTCTGGATCATTCAAATGCTCTCTAGCAAACTTCAGACTGGCCTGGACATTTACTGGCTTAAGCAGGGGGATACGTCTGGCACTGCAGGATTTGAGTCCCTGGCGGCGTAGTGTGTTTCTGATGTAGCCTTTGTTACTTTGGTCCCAGCTCTCTGCAGGTCATTCACTAGGTCCCCCCCATGTGGTTCTGGGATTTTTGCTCACCGTTCTCGTGATAATTTTGACCCCACGGGGTGAGATCTTGCGTGGAGCCCCAGATCGAGGGAGATTATCAGTGGTCTTGTATGTCTTCCATTTTCTAATAACTGCTCCCACAGTTGATTTCTTCACACCAAGCTGCTTACCTATTGCAGATTCAGTCTTCCCAGCCTGGTGCAGGTCTACAATTTTGTTTCTGGTGTCCTTTGACAACTCTTTGGTCTTGGCCATAGTGGAGTTTGGAGTCTGACTGTTTGAGGTTGTGGACAGGTGTTTTTTATACTGATAACGAGTTCAAACAGGTGCCATTAATACAGGTAACGAGTGGAGGACAGAGGAGCCTCTTAAAGAAGAAGTTACAGGTCTGTGAGAGCCAGAAATCTTGCTTGTTTGTAGGTGACCAAATACTTATTTTACTGAGGAATTTACCAATTAATTCATTAAAAATCCTTCAATGTGATTTTTCTGGATTTTTTTTTCCTCATTTTGTCTCTCATAGTTGAGGTATACCTATGATGAAAATTGGAGACCTCTCTCTCATCTTTTAAGTGGGAGAACTTGCACAATTGGAAGCTGACTAAATACTTTTTTGGCCCCACTGTAGCTGCTAATATTTCAAGAACTGTCAGTGGCTTCTCCAACTCTTCAACCATTTCAGATCCTACAGTGGGAATTTCGACTGTGTCAAAGAAATTATTTACGTCTTGAATGGTTGAAGAGTTTTCCGAGGTATATAACAGAGTAAAAGTGCTGAAATTCTTTATTAATTTCCTTAGGATCCATAGTGATACCTGAAGTTGTTCTTATTTGTGATATCTGGTGAGAAGAAGAAATTTGTCGAAGCTGATGAGCTAGTAATCCGTCAGCCTTGTCACCATGTTCGTAGTAGGTACTTCTGGATTTAACGAGAAGTTCTGCAACATGATCTGCTGTTAGTACATTGATCTCAGATTGTAATAGAAGACATTCTTTATACATGTCTGGAATTGGTGAAGTAGCATACAGGTGATCCAAATGGGCAATACGAGCCGTTAATTCAGGGGTGCTCATTACGTCGATTGCGATCTACTGGTCGATCGCGGAGGTAGTACTGGTCGATTGCAGCGTGACATTAAAAAAAATATTTGTCAGCCTATCAAACATCCCGTCACTTGATTGACATACAGGGCAACCATTCAGATGACAACTGAATTTTGACCTTTAGGTCACCGCTCATGCGTAAACAACGGCGCTAAACGCAGCAAAACTTACAAGCTAGTCAGCGAATTACCTCAGATTTTAAGCCCTTGCAAAAAGAGGCACTATTGACAGCACTTCCCATGAAAGAACAGATGTGAGGAGAGGACATATTTCAGACGTTTAAAAACTTTATTGAGAAAACTCAGCTCCCAGTGTACAAATTGGTGTCTATCACCACAGATGGAGCACCTGCAATGGGCGAGCCAGTCGCTACATTCATGTGCTATCCTTTTCAGGAAGACGCTGAGGTTGATTCACTCACATCAAACATTGCAGCACTGTTTCACTTGAACTCTTCTGGAGTGGAAGATGAGATTTTGACTCTACAAACCGACATTGAGCTGAAGTCGAGAGCTCATGGACAGTTCTGGAACTTACAGAGGAAAAGTACCCCAACATGAGGAAATGTGCTACCTCCTTGACTGCATTATTCGGCTCCACTTATTAATGTGAGTCAGCCTTTTCCTACATGAAGATCATTAAGTCCAAATACCGTTCCACCATGACTGATGAACATTTGGAAATGTGCTTGAGGCTGGCTGTCAACAGCTACTGTCCGGACTATGCATCCCTGGCTGATTCAATTCAGTGCAAGTCATCAAAGTAAACTCAGGTAATTACAAAAAATGTTAATAGTATGGCGCACTTTTAGGGCGCATATATGGCATGCTTGTACGGTACGCATTTTCTCTCACATGTATTTAGTAGGCATGACGGTGCATACTCTGGAGACTTCAAACGTCCAAAAGGACCTGACCCGGCAGAGACCTCGACAGGTGTGAAGTGGTTTCTGGAGAGACGGGAAGTCAGAGAGAATGTCCCAGCAGGAGCCCCCGAGGCGGAAGAAACGCCAATGAGCCTTGGAGGCTATATGTTTACTGAAGGACTGTGGGTTCATATGTTTACTGAAGGACTGTGGGTTGAGGGTGTGATATTTGATGTTGGGGGTTTTGTGTCTCTGGGGGTATAAGAGCTGTGAGGAAAGATTGTCCTGCCTCTTTTGTTGAGATACTTGCTTGTTAGAGGATGAGACTGCAAATAAACCTTTCCTGAGAAATAAACTCAGTCTCTTTTGTGAAGGCATCCTCTACACTGGTGACCTACGACAAACCATGGCCGGTGACGGCGAGCTTTCCGCACCGGACTCTTCAGGAGCCAACCGGGTTAACGCAGCTACCACGCTACAGCTGCCCGATTTCTGGCAACATAACCCGCGCTCCTGGTTTACCACTGTGGAGGCGCAGTTCCACCTTCGGGGAATCTCAGCGGACGCAACGAGGTTCTACCATGTCGTCGCGAAGCTGGACAGCCTCACAGTGCAGCGGGTGGAGAGCCTGACCAACCACCCGCCCCGAGACGACAAGTATGGCACGCTGAAAGCCGCCCTTATTCCAGCCTTCACTCCCTCGCTGGGGGAGCGAGCAGAGAAGCTCCTGGCACTGACAGAAGGGGAAGCAGACAGGCCGGCAGATCTGATGGCGAAGATGGTGAGCCTGAGAGGCGAGGATGACGGCAGCTTTATCTTCGCCCACCTCTTCCTCAGAACGCTCCCGCCAGCAGTGAGAGTCACCCTGGCCAGCTCACAGCTACTCAACAACCGTGACTACCACGAACTGGGCCAGGAGGCGCAGCGGCTCGTCGACGCCCATAGACGGCACGCAGCCACGACGGCAGCGGCAGAGCTGAATGCCCCCCCGTGAGACGAGGGGAGACCAGAGGCTGCGGCACCGGATCCACTGACGGCAGCAGCGGCAGAGGCCAGGAGAAGCGGAGCTGACAACACCCTCTGTTTCTACCATTGACGCTTCGCTGAGAGAGCGCGCAGATGCGTCCCACCGTGCCGGTACCAGCGCCAGGGAAACGCCAAGACCGGGAGCCGGTAGCAGCTGCGACTCTCGGCATGAAGAACAAGCTGCTTTTCGTGACAGACGCAAATTCAGGGAAAGAGTTCCTGGTGGACACAGGCTCCCAGCTAAGTTTTGTCAAGCCTGCCTACGCGGACCTGCTGACGCCTGCCAGCGGACCCCTGGTGTTAGCGGCGAACGGCTCCACGATCAAAACCTATGGGGAGAAGACGCTCCTCCTGTCCCTCCACGGGCGCACCTTCGAGTGGACCTTCGTTGTAGCTGCAGTTAACAACAACATGCTAGGTGCTGACTTTTTATGCTCAAACAGTTTGTTAGTTGATCTTGCTAATAGACATATTGTAAATGCACTGTCTTTCTACTCTATCTCCTGCACAGCTCGGGTGACCCTGCCTTCTGCACATCCCAATGTCACAGCTGCGGGTGGTAAGTTTCATGCATTACTCAACCAGTTCCCAACACTCACTGTCCCAACATTTTCAGCGTCAGTTGCCAAACACGGGGTCGAGCATTTCATAACTACCTCTGGCCCCCCTGTTTTTGCAAAAGCTTGGCGCTTGGACCCAGCTAAACTGGCCATCACGCGCGAGGAATTCGCCAACTTGGAAAAACTGGGCATTGTTAGACGCTCGAACAGCTCTTGGTCGTCACCCCTGCACATGGTGCCCAAGGCTGACGGCTTGTGGCGCCCTTGCGGTGATTTCCGCAGATTTAATAATGCTTCAGCACACGACCGCTACCCGATTCCGCACATCCAGGATTTTTCGGCACATTTGGCGGGGGCGCGCATCTTTTCCAAAATAGATTTGGTGCGCGGTTATCACCAAGTTCCAGTCCGTGCGCAAGACATACCCAAAACGGCAGTTATAACCCCTTTCGTGCTTTTTGAGTTTTTGCGTATGCCTTTCGGCCTCAAAGGCGCCGCGCAGACGTTCCAACGCATGATGGATGCAGTGCTGCGCGGCCTCCCTTTCGTGTTCGCTTATTTGGATGATATTTTGGTAGCCAGTGCATCCAAAGCCGAGCACAAACGCCACCTCACAGCCGTTTTTCAGAGGCTGACAGAGCACGGGCTGATCATTAACCCAGCGAAATGCCAATTCGGGGTAGCGCAAATCGATTTTTTGGGACACCGCGTGTCTCCAGAGGGCGTGGTCCCGCTGCCGGATAAAGTGCGCGCGATAACGGATTTCCCCCAACCGCAGACAGTTAAGGCACTGCAAGAATTTTTGGGGATGGTCAAGTTTTATAACAGTTTCCTCCCCAACGCGGCACAGCTCATGCACCCATTGTACGCGGCATTAAAGAAACAAAGACCTACAGCTAAGGTCGAGTGGTCCCCGGACCGGGAGCGCGCTTTCTCACAGGTCAAATCGGCCCTCGCGAACGCTGCATTATTGGCACACCCGGTGCCAGCAGCTCGCATGGCGCTAACCACGGACGCTTCCGACGTGGCAGTGGGAGCGGTTGTCGAGCAACTGGTAGCAGGGAGCTGGCAACCACTTGCGTTTTTCAGCAAAACATTGCGCGATAACGAGCGTAAATACAGCGCGTTTGATAGGGAGCTTTTAGCCCTGCATTTGGCCATCCACCACTTCCAGTTCTGGTTGGAAGGGTGCCGTTTCACCGCGTTTGTAGACCATAAACCATTAACTGTTGCAATGGCTAAAATTTCAGAGCCTTGGTCGGGCCGACAACAGAGACAGCTGGCTGCAATTTCGGAGTTTACCACCGACATTCAACACGTGGCGGGTAAACACAATGTAGTAGCAGATTGTCTCTCGCGCGCAGTTGCACTGCCAGGCCCCCAGGGGGCAGACTCAGCAGCTGTAGACTCGGGCCAGGCTTGCGGCGCGGAAGCGCTCACAGCCCCGGTCTGCGTTGGGTTAGATTATGCAGCCATGGCCGCCGAGCAGGTTAACGAATCGGATGTGCGCGCGCTCCAGTCTGGGCCAACAGGGCTAAGGCTGGAGCACAGGGTGCATCAAAGAGGTATGCCCCTCTAATCTGCGATATCTCCACGGGGCGCCTCCGCCCTGTGGTCCCGGCTGCATGGCGTCGCCGTGTTTTTGACTTAATACATTCGCTGGCACACCCGGGCGTTCGCGCGTCGATCAAAATGGTGGGACAGAAGTTTGTTTGGCCGGGGCTACGTAAACAGGTCAAAGAATGGGCCGCAGCCTGCGCAGCGTGTCAAAGAGCAAAGGTACACAAGCACACGTGGGCCCCTCTAGAACCTTTTCACATCCCAGCCAAACGCTTCGACCACGTGCATGTCGACTTGGTGGGACCCCTCCCGCTGTCACAGGGGTTCACACACCTTCTAACTATGGTGGATCGCACTACGCGCTGGCCAGAGGCGATTCCCCTGGCGTCAACCACAGCAGCAGACGTTGCGCGCGCTTTTTTAACGGCTTGGGTCGCGCGCTTTGGAGTCCCGTCAGACATAACGTCTGACGGAGGACCCCAATTTGTTTCCGAGCTCTGGTCGTCCATGGCACTCAGCCTGGGAGTGAAAATTCATCGCACAACTGCGTATAACCCCCAGGCCAACGGTTTGTGCGAACGCTTTCACCGGTCATTGAAAGCAGCCCTCAGAGCGGCTCTCACGGACACAAATTGGGTTGATAAGCTTCCATGGGTTTTATTAGGGTTGCGTTCAGCACCTAAAGAAGATTTGCAGGCCTCTCCGGCCGAACTTGTCTTCGCCCAGCCTCTCCGGTTACCAGGAGACTTCCTTCCTGAGAACCCCGCACCAGATCGCCCCCCCCGCTCAGCTGCTGCAGAGCGATGCGGGATCAAACACCCTCCCCGGTCCAGTTCATCACAGTTTCCCACGCGTTTTTGTGCCTAAAGCCTTAAAGAATGCAGAATTTGTCTTTGTTAGACACGACGCACAGAGGTTGGGTTTAAGACCACCTTATGATGGACCGTTCAGAGTGTTAGAAACCGGGGAAAAGCATTTTTTGCTCGATTTGGGAGACGGGAGGGAATTAGTCTGCATTAACAGACTCAAACCTGCTTTTGTGTTAGCTGATGAACAGGTACAGTTGGCCAGGGCCCCCCGCCGCGGCAGGCTGCCGGGGAGACATTCTGCTAAGCTTTCACAACGATGTGCTAATGACTCTGATCCACAGATGCAAGAGACAGCCACAGGCAGAGCGAGACCAGCTCACAGCAGATATGGCAGGAAGTTGAAGCCCAGGCAGTTGGATGTGTGATCTGTTGAGCCAATTTTTTTCTCGTTCTGTGTGATATGTCATGATTCTATGCATCTGAGGTGTAGCTTGTCCTTATTTAGACGTTTGGGGGGGGTTATATGGCGCACTTTTAGGGCGCATATATGGCATGCTTGTACGGTACGCATTTTCTCTCACATGTATTTAGTAGGCATGACGGTGCATACTCCGGAGACTTCAAACGTCCAAAAGGACCTGACCCGGCAGAGACCTCGACAGGTGTGAAGTGGTTTCTGGAGAGACGGGAAGTCAGAGAGAATGTCCCAGCAGGAGCCCCCGAGGCGGAAGAAATGCCAACGAGCCCCGGAGGCTATATGTTTACTGAAGGACTGTGGGTTCATATGTTTACTGAAGGACTGTGGGTTGAGGGTGTGATATTTGATGTTGGGGGTTTTGTGTCTCTGGGGGTATAAGAGCTGTGAGGAAAGATTGTCCTGCCTCTTTTGTTGAGATACTTGCTTGTTAGAGGATGAGACTGCAAATAAACCTTTCCTGAGAAATAAACTCAGTCTCTTTTGTGAAGGCATCCTCTACAATAGTTATTTATTATGTGTGTTGTGCAATATTGGCTTATTCAGTTATGCAAGGTACATCAACATACATTGTACATACAAAGAATCCTTAATACATTTGAAAATAATTGTTTTGCATTTTTGTAGTGGGTAGATCATTTTGACTTGGTTGTTTTATAAGTAGCTCGCATGCTGAAAAAGTGTGAGCACCCCTGCGTGAATTCATTCAGTCTCTCTCTTCCACATTTTTTCTGAAAACTTGCATAAGCTATGATCTGCCCTCGTAGATAAGCTTTGAGTGTTTCTCAGAGGGTAGACACTGAAACATCAGGAGTCCTGTTAATGCTCAAGAATGTCTATTTGATTACCAATCATTTCCAAAAGTTTGATGTCTGAGAGGAGACGTGTATCAAAATGCCAAGGGGTGTGTAAGTTAAGAGGACGATCCATCTTTATGCTCATTATGACAGGCGCATGATCAGAGATTACAATCGGCTCATAGGAACATGATTCCTCAGAGGGAAAAATTCTGCTATCACCTAAGAAGTAATTATGCGTATATATATATGATGCACCTGTGAAAAAAAGGAATAAGCCTTACCTGTCAGATTATGACAGGTAAGGCTCAGGATCTGAGATTGAGAACTCATTCATAAAAGCTTTAATTATCCTGGCTGATTGTGAAGAGGAGGCAGATTTTGTTGAGGATTGATCCAGTTTTGGGTTTAACCAGCAGTTAAAGTCCCCTCCTAAGGTTAAGTGTCTACCATTAGGATCTGAGAGCACATCAGTGGATGTGAACGAGAGAGAGATTTATGAATCAAGATTATAACCCCTCTAGATTTTTTATAGAATGAGGAATAATAATCCTGTCTAATCCATCCACCCTTGGTCCTAAGAATTATGGAGGGTTTCAGTTGTGTTTCTTGTAGGTAAACCACATGAGCTTTTAGTTGCTGAAGGTGATGTAGGACCTTACTGCGTTTTATTGGAGAATTAAGACCTTTACAGTTTCAGCTTACAAACTTAAGTGAATTTCCCCTCTAGTGTTGGTTCAATCCAGACTGGGCCATTTGGGCCTAATGCAAAGGATATCAAAGTAGATATGACTTGGGCAGGCAGGTATAATACAAACACTAACAGAACAAAACAAAACAGAACTCCCAGATCTAACATAATAAAAGAAAAAATACAAACCCTCCCCCCCAATCCCTGCACTAGCATCTCCCCAAATGAGATGTGTGCAAAAAACCCAAAACTCTCGAAATCCAGGAAGCTTCATGGGTCTTAAAAATACCAAAAAAGCACCTAACTACAGCTGCTTGAGATTAATATGACCCTTTAAATGCAGTACGATTTTACCAGGTGCCTATAACTTATTTACACTTAGCTATTATGTACATTGTGGGCCTCAGGTTATTTCACACCTTAGACAGAGACAATGAAGACACATGGGAGAACAATGCCCAAGTGGGTGAGAGGGGGTTGAATGAAGTGTAGTGCAGATCTCATGCTGTGTAGGAGGAAGTGCCTTTAACCTTGTGAAGTGTGACTTGATATAGAGAGAGGAATGCTTGATGTGACCAGTCTGTTCTTTGCTTGTGAGATGTGAGTGTGTAATAAATCGTCTGAAATGAATATGCCTCTTCATTTACACACTCCACACTGGTGACCCAAGACGTATTATGGAACACGAGGCAAGAACCCCGGAGCCGGCCCGGTCGGGAAGCCCCAGAGACGCTGAAGCCAACCCGCAGACAGCCAGGACTGGAACCCCCAGCAACGCGTGTGCAGTTTCAGTCAAGCTACCGGATTTCTGGCAGCACAACCCGCGCTCTTGGTTCCACCACACGGAGGCCCAGTTCGCCCTCCGGGGAGTAACAGCAGACGACACCAAGTTCTACCATGTGGTAGCAGTGCTGGACTCCCGCACAGCCCAGCAGGTAGCGAGCCTGCTCGATCAGCCACCAGCCAGCAGCAAATATGAGGTGCTCAAGGCTGCGCTCATTCGGCGATACACGCTCTCGGAATGTGAGAGAGCGGAGAGGCTCCTGGCGCTGACCAAGTAAGGGGATGGGTCGGCCGTAGACCTGATGGAGAAGATGCTGGCGTTGATGGGCACGGGCGACGGGCACTTTCTGTTTGCCCACCTTTTCCTCCGGAACCTGCCAAGAGAAGCAAGAGTGGTTCTGGCCAATTCGCCATTGCTGGCCGCGCGAGACTACTGTGCGCTAGCCCAGGAGGCAGACCGGATCATCCTCACCACCAGGGCGATCACAGTCAACGCGGCGGCAGCGGAGCCCAGCGAGACGACCAGGGGAGGCGAGGAGCCACCGACGGTAGCGGCAATGGGGGCCAAGGAGCGCCAGAAAGACACGCTCTGCTTCTACCACCGCCGCTTCAGAGGGAACGCGCGCAGATGTGCACCACCGTGTCACTTCAAGCGCTCGGGAAACGCCAAGGCCGGCAGTCGGTAGCAGCTGCGACCGCCGGTGAAGAGAACAAGCTGCTCTACGTGACGGACTCGCGCTCGGGGAGACGCTTCCTCGTCGATACTGGAGCCCAGAAGAGCGTCATCCTGCCATTCTACGCTGACCGGCTGGCAGGACCTAGCGGTCCCGGAATGGTGACAGTAAATGGCTCGGAGATTAAGACGTTCGGTGAGAGAACACTGACCTTATCTCTACATGGCCGCTCGTATGAGTGGACTTTTATCATAGCAGCACTGTGTTGCCCGCTCCTGGGCGCTGATTTTCTGTGTGCACATGGTTTACTTGTGGATGTTGCTAACAGGCGCCTGGTTAATGCACTGTCCTTTGAATCTCTCCCCTGTATAGCTCGAGGGACCCGGCCAACAGCACAAGCCAGCGTCACAACTCCAGGCGGTAAGTTCCACGCACTGCTCACTCAGTTCCCAGCACTCACGGTCCCAACGTTTTCGGCGGCCATCGCTAAACACGGGGTAGAGCACTTTATCACCACCACCGGGCCGCCCGTTTTTGCAAGACCTTGGCGCTTGGATGCAGCTAAACTGGCCATAGCGCGCGAGGAGTTCGCCAACCTGGAAAGGTTGGGCATCATCAGGCGATCAAACAGCCCATGGGCATCCCCGCTACACATGGTCCCTAAGGCTGAGGGATCGTGGCGACCGTGCGGTAATTTCCGCAGGTTGAACAACGCCACAGCACACGACCGCTACCCAATTCCCCACATACAGGATTTTTCCGTTCACCTCGCCGGAGTGCGCGTTTTTTCTAAAATAGACCTGGTCCGCGGTTACCACCAGGTCCCAGTGCGCACGGAGGATGTACCCAAAACAGCGGTAATAACTCCGTTCGGTTTATTCGAGTTCCTGCGTATGCCATTCAGGTTAAAAGGTGCAGCACAGACGTTCCAGCGCATGATGGATGCAGTGCTGCGTGACCTCCCGTTCATGTTCGTCTACCTGGACGATATCCTGGTAGCCAGTACGTCCAAAGACGAACACGAAACCCACCTCAGGACGGTTTTCCAGAGGTTGGAGGAGCACGGGTTGATAATCAACCCGGCGAAATGCCAGTTCGGCGTGACGGAGATTGATTCTTTGGGGCACCGTGTCTCTCCGGTAGGAGCGATCCCGTTGCCCGACAAAGTCGCGCCGTGGCGGATTTTCCCTGGCCTCAGACGGTCAGGGCGCTGCAGGAATTTTTGGGGATGGTGAATTTTTATAACCGTTTTCTTCCCCGCGCAGCGCGGCTCATGCAACCATTGTACGCCGCGTTCAAGAGACAGAAACCCGCGGACGGAGTCGAATGGACCCCGGAGCGAGAGCGAGCATTCTCGGAAGTTAAAGCAGCCCTGGTAAATGCTGCACTGCTGGCACATCCGGATCCGACGGCCCGGATAGCGCTCACCACCAACGCTTCAGACGTGGCCATAGGGGCGGTCGTGGAGCAGCGCGTCGCCGGGGCTTGGCAGCCGCTCGCATTTTTCAGCAGAACTTTGCGCAACAGCGAACGTAAATACAGCGCGTACGACAGAGTTGCTGGCTCTCCATCTGGCCATACGCCACTTCCAGTTCTGGCTGGAAGGGCGCAGCTTCACCACCTTCGTAGACCACAACCCACTAACGTTCGCGATTGTCAAAGTTTCAGAACCGTGGTCGGGCCGGCAGCAGAGACAGCTGGCCGTGATCTCAGAGTTTACTACCGATATTCAGCATGTGTCGGGTAAACTGAATGTGGTGGCGGACTGCCTCTCGCGCGCCGTGGTGGCCCCAGTCTACGTGGGGATAGATTACGCAGCCATGGCCGCGGAGCAGATTAGCGATGCAGACGTGCGCGCGCTCCAGTCTGAACCAACAGGGTTAAGGCTGGAGAGCAGGGTGCTGCAAGATGGCGGCCCCCCCCCAATCTGCGAAGTCTCCACGGGACGCCTGCGTCCGGTAGTCCCGGTCGCGTGTCGCCGCCGCGTGTTTGAGTCGGTTCACACTCTGGCGCACCCAGGAGTGCGCGCGTCTGTCAAAATGGTGGGAGAGAAGTTCGTGTGGCCGAGCCTACGCAAACAAGTAAAAGAGTGGGCTGTAGCCTGCGTGGCATGCCAACGAGCCAAGGTACACAGGCACACGAAGGCTCCCTTGGGGCCGTTTCCGGTACCGGCTAAGAGGTTCGACCATGTGCACATGGACCTCGTGGGCCCCCTCCCGCCATCACAGGGGTGCACGCACCTCCTGACAGTGGTGGACCGCACCACGCACTGGCCAGAAGCAGTCCCGCTGGCATCAACCACGTCCACGGACGTAGCACGCGCTTTTTTAACAACATGGGTGGCGCGTTTTGGAGTCCTGTCGGACATTACGTCCGACAGGGGCCCGCAATTTGTTTCCGACCTCTGGTCCGCGATGGCCCACAGCCTGGGTGCTGCAATTCATCTCACAACCTTCGTACAACCCACAGGCCAATGGTTTATGTGAGCGTTTTCATAGATCACTGAAAGCAGCACTCAGGGCTTCACTGACAGATGCAAATTGGGTAGACAGGCTGCTGTGGGTTTTATTGGGGTTGCGCTCCGCGCCAAAAGAGGATTTGGAAGCTTCCCCGGCAGAGCTCGTTTTTGCGCAGCCCCTACGGCTGCCCGGGTAATTTCTACTGGACAATCCTGCGCTGGGCAGCTCCCCGTCTCAGCTTTTGCAGCGTAGTGCAAACACAGGGACGCTGCTGGGCGCTGCCCACCACAGTTTTCCGCGTGTCTTCGTGCCTAAAACTTTGAAGAACGCGGAGTTCGTGTTCGTCGGACACGACGCCCACCGCCCTCCATTGCGCCCACCCTATGATGGACCGTTCAGAGTGTTGGAAACAGGGGATAAGCATTTTGTGGTAGACTTGGGGGGTAGACAGGAGAGAATTGGCATAGACGGACTCAAACCAGCCTTTGTAGTGGCGGATGAGCAAGTACTGTTGGCGAGGGCCCCTCGGCGTGGAAGACCCCCACGGAGACCTCCCCAGGGGAACGATTCATCAGAGCAGCCACACGGACAGGGTGAACCCCCCCCCCCCCCCGCCTCCACGGCTCACCCGCAGTCAGACACACTCCCAGCAGCCTCCCACCGGCACAGCAGCGCCACAGAGGCAGTAAACCCCAGTTACAGCAGATATGGGAGGAGACTGAAGCCGAAACAGCATGTGGACTGATGTTCTATTGTTCTATCTAAGTTGCTGGGGGGGGCGGTGTGGGCCTCAGGTTATTTCACACCTTAGACAGAGACAATCAATACACATGGGAGAACAATGCCCAAGTGGGTGAGAGGGGGTTGAATGAAGTGTAGTGTAGATGTCATGCTGTGTAGGAGGAAGTGCCTTGAACCTTGTGAAGTGTGACTTGATATAGAGAGAGGAATGCTTGATGTGACCAGTCAGTCTGTTCTTTGCTTGTGAGATGTGAGTGTGTAATAAATCGTCTGAAATGAATATGCCTCTTCATTTACACACTCCACAACATAATGATATGCTAAAAAAAAATGTAGTCGGGTGAATTACGCAAAGCACCAGAGGGTATGATCCATTTGCTTACAAGATTAACATGTGGCTTTTCACAGGCATTTTCGGGTGGAAGAAAAAAAGGAAAGAAAAAAAAAACACGTATAGCTATATGCTGTGGGGTGACCCACCACAGTCAGCTTGGACAGTCAGAGCACTCAGCTTGAGCAGGAAACAGAACAATGATATGTATGGACTGATATCAATATGTAAATGTGCCTGCATCCTCTTTTGTCCTACAGCCCCGGAGCAAAGAGAAGAATTCCGGCGCCAGTAATCAGGCAATTGATATGTGTGACTCTTATGTAAAGTTGCCATGCATTCTCTCCTGACTGTTATGTAAATCTGCCCTGCATTCTTTCTTGACTGTTATGTAAATGTCCCATGCATTCTCTCTTGCCAGTATAAATGTGCTCACTAAAAGCTCACTGTATTGCTCTTAGACAACGACTCAGGGCTCACTCACAGCATGCAGCCAGAGCGCTGGGTGAGCCTCGTGATGGAGGAATAAAACACCTTTAAACTTCGGCTTGCTGTGTCCGCCTGCATTTATTTTTTCCTCCACAATGCAAGTATATGAGTCCATGTATGAAAAAACAAAACATTCAAGCCCAAAGAAATGCTGTCAAAGAACCTAAATAAGACACCCAAAAGTAACCTACTGTGAAGCTTGAGTAATTCTGTAACTATTAAGGAGAAACTTAAGGATGAAATATATAAACAGAGAAAAAAATCAGTCAGTAGGACTGATTCAGGCACCTGTACAAATGGTCCTATAATATGGAATGGAAGAAGAGAGAAAAAACAACTCTTCAGTCCGGGTTCCCTTATTCAGTCATTTCAGAAAGCAAGATAAGTTTGTTGAAAAAGTTACTCACTTAGGGATTTTGTTATGAAATCGGTGTCAGTCGCAGCATCATCAAACCTGTGTTGTTCCCCCTGGCGTAGTGAGTCTCAGTATTGCCGGGTAGAGAAGACCAAATTTCAGCTCTGTAATAGCGAAGAGTCCATTTCACCATGATGAACGAGGCCCATTTCTTGGTGAGAGAGGACGCGTAGTCAGGAAATATGGAAATTCTCTTGCCTTTGTACAAGAGAGGGGAGTTTCCCGCGCCCACTGCAACAGTAGGTTTCGGATGTGAAAATAATGCACTCTTGCGATAAGAGGGTGAGGTGGGCCTCCATCCTCGGGCTTTTCCCACAGGGCCCAGTGTGCACAGTCAAGTAAAGGTTTCTTCTCCAAGCCAAGAAAATCTTGAAGTAGTTGGACAATGAAGTCAGTTGGTCGGGGTCCTTTCAGTCCCTCCAGTACACCAAGCACATGTATGTTATTTCTTTGGGATATGGCCTCCAGATCTTCACACCATTCATCCAAGTGCTTGACTTGTGTTGTTGTTAGCATGCTAACTGTAGCTTCTAGCTCGCTTACCTGAGTGTCATCGTCTGTGGCTGCTTGCTCCAGTTCTCCCACTAGCGACTCGTGCCTCAAGCCTGTGTTCGAGTGGTTCAGTTGAATTCTTCAGTTCTTGTCTCACAGATGTTATTTCAAAATGCAGACTTGTAGACAGGGCATCAATTTTACCACATATGTCGTTCTTAACCCCTTGAACTCTGTGAATTCTGCGGGCGGTCATGTCACTGCATCTTAGTGCGTCTCAGTGCGCACTGAAAAAAAAAGCTATATTTCCGGTCTTCCAGTACAGACACAGCCTTGTTACAACCTGAGAAAAAAGCTGTGTAATATATTCATTTTTTGTGGTATTTTTACAAAAGTTTGACTTGAGCTTGAAAACACTTGGTTCTATATTTCTGTTGTGTTTTCCAGCCAGTATCTGACAGCTGTATGTTATTTGCAAGCATTTGTATCTAAAAAAACACCCAGGCGAACTTTCTTGTTACTCAGTGGCAGGAGCACTTAGAGAGATTATGACTGTTTTGCCAAAAAATTCAGAGTGTTTTCTTTTAAATGAGACTAACCGCATGAAGATGCTGCAAAGGGTTGAAGAATAGCTTTTGATTTACTTTGGGTATGTTATTTTTAGGCATTTTTAGGGAAGTTGAACAGAGTTCAACAGGTTAAGAGCGTCAATCGTGGCCTGAAACAGTGCAGCGTCTAGGGTGGCCTCGTTGGGATGAGGTGGACTCTGTGAGACAGGCACAGGTGTGGCTGGCTCAGCAGGTAGCAGTGCTTTGCGGCCTCCTCTCGAGGATTCTTGTTTAACTCAGGAATCCGACATTTTATGTCAGAGTAGATGGAATGAGTAGCACTGAAGAGTTGTCAAAAGGTTGTTAAGTGTCCAGGACCATGTACGAGCGAAGGTTAACAAGTAGAAAGTTATTTTAAATAATACTTTTTTGGAGCTGCACCAAAATGCACCTATTTCTTACTGTGCTCCATAGCCCCCCCCCCCCATAATCGCTATTTTATAATCACTATTTATCTCTCAGCTAGAGTTGACTGTGACAGGAAGTCATCCATGTGCTGTTAAAAAGTTGCACTGCCGCTTCTAGTGGCCCAAAATAATTATTACAATACCATTTTACCTGGCTTCATTGACGGTAAAGGTGAGTTAAATTTGTGTTTATTTCAAAAACAAAACCTTATTTTGAAATTCTGGCAAATTAAAAGTTGAGAAAATATGGTCATACAATGATACAAGCCTTCAGTTGCACTTAATTTTGACTGGGCGAGCTGAAAAGCTGGTGACAGACGGACAGATAAAACCACACACACACCGCCACATTAACTGATTACTGTATGCCTCTGTTTACACCGAGGTATAATAAACTTTACTTACTTGACGCTTGGAGAAAAAGCTCCATGCCGGTGTCTCTTTAGCTTCGCCGTTGCTAATGCTGCTCCGAGACGTGTGGTGGCCCACCATAGTCTGGGTGTTTTTCCTTTTTTCCGTGCAGCACTTCTTGCGGGTTGTGTGTCATGTCAAGGTCTTTCCTTCTTTCTTTGTTATAAAATCCAAAAAAGGCCCAACATTTGAGTTAACTTTGAACTAACTGCTTCCTAACTTTCAAAGCTGGCTGCAAATCACCAAGACAAGCTATGACTTCACTTGACTGGGTGTTTGCTTTGCGTCATCTAGTGGACTGAAAACGCCACTGATTAACTGATAACCCAAAAATATGTGTGCACATTTTTCTAATAAAAGATCGATCCGTGCGTTAATGAATCGATGCATTGATGCCAGTGCCAAGTATCGCAATCCATCACTGAATCGATCTTTTTTCCCACCCCTAGTATACACAGGACCTCCTCCTCTCACTTACATGCAGCCGCCATTATTGTTGCTCATGTACGTGGCTCTTGCTTTTCTTCTGTTTTGTATAGCCAGTGAGCAAACTGGCACGGCAGTGCATTTGTGCTACCTATTGGCCTGGGGTGAAACTGCAGATTACCCTTGGCCTCGCACATGAAAAAAATGAAGCATATAGGGCAGGGGTGTCCAATCATGTGCCATAGAGATCCAAGACCCTGCAGGTTTTCTCTTCTACCCAGTCTCTTCAGCAGGTGTTTTCACTTATCAGCAATCAGTGGGTAGAAATTTAGTGAAATCTGCTGTTGAAGACACTGGTTGGAGGTAAAGCCTGCAGGGTCTTGGCCCTCCATGGCGCATGATTGGACACCCCTGATATAGAGAATGGGCATTGACGTCATGCCACACTGCATTCTGGGCTGTCATCGCCATTTTTGTGGTCTGGCTTCTTTGTTTACTTGTAGTTCACTGCAACTGCTAATGTGAACAGACATACGTGCAATGGAACGGAGCAAACAGAAAATTAAAATTCCTTATTTAGAGAAGCTGAATAAGGAAGCAAAGGAGCACTACCTTCAAAAAATTAAAGAAATAAATGGGATTGATCCATATGAGCACAAGAAATGAACCACAGATCTCGACCAGCTGCCTGGAGTCACGTTTACCTACCTGGTTTGTGGAGTGAGCGCACACACCCATGAGCAGTTTAAAACTATAAATCATTTGAGGCTCATGTTTAATTCACCAATGAATGGGTCCAGCCACCTCAAATCTTCTGGATGAATGACCAGAAAACCGTTGTTTGTACAAAGGTAAGCAGTCACTGTTTCTACGCAGTTTTCTACAGTGCATCCGGAAAGTATTCACAGCGCTTTGCTTTTTCCACATTTTGTTATGTTACAGCCTTATTCCAAAAGGGATTAATTTTTTCCTCAAAATTCTACACACCATACCTCATAATGACAATGTGAAATTTTTTTTGCAAATTTATTAAGAATAAAAAAACTAAGAAATCACATGTACATAAATATTCACAGCCTTTGCTCAATACCTTGCTGATGCACCTTTGGCATCAATTACAGCCTCAAATCTTTTTGAATATGATGCCACAAGCTTGGCACACCTATCTTTGGGCAGTTTCACCCATTTCTCTTTGCAGAACCTCTCAATCTCCATCAGGTTGGATGGGAGGCGTCGGTGCACAGCCATTTTCAGCTCTCTCCAGAGATGTTCAATTGGATTCAAGTCTGAGCTCTGGCTGGGCCACTCAAGGACATTCACAGAGTTGTCCTGAAGCCACTCCTTTGATATGTTGGCTGTGTGCTTAGGGTCATTGTCCTGCTGAAAGATGAACCTTCGCCCCACTCTGAGGTCAAGAGTGCTCTGGAGCAGGTTTTCATCCTGGTTGTCTCTGTACATTGCTGCATTCATCTTTCCCTCTATCCTGAGTAGTCTCCTAGTTCCTGCCACTGAAAACATCCTGATAGAAAAATTCCATATTATCTATACTATTATTGATGTTAATAATTTATTATATTTGAGAAGTATCATACCTTTCATATGCCATGTTTAATGTTTATATGTGCATCCCACATAGGATAAGTTTATATATTCTTGGCCTGTTTCTGTGAGCAATTTCAGCGAGTTCAGCCTGATGATCAGTACAAGCGTAAGGAATGATCTAAGCCATTTGTTATAATCTCTTTGACATAACCTGTTTTGGGTCACAGGAATGCACAGGAACTTCTCAGCCTGTACAGATCAGTGGTAGATGGACATTCTGTTAGTTTTATGGATCTCATGTCTTCATGACCCATGTCTCCAGAGTGTCTGACATCCGCCTGGATAAGCTTAGTTATCAGGACTGTCCCGTTCTGTCCCTTCCCTTATCCTCATCCTCCCTCTCCTTTCTCCTACCTATATATATCAGACTTAGAAGAATGGATTCTTTAGAGATTCTAGGTGTGTCTGAATGTCATGCCTTGTAAACTCTCCCCCAAGTGGCCATTGGGGTGACCCCCTATGTTTTTCTAATAAATGTACATAAATTCAGCTTTCCGCCTGGTTATTTGATTTTGAATAATTTAAGCTCAAAATTATTCTAACACATCCCCACAGCATGATGCTGCTACCAACACTGGCATGGTTATGAATGGTGCCTGGTTTCCTCCAAACATGAGGCCTTGTTCCGGCCCCGGATTATGAGCTGCATTTTGGTGTGCAATAACTGATGTTTGACACATCTTTAATGTCCTTGCTTTTGACTTTGATGCATCAAACACCGTAAAGACTGAAACATATCAAACACAAGAAACATTATTTCAGCTGTGGACACAAAATTCTAGCATTACAGAAATTAAATCATACTGCATACACACAAATGTAAACATTTATGATCTCAAATTGATAGATTTTTTAGGTTTACTGAGTTGTTGCAAGAAAGCTACCAGCAAAAATTATGCAGCATTTACTGTAAACAAATACAACAGATTATCAAATCCACATTTAAAATTGTATGGCTTGTGCACATCAGATTTTCATATTAAAAACACACACAAAAAGTTTCTATTCTTTGGACATGTGCATATTCAAACAACCATCATTAAACTTCAACAGAGTTAAACATTTCACTAACCACTTTGCCGGGTCGCAGCCTTCCGAGGGCAGAAATTCCTTGCACGCTCTCACATTTTGTCTGCAATTAATAGCCCTGAATAAATACCTTGTAAATTGGTATTTCAGCTAATTTAAAGTCAAGATGTCAATTCAAAACATAACAATAAAATTGACTAGAACTAGGCATCCAGTAAATAATGAAGGATTGCCAGATTTGCACTTCTAAAAGCTACCAAGGCCCTGCAGGCCGGGAATTGTAGCAGTGACTGACCAGAATAATACTGCATTTACTTCAAGTCAAAAATGCATCCCTATTCACAAAATGAAGCTTCAAAAATTACTTTTTCACAACTATTACAGTCTTTTGCACATGCATGGAGACTAGGTGAAAGGTCACATAGGCATGGATTACCACTGACAGTCACATGGTCTAGTCACGCTTCAACAAACTTCAAAAACATCATCATCTCTCAAACAACCTACAAAATATCGGGTAGATAATTGGATATGAGGGATTATTTCATCATTATGACAGTTTCACCCTACCTGGGCTGAGGTAAGCAGCTGGATGGCTTGGATTTTGTTTTAGCCAGCCATGCTCAATCCGTCCGCTGCCATATTCTGCTGGGCAGGAAGTCTCAAAATCGTCTACTTCCTGTTGTAAATAATGCTTATACCTCATGTATTTTTGATGGCAAATTATTTCAATAATTTTTAAATCTCAAAGGACAAATTTCCAAACCTAGGTTTTAAAAGAAAATATGGAGGGAATAAATAAAAAAAAGGTAGGGAGTTCCCAAGGGATTCCCCAGAGGTCAAAGGTCATTTGCATGTTGGGGGTTCCCCCAGACACAAAGTAAACAACTTTTGACTGGCACACAGAGCCAGGCTGTGAGTATATATACCTGCCAAAACAAATCTTTGGGAGGCATTGCTGTACAACCAAAGGTCAAATACTAGAAAGGATGTCACTGTTGACATACAGTATATAGCGGGGAAATTACAACAGTCACAAGAATTGCCATGTTTCTCACATGGATCAAACAAACACAGCTGCTGCCGTTACACTCCCACCAAAATCTTTATGATGGAAGACTATAAAGTCATGCCAACATAAAATTTTCACAATGTCACCTAATCTTTAACCGGCAGCAAGAGCACAACCTTTTGCACTGGTCTTTCCAGTTCGGAGACTGGCTTAATCTTCTCCCCACGAGCCACACTTCTGGCGTTCAAAATTCTCAGCCTCACTTTTCGGACAAGTCCGTCCTTGTCGGCCATTGCACTCGTCACAAGTCCAAGTGGCCACTGGTTTCTAGCCAACCCTTCATCCATCATGAGAACAATGTCTCCTGTTTGGAGGTTTCTTTGTGGTTTGCACCACTTTTGGCGATGTTGGAGATTCAGTAAGTATTCTTGTTTCCATCTACTTCGAAAGAGCTGACTCAGGTGTTGAACACGCCTCCAGCGTTTCCGTGCATAAACGTCCTGGGCGCAGAAGGCTCCTGGTGGAGGTAAGACTCCCTCAAGCTTGCCATGAAGTAGAGCGTTTGGCGTTATGGGAGGTTCGGCGAGTGGGTCATTCAAAGACGTTGGAGACAATGGACGACTGTTCACGATGTATGCTGCCTCATAGAACAGTGTTCTTAAGGAGGCGTCGTCTAGTCGTGTGTTCGCAAAGTCTATCACCGACTTCAGCGTCTTCCTCACTGTGCGGATCTGTCTTTCCCATACGCCACCTTGCTCACTAGCATGAGGAGCATTGAACTTGAACTCCACTTGCTTCTTTGCTAGAACTGTCTCCAGCTTGTCATGATCCAATTCGGCGAGAGCTTGTTTCAGTTCATTGTCAGCACCGATGAAGTTGGAACCTTGATCGCAGAGTATGCTTCTAACCACACCTCGCAATGCCAAGAAGCATCTTAGGGCATTGATGAAACAGTCAGTTGAGAGGTCGTCTAGAAGCTCCAGGTGAATTGCACGACTGTACAGACACGTGCACAGCAGTCCGTAGCGCTTGATTTCTGATCTTCCGCGTTTGATGAGATACGGGCCAAAGACATCCATTCCAGACTTGTAGAATGGAGGATACGCTTCTGTACGTTCTTGTGGCAAGTCAGCCATCTTCTGACTCTCCGCTGGTCTTCTTTGCTTGCGACACATGATACAGTTGCGCATCACTTGAGCCACTGTCTTGGAGCCCCTTTGTATGTAATATCCTTGAGATCGTAGTTCATTCAAAGTTGAGCTGCGACCTCCATGATTGGTCTTTTGATGTACATGCCTGATGATGGCCTCGGTGACATGTGATTTTCTTGGAAGGATAATGGGGTGACATTCTTCCTTGGTGATGTCTTCTGCTTCACGAACTCTTCCCCCAACCCTTAGCAGGCCTTCTTCATCCAACATGGGATCTAGAGTCTTCAAGCAGCTTGACGTTGCTACGTTTCCACCTTTCCCCAGGGTAGTGATCTCTTCAGGAAACTCTTTGGCTTGTAACCACTTGATGGCTAGATTACGTGCTTTTCTGTCTCGGAGTAGACGGCTTGTCTTCGAAGACACTCTTCTTATCATAGTTCCCAAGATGTTGATCATGGTCTGCCACTTCGAAATCCTTTGTAGTACATTCAACAGTCCTGTTGGTAGAACAACGCTAGATGCCCCGAGACACTGTGCTTTTACTTCAGGGTCGCCAAGGTTGAGAGTATCGTCTGGCGAAGTCAGTGGTAGCTCTGCTTTGTAGAGAAATTCTGGGCCTTTCAGCCACATAGAGGTGTCCAGTTCTTTGGCCGACACGTCTCTCGAAGCTAGATCGGCTGGATTCGACTTGGTCGGTACGTGGTGCCATTCTTGCACTTCAGTGTTCTCCCGAATGTACTGTACACGGTTGCTGACAAACACGTGAAACCGCTTTGCACTGTTGGCGATGTATCCCAGCACGACCTTGCTGTCTGTCCAAAAATATTCCTTGGTGACCTGGATCTCGAGCTCTCTTCTGAGGAACTTGCTGATTTTCACTGACGTTGTTGCTGCTGTCAATTCAAGCCGAGGAATGGAGACAACTTTTGATGGTGCCACTCTCGCTTTGCTCATGAGCAAGGCGCAGTCTATGTTTCCATCTTGGTCACACATTCTGACATACGAGCACTGCCCATAACCTTGAGTGCTGGCATCACTGAAATGATGCAACTCGAAAGATTTCACTTCCTTGTCAGGCTTGAAACATCTGGGTATTTTCAGATCCTCCAGTTCCTGAATATCTGCTTTCCAGCTCTCCCACTGTTCAATTATGACAGGCTCGAACAGGTTCGTCCCAGGATTTCTTTTGCTTGCACAGTTCTTGCAGGATCTTTTTCCCTTGCAACACCACAGGGCTAATAAATCCATTTGGGTCATAGACTGACATGACTGTAGAGAGGATGCCTCTTCTTGTGTTGGGTTTATCCTGTAGTGTTATCTTGAACCTGAAGCAGTCATTTGAACATCCCATCTTGTTCCAAGTGTGCGCTCAACCGGGAGAGGTTCCAGTTCCAAGTTTATTTCGGAGACGGTAGTGCTCTTTCTGAAGGTGGTATAGATTCCAGGACGTCTATGCTGTTCGACAGGAACTTATGGAGTCTAACTTTGCCCTTTTTGCATATTTCAGTGGCCTGGCAGATTAGCTCCTTCGCTTCACCCACGGTAGACAGGCTGCTCAAACCATCGTCCATGTAAAGGTTCCTTGTGAGGAATTTTGCTCCTTCAGGGAAAACTCTCTTTGTGCGTCTTTGCCAGTTCTTTATGCCATAGTTGGCACATCCTGGTGATGATGCGGCCCCGAATAAGTGTACAGTGAGCCTGTACTCCGCTGGCGGAGTGGTCAAATCCCCATCGGGCCACCATAAGTATCTCAAGTAGATCTCTGTACTGTGGCAGAACATCGAAGTTGTAAAACATCTGTTCGATGTCACAGGTCACTGCAATTTTGTCCTGACGAAAACCTCAATAGCACGCCAAGCAGCCATTCATCAAGTCCGGACCCTTCAGCAGCACGTCGTTCAGGCACAAACCTGGTACTTGGCCGAACCGTCGAAAACCACTGCTTATCTTGTCTGGTTTTTGTGGGTGGTATACACCTTGATGTGGTATGTAATTGATGACTTGATTTGGTGAAGGAGGTTCAACACGCTCTGCATAGCCCTTTTGAATCATCTGGTCTATGAAGTCGCAGTAGTGGTTTCTAAACTTGTCATCCTTGCTCAATTTCCTTTTCAGAGAATTTAGCCTAGACATGGCCATCCCGTAGTTGTTGGGCAACTTCGTGGTAGACTTGCTCGGCAATGGCATGGAGATTCTTCCATTTTCATTGATTTGGATGTTTTCTTCCATGATTTGCAGAAAACGCGAGATCATCCTGGGAATAGCATGCTTCATCTTTGGTGTCGCTGAAATCTTGGTCGAGAACCTTCAGGATCTCACAGGGTGGTGGCACTATCAATTCTTTGGCGACAATCCTATGGCATACACCATTGTTGCCTTGTTCATAACAAGGGCCTCCAATGATGCTCCATCCCAAGTCTGTTTTCACAGCAAAGGCTTCTTCGGGATTTCCGGAGACTATCTCCACCGGTCTGAGTGCTTGTGGGCAGGAGTATCCAATGAGCCAGTCCCACTTCACAGTCTTGAATAGGAGGAATGAAGGGGGCTATTCGAGCCAAATGAGGCATCATACTTGCCGCTACCTTTGAAGGAATGTGCTCCCTGTTGTGAGGGATGTGGTCTCTTGTGTAGCACGACTTGACTCGGACTTCGACAGTCGAGTCGTATCCTCTCAGTTTGATGTCTGAGAACTTCTTACAATAGACCACCGATGAAGATGTCATAGTTGTTATCTTCATTCTTGTTATTTCATGTGGCATGCACAGCTTGGCTGCCAGATCCTCTGTGATATAGGAGCTGTCGCTCTGGGAATCAATCAGTGCATAAACCAATACTTCTTGCGAGCCAGCTTGGCCTGTCTTGACCCAAACAGGTACGCTCATTGAAGTATAACTCTTCATGTAATCTTGGTTGGTTTTTGTTTGAAATAGATTCAAATGTGTTTTCACCTGTGTCGGCTTCTGACTCTGTAAGCTTTGTGTCTGCTTTCTTTCTTGTCTAAGTGCAGCAGAGTTGGGTGTTTGCCTTTGCACGTGTTGCAGGACACTTTAACTAGACACTTCTTTGATGTGTGGCCACGTCTGAGACATTTGAAGCAAAGGGCCTTGCTTTGAATGCTTTGTATTTGTCATCATAAGGCAACTCTTTGAAAGCATTGCACTTGTAGATGAGGTGATCTTTGTCGCAGTAGGTGCAAACTGGAGAATTTTTGGCTCCACTTTTAGGGGTTTCTTTTTCAGCACTGGTGTTGGTGTTGGTGGCATGAGTAATGCCAGGTGCTCATTTTGTCTTTGCCCTAGACTCGTTTCCTCTATTCGTGGTTGGCAACTTGTCTTGGTTTTGAGCGACCACGCATATAGGGTTGTTAGCCACTCTGGCTTCTCTGGCTACGAAGTCGACAAATTCTTGAAACGAAGGGTAGCCCTTTACCAACATCTAGTCTTCTTAACACGCCGTGTCCACCTAGTGTTACAATACTCGGGTAACTTGGTTGCTGTTTCCTGGATTTGGATGCAATCGTTCAAAACTTCAAGGCCTTTCAAGTAGGGGATAGCTTCTTTGAGGGTGCTCAGGAAATCGCTGAAATCCTGAAGACCTTTCTTATCTTTGCCTGTTACTTTGGGCCAGTCTCTCAACTTGTTTCTCAAGGAGAGTTGAATGGTGAAGGGGTGTCCGAACCGCTCTTCCAACGTGGTCCATGCACGGTTGTAGGCAGCTTCATCACTTCCGAAAAACAACCGTTCTACTGCCGCTCTGGCTTCTCCTGCAAGGTACTGCTGCAGATAATACAGCTTGTCTGATGGTGGAATTCCCTTGTTCTCAACAAGTGTCACAAAACTTTTGTGAAAGTTGATGAACTTGAGTGGGTCACCATCAAACACAGGAGGTGTGGGGACAGGCAGCCTTGATTTGCTGACGCTATCTGAGATGTTTGGCGATGAAGGCCAACTGTGACTCTACTTGGCTCGCGCAATCTTCAGCTCTTGGTGATCTGGCCTCAGGAGAAAAAGCAGGTGCCTCTGATTCAGATAACCTTTACTAGGCTTGTCACTGCAACAAGAGATGTCATCTGACCTTTGGACTCTTTCTCTTCTTCTGCTATTTCTAATTGTTCATGACAACTTTCCAAGGCCACCTTGTATTTCCTTATCTTTGCGTGAAGTTCTGCACACTTTCGCTTAGCGCTCAATTCAGCCAGCTTCCTGGCCTTTCTGAGGCATTACTTGATCCTGTTGAAGAGCCTGTTGAAGATTCTGAAATCTGTGTACTTACAGATACCTTTGACTGAATGGAGGACTTTAGACTTGGCAGAAATATCAGACTCATAGTCTAACTTGCTTCCAAAGAGAGACCTGAATAATTCATTCCACCAAGTAGTCTTGAGAAGGCTTTTTCTCTCCTTGTCTGCCATCATTGGAATTCTCTCCAATTTGTTTCAAGGTTTTCGCCATGTCTGAGCACATTTGCTTAGCGCTGTCGACTGCGCCGCATCTCGTTGACTGGCGGGCACAAATCTCGACAGGCTTCATATGTAGCTGTCATTTCTTTGTCCAGGCGAATCAGGTCTTCCAAGTCATCTTCAGTTGTGTCCAAGACCTCATCTTTGTATGCATAAAAATAGACGCGAACACAGCCTTCCTTTACTTTACTGTATGTTCGCATAAACCTTTTGTTTGCTCTGTCTACCTGTGCATTCTTGTTCTTCCTTTTTACTGATGACAGCATCTAAAGTCGCAACTTTGTCATTGAGGCTGTCGTATTCAGCAGAAATCTCTGGTGAGACAGACTTATCCTCTCCCTTTGCTTTCACTAACCGCCTGACTTCTTTCAGTCTCTTCAGGCATGTCTTCGTCTTTGCTTCAGCTCATGAAGTGGGACATGCCTGAGTTTGTTTGTGCAGTGTTCTGGTTAGTCTTGCCAATGGCGCCATCTTCTGGATCACTTGCATCTTCTTTTTCTTGGACTCCAGCCACCGCATTCTCTCCTTCTGGTTGCTTCTTGTCACCATTATTCTTTTCTTGTTCACTGATTGTAGCCAACTCCATTTCAAGAGTTTCTATTGCACCGTGTACTGTTTCTGCATCAGTGTTGAGTTGAGCTTGCTCTTCCTCAGACAAGGTTTCAACTGCCAAGTCAGCATTTATGGCTTGTAATTGCTTCTTTGGCAGCTGTGATCTGCTCTCCGCAATTTCTTGCTCAGTTGGCATTTTTGGCAGCTGCAGCCATTTTGTTGCAGTACAGTGTTTATGGAGAATAGTGAGGAAATGGGACAAAAAATGAAATGGTAATTTATATTACCTCTTTGAATAAAGTGAGTTTCGATTGCCGGCAGTATTACATACACTGTCAACTGTTTCAGTGAGTTGGTGAACTCTTTGTGACAGCATATGCCACCCGACAGTCGTTTGGCAATCTAATGACCGTAAAAAGAAATGTTTAGTAAATCTGGATGGTCTGACAGACAATGCTAGCCAGACTTGGTAATTGGGATTTTCACCAACCAGATTTCTTGAGTGAAAACCTGGAGATAAAAAATATTATGCAAACCTGAAACACAATGTGTTTTTTATGTTTACCTCGAAATTTCCACTCAAAATAACTGAATGGAAACTATACTTGAATTAGGGAATTCTTATCTTTGGGGTATATGATTCCCTAAATACTTTAAGTTTGTACTTGATTTGATTAATTCAAAACTGAATTAAATTTGAGGAATCTTGAAATATACTTATATCATTGGATTGAAGCTCAACCAGCCCTTACCTCAGCCCTTGATCTTACTTGATCTTACTAGCCTGATTTAAATTGTTCAAAAATACTGATTGAAATACGCTAGCAACAGGATGTGCACAAGCAGTACATGTACAATGAAAACAGAATAATGCAAACACTTCTCTCAACATCAGCACAAAATAAACACAGTATTCAGTGACTAATAAACTTGACTTTGCACTTGAGAAACACAAACTTGACTTGACTTGACTTGACTTAAAATGTGTCCTCAAGGTTCAATCACTGGATACATGTCCTTCACTTACAGGCTGTAGCAGAAAAGTGAATGTCTCTTACTTAATTGTCATATACTAGCACTAGCACACTGGTGAGTGGTACCGACAGGATGTCACCATCAC
This sequence comes from Pholidichthys leucotaenia, assembly GCA_020510985.1. Classification (NCBI taxonomy): domain Eukaryota; kingdom Metazoa; phylum Chordata; class Actinopteri; order Cichliformes; family Pholidichthyidae; genus Pholidichthys; species Pholidichthys leucotaenia. The sequence continues at coordinate 262,139,346 of CM035843.1, forward strand.
GATCTCGATGACACGGCACGACCCAACCTCTTGAATCTGCAGCGTTCTTTGCTTGCACACCCACGCTCGTCCACGATGACTTGGTACAGACGAGTATGAGGTAGTGTCTTTACTGTTCCGGCCCCGGATTATGAGCTGCATTTTGGTGTGCAATAACTGATGTTTGACACATCTTTAATGTCCTTGCTTTTGACTTTAATGCATCAAACACCGTAAAGACTGAAACATATCAAACACAAGAAACATTATTTCAGCTGTGGACACAAAATTCTAGCATTACAGAAATTAAATCATACTGCATACACACAAATGTAAACATTTATGATCTCAAATTGATAGATTTTTTAGGTTTACTGAGTTGTTGCAAGAAAGCTACCAGCAAAAATTATGCAGCATTTACTGTAAACAAATACAACAGATTATCAAATCCACATTTAAAATTGTATGCTTGTGCACATCAGATTTTCATATTAAAAAAAAACACACACAAAAAGTTTCTATTCTTTGGACATGTGCATATTCAAACAACCATCATTAAACTTCAACAGAGTTAAACATTTCACTAACCACTTTGCCGGGTCGCAGCCTTCCGAGGGCAGAAATTCCTTGCAGGCTCTCACATTTTGTCTGCAATTAATAGCCCGGAATAAATACCTTGTAAATTGGTATTTCAGCTAATTTAAAGTCAAGATGTCAATTCAAAACATAACAATAAAACTGACTAGAACTAGGCATCCAGTAAATAATGAAGGATTGCCAGATTTGCACTTCTAAAAGCTACCAAGGCCCTGCAGGCCGGGAATTGTAGCAGTGACTGACCAGAATAATACTGCATTTACTTCAAGTCAAAAATACATCCCTATTCACAAAAATGAAGCTTCAAAAATACTTTCTCACAACTATTACAGTCTTTTGCACATGCATGGAGACTAGGTGAAAGGTCACATAGGCATGGATTACCACTGACAGTCACATGGTCTAGTCACGCTTCAACAAACTTCAAAAACATCATCATCTCTCAAACAACCTACAAAATATCGGGTAGATAATTGGATATGAGGGATTATTTCATCATTATGACAGTTTCACCCTACCTGGGGCTGAGGTAAGCAGCTGGATGGCTTGGATTTTGTTTTAGCCAGCCATGCTCAATCCGTCCGCTGCCATATTCTGCTGGGCAGGAAGTCTCAAAATCGTCTACTTCCTGTTGTAAATAATGCTTATACCTCATGTATTTTTGATGGCAAATTATTTCAATAATTTTAAATCTCAAAGGACAAATTTCCAAACCTAGGTTTAAAAAGAAAAATATGGAGGGAATAAATAAAAAAAAAGGTAGGGAGTTCCCAAGGGATTCCCCAGAGGTCAAAGGTCATTTGCATGTTGGGGGGTTCCCCCAGACACAAATGTAAACAACTTTTTGACTGGCACTACAGAGCCAGGCTCCGTGAGTATATATACCTGCCCAAAACAAATCTTTGGGAGGAATCTGCTGTACAACCAAAGGTCAAATACTAGAAAGGATGTCACTGTTGACATATATAGCGGGGAAATTACAACAGTCACAAGAATTGCCATGTTTCTCACATGGATCAAACAAACACAGCTGCTGCCGTTACAGGCCTGGCACTCACGCCAAAGAGTTCAATCTTTGTCTCATCAGACCAGAGAATTTTGTTTCTCATGGTATGAGAGTCCTTCAGGTGCCTTTTGACAAACTCCAGGATGGCTGCTATGTGCCTTTTACTAAGGAGTGGCTTCCATTTGGCCACTCTACCACACGGGCCTGATTGGTGGATTGCTGCAGAGATGGTTGTCCTTCTGGATGGTTCTCCTCTCTCCACAGAGCAACGCTGAAGCTCTGACAGAGTGACCATTGGGTCCTTGGTCACCTCTCTGAATAAGGCCCTTCTCCCCAGTTGCTCAGTTTAGATGGCTGGCCAGCTCTAGGAAGAGTCCTGGTGGTTCTGAACTTCTTCTATTTACGGATGATGGAGACCACTCTGCTCATTGGGACCTTCAGCAGCAGAAATTTTTCTGTACCCTTCCCCAGATTTGTTCCTCAAGACAATCCTGTCTCAGAGGTCTATAGACAATTCCTTTGACTTCATGCTTGGTTTGTGCTCTGACATGCACTGTCAACTGTGGGACCTTATATATACAGGTGTGTGCCTTTCCAAATCATGTCCAATCAACTGAATTTACCACAGGTGGACTCCAATTAAGCTGTAGAAACATCTCAAGGATGATCAGTGGAAACCGGATGCACCTGAGCTCGATTTTGTGCTTCATGGCAAAGGCTGTGAATATTTATGTACATGTGATTTCTTAGTTTTTTTTATTTCTAATAAATTTGCAAAAATCTCAAAAAAACAAACAAACAACTTTTTCATGTTGTTATTATGGGGTGTTGTGTGTAGAATTTTGAAGAAAAAAAATGAATTTAATCCCTTTTGGAATAAGGCTGTAACACAACAAAATGTGGAAAAAGTGAAGTGCTGTGAATACCTTCCGGATGCACTGTACACAAACATTTGTCTGCAGCTACAGGCATTTTTAAGTCCCAGCGGTGATATATTGAATTTATGTTCAAATTTGTCATATGATGCTTGATAAGTACATACACATTATTACCAACAGGACATGATCCAGCAGTAGGATAAACCCGACACTTGTGTTGGCGCACCGAAAAAAATTACCGGTATAATTAGTCGCTATAAAAACATACTAAATCAGGACAGTGATTTTTTTATAGTCACCTGAAAGAGGAGAATCTGCTTAATTTAATGATACTAAATATTCTATGGACTTCAATCCCCAGCTGATATTAAATCCATGTGTAATGAAGGCAACAATGCTGTGGGAATTCGCTTCCAGTGCGTACAGAAGGAGAACCCCAGTGCAGTGTAAAGGTTTGTGTCCAGGTTCAGCACACCAAAAAGTACCCCCCCTTCCCCAATAAAGAAAGAACCTGCTCCGGATTTCTAAGTCCCAGCGGTGAAATGTTGGATTTATGTTCAGGTTTCTCATATGATGCTTGATAAGTATATACACATTATTTCCAACAGGACATTAAATACTAATACTATAAATCCATGCGTAATGAAAGCAACAATGATCCAGTGCACACAGACGGAGAATTTTCATGTCCCATATCTGGTCTGTTATGAATAATGAACTAATACAATCAAATTATGACATCCTTGATGTGCCACATCAGCTATTTTATAAAACATCATATCATAAATTATGACATTGTTTCAAATCGTGAGAGCAGTTGCATTTGATAACACAGCAAAACCTCCCCATTCTAAGTTGTGTGGTATTCAGAGGAATAATAATGTGATTGAATGTATATTTACATTTCCTGTGTTTGAATAACATATTCAGTGTCATTTTTATCCGAATAAATAAATGATAAATAAATAAATAACAGACTGAAGCAACCCTCTCAAAAACTTCAGCTTGTGTGGAGTCCACAGGGACAGTAAAAACGCTCTCAACCTGTTTTCCTGAGTGCTTTTCATGCGCTTATTAAAAAAAGCACTCTGCCCGGTATCCTGGCAACCGCTTGACCTGTCACTCAAAGCGTGCCAGGATATTGGACAAATTTTTTTTTTTGTGACCAAATTTTTATTTATTTTTACAACCATGAAAACATAACAAACCAAATGTATTAAGTTCTCATTCAAGTCATATAATCACATCAGTGCCTTTGAAAAGGGGGAGAAAAAAACAAAACGAAACCTAAAATAAACAGCAAAAACAAAAAAAAAAAAGGGAGAAAAGAGACCCAGATCCGGTAATTTTAATTATCGATTATATAGAGAGATTGGAGGTTTGCAACAAATAAGTAACAGGTCTCAAGTGTAGAATTCCTGGGGCCCCAAGTACACGGAGCTATAGATAGCTCTAATAAACAATGTCCAAGAAAGTGGAGATCAAAGCACGGGTACATCAAGTATAGGGGGTTTCCATCGAGTTGCAGCCAGTTTTTTTCGCTGCTGTAAGTCCTGCTAGAACCCTCTTTTCTTTGTAGGGGACAGATGCACATCAAACAGTTCATCAAAAGAAATGTAATAGAAGACAAAAAAGTGTAACCCCAACCAGTTTAGATAATGTGACGTAACTTCTTCCAGAAGTTGGCCACTGGGGATCATTTCCAAAACATGTGCAAATAAGTGCCAACTGCCTTCAAAGGCAGACGGTACAAGAGGAGTCTGGAACCATTTTCATTACATAAAGTTTCTTAGGTGTTAAATATACTCTATATACAAAATTATAATGAATTTGTTGATGGTCAGGGTTTTTGGAAGCTATATTAATAGTGTCCCAAACATTATCCCAGTCAAAATCAGGGCACAGATCGGGAATGTCTGCTCTCCAGATTTCACAGATTTTGCTCTGAAATGCTCCACTCACTGGAATAAATCACATCAAACTGGTAAGAAAGTACACATCCCTTCAAGCTTTGGCTGTTAAATATTGATCATGTTGTACTTTTAGGCTGATTCTGATCGGCTGGTGAGAGAGGTGTGCAACTGATGAGTGCTGCAGCGCTCCAAAAGTTGAACTTTTTTCAGCTTTCAGCGCCATGAGCGCAGCGACAAAATACGCTGACTGGTGAGAGCGTTTTTGGGCCGAGGGCACTGAGTGCATTGAATGCCATATTAAAATGAACAGAAAATAGTTGCCCACAGCAGAAAAAAACACATTTTGGTGGACACGCAACCTAACCGCACTCGCTGCTCACTACTAAGTACAGACAGGCAGAACACTTTTCCCACAATTCCTTGTGGATTTTCCAACTGGGTGACGTTGCACACCCATTCTTAATATACAGCTATGTGCACACTGACCTGTCCAAAATGTAGGCATGTCATAGACATGCAGAGCAGAGGTGGAGAATAAACAAAGCTTTATGGATAGCTGGAAGTGGCTCTGCTCTCCTCATCACCCTTCATGGAATAAACCTCCAAGAAAAAAGATGGAGAGCAGTGTTTCGTCTTGCTTAAAGACCTTGGCACAGTGGCAACATATTTTTCGGGGGGGGGGGGGCAGAAAACGTGTGACACTATTGTAACCGGAATATGTTAATTTTATAGTATTTATTTCTTTTTTAAAATTTTGCACAGTAACTTTACATATGGAACTTACCATTTGAAGTATTGCACAACTGAGGCTTGAATGTTGGAATATTGGGCCAGTTGGGGTCCCACCCAGACCTCCTGTGTTTGGACTTTTTACTGGTGTCATCCTCTCCTTCCTCTGCTCTCACCTCTCCTGGACCCTCTGCCTGAACACTTTCCTCTCCTTGGCTCCTCTCTTCTGTCTCATCTTTCCCTCTCCGAGCCCTGTCTAATTCAGGTTCTCTCTCTGTCTGTGGTGGTATACAAACAGGTTAGAAAATATCAAGTGTCTTGTTTTGCCCTGCAGGATTTTTTTTTTGTCATGGTTTACACAAATGGCAAAAAATGTGTATTTTTTCGATATTTTTATTCTAGTGTTTCTTTTTTTCCATTGAGAGAGTAGAGAAAGGAAAAAAAAACATTTATAATAGTAATTTTCTTATGCATACTTAAATAATATGATCAGAGGTGGGTATAGTAGCCAGAAATTCTATTCATGTAAAAGCAGTGCTTTGAAATTAATAACTAAAAGTAGACAACCAAAAATTTCTTGTTGAGTTAAGGGTACTGTGGTGGAAATGTACTGTTTATGCTTTAATCAATGTTTTATAAGTTCATGCATTAGTCTATTGAGTAACCAGGGATCTATGTTTTATAAGTGTGTCCCAATATATGAAGTGTTCTTATATCCATATATGAACTGCTTTATAAACTGCCCATAGTAACCTCATTAGGGTATAAGCTATATTAACAAGCTGTTTGATGTGTCTGTTATATTTTGTGTTCCAAGATGAAGTTTTATGTCACACTGACCGGTTAAGGTCTTCATGCTCTCACTCCCTCCTCCCTTCTCTCCTCTCCTGTGCCTTATCAGCATTCCAGAGTTTTTCTTTTTTTTTTTACTGATGGTCATATAAAAAACCCTGTTTTTACTCTCTGGGGAGAGCTGACTTTTTTTCTGCTCTCACTCTTCTCTTATTGCTGGCAGCAATAAAAGGCTATTCAACTCACAGATCCGCCTGATTATTTTACTACAGGACCTTTTAAAGAGTTTAGATAAAATTCGGTTACAGTACAAAGAGCACCCACATAAAAACTTGAGTAATGACTTCAGTCTTGAAGGTTTGAGGTTTTTCTCCAAAATTTATAACGATTTTCTTATAGTTTTCTACTTTTCTCTGTGTTACACTCGTCAGGTGAAGAAGAGGCAACTTGACAATTTTCAGAGGTTTATTGTCTTTTGACAACACTAGGCACGTCACTTTTACACTGAACATCACTCAACAACAACCCTTTTTTTTGCTCGCGCATTCTAGCAACTTGACAGTCTCATAACAACCGAGCGCCACTTGTGGCGCAAAAGTGCTACTGCTTTTACTGATAAACAGTCCCAAATTACAGTCTTTTAGATACATTTACTATAAATGCTTATATTAGCCATCAGCATCTAATCACATCTAATTAAAAGTGTTTTCTGGGGGGGTGTCCAAATTTAATTTTTCCTACACTCACCCCTTGAAAATTTAATGTCGACCCGACATTACAAAACAACTTTCCAAAGATATTTTTTTTTTCACAGTCCACATTTGGTAACCATGTATCTCATGTAAGTAGGATATTACTAAGTAGGAGTCAGAGTTCATTAGAGCCCATAAAGATGCAAACTGGTAATAGTCCACAGTACAGCATGTATCTCCTGTTCCATGCAATACATCCACAGAAGAGGTCTTTGTGCACGATAACCATCAATCGCTCCATCCACCATGGTGAGTATCTGCATCTTTCCTGAGAGTAAGGGTACTCAATCTAGTCATAGCCTACCAAATAAACCATTATGTGATGCCTGTACCTTAATAACACACTGAAAATCTTTTTTTTTTTTAAATCGACAATAAAAGTAACTTGGTGATGAGTTTAGTAACTACTCATTTATTTTCCAAAACATCTATGTCTGAACAATGGCTATTTCTAGCTTCTACACATCTTATATTTGTTTTAAACAGATGAAGTGCGAGGCTGGCCTAACTTATCATAAGTAAATATCAACTTCTGCTTTCTCACTCTTGAAGGAAACGTTTTAGCAGGGGTGTGGACAGGTCCCTCCTGGTCACTGGAACTGGACTCAGACAACACATCACCCTGGTCCTGGTCTGCCTCAGCTGGATTTGGGACCACCGGATTGTTGACCTCTGGTGCCAGCTGCACATGTGTGGCGTCATCTGTGTCTTGGTCCTCACCCTCTGGAGTAGTGTCACTGTCCGGGTAGAACTCCGGTGCATCAGCTCTCAATGGATTGTGACTTTGATTCTTTCCAGCTCGTAGTCCAATTATGGTGCTCCAGCCCTCTTCATCCTCATCGACTGTGCTGTTTTGACTGTCCACATATCTTTGCTTTTTAGACTTTCTTTCTCTTGTTTTATTAGAGGAAGGCTCCACTGTTTCCACGGGAAGAAAGTCACAGGGTAACTAAAGGTTTCTGTGCATGATCCGAATGTGCCCCTTGCCATTTTCAGGTTTGATTTCATACACTGGACTGTCTGGGTACTTCTTTTGAGTCACCACATACACTTTGTCTTCCCAGAATGATCTTAGTTTTCCTGGTCCACCTTTCTCGGTCAAGTTTCGGACCAGTACTCTGGATCCAGGGAGCAACTCAGCACCGTGAACCTTTCTATCATAAAGTGCTTTACTTCTCATCCCTTCTTTGTTTGCTGTTTTAGAGGCAAGTTTGTAAGCTTCAGTGATTTTGGCCCTCCACTTTTCAGCATAGTCCTGGTGAGAAGCGCTCTGCTCTTTTGTTGTGAGGCCAAACATTAGATCAATGGGCAGCTTTGGACTACGGCCAAATAGCAGAAAATATGGCGCGTACCCCGTAGCCTCACTGCGCGTGCAGTTGTAGGCATGAACCACTTTTGCCAGAGAGGACTTCCAGTCTGCCTTGGCTGCTTCGGGCAAGTTTCTGAGCATTGCCAACAGGGTATGATTGAATCGTTCCACCTGCCCATTCCCTTGGGGGTGGTAGGGCGTTGTTCGGGACCCCTGCACCCTACTGTACTCCTGTAGTTTTGCAAAGAGTTTATTTTGGAACTCTTTGCCCTGATCGTGGTGGAGACATGTGGGGAAGCCAAATTTGAGGGCAAAATCCCCAAATATCTTCTCAGCAGCGGTGTAGGCAGCTTTGTTGCGACAAGGATAAGCCTGGGCAAAGTGAGTGAAGTGGTCCATTAGAACCAGGGTATACTCGTATCCTCCTTTGCATCTCTCCAAGTGTAGGAAATCAACGGACACAAGTTCAAATGGATACGTGGTGACAATATTAGTCAGTGGTGCCCTTGTTGGCTTGTGAGGACGTTTATTCTTTAAACAACTGCAAACTTTAGTGATGTAGTGCTCAACATCCCTTTGCATATGAGCCCAATAAAAGCGCTGCCTTATCAGATTCATCACCCTCTCTACCCCTAAGTGGCCCATATTTTCGTGGAGCTCTTTAAACACGAGCTTGTGGAACTTATGGGGTAGAAGTAGCTGGTCATGCGATGCCGTTTTCCTGTAAAGCAGTCCATCATCTTCTTGGTACAATTTGTGTTTTTGCCTGACTAGAGCTGCAATTTTACTGTTCAGCTGTTTTCCACTTCTTGGCCATTGTTTTGACTCCACATAACGCAACACCTCTCCAATCACAGAGTCTTCTTCTTGAGCCCTTTTTAGAGCAGTCTTTGGTATTTCAGCTATAGAGCTGGTTTCTAGATCTGCTTCACTGATGAGAGTGGAAATAGTGACTAGGCAGAACCATGGTTCATTTTCTTGTGACTTTACATTGACTGCCTGCGCCACACAGTGCATTACATCAGGATCAACATTTTGTGTGCATTTGTTCATGTACTGCTCCATATCTACGGGCATACATGAGAGGCCGTCTGCATCCCTATTGGCTTTCCCAGGGCGGTACTTAATCACAAACTGGAAATCAGCTAGTTCTGCTACCCACCTCTGTGTGGCTGCGTTTAACTTTGTGGTGGTGAGCACATAAGTGAGGGGATTATTGTCCGTATAGACAGTGAATGGTGGGGAATAGTAAAGGTAATCCCGAAACCTCTCACATATGGCCCACTTCAGGGCAAGAAACTCCAGCTTCCCTGAATGAAGGTGGTAGTTTTTCTCTGGATTTGACAGTGTCCTGGAGCCATACGCTATCACCACCAGTTTGCCTTGTTGTCGCTGATATAACACCGCCCCAAGCCCCTCCTGTGAAGCGTCACAGTGCAAAATGAAGGGTTCCTCAAAGTTCGGGTAACCTAACACTGGGGACTGGGAGAGAAAGTCAATAAGCTGACAGAGCACTGCATGATGCTCAGGGCTCCACTTGATTGCATGGGATGAGGGCAGTTGGCCACTTTCTTTCTTTTTGACATGTCTTTTCGAGTTTGTTTTGCTTTGTCTGTGTGGTCGTTAGCAAGAAGGTCGTAAAGAGGCTTTGCTATATGGGAGAAGTTTGGAATATAGCTGCGGTAGTATGAAATAAAGCCTAGCAGTTTCCTTAGCTCTCCAACAGTGGAAGGTTGCTGCTGTTTTAGGGCCTGCACAGGGGCAATGTCCGCAGGGTCCATAGTATAGCCCTGTTTTGTCACCATTTTGCCAAGGAAACATACCTGCTGTTTGAATAACTCACATTTCCGGGGAGTCAGCTTCACCCCATGGCTTTGGTAGCGGTGCAGGACGTTTTTCAGGTCTCGCAAGTGGTCTTCAAAAGTCTGTGAATGAACAAGGTTATCATTGAGGTAAGGCAGACAGATATCATCCCTCAACCCCCACAAACACTCCTCCATAGATCTTTGGAATGCTGCTGGTGCTGAGGACAAGCCAAATGGAATTCTTACCCATTCGAACAAGCCCCACGGGGTGATAAATGCAGTGAGGGGCCTACTCGACTCTTCCAGGAAGCCCTGGTGATACGCCTTCCCTTGGTTGACAACTGAAAACCAGGCACTCCAATTCAGACTGTTCAGCATATCTTGTATGCGGGGGATTGGGTGTCTGTCAGGTATAGACTTCTTGCTCAGCTCTCTAAAGTCGCAGCACAAACGCAGACCTCCATCTTTCTTTCACACACAGACTATTGGACTAGAGTACGATGACTTAGATTTGGTGATCCAGCCCCTGTTAAGCAGGTCTTCTAAATATTCTTTTACTTCTTTATGAAGTGGCCTGGGGACGGAGATATAAGTCTTTTTAACAGGAGTGGGATCTTTGAGTCTTATTTTCAACTGTAAAGAGGGAATTGTCCCTACATCATACTCATCACAGGAAAACGCTTGCCGTTCCTCCCGTAGTAGCTGTTTCACTTGCTCTTGTTGTGTGGAAGAGAGATGATCAAGAGGACCTGGGGGGTCCCAAATGTCCATAGTCTCTTTGACGGCACAGTCCATCTTTGTCTCTTCATTTCTTTCTGTTTCACTTGTCATTGGGTCTGCTGCCACCTGGCTTACAGTAGTGAGTCTAATGTCAGCCGGGTAGGTAGTTTTAACTCTCTGTGTCTGCGTCCCAAAATGGTCTTAGCTGGCAGCTGGATATCACGAGAAGTACTGTTTGTTATAGGTATTTTGAACATAGACCGACTTCCTTTCCGTAACTGCACCACCCTACTTTGTATCTGCAAACCCTCCGGTAGTTGCGTGTACTGACTCGGCTCAAACAAGACGTCTTGTGTATCTGTAAGTCGGCCTACTCTGACAAAACCTTTAACTGCTTTGGTTTGGCCAGCTGGGATGGTGACTATCTCGCTGCCAACTTTTACCATTCCTTCCCCCAGCCTATCCTCCTCACTTTGCATCACCTTCAAAAATACCTCTGTTTTCTTACAATCAAATGAGAAGGCTGCACTAACAGCTTCACTGATGACACAAGGGGGTTCAATGCCCATCTTCAAGACATGCTCAATCACGTTGAACCCAATGATAGGCTGCTTTGCCACCCCATCCTCATTCACCACTAACACAGGAACTAAGAGCTCCACCTGTTGGCCACTAACTGTCGGCAGCTTGAAAGTAACTTTGACCCACCCTGAGAATGGAATCGGTGTCTGGTTCACTGCCCTCCCATCCAGAATACTTGGACCCACCAACTCAGCTAAGTCCCTGACTGTGGTGTGTGGCATGTGCTCCTGTCTCCAGGTGTCATTCATCAAGCAGACCTGTGACCCTGTGTCCCACAACGCTTCTGTCTCCTTATCGTTGAGACAGCAGGTTATGACATATTTTTTCCCAACCAGATTGAGCAACTGTGATCTGCGATTAGGGGACAGTAGATTAACACTGACCGTTTCTTCAGGAGGTACCTCTGCTTTAGCTACCAGCCTTGCTTCTAACTTCCGAATACTGTCAGTAACCAGCTTGTACAGATCTTGTGTGTTAGCTTGTTTTGATGTGGTTGTGACAGTACTGGCAGCCATGTCTACTTGCCCTGTCTTTTTACCAGGTCTCTTCCCCGTCCGACATTCCCTTGACATGTGGCCACTTATTCCACATTTGAAGCAGTGGTTGCACTGATCTCCATTGTTGGTGAACTGACAGCTTTTGCAACCACGTGTCCTGCTCACTCTTTGAGCATGGGGGGCTCTGGGAGACTCACGTATGGCCTTCTTTATCTCCTCCATTTCACCCTTCAGTTGCGTGACTATGTCCAGGAGCTCAGATTCTGTGTGGGTTACTGTGCTTTGGGGTTTAGGGGTTTTACCTTTTGTTGATGGTGGAGGGCGTTCTTGGCCATCCACTCTTCCCACTGTTGCATCTTGACCTGACAGACTTTCCACTCGACGTTCTTGGACTTTGGGTTCTTTTGTGTGCTTCTTGAATTTTTGGTTCCTTTCCCACTCCAGACTGTCTGCTGCATTTGTCTTAGAAATCAGGAGCTCATCTGTGACGGCAGGATCCTCCAGATAGCGCTTCAGTTGGTACTTCACATCAGCACTAATCAGTCCCGTTTCCACCACCCTCAGAAACTTCCTCTGGATAAGGTCAGAGCTGTACTGCTCTTCCGTGCCAGGCTCTCTGGATGCTACCAAAAGTCTTTCTTTTAACTCAATGGCATGGAACAGGAAGTTTTGAGGTGACTCGTTACTGTCTTGTGTGAGGATTATCATGCGATTGTACAAGTCAGTGGAACTATATCCTCTTTATAATGTCCTCGCAGGATGGTGCGCAACTGTGGCAGGGTGAGATCTGACTTGATCTCCAGCATATCTCGCAAACTCAGTCCGGGACTCACTGCTCTAACAACAGCCTCGATTATCTCAGCCTCACTGTGATTTTTCTTTGGGCCCATATCAATCTGGTTATTTATTTATTTAGCGAATGCAAAGTCCTTAAGCCAAGCAGTTGCCTCCTGGTTTGCTGTATGGAGGGTGTGTAATCCTCCTTCCAGTCTTTGGAGCGGGCAAACCTCTATGATGTGTTCCATTGTTTGCTCCTCTCCACATGCGCACAGTGGGCTAGGGCTACTGCCCCATCTGTGAAGGCTGGCCAAGCAGGGGCCATGTCCAGTCCTGAAGCGATTGAGTGTAGACCACTGTCTCCTTGGAAGGTTGGTGCCCGGGACCTGTTGGTTGGGGTTTATCACCAGCTGTTTGTTTGGGACCTCCTTGGTCTCCCATTCCTCTTGCCAAGCTGTCTGGATGGTAAAGTCAGCTGGGGAAGGGTTTTTCCAAATCGGCCGTCTGGATGAAAGTCGGGCAGTGGGTGGGGTGTAGATATCTGCATGGATTGGCAAGTGAGGAAAATCTTTAACTTTTTGGAGCATCCTTTGAGTTAATGCTGCTCGCCGGATGTGTGGAGGGGCTATGTTTGACAGTACAGAGAGCCAGGGGAGTGGTGTTGAGCGGATTGTTCCAGTTATAGTTCTCATGGTTGAGTTGAGCTGGGTGTCTACATGGTGTGTGTAAGATGACCTGGACCAGACAGGGGCACAATATTCTGCTACAGAGTATGAAAGGGCCAGTGCTGAGGTGCGCAGGGTGGAGACTGCCGCCCCCCATTTTGCACCAGCGAGCTTGCAGAGCAGGTTGTTTCGTACCTTCACCTTAGCAGCCGTCCCCTTTAGATGTTCCTTGAAGGATAAGGTCCTATCAAGGGTCACTCCAAGATAAGTTGGATTTGGGGCATGCTTAAGCTTGAGTCCGCTCAGGTGGATGTTTAGTTCTCTGGCAGCTTTTGCATTGTGGAGATGGAATACACTGGAGACAGTTTTTGCTGGGCTTGGTTTTAGGCGCCAGATTTTGCAGAACTGGTCCAGTTTGGCAAGATCTTCCGTGAGCACCCGTTCCAGTGGTTCAAAGTCTGGTGCTTGGAATGCCAAACAGATGTCGTCTGCATAGATGAATTTGCGGGATTTTGTAGTAGGCAGGTCGTTTATATAGAGGTTGAACAGAGTTGGAGCTAGAACTGAGCCTTGTGGGAGTCCGTTTTTCTGCATTCTCCAATTTATTTATTTAGCGAATGCAAAGTCCTTAAGCCAAGCAGTTGCCTCCTGGTTTGCTGTATGGAGGGTGTGTAATCCTCCTTCCAGTCTTTGGAGCGGGCAAGCCTCTATGATGTGTTCCATAGTTTGCTCCTCTCCACATGCGCACAGTGGGCTAGGGCTACTGCCCCATCTGTGAAGGCTGACCAAGCAGGGGCCATGTCCAGTCCTGAAGCGATTGAGTGTAGACCACTGTCTCCTTGGGAGGTTGGTGCCCGGGACCTGTTGGTTGGGGTTTATCACCAGCTGTTTGTTTGGGACCTCCTTGGTCTCCCATTCCTCTTGCCAAGCTGTCTGGATGGTAAAGTCAGCTGGGGGAGGGTTTTTCCAAATCGGCCGTCTGGATGAAAGTCGGGCAGTGGGTGGGGTGTAGATATCTGCATGGATTGGTAAGTGAGGAAAATCTTTAACTTTTTGGAGCATCCTTTGAGTTAATGCTGCTCGCCGGATGTGTGGAGGGGCTATGTTTGACAGTACAGAGAGCCAGGGGAGTGGTGTTGAGCGGATTGTTCCAGTTATAGTTCTCATGGTTGAGTTGAGCTGGGTGTCTACATGGTGTGTGTAAGATGACCTGGACCAGACAGGGGCACAATATTCTGCTACAGAGTATCAATCAATCAATCAATCTGGTGAATGAGGTTGGAATAAGACAACTTGTCTCTTTGGCCCCTCTCTCCTATCTGACCATTTATCCTAAACTCTCATTTAATGGTCACCTCTGGTAGTAGGGGCGCTGAGGGGACCACGGGCTGTGCCAGGGAAGGGCGACTTTGTGGCTGAGTTGTCACTTTAGTGGTAAGCCTTTGCTATTTCCTCTTCAAGCTTTTTAGTTGAATCAAGAAAACTTTTGTGTAGAGCGGCATATTGTTTTTGTAAACTTGCGAGTGCCTCCGCATCCCGACCCGCGCCGGCCGCCGCCGCCGCCTGCAATGACTGTTCGCCTTGTTTAGCTTCGGTAGCACATGTGATTAGCTTTAGCAGAAACGCGCGGGCTACATCCTCTTCTTCATTTTCAATGATCTTTTCAACCTCATCGTTTAACAGTCTTACCAGCGTGTACTTTTTAGATGGCTTGACTGGGTTTATCTTTGTAAACAAACAGACCTCGTGTAGCTGTTTGAGCTGTAGTTGCACCAATGCCTCACTTAGCTTGTCTTGCAGCTGCTCAAATTCCATAATTTCTGCTCGTCTTCTTGTTTATTTGCACACTCACCATCTTAAGCACGACTGAACCATCCTCTGCTACCAAATTTTGTTACACTCATCAGGTGAAGAAGAGGCAACTTGACGATTTTCAGTGGTTTATTGTCTTTTGACAACACCAGGCACGTCACTTTTACACTGAACATCACTCAACAACAACCCTTTTTTTTGCTCGCGCATTCTAGCAACTTGACAGTGTCTCATAACAACCGAGCGCCACTTGTGGCGCAAAAGCGTTACTGCTTTTACTGATAAACAGTCCCAAATTACAGTCTTTTAGATACATTTACTATAAATGCTTATAATAGCCATCAGCATCTAATCACATCTAATTAAAAGTGTTTTCTGGGGGGGTGTCCAAATTTAATTTTTCCTACATCTGTAAATTTATCTAAATTTGAAACCATTTTCATCAAATTTGTAATTTCCTCTTGTAAAATTGACTTTTCTTGTACATTTGAGACGTTATTATAAATATGTGGATTATTTTATGCCTAATTTTTGTCTATTTTTTTAAAAAAAATTATTATTTTTTAATAAATTTAAAAGACTGTGGTAATTTTTTTTAACTTTTTCCTGATAACAATTTTTGACCATAATTTTGCAGAGCCAGAACAGAACAATAATTTAACTCTGATTTAAAAATATTAATAAAATTGTATTTAATGAAATAAATTAACTTAAATGACCAAAGATGCAGTTATTTCTGTTATATTTCTATATATTTATAGTTTTTTTTTTTTTTTTTTTTTAAGAAATCTCCTCAGCACCCAGACAGCAGGAAAAACCTCCCTTATTTTGAAATGCAAATGTTGGCACGTTTAGTTTGTCTGAAGGCTGCAGACGGATTAATGTCATTGGCCACGGTTACATGGGCAAAATTTCTTCAGATTACAATTCAAATCAGAATTTTACTGCTTACATGGATCCTGAAAAAGCTGATCCGACTAGGATGTGCATTTCCATGTGTCACATGTTTGAACGGAATAAATCATTTTGACATGCGCACGTCGACATTTTGACATTCCGAAAATAGTAGAAGAAGAAGCAACTTCCGGTGTTAGCAAGCCCCGCTTCGTGTCGAAATTGACCTGTATTGTGTTATTCAGACTGTACTTTTGCTTCTGCTGGTCTCCGTAATGAAGCTACAAGTACATACTTCTGCATATGACGAACAGAGGGAGACAGCAGGACGATACAGACCAGTTTTGTTTTACTTCCGCTATGTTTTCCGCTAGCTGCTGCTAAGGCGGAAATACGTCACGTCGACGTGTGGCTCATGTACAGACATGCGCAGTAAACATATTTTCTGCCCAACCTTCGGAATAAGTGTTTTCATGCGCACCATTCGGATTAACAATCGGCATAACCCACCCGTCTCAATCGGAATGAAATTTTGAGCCGAATGAGTGTGATAGGGTTAGAATATTCAGATTGGTGTATTTACATGAAGCATTTTTATTCCGATCAGGCTTTTAATCCGGTTACTTGTGTCCATGTAAACATAGCCATTGACTGCTTGAATTTCGGTCATCTCAACTTGCCAGGTACATAACAATGAACATAAATTAGTTAATGTTAACTAAGGTAAAGGTAAAAACATCTCCTTTTTAATCTTGTCTGATATAAGAAAAACAAAAAACTAATAATTAAAAAAAGACAAAATGAACCTACTCAAGGTCCGAACCACATCTGTTAGCTAAGCAACTCTTCCATTATTGCTCCCGTTACCAGCGGGTTAAAACCATGATAAATGCCTCCAGTGCTTACATACCTCTTCTGCTTTTTTTCTGCGTTTAAAGTACTTTCATAAATTATGGAAATTATGGATTTGGAAGTGGCTTAAATGTGCTATTGTCACTATTTTTCAACAAGAATCGGGCCAAGGGGGAGCCCAAGAATTGGAACCTTCGAGGAGACTTATGGACATTGGAATTCATGCGTCTGTGGAAACATTATTGGTTATGATCTCAGGACTTCTATTTTTGGCTGTGAAGTTCCCTGATGCATCAGAAATTGAAGGAAGGTGAGAGAACTGATCAAAGCGGACCCGGCAAGCTCCTTCATCAAATTCGACCAGTTGGGGAGGGCACGAGTAGCGGCAAACTGTGAACTGAATGACAGTGATTCAGTGGAGGAATACATCTGGAGCCCTGTGCTCTCCATGGAAAAAAGTTTAAGCCTGCACATGGAAATTATGAAAGCACAGAATTGCACGGGTGAGGAAAAATTCTATTCTCTGAGTGCACTGTGCTGATTTGATTTGACCTTGTCTTTGGTGCCCCGTGTTTACATTCCTCCTGATGAAGATAAGCGGAAGGAGCGGCTCTGCCTGCTAACCCAAACAACGACACAGTTGTTATTGTTTCAACAGATGAACGCTCAAGGACAGTGCACCATGTGACAATTTACCATCTGCAAGCAGAGCGAGAGACTCTAGACTGTTTAGATCACATGACTTTAACATCTATCCATGCCATGAGGGCGCCCTCTGCTGGTCACTAGCAATGGACCACCTTACACTTGCATTCAACATTACACTACTGACACAATTACTGATATATATTCACAATACACTGACTCTCTCAACTACTGCTTTGTCATTGTGTGATATATTGTCTGCTAATTGTGCATTTGAGAGTTTTTTTCTTGTAATCAAAATTTTGGTCATAAAATGAGCTCTATTTTGATCAACAATGCTTTTTTCTCTCTCCTATTGTGTTTTTCCCTATCCTTCCCCCCTCCCCCCTCTTCACCCCCCCCCCTATATGACAGGCACCTTTCATGGCTGCCGCGTCATTGGGATGCGCCTTTCGTGCGCGCCCAATGTCAAGTCAAATTCCTCGTATGTTTACTTGTTTACTTGTAAATGTGCTTGGCAATAAATCTGATTCTGATTCTGATAAGCTCATGTTTCTCTCGGACAGTGACGCTAACGAGACACTCTGCCTGGCGACTGGAGCGGTCATGCAGGTGGGGTGCTTCTGAACTCCACGCAGATGATGGCTACGTGCGTTGTTCGTGTGCGTGCTTGCGGACCATCATTGCTTCATATTTTTTTCTTAAATTTATATTTCCTCTTAGAGTGGCGGAATAAATTCAAGTGTGGCGGGCTGCCACCCAGAAATGTTACCAGAGGAAACTATGGAGAGAATCTCAGATTTAGGTCTGTTTGTGGAACCCTCCTTTATGTAAAACTGGGAAGTTTAAGCCTCATACTTTACCTGGGTTTATTTAAAGAAAAATTATGTGAGGTTTTCACTTTTAATTAATGCTTCCAAAATCACTTTGATGGTTCATTAACCTTTGACCAGGTAAATGTCACCAGCACCATAGTCTGAATGGGTCTGCATCACCTGCAATAGCACTGTGTAACCTTCCTGATCCTGGTAGGAATATTGAAAAGACAACTGGCACATTTTCGAGTCTGAGTCTCTGCCACTCATAGGGCCTAACTTTAGCTACCAACTAATGAAGCACCCTATAATTAGCTATTAGGATGCAGACTGTAAAATGTGCCATTTGTAGCTTTTTTGGGTAAATGCATCACTCTTAAAGTGACACTCCACCAAAAATCGAGTTGTTTTCTTGTTAACATGTCTGTAAAATGTTTTTAATGAGTTACAAGACATATTTAAGCAATATTCCACGAGAGGGAGTATGGCATCAATGAATAGCTACGATATTCATTGATACCATACAACCTCAAGTGTAATATTGCTTTTATACAACAGTTCTGCAAACACAGTTTATTAAATAACAGCAATATTAGACAAAATAATATGATTTGTTTAACCAGTTATTTTGCGCAGCTGAGAAAAAAATAGTCCCTTCTAAGTCTAGCCAGTAACTATTGCTCAACATCTCAATCAGCATGGAGACATCTATTGCCATTTCCACACATGTAAACAAATAAAATATTGTCAAGTGCAAAAGTCATTGTTTATTAATATATACCGGTCACTTGTTGAGTCGGTATTGATGAAGGGCCGTGCAAAGTGGCAAATGCCGGTGGTTAGTTAGCATGCTAGTGATTTGGCTTCGGCACACTTCACTCGCTATTTCTTAGCATTTTCAGATAAAATAAAGAGTCCATCACCGCAAAGGTATTGTGGTTTGTTAATCAAGACAACAAATCCAACTCTCGCACTGCCTATTTTTTTGTAAACAGACGTGAAATAGCTTAATGATGCTTATACAAGGGCAGACTTTGTAAACAAAGTTTTTTTTTTCAAAATGTTGGGAGTTCCAGGTCACGGATGTATAATTCTTTTCAAACAGCGCCTGATTGTGCAAATAAAGGTATCCAACACAGTATTGCAATTCTCAAGTCTGCAGATTTGACAGTAAAATACCGTTATTAATTAACGGGTACTAGAACACCTTTGAAGCGGAGTGATACATATCCAGTGAAACGGAGTGCAATTATCATGGACTATAGTAACTCATGGAATCCCTATTGTCCAATCAAATTGCTTGGTCAGAACTAACTATTGTATAACAGGAGTGAAATCACTCAAATGTATCATGTCTCTGTTTTTTTTGCTTTAAAGTTTCACTTAAGCACTGCCCTGTGAAAAAAGGTGAGTTTAGACGTTTTTGGTGTCGTTAACTATACACAGCACTGGCATGTCCATACTGTTTAGCTAATCAGGACTCTCTGGTCTAACTGAAGTTAGCCTTCAGCCCAATTAACAGTTTTGGACAGCTGCTTTGAAAACTTGACCCAAATTTAGATGGGTAGTAGTATTAAACTACTTTTAAGGACTGATGCAGTTTCAGTCATTATCCTGGGCCCCTGTGCATACAACTGGACATGTCCTTCAAATGGTAAGTCTTTTTATCACAGGATTTATTCTGTTTAATGTAGCACTAGCCACTATTAGCCTTGTGGTATGTGGGTGTTCCTAGTCAGAGAACCTGGCATTTGAAGGAGGAAAAATGAAGAGTTTGACACAAAATTGTAAAGGTGTGTTCACACTAAATGCGAACGGGCAAATTTTCCACGCAGCACGATTACATTATAACTCAATGTAAACATGCGAACAGACTGAATCCGCCTTCTGAGTGAGATGCAGACAGGCGAAGTTGCCTTTAAAACTTCTGCACCTGTGTTCAACCTGCTGTGGAAATTCCCAAAATAACGTCATGCTTATGTTTACATTATCTGACCGGCGGCTCACCTGAAATTGTTGTCTCAAACCTTCAAAAGTTCACAAGATGAGGGGTGTTTATGCTGCTAGCTTGCTAGCTTGTCCATGACAGGAAACTGTGGGTAAATAACAACATCCTGATTCAGCTGAAGGGCTCCCAGTCCTCCTGAGTCTCCAGGTGAGTGAGTCAAATTTTCAAAGTAGTTTACTCTGCAATGGTGATACCTTTACTCAGGTAGCGGCAGAATCTCAAAGCTAACAGCTAGCTAGCTAGCTAGCCTGGGATGCGAACGCGCAACTGCGCGTATTCCCATTCACTTTGTATGGATTTGCGCCGCCTGTTCGCGTTTTGTCTGAATGCACCTTAAGGCATTGAAAGGTTTTGTTTGTACAACAAAGGGCATAAGATACCATTTTAGACCATGTAGATTTGTTTTTATAGTGGATTTACTGGTGCTTCTCAATAAATTAGAATATCATCAAAAAGATAATTTGTTTCAGTAATTAAATTCAAAAAGTGAAACTCGTATATAATCTCATTATACAAAGAGGATATACAGTATTTCAAGCATTTATTTCTTTTAATTTTGACGATTATGGCTTACAGCTATTGAGAACCCAAAATTCAGTGTCTCAAAAAATTAGAATATATAAGATCAATTTTAAAAAGTGGATTTTTAATAGAAATGTTGGTCTACTGAAAAGTATGCCCATGTATGTACACACTCAGTACTTGGTTGGGGCTCCTTTTCAATGAATTAGTGCATCAGTGAGGTGTGGCATGGAGGCAGTCAGCCTGTGGCACTGGTGAGGTGTTATGGAAGCCCAGGTTGCTTTGATAGAGGACTTCAGCTCATTTGCATTATTGGGTCTGCTGTCTCTTATCTTCCTCTTGACAATACTCCATAGATTCTCTATGGGGCTTAGGTCAGGAGAGTTTGCTGGCCAATCAAGCACAGTGATACCATGGTCATTAAACCAGGTATTGGTAACTTTTGGCAATGTGGGCAGGTGTCAAGTCCGGCTGGAAAATGAAATCAGCATCTCCATAAGACTTGTCAGAAGAAGGATCCATGAAGTGCTCTAAAATTTCCTGGTAGACGGCTGCACTGACATTGGACTTAATAAAACACATTGGACAAACACTAGCAGATGACATGGCTCTCCAAATCAGGTACCAAGTCCTGTCATGTGGAAATCAAGGTCCCAGAGTCTGGAGGAAGAGTGGAGAGACATAATCCAAGTTGCTTGAGGTCCAGTGTGAAGTTTCCACAGTCAGTGACAATTTGGGGAGACATGTCATCTGCTGGTGCTGGTCTACTGTGGTTTATCAAGTCAAGTCAATGCAGCCATCTATTGTTTGTCATGAAGGTTCTTAAACAGTTACTCATGTTCACTACTTGTCAGACTAGAAAGAACTGCACAATGCCTACAACTATTTTGCAAGCATTTGCAGAAAAATAAATTCACCCCCCCACCAAAAAAAAATGACCATTTAAAAAAAATGGCAATGAGAAAAACTGTTTGGAACCTTAAAAACTGTTTACAAACCCTGATTCTTCTTCTTCTACTAGCTATTCCTATGTTCTGGTGGGGTCGCTGCGGTAGACATCGATATATCTGCCATATCCATATAGGTTGGAGCTGAATTTTACACCGGATGCCCTTCCTGACACAACCCTGCCCATTTTATCCGGGCTTGGGACCAGCACAAGGAGTATAATGGCTTGTGGCTGGGCAACCAACATTTCCCTCCTCCGTTCCATTTTTGCTGAGCACCAAGCTAGATGGCAGGAAGTTCCATTATTATATGGTCTTTGGCATGACCCGGTTGGGACTTGAACCCCGACCTCCCAGTTGTGGGGCAGATGCTCTACCTCTAGGCCACCACTCTGGTTGTTTATGAACCCTGATGAAACCCCCAAATCACCATGTTCCCCAGCATTCGCCACTTCGTAAGATAAGAGGGATGAGCATACCATTGTATCGCACGCAGTGATGCTGTAAAAAACCTAAACACTTAAAATCTAAAACTGCTGTGATTGTGGAGGGTCTAAATGGTAATTTGGCATATGCAGCCACACAGCATGTGCATCAGGTGAGCTGGATCACAGCGGCAGCCTGACCATGCACTAATTGTACGCCGCTCCTCTGGAGCCCACTGCGTGAATGGTGATATGTTGGTGATTCTTTTGAACTGGGTAGCAGGCTTGATGTCAGTCGTGTTGATCGGCACACCTCAGCGAAGTGGTTAAACTTGCCGCAACGCCTGCATCACTGCCCCATGGCCGGGCAGGATCATGCTCACTCTTGGTGCATCAGGGAGCCACAGTTACTGCACAAAATGGTGCTTCACAGTTTTCACCTCAGCGTCCTCTGAGAAGGTTGTGGCATGACCGGGTTCTTTTATTGCGGTAACTGCTTGTTCTAGCAGGGCTCGTTGTTGTGGCTCACCTAGTTGTGATGATAGCTTGTTGGCGGCTTCCAGTTGGAATGCCAACTCCACCGCCTTCACCAGCAGTAGATTGTCTGGCACCATGATTGGCTTTGCCCGCAGTTGCGGGTTGCTGGTGTGATCCACTAGCTGATCTTGCATCATTTCGTCCTCTAAATGGCCAAACTTGCATTCACTTGCCAGGCAGTGGAGATCCACGATGCACTGCTGGATTGTCTCTCCCGCTCGCTGTCGGTGCTGGCAGAAATGAATCCTCCTCGCTAGCACACTTTTGGGCACCATGAAGTGTTTGGCCAGCAGTGTGATGCACTCCTCATATGTGTCCGCCTGTCCTAAATTGCTGAATACCCGCTGCCCCTCACTTCCCAGGCTGTGGATTAAAAATTCCTCACAGCCTCATCTCGTCGTGTCTCACCAGGTCCATTGCCAACACATAAGTGCAGAACGACTTGAACCAGCGAGGCCATGGGATAGGCGGCTCACCTGGGGACACGAGGAATGGTGGCAAGGGGCCCAAGCATGCTTCCATGTCAAATTCTTGATGTTTCTTCACGTTTCCAAATGTTATGCCTGGAATTAGGACAGTGGAGGCAGTAGCTGTACTGAATGATGGTTTTATTAAATAACACTGCTAACAGCATGTGTACAGTAGTAATAGCTACTAAGCTAACCCGGAGCAAGTACAGGTTCGTTGGCATAGAGGCGGAGCGCCAAAGAGGCAGTCTCCCATCGTCAGTTCCTTAACCCCTTGCACTCCGGTCAATTTTCCTAAAAACGCCAAAAAAAAATGTGCCCAAAGTAAATCGAAAGCTGTTCTTCAACCCTTTGCAGCATCTTCATGGGGTTGGTCTCATTTAAAAGAAAACACTTTGAATTTTTTGGCAAAAAAACCATGATCTCTCTAAGTGCTCCGGCCACTGAGTTACAGTCATCTAAACATAGTGAACTTGAAGAAAATACATTTCGCCTGGGTGTTTTTTTGGATACAAATGCTTGCAAATAACATACAGCTTCAGATCCAGGCTGGAAAATGCAACAGAAATGTAGAACCAAGTGTTATCCAGCTGAGGTCCAAATTTTGTAACAATACCACAAAAAATGAATATATTACACAGCTTTGTTCTCAGGCTGTTCCCAGGCGTTTTGGAACTGTTGTAGAGGATGTGCTCGAATGATGAGGCTGAGTTTAGTTCTTAAGTCAGCTTTATTGACAGAACACATCGTCTAGCATTCTCAAAGCAGGAAAAGAGAAAGAATCATATCTCATCACCCTTTTATATGTTTCCAGCATCAGAATTCAAGTCACATGGTGTTTTCAGTAAACATACAGTCACAAAGCATCCCTTTGAACCTTCACCATTGTCTCTCATTTCTTGATGAACCGGAAATCCCTCCGGGGCATCTTCTGTGGGACAAAAAGACCAATCTCACACCTCCTCGTTATCTTCTGCAGATTCGAGTCCTTTGTCCTTCCAGACGTGACACCCCCAATACGCATGCAGTCATATCTCTGTGGAAATGTGAGCCCACAATGTGTGTCGCCCACACTGTGCCAAATTGTGCCAAATGGCACAGTTTGGAAAAACGTCTGTAACTTTGAATGATTCAATGTAGAAGCTTCATTTAGGGCTCTAATGAAAGGTCACATTCAGGGCTGTGTCTGTGTGTGTGTGTGTGGGGGGGGGGTTGTCTCCCCCCCGCTACAGAGGACGGAGATCCGCCCTCGCTACATGACGGATTACACTCGGATGTGGCATGTTTCCACAGCACTGCTGTCACTGCGGCTCCCCCACCCCCCCGCTACAGAATCGTAGCGGTGGGGGTGGGGGGGCCTTCACGGTCCGGAGGCGGCGAACGAACCGTGTGACGCGGCTCACGCACTTCGGACATCGTCCGCTGCACAGTTGTAATTTACCGATTGGTCAAAAGTCATTTTTGATTACAATTTTCAGGGATAAAAAATAATTTGGCTTATAACACCTTACCTCTTCACAGCCACATGGTCCTGGCCAACTTCTCTTCCTCATTGTCAGACGAACCGATGCTGGTCCGCTCGTGGTTCTGGTCTCGCGACCCGGTCAAATCATAATTCCATGATTGCGGTTTTGGCGAATGATTTACGACCTTCGTCGTCGGCCTCCGTCGGTCTATGATGACCATATAAGAGAATCCTAAACACTCTGCTGGAATTAAAAAAAAAATAATAATAAAGCACTGCCTGTGGCTGCTGAAGCAGTCTCTCTTCACCCAGCTTTAGACAAAACAGCTCAGCGAACTTCTGTGCTTCAATTGGCTCGCAGCCGTGGGGAGGCGGGTCCTTCTGGCTAGGTTTTCATTCATTGGTTCTTCAAGGTTTCAGAAACCCAATTCAAGGCTCTTATTAGTCGAATGAGAGGTCAATCAGATGAACTAATCTGTTTGCGGCTGTGTCTGCAGCTTTTATTTTCAGTGCGCGCTTGGACGCCATACACCACCTACATCACAATCTCCATGATGCGTCCTAGAGCGCACGAGAGCGCACGAGAGCGCCCTCGTGCGCTCTCGTGCGCTCTAGGACGCAGAGACTTGCCCACCCGTGGGACAACGGAGCGCAAGAGGTTAATATAGGGCTGGACGTGATGACGTCATCCGTGATGACGAAGGTATCATGTCTGCGCAGTCTGTTGTAATATCACTTCACAACAATGATAATGTTAGAATATGAAGGCAATCAATGGCCCATTTGAAGGAAATGTACACAAGGGTGCGTGCTCATCCCGCTGCTCTTCACCCTGCTGACCCATGACTGTGCTCCAGCCTACAACACCAACCACATCATCAAGTTTGCGGATGACACGACGGTGGTGGGCCTCATCACCAACAACGAGGAGGCCAACTACAAAAATGAGGTGAGCCAACTGGTCCAGTGGTGTAAACACAATAACCTCTTCCTGAACATGGGAAAAACCAAGGAGATTGTGGTCGACTTCAGGAGGGGACACGCACAGCATCCTCCTCTGATTGTCGATGGAGCAGCTGTGGAGAGGGTGAGCAGCACCAAGTTCCTGTGGGTGCACATCTCTGAGGACCTCTCCTGATCTAACAACACCACATCACTGGGCAAGAAGGCTTAAACTCAAACTCACCTCCATTTCCTCCGCAAACTGAGGAGAGCATGAGTCCCACCCCCAATCATGTGCTCATTCTACCTGGGCACCATTGAGAGCATCCTGACGAGCTGCATCACGGTGTGGTATAGAAGCTGCCCCTCCTCCTGCCAGAAGACACTACAACGCACAGTGAAAGCAGCCAGCAAGATCATCGGTGCCTCCTTGCCTGCCCTCTTGGACATCCACCTCACCCGCCTCACCCGCCTTGCCATCAACATTGCAGGCGACACCTCCTACCCGTCACACTACCTCTTCAGCCCCCTGTCTTTGGAGAAAAGGTACCAGAGCCTCTGGGCCCACTCCACAAGACTGCTAAACAGCTTTGTTCATCAGGCCATCAGGACCCTGAACTCTGTCCACCCCCGGACTGTTACACACTCACCCACACAATAACCACCTCAGCTGTTGGTACAGAAAGACTGGCACACCAACAGTAGTACATTTACTGCTGTATGTCCCTGCACTTTACTACAACCATCTGCACAAATGCCATATCTGCTGCTGTCTGTCATTGCAATACTGATCATGTGCAGTCCTATCTGTCACCGTCTGCACCTACACTACAGCATTGAACTTGGTACTATGAACATTACTGCTTTCCTTTTTTGTATATAAGATTGCTGGGTCTCATCGTGTATCGTTTATCTTTATTTGCACTATGGGAGGTCTAGCTCCATCTTTGTTGCCATTTGCCCTACGGGTAGCGTTACTGTACATAGACTGCTGTTGTTGTTTTTCCAGCCTTATTCCTTTTTCTTTTTTATATTGTGCACACCACTGAAGAGAGAGAAACGCCATTTCAGTTCTCTTGTATGTCCTCTACGTATAGTAGTACTGACAAATAAAAATCTTTGAATCTTTACTTTATGACAGTGCAGCTGCTTGAATGCATTTGCAGATATCATACCACCAGCAGCTGAATTCTCCCTGCTACTGGCTGAGTATTTCTTTACAAATTTAAACCAATCATGATGAAATAAGAACAACTAATTAGAAAGTCTGCGATTTCAAATCCCCTGTTCTGATGGGGCTGTGAGATAATAACCCTTTGTCTTTATTGAGCAATTTGTTGAATCATTTGAGAGTGGGTGCATCAGTGAACCTACCAGCTGTGGAGGGCAGCACATGACTTTTTAATCGAGATAAATGAAAGCTCAGATTGGTGTCTCACACTCTGCTGAGTGAACATTTCCACTAATCAGCTGCCTTCCTTAGATATTGATATTCACTCCAGAGCCCTGATACAGGTTACAAAGCATATCCCTTAAGCCTTCGTAGCCCCTGAATGGATGAACGCACCTTCAACCCACTCCTCAACTCACTCTCCCTCATTACTAATTCCACTGTCATTATCAGCTGCAGCTTCAGGTGTGTGGGCTTGAATTGACAAGGCCTCACTTTTTTCTTTTAATCACGTTATTTCTCTCATGCCTGTCTCATCTTGAGGTTTATTAAGCAAGACCTTGGCTGGCAGAGGACATTAACATCAGCAGATCATTCATTTAGTTCCCACTGGTCTGCTCCCCTCTGTCAGTGGTATTTGCAGGGACGGATGGTGCATTGCAGGTTGAATCCAAAACAGAAAAACAAGAACATCAAATTAACTGCACTGTGGAGATTAGAACCCTAGCCGAACCAGTGTGTCTTTCAATAATTCAAACCTACTGTCTACTGTCTCAGTATATCATTTCACTGTAGACCACAAAAGAACACTGGAGACGGAGTCTGTTCCTGTTGAGAGAGATAACACTCGGGAAAATGTCTGTCTCAGCTGTCACAAGAAAAGAGCAAACGCCTGTTCTCAAAGGCTCATGCCATCTTTCCTGTAATCAATAGAAAGGAACACAATTCTGGATTTTTTTTTTTTTAAATACAACTCAATATCTGCCTTTGATCCTGCCTTTCCACCATGAAGTGGGATGGAAAGGGATTGCATAGCATGAGGATCTCTTAGAAGTGGGGTTAAAATGAAGCCAACATGGCACAACACTGGCACTAGGTCAGTGAGCAATTTCAGTGGGAGGAGGAAATGATGACTGGCCATGTGGAACACATTTTTCATTAAAATTAATGTGCTAAAGACAGAAGTCAAACAGTGGCTTGAATACCAATCAGCTCCACTATCAGGAGCCTGTGAACAAAATGATAAAAAGAGATTGCCTTCATCTCTTTCTCTGGGAGCTTCTGTGGTGTTTCAGTCCCCGATGCTGTAATTCTGAAACTCGGTGGTAAATGGGGTGTCCCAGAAGGTGCTAATTTCAAGGGAATGTTATCTTCTGCCTCATTGAACAGCTGTGGAACCACCATGGCTGTGAATCTATCTGCATGAATAAATGTAACAATACCTTTCCTAGACTCTGTGCAGGCAACACCACCACGCTAGCTTTTATTTATGTTTCAAAGTGCCTTCTGCACAGTCTACAAAATGTGTCAGGGTCACTAATGACAAAAGGTTTAGAAGATAGCCACTGCAAAAACTTGATGCGCATTACTCAGGTCAGGCACTAGGCATAGCTTCTGCTGAACTGTTGAGCAGTAACATTGGTTTATTGATTAAAGAATCAACCCCCAAGTGAGAATGGCCATGAGTGCCTCACAGGATGTGAAAACACAAAGCATAGTTTTAAAAAATCATTTTTTCTCTCTTCCCTCTTTTGCCCCAGTGGAGCTTAACATTATATTGCAGTTTGTTCCAGATACCAGCTGAGTACCAACTGACACATTTCTAAGCCTCACCACTATAGTGGTCTGTCAAGCTTTGTGTTTGTTATACTCTTAATAATTCAATAAGCATATGAGGTCATATTTTTTTAACAATTAGTCTCTGCTTTCAGACAGAGGTGGGCAAAGGATGGCTTGTTATTTACCCACTAATTTGATTGTCACTTGCTAGATACTCTAATGTGATTCTGTTTGCCATCTCCTCATCTTCAACCAGCAGGCACAAAGCCTCTTTCTGGTGGCTTCAGTGAAAAAAAATCCTCTAATAGGTAAAAGTAGTTAGCAAGTTTGTAATGTCAGAATGCGACCATATGTACCATCTTAAATATGGTGATGTCACCAACTTTCATTCTGTATATCCCCATTTTAAAAGCATTTAAATTTAAATGCAATGCAGAAGTGGGTGGGGAATGGGAAATGGACCAAAAAATAGCACTGCCTCTAAAGTCATGAGGTCTGGTTCTACTTTTTGTCAACCTTGCCTGTGCTTACTTTATCTTTCTCATTTGCAACTTGTTTCTTTATGATTAACTTGCTTTAGGTATTAATTAAAGGCACGCACGTAAGTGCTTAAGGTTAAATGGGTCATTGACTGAAAAATGGTGTTTGTAGGTTTTAACTGTCTGAGATGTGTCTGTTGGTTACATAATTATGGAAAAAAAAATTTCAAAACAGTCAATTCTCTTAAAAACACAAACAGCCTTTATCTCTTTTTTCCCTCTAAGAAACGCTGAGAAACGTTTTTGACTCTTCCAGGTAAATCCTGTACATCAAGATTTGACAAAGCCAGCCCACTGCTCTTATTGGCTCACCTAGCTGTCTGTCATGTAGATGAAAGGGGGGGGATAAAGGTAGCCTATTGACCTCGCCAGCCCACGTGACAAACACGTAATGCATTCTGGGCGGGGTAGGAACAGCGATCGTAAACGGACTGCAATCACACAGCGCCTCGGCATTTCTTGTGAATGAACGGAAAAAAAAAAAAAAATCACAAAATGGACCATGAAGGAAAATTTAAAGGGACCGTACTCCGCCAAATTGAATGGGACTGCAAAGGCATGCTATTTGGCGAAGCTTGAAGGGGTTAATGGACTAGATCCCTACCAACATATCACATGGAGTTCGGATGTAAACATTCTGCCAAACTTCGACCATGCCTTCATTTATAATCATATGACTGTAAGCATAAGTCCACACACACATGAAGTTTTTAGTAACTTTATGTTTTTGAAGCAAGCAGAAGTGCAGTTCACAGACGGATGGGTGCATGACTTGTAGATGTACAAGGTAGACTTGAAGACAGTTGTGCTCACAAAGGTGTTTTTTTTAAATTTCTTGTCTTGATTACAAGTATTTATTTACTAAATAAAATAAGTGCATGCCATAAATTGAATTATGCACCCAATATACATGTGAAAGTGTGCTTATAATATTTTATAATCAACCCCTCCTTTCCTGAAGTTGGTGCAACTCCTGATGCACTTGTGTCCTGCACCTGTTGTGAAAAAGGCTGTGTGGAAATAAAATCCTATATAAGCACTGCAGCAACAACATCCTGCAGGCCTGTGCAGACAAGGATTTTTACCTGAAATTCTCTGATGGGAGACTAGAACTCAAGCAGTCACAAGTACTACAAGCAGGTACAAATGCAAATTTTTGTGACAGGCTCACATTTCTGTGACTTTGTTGTGTGGACCACAAAAAGTTGTGTTGTTGTACGCGTCACACCAGATTCTGACCTGCGGGAGCAAACACTTTTACCAGTGGCCCAGAACTTTTTTTATAAAGTTTTCCTACCTGAGCTTGTTGCCCGTCACTTTACTGACTCTGACCCCACAACACAAGAGGAAAGCTGCAGCTGATAAACCCACCCAGAAGCCCAAAAGACGACGTCTAACTGCATTACAGCCAGGTCCCACACACAATCCCAGAAGACAGGCACAGAACACAGCAGAAATGTGGTGGACTTGCAGGCAGCCAGAAGAGCTGGATGACATGGTTGCCTGTGATAACCAAAACTGTGAAATTCAGTGGTTCAATTTAGGATGTGCGGGACTCTGAAGCACCAACCCCACAGCAGCTGTGGTTTTGCAATGTGCACATTAGAGTAGTGCTGTAGCATGAGACAGTTATGCGCTATAACATTGTGTGAACAATGATACATGTCGATCATGCATGTCAATTTATATTCTTGTATTGTGTCATGGTTATGGTTACAGTTTTGCATCTTTGAAATAAAGAGCTGGAGTTTGTAAGCCATCGTGTACTTTATTCCAAAAATTGTTACAAAGCAAGCAAGTGTATTTATATAGCACATTTCATACACAAGGGCAACTCAGTGTGATTTACATATATAAAAAGAGGAAAGAAAGCAAAATGTTTGAGCAATAAGAAAAATTGAATTGCTGCTTTAACTGCTTCAATATTATTGACACAGTTAAAGACATGATGTCAAAATGGCTAAACCACACCAAAAACATGTCAGTGCCTACATTCTAAAATTAAAAAGCAGTCAATAATAACTGTGACCTTATTGCCAAACATTTCAGCGTACTGATGTGACATGCTAGCCTGCAAACAAGGTCTCTTTGGCCAGTACACCAAAGGGCTGAGGTGTGCATGGAGTACATTTATGGTGTCGCAGAACAGGCTGGATGCGGTTTGTCTGCTTATGTCAAAAAGGTGTGCAATATGTTCAAGAGGCAAATTAATCCGCAAACGCATCATAGTTAAAAGGAGAATTTGAAATTGGGAAATTTTTCTGTCTTTGGTAGGCTGGGAAAAAATTGCATCAGCAGAGCCATTAAACTGAAAGATGGAAGCCCAGTGTAGTATTTCACCTTTGAGTCATTATCTTTTAGGAAATTCTCATCCAGAGTATTTCTGGAGAGCTCTCCCTTTAACTTTCTGTTCTCCTCTTGCAAGAGTAAAATTTCTTTAAGTCTAAGGTGACACATGCTGCAGTTCTGTAGCTCTTGTGCATTTTCCTCTGGAGCATCATCAGCCTGACAGATGTGTGCTGCTTCATCAGATGTCGTCTCCTCCATCTCAGCCAGAGGTGTGGTGTCATCTGCTGCTGATCAGGACAATAAACAACTGTAGTTAATATATTTTGTAATCAAAAGGAATCCCAAGACACATTTTAGAAAGAAAAGCATAGGTTAAAAAAAAAAAGACTACCTGAAGGAGCTACATTATCCATCTCAGTCACGGGGCCAGTGATGTTGGGGGTTTGTGCTGGGGGGTCACTTGCATGCTCTGCTGATTCTTTTTGTCATAATCTCGCCTGTCTGCATAAGCGGTTAAACCTGTCAGGAGTGGCAGCTGGAAGCTCTGCATGCCCAAGGTTTAGAGAAGGTGCCCAGTCAGGATCACAGTCTAGCATTTCATAAGCTGGTCTGCTGTTAAAACAAAGCAAACGGTAAGAAAATACTTTGGTGTAGAACAAATTAAACCCGCTCACACAGGTGTGTGAGTGGTAACTTTTTCTAGCTAGTAGGATATCGGAGTCTTTCTTTAGCTTAGCTCTGCTTAGCTTAGCACTGCTGACGTAGGGTAAAAGCTATGACCAGGCAAGTCTTAACCACGACACAAGCAAGTTTTAACAACAGACATACACAATAAATCATAACGTACCTTTATGAAAATGCTTTGAGCACACCAACATCCATACAGGTGCGTGTTTGAAATTTATGTCGGGTCTTCTGACTGCTGCAATCCAGGCCTCGTGAACATGACTGGCGCCTAGCGGCTGCCCCGGCCTTGGATGCGCTCTGCAGAGCGTGCCCAAATGCCAAGTCACGTTTCGTTACCTTGTATTCATACATGTGCAATGACAATAAAGTTGAATCTCATCTCTATCTCATCTCCCTCTTAGTTACATCCGAAACGTGAGCTGTGCTGTTCTTCTTCCATGCTGGAAAACGAAAAAAGCCTATTCCGTGGTTTATCTTTTCTCCACGGCGGTTGTGAGAATGACTATTACAGTTTAAAACACAGCAAGACTTCGCCATGTCTGCTTTGTGACGATGTCTCCAGCTTTTACGTGATCTCAGCGAACGGTTCCTACCCTACCCAGCATGCACTTGGTGAATTCTATGGACACTACGTAACACTGGCGGAATCAATTTGCTCCTGAGCTAACACTGGTACCAGGAGGCTCGCACCAAGTGTGGCTTATATTGTTATTTTCCTTAGATCTTAGTCACCCTAATAGCCATCCCTGTTACTACCTGGTTCACTAATCCACAGTCAAAAATATACCATCAGTCCGGCCCATCTCCCAATAATTTTGGTATGATTACATAGCAAATTGCTAAAACTGGTGCACCGGTCACTGCAACTGACCTGGCCCGGGACCAGAGGCTGCTGGCTCTCACAGCCAGCTCCTCCACCATTCTCCGGGGCTCCACCTGACTCCGCTCGGCTCTTGCGAGCCCCGTCACGAGGAGTCCCCCAGGTGGCAGTGGGAGCAGAGCAGAGTCCTGCAGAGCGGGACACTGCCCTTTAAGATCCCTTGGCTTGGCAGCTCGGCCTTCAGCCAGCAGCCTCGGGTCCCGGGCCAGATTGGTTGTGGCGACCAGGGGGTCACCTGGTGTGCAGTGCTGGCGATTTGCTGTAGAATCACTGCAAAATTATTGTGAGATGGACGGGAGTGACACGAGATACATCATTGACTGTCGATCAGTGAACCAGCACCGCTCCTCTGAGCTAGAAGCAGGCTAAATGCTAGAAGCTAGTCACCTAATGGCTAACTGACATAAGAGGGAGGGTAGAGTTGAATAGGTGAAGGATGTTTCTTAAAGTGTAAACCAGAGCGTTTCAAGAAAGCCAGGAAAAATACAAAACAAATTTGCTTCAATAATTAAAAAATCAAAGAAAATGTGAACAAAATACATGACTCACAAAAACTTAGGGATAATCGACTTTCAGTTGAAATTTAAGGATGCACCTAAAATACACTACTGTGGGACACATATGTGGGTTTCATATGCTTCATATGTATATCACTGTATGCTTACTGTATGCTTCACGTCTCAGATAAACAAAAGGACTGAGCCTCCAAGGAGATAACAGGAGGATGTGAAATGTGGTCTTTGGTATGCAAAGAGATGGCCTTGGGGGATTTCCTGGCCGCCAGTGACTTTAGGTGGAGGTGATAAGACCTGGAAGAAGACGCATTGTGACTTGGGATTAAATACAATGTGACTGTGTGCTTTGATGTCCTGGGGTATAAAAGGACGAATGTCTGGGGGTTTCTTTCTCTTTCTGTTTTTGATGATGTTGGAGAATGTGAATAAACCTGACTCGTGAGATAAACTCAGCCTCGTCATTTCCACATTCTCCACACTACAACCTTTACAGGTGAACTTAATTTGGCCTTCTCTAACCTTTTGGATGCACATGTCCGACTATTCATTGTTTCAGTACTTTTTGCATAACTTGCTGTTCTCTAACAAGGTGCTTCATGGCAAAATCCACAACAGCTGTTTGATCCATGAATCGACCAATACATTTTCTGGTTCAATTCGAATTGGTATTTAAACAGTCTTTTTCATCATGCTGTTCACATTTTGACATCATGAGACCAAGACGGAACCTACAGTGATGTGAAAAAGTGTTTGCCCCCTTCCTGATTTCTCATTTTTTTGTATGTTTGTCACACTTAAATATTTCAGATCATTAAACTAATTTAAATATTAGACAAAGATAACACAAGTAAACACAAAATGCAGTTTTTAAATGAAGGTGTTTATTATTAAGGGTAAAAAAATTCCAAACCTACATGGCCCTGTGTGAAAAAGTGACCCCCCCCAATTAAAACATAAATTAACTGTGGTTTATCACATCTTTGGAAAGCTGAGTTCAATTTCTCTAGCCACACTCAGGCCTGATTACTGCCACACCTGTTCTCAATCAAGAAATCACTTAAATAGGACCTGCCTGACAAAGTGAAGTAGACCAAAAGATCTTCAAAAGCCAGACATCATGCTGCGATCCAAAGAAATTCAGGAACAAATGAGAAATAAAGTAATTGAGATCTATAAGTCTGGAAAAGGTTATAATGTGGAGTGTGTGAATAAAGAGGCAGATTCATGGACAGACGGTTTATTACACACTTCACATCTCACAAGCACAGAACAGACTGAATCATTTCAGCAAGCTCTCCTCTTTTTCCCAACTCCCTCTTCACAGGTTTCATGGCATTTCTCATCACACAGCATGACATTTACATTACACTGCATTCAACCCCTTATGTCCCTGACTCCTTCCTGCTATATCCCCAGGAACCCCCTGGGCATTGTTCTCCCATGTTTATTCACTGTCTCTGCCTGAGATGCTACATCACCTGACTCCCCACACCGCCCCCCCAGCATCTTAGATAGAACATCAGTCCACACACCCTTTTGGCTTCAGTTTCCTCCCATATCTGCTGTAACTCGGGTTTACTGCCTCCATGGCGCTGCTGTGCTGGTGGGGGGCTGCTGGGAGTGTGTCTGACTGCGGGTGGGCTGTGGCGAGGGGGGGGGACTTTTCTCTGTCTGTGTGGCTGCTCTGGTGAATCGTTTCCCTGGGGAGCTCTCCGTGGGGGTCTTCCACGACGAGGGGCCCTAGCCAACAGCACTTGCTCGTCCGCCGCTACAATGGCGGGTTTGAGTCTGTCTATGCCAATTTTCTCCCGCCGATCCCCCAAGTCTAGCAAAAAATGCTTATCCCCTGTTTCCAACACTCTGAATGGTCCATCATAGGGTGGGCGCAATGAAGGGCGGTGGGCGTCGTGTCTGACGAACACGAACTCCGCGTTCTTCAAAGTTTTAGGCACGAAAGCACGTGGAAAACAGTGGTGGGCCGGGCCCGGCAGCGTGCCTGTGTTTGCGCTACGCTGCAAAAGCTGAGACGGGCAGCTGTCCAACGCGGGATTATCTGGCAGAAATTCCCCGTGCAGCCATAGGGACTGCGCAAAAACAAGCTCTGCCGGGGAAGCTTCCAAAACCTCTTTTGGCACGGAGCACAACCCCAATAAAACCCATGGCAACCTGTCTACCCAATTTGCATCCGTCAGTGAAGCCCTGAGTGCTCCTTTCAGTGATCTATGAAAACGCTTGCATAACCCATTGGCCTGTGGGTTGTACGCAGTTGTGCGATGAATTGCAACACCCAGGCTGCGGGCCATCGTGGACCAGAGGTCTGAAACAAATTGAGGGTCCCTGTCGGACGTAATGTCCGACGGGACTCCAAAACGCGCCACCCATGCTGTTAAAAAAGCGCGTGCCACGTCCGTGGACGTGGTTGCCGCTAGCGGGACTGCTTCTGGCAGCGCGTGGTGCGGTCCACCACTGTCAGGAGGTGCGTGCACCCCTGTGATGGTAGGAGGGGGCCCACGAGGTCCACGTGAACATGGTCGAATCTCTTAGCCGGTACCCGAAATGGCTCCAAGGGAGCCTTCGTGTGTCTGTGTACCTTGGCTCGTTGGCACGCCACGCAGGCTGCAGCCCACTCTTTTACTTTTTTGCATAGGCTCGGCCACACGAACTTCTCTCCCACCATTTTGACTGACGCGCGCACTCCTGGGTGCGCCAGAGTGTGAACCGACTCAAACACACGGCAGCGCCACGTGACCGGGACCACCGGACGCGGGCGTCCCGTGGAGACATCGCAGATTAGGGGTGGCATGCCGTCTTGCAGCACCCTGCTCTCCAGCCTTAACCCTGTTGGTCCAGACTGGAGCGCACGCACGTCTGCATCGCTAATCTGCTCCGCGGCCATGGCTGCATAATCTATCCCCACGTAGACCGGGGCCATCACGGCGCATGAGAGGCAGTCTGCCACCACATTCAGTTTACCCGACACATGCTGAATATCGGTAGTAAACTCTGAGATCACGGCCAGCTGTCTCTGCTGCCGGCCCGACCATGGTTCTGAAACCTTGGCCATCGCGAACCATAGTGGCTTGTGGTCCACGAAGGCGGTGAAGCTGTGCCCTTCCAGCCAGAACTGGAAGTGGCGTATGGCCAGGTGGAGAGCCAGCAACCCCCTGTCGAATGCGCTGTATTTACGTTCACTGTCGCGCAAAGTTCTGCTGAAAAAGGCGAGCGGCTGCCAAGCCCCGGCGACGCGCTGCTCCACGACCGCCCCTATGGCCACATCTGAAGCGTCGGTGGTGAGCGCTATCCGGGCCGCCGGGTCCGGATGCGCCAGCAGTACGGCGTTTGCCAGGGCTGCCTTAACCTCTGAGAACGCCCGCTCTCGCTCCGGGGTCCATTCGACCCCATCCGCGGGTTTCTGTCTCTTGAGTGCTGTGTACAATGGTTGCATGAGCTGCGCCGCGCGGGGAAGGAAACGGTTATTAAAGTTCACCATCCCCAAAAATTCTTTGCAGCGCCCTGACCGTCTGAGGCCGAGGAAAATCTGCCACGGCGCGCACTTTGTCGGGCAATGGGATCGCTCCTTCCGGAGAGACGCGGTGCCCCAAAAAATCAATCTCCGTCACGCCGAACTGGCATTTCTCCGGGTTGATTATTAACCCGTGCTCCTCCAACCTCCGGAAAACTGTCCTGAGGTGGGTTTCGTGTTCGTCTTCGGACGCACTGGCTACCAGGATATCGTCCAGGTAGACGAACACTAATGGGAGATCGCGCAGCACTGCATCCATCATGCGCTGGAATGTCTGTGCTGCGCCTTTTAACCTGAATGGCATGCGCAGGAACTCGAATAAACCGAACAGAGTTATTACCGCTGTTTTGGGTACGTCCTCCGCGCGCACTGGGACCTGGTGGTAACCGCGGACCAGGTCTATTTTGGAAAAAAATGCGTGCTCCGGCGAGGTGAACGGAAAAATCCTGTATGTGGGGAATCGGGTAGTGGTCGTGTGCTGTGGGGTTGTTCAACCTGCGGAAATCATCGCACGGTTGCCATGACCCCTCAGCCTTAGGGACCATGTGTAGCGGGGATGCCCATGGGCTGTTCGAAAGCCTGATGATGCCCAACCTTTCCGGGTTGGCGAACTCCTCACGCGCTATGGCCAGTTTAACTGCGTCCAAGCGCCGAGGTCTTGCGAAAACGGGCAGCCCGGTGGTGGTGATAAAGTGCTCCACCCCGTGCTTAGCGATGGCCGCCGAAATCGTTGGGACCGTGAGTGCTGGGAACTGAGTGAACAGTGTGTGGAACTTACCGCCTGGAGCTGTGACATTGGCTTGTGCTGTTGGCCGGGTCCCTCGAGCTTTACAGGGGAGAGATTCAAAGGACAGTGCATTAACCAGGCGTCTGTTAGCAACATCCACAAGTAAACCATGTGCACACAGAAAATCAGCGCCCAGGATCAGGCAACACAGTGCTGCTATGATAAAAGTCCACTCGTACGAGCGGCCATGTAGAGATAAGGCCAGTGTTCTCTCACCGAACGTCTTAATCTCCGAGCCGTTTACTGCCACAAGTCCGGAGCTGCTAGGTCCTGCCAGCCGGTCAGCGTAGGATGGCAGGATGACACTCTTCTGGGCTCCGGTGTTGATGAGGAAGCGTCTCCCCTAGCGCGAGTCCGTCATGTAGAGCAGCTTGTTCTCTTCACCGGCGGTCGCAGCTGCTTCTGGCTTTCAGAGAGAGCAGACGCATTTCTTCTCCTCTCCTCTCCTCCTCCCTTCACTGATCCCAGCTTGCTGTGTCCTGTCTGTGTCTCGCTCTTCTTCTGGCTGAATCTCGATCCAAATGGAAAATTATGGATTTGGTAAGCTGGGCTTTAAATCCAATTGTCACCTTTCATACAGAAAATCGGGCCCGGGGGAGCCCAGGTGTGGGAGAGACTCATGGGACAATTGGAAACTCATGTGTCTGTGTGATTCGATTGAGGATGTGGAAGACATCTATCTGTTTGGATATGAACACAGGATTTCTGCTGTTTGGCTTTGGAGTTTTCCTGGTGTATCGGAAATTAAAGAAGCTGGAAAGAGCTAATCAAAATGCGATCCCGGCGAAGCTCCTTCAACAATTCGACCAGATGGGGAGTACACTGATAGCGGCAAATGGTGGGAAAAGGTGGGAAACATCTCGGAGTTGCTGGGTGCTCTCCAGGGAATGATTTTAAAGCCTTAATGTAACTGTGATGCACAGAATTGCATGAGAGATGAAATTTCTATGCTCTAAGTGAACTGTGCTCACCAGGCCTTGATTCGGCGTCCTTGGATAACTCATTCCTCCAGGAGTAGAGATAAAGCAGAAGGGAGTTTTGGCTTCTCCCTAACCCAAACATACTGGTGTGCAGTAATCTGAACTCTCGAGGACAGCGTCATGTGACTAGCATGGAATCTACCATCGGACATGCACTGAGAGATGGACTCTTGTGGACATGTTATCTATGTTTTAGGACACTAAGGACATAACATCTAATCGTTGCTCAGGAGAGGATTTTTGCTGTTCACCAGTAACTGATACACACACTGCATACAACATTACATGACTGACACACACACACTGACACACACACACACACACACACACTGTCTCTCTCAACTTGCTTTGTTAACATGTGTATTGTAACTTGTCTGCTAAGTGTGCATTGAGGTTTTTTTTTTCTATGTGATCATAATCTTGCTCACTCGAGCGCTATTCTGATAACTATGTTTTTTTCTCTCTGCCCAATGTGCCATCCCCTTCCCCTCTCCCTCTTTACCCCCACTGTATTAGGCGCCTGTCGGCTGCCGCGTCATTAGGGAGCGCTTAATATGAGCGCACCTAATGTCAAGTGAAATTCCTCGTATGTGTAAACATGCTTGGCAATAAAGTTCATTGTGATTCTGATTCTGATTCTGCTACCGACTGCTGGCCTTGGCGTTTCCCGAGCGCTTGAACTGGCACGGTGGCGCACATCTGCGTGCGTTCTCTCCGAAGCGGCGGTGGTAGAAGCAGAGCGTGTCTCTCTGGCGCTTCTTGGCCTCCGCTGCCGCTACCGT
This sequence comes from Pholidichthys leucotaenia, assembly GCA_020510985.1. Taxonomy (NCBI): domain Eukaryota; kingdom Metazoa; phylum Chordata; class Actinopteri; order Cichliformes; family Pholidichthyidae; genus Pholidichthys; species Pholidichthys leucotaenia. Next base: position 262,178,610 of record CM035843.1, read on the forward strand.
CGGTGGCTCCTCGCCTCCTCTGGTTGTCTTTGGGCGCATGCGCACGCAGCGACCTGCAGCTGATGATATAGTGCGTGTGTGTGTGTTTTTTGTACTTTTTTACGTTTTTAGAAAATCCTCTGTGTCGTTTCTGCCCTGGAGCGTTTGTGGAATATATGGCGAAGAGCTCCCTGGCATCCATAACATGGATTTCCTCTCCTATCTCGCATTGCTGCTATCTGTGCTGTGGCTCTTTGTCTCTGAGGTAAACGCGTTCGGCTCCATGGCGAGCAGAATAGCGGGCAGAATACAATATTCCAGGGATGTGTTGCTGCGCTTTAACACAGCTGGTGCAGAGTCTCTGATTGCGCCCAAATTTCAGCTGCCGGACTTTATTTTGAGAGACGGACACAGCGGTGAAAAGAAAGACGGCAGAAGGAAGCGTGGAAGACGTGGAGGTGTGAAATTGCGCCTTAGGAGACGTCAGTTTGGTAACATTCCTCTTCCTTCGATCATTTTTGGGAATGCACAGTCTGTGAGAAACAAGGTGGAGGAAATTCAAGGCAACGTACGTTACCAGAAGGATTTTAAGAACTGCTGCGTCATGGCTTTCACTGAATCTTGGCTTACTGCGCATGATCGAGATGCAGAGCTGTGGATTGATGGCTTTGGAGCCCCACTACGCTCGGATCGGCAGGAAGAGGTAACGGGGAAACGTCAGGGGGGCGGCGTATGTTTATACATTAATAAGCAGTACTGCACATCTGTCACGGTCAGAGAGCGCATCTGTACACCCGATGTGGAACTGCTGTCTGTGTCACTACGCCCCTTTTATTTGCCTCGAGAGTTTCCCCAACTTTTCATCACAGTTGTGTACATTCACCCAAGGGCAGACGCTGACTCCGCCTCCAGCACCATCTCTGATGTGGTGCAGCGGCTGCAGTCAATCTCTTCAGAGGCGCCAAACTTCATTCTTGGGGATTTTAACCATGTTTCTTTAAAGAAGACACTTAAAAACTTTCATCAGTATGTCTCCTGCCCAACCAGGCGAAAAAAGACATTGGACCTGTGCTATGGATCCATAGAGAGGGCCTATAAATCACTCCCCCTTCCTCCTTTAGGATCATCAGATCACAACTGTGTTCATTTGCTGCCCACATATAAAACTGCTCTCAGAAGAGGCAAGGTGGAGGTGAGAGACATTGATGTGTGGACAGAAGATTCAGAGCACAGCCTCCAGGAATGCTTTGACTGTACAGACTGGAAGATGTTCATAATGGCCTGCGGGGATGACTTGGACTCTCTGGCTGAGCTCACATGCTCATACATGGCTTACTGTCAAAATAAGATTGTTCCACGTAAACGTGTCAAAATATACCCCAACAACAAACCATGGGTTACTAAATCAGTTAAATCCTGCTTACAGAGGAAAGCTCTTGCCTTTAAACAGGGGTCTGTTTCTGAACTACAGGTTGCCACTAAGGAGCTGAAGGCCGAAATTTTAAGAGCAAAACAGAATTATAAATCAGAATTGGAAAGCAAGATGGCAGCAAATAAACTGGGTTCGGCCTGGGCCAGTATAAAAACTATTGCAGGCCTTCAGAGCACAGAGCGCAGTAATCGTGTGTTTTTAGATGGTTTTAGTTCAGACACAGAGCTGGCTAATGCTCTTAATTGTTTTTATGGTCATTTTGACTCCTTTGATTTTAGCACAGAAATCCAAGATTTGAAACAGAAACTCAAAGACAATCAGCACTTTAATATTGAGATGCAGGATGTTGAAAGGGAGTTCCGCGCTGTAAAAGTGAACAAAAGTCAGGGCCCTGATAATATATGTGGGCGCTTGGTAAAGTCCTGTGCACATGAACTGAGTCCTATATTTCATTACATTTTCAACAAGTCCTTACAGACACAACATGTGCCTAAGATCTGGAAAGATGCCGTGGTTGTTCCCGTTCCAAAATCCAGCTGTCCTAAAATGGTAAATGACTTTAGACCAGTTGCTTTGACTTCAATTTTAATGAAAATTTTTGAAAAACTGGTCAGATGTGAGGTCCTAAGGCAGACTGAACATGCATTGGATCCTCTGCAGTTTGCCTATAGGCCTCACAGAGGAGTGGAGGATGCCACTGTCACTCTGTTTGACATGCTTTTTAAACATCTGGATTTTAATGGGACACACGCCAGGCTTTTATTTGTGGACTTTTCTTCTGCCTTTAATACAATCCAACCTCATATTTTAGTTGAAAGGCTCCTGCAACAATTTGATTTAAGCAATAATCTGGTGGGTTGGATTCTGGATTTCTTAACCAACAGGACGCAGAGAGTAAGGGTCAATGGCACATTGTCTGACCTAAAGTGCTCTTCTACTGGCTCCCCTCAGGGGTGTGTGTTGTCACCACTACTCTTCATCCTGTACACAAACATGTGTCGGAGTAGACAGGACAACAGACACATTATAAAGTATGCTGATGACTCAGTCATTGTCAGTCTCCTCCAGGATGGTGAGAGTGGCCATGGCCCAGTAGTTGATAAGATAAGATAAGATAAGATAAGCCTTTATTAGTCCCACAACGGGGAAATTCCAGGATTGCAACAGCACAGGGATAGCAACACTCAGAGCAACAATCAGAAGGCAAGAAAAAAAACAAGCAAGCAAGAGCAGCTAATATACATATGTACATATTACTATAAAATATATATACACACACACACACACAGACACACAGTGCAGAGCATTGTAGCTGGACGGAATAAATATATGAATATATGAACACAGTGCAGAGCATTGTAGCTAGATGGAATAAATATGTAAATATATAAACACCCGCAGTACGGAGCATTGCAGCTAGGTGGAATAAATATGCAAGTATATAAACACACACAGTGCGGAGCAATGTAGCTAGATGGAATAATATGTAGATATATAAAAAACACAGTGCGGAGCATTGTAGCTAGATGGAATAAATATATAGATATATAAATATAAACACACCCAGTGCTGAGCATTGTAGCTAGATGGAATAAATATGTAAATATATAAACACACGCAGTGCAGAGCATTGTTGCTAGGTGGGATGAAACAGCATAACCGTCTACTTAGTTATCCTACATGGTATGATTATGTGCCCATACATATTCTCACCCTCCATAGCGACCGGTATGTTCCTAGTTGTATGCCGGAGAGGACCATTGTGTAAGTCTATTGCATCTTTTGCATTCAAAAAAACTATTAGTTTGTTACGTCTTTTTGCTATCTCTGCGAGCAGCCCTGCTTAGGTTGTACAGTCTGACAGCCGTTGGTAGGAAGGACCTACGAAACCTCTCGGTGATGATGACTTTGTTCACTGGTGTGAGGATTCCTACCTGCAGCTGAATACAACAAAAACGAAAGATATGATTATTGACTTTAGGAGGAAAACTCCCAGGCACAAAGTCACCATACTAAAAGGCCAGACCACCGAATGTGTACAATCGTACAAATATCTTGGGACGATTATTGATAGTGGATTGAACTTTGAGGTGAACTGTGAAAGGGTGTGCAAAAAGGGTCAGCAAAATTTGCATTGTTTGAGGAAACTTGCACGCTTCCAAATTGACCGACCCATAATGACTATGTTTTATCGGGCTTTTATTGAATCTGTTTTATCCTTTTCTTTAATGTCATGGTTTGGTCAGATAAAACTGAAACAGAGGAAATCCTTGGATCAGGTAGTCAGATGGTCCAGTCGTTTGCTTGGTGAGTCACAGCTGAGCCTGGCATCCCTGTACGCCAAACAAGTACAGAGGATAGCCGACTCGATTTTAAATGATGACTCCCACCCTTTGCACTGCAACTTTCAGCTTCTTCCCTCCAGACGGAGGTTTGCTGTCCCAAAAAGTAGAACCCAGCGCTACAAAAACAGCTTTGTCCCTGCTGCTGTCAAAGAGTTGAACAAGCTATAAAATTATATTGTACATATTCTATATTTACCTATTTTGTAAGATGTGTGCCTGTGTTTGTGTCTATGTTGAATGTAATTAGTGGCTTGTAAATATGGATGTCACCAACTGCAAAACAAATCTACCTCCGGGTACAAATAAAGTAACCTGAACCTGAACCTTGTCTCGCTGGGCTCCGCCTCCGCCGCGTTGACTGTGATCGCCCTAGTGGTGAGGATGATCCGGTCTGCCTCCTGGGCTAGCGCACGGTAGTCACGCGTGGCCAGCAACGGCAAATTGGCCAGAACCGCTCTCGCCTCTGTTGGAAGGTTCCGGAGGAAAAGGTGGGCAAACAGAAAGTGCTCGTCGTCCGTGCCCATTAACGCCAGCATCTTCTCCATCAGATCGATGGCCGAACCATCTCCTAACTCGGTCCACCCCAGGAGCCTCTCCGCTCCCTCACATTCCGAGAGCGTGTAGCGCCGGGTCAGCGCAACCTTGAGCGCCTCGTATTTGTTGCGGGCTGGAGACTGATCGAGCAGGCTCGCTACCTGCTGGGCTGTGTGAGCGTCCAGCGCTGCTACCACATGGTAGAGCTTGGTGTCATCTGCCGTTACTCCCCGGAGGGCGAACTGGGCCTTGGTGTGGTGGAACCAAGAGCGCAGGTTGTGCTGCCAAATGTCCGGTAGCCTGACTGAAACCGCACACGCGTTGCTGGGGGTTCCAGTCCGGGCTGTCTGTGGGATGGCTGCTGCGTCGCTGGGGTTTCCCGACCGGGCCAGCTCCGGGGTTCTTGCCTCGTGTTCCAAAATTCGTCTAGGGTCACCAGTGTGGAGTGTGTGAATAAAGAGGCAGATTCATGGACAGACGGTTTATTACACACTTCACATGTCGCAAGCACAGAACAGACTGGATCATTTCAGCAAGCTCTCCTCTTTTTCCCAACTCCCTCTTCACAGGTTTCATGGCATTTCTCATCACACAGCATGACATTTACATTACACTGCATTCAACCCCCTATGTCCCTGACTCCTTCCTGCTATATCCCCAGGAACCCCCTGGGCATTGTTCTCCCATGTTTATTCACTGTCTCTGCCTGAGATGCTACATCTCCTGATTCCCCACAATAAAGCCATTTCTAAAGCTTTGGGACTCCAGCGAACCACAGTGAGAGCCGTTATCCACAAATGGCGAAAACATGGAACAGTGGTGAACCTTCCCAGGAGTGGCCGGCTGACCAAAATTACCCCAAGAGCGGAGCGACGACTCATCCAAGAGGTCACAAAAGACCCCACAACAACATCCAAAGAACTGCAGGCCTCACTTACTTCAGTTAAGGTCAGTTTTCATGACTCCATCATAAGAAAGAGACTGGGCAAAAATGGCCTGCATGGCAGTTCCAAGATGAAAACCACTGCTGAGCAAAAAGAACATAAAGGCTCGTTTCAGTTTTGCCAGAAAACATCTTGATGATCCCCAAGAATTTTGGAAAAATACTCTGTGGGCTGACGAGACAAAAGACTCATTGCCAGTTATCGCAAATGCTTGATTGCAGTTGTTGCTAGTAAGGGTGGCCCAACCAGTTACTAGGTTCATGGGGCAGTCACTTTTTCACACGTAGGGCCATGTAGGTTTGGATTTTTTTTCCCTTAATAATAAATACCTTCATTTAAAAACTGCATTTTGTGTTTATTTGTGTTATATTTGTCTAATGTTTAAATTTGTTTGATGATCTGAAACATTTAAGTGTGACAAACATACAAAAAAATGAGAAATCAGGAATGGGGCAAACACTTTTTCACACCACTGTAACAATTAACCAACAGTACCTTGCCATTGCGAGGCTTCAAACAGGATGTTCTCAGAGGGAAGTGGCCACTGAGCCTACAGTGTCACAGAGTGTCATCAGCAGGTTGCAACAGAGATACAGAGAGACTGGAAGAGTCACGGAAAGGCAGAGAAGTGGATGTCCTTTGGCCACATCCCACGCTGATGACTGCTTCATTGTGGAACCAGATGATGAATGCTTCTCAACTCCAGGCATATTTAAGGGAGGTGAGAGGCACCCAAGTGTCAAAACCATTTACATCTGCATGCTAGATTACCTGCATAAAAAATAAAAGTAAAGGAAAGGAGGTTCGAGGCCTTCTAATGTGTAGATTTCTTTTGCACCTTGCTGTAATGCTTTGATGTTTTTATGTAAAGCACTTTGAATTGTCTTGTACACAAAATATGCTATACAAATAAACTTACCTTGCAAGTGTACCTAACCACACCAGCAGGCACAGGCATCATTATCTTGCATGGACCAGGGAACATTTAAGCTGGACAAGGGACCAATGGGCCTCAGTGCTGTTCTCTGATGAAGGTCTATTCACGTTGAGCAGAAATGGCCACCAACAATGTTGGGGACGTCAAGGAGAGCGCTATGCATCAGCCACTGTTATCACCAGATGAGCCTTTGGTGGTGTTACAGTTTGGGCAGGTGTGTCTAGTCAATACAGAACTGTCCAACACTTTGTGACTGGTACAGTGACAACCCAATACTACATGAATAACATCATTAATCCAGTAATTGTACCCCTGCATGAACAACACAGGCCTAATTTCATCTTCATGGATGACAATGCTCATCGAGGTCGCATCATTAGGGAACAGCTGCTGGAGGCTGGGGTACCTCAAATGAAGTGGCCTGCACTTTCTCCAGACCTGAATCACAGAAAAACCTATGTGACCAGCTGAGTCGCTGTGTAGAGGCTCATAACCCTGCACCCCACAACCTTAATGACTTAGGGGCCACCCTTCAAGAAGAGTGGAATGCCATGCCTCAGCAGACAATAAATCGACTTGTGAACAGCATGAGACGTCAAGCTGTAATTGATGCTCAAGGGCACATAAGTTATTGAGACATTGACATTTTTTGTTGTGGTATACCCACCACTGCTGTTGGCTTTTGTTTCAGTAAATTGTTTGAGATGAGGAAATAAATTGCATGCTTCTACTTAAATGCTCTACTTTCATGATACAGTATCACTGTACCGTGAACTTTTTACATTTACCAGAAGTTTCACCTGAAAGCCAAATATTCCTAACTTTTTGTGAGTAGTGTATGTCACAAACATTTCATCAAGACATGTGTGAGCTGTTAAAATGTGGAAAAAGTACAATGACCCCCTTTAAGGTTAGGGTAATGGCTAGGTTGTGGAGGATGAAAGCAGATGAGACACGAGCTGATGACACAGAGGTTTATTTCTCCTCCAACACAGAACAGACTAACTCTGAGTGAAAGCGATCTGCTTTATACATTTTCTCCCCACCTCTGGCACTCAGGGTGGCAGACAACGTTGTGCTTCCCTGCCAAAATGGCGGTGATAAAAACACAGCGTCTCGGTCCTGTTTCTCCGGGTGGCCGTCCTGACCACCACCATTGACTCCTCAACCTCGCTGGGCTCCGCTGGAGATCCCGGTGTCACTGCCTGAATGGTGAAAGCCTTGTTTGCCAGGATGATGCAGTCTGCCTCCTCTGCCAGCACGTGGTAGTCCCTGGCTGCCAGCAGTGGTGAGTTAGTGAGAATCGCTCTTGCAGAAGCCGGTAGGTTTCTGAGGAAGAGGTGGGCAAAAAGGAAAGATCTGTTGTCTGTGCCCATCAACGCAAGCATGCGCTCCATCAGGTCCACAGCCGATCTGTCTCCTAGCTCCGAGCGGGTGAGGAGCTTTTCTGTCCTCTCTGCATCTGAAAGGGTATAGCTGCACAGCAGCAGTTGCTTGAGAGCGTCGTATTTTCCTTGGGCTGGGGGGGCTTGGCGTAGACTCATGGTGTGCTGGTTGCACACACGTCCAGCAATGCCACCACATGGTAGTACTTTATGTTGTCTGCCACAACTCCGCGGAGGGCGAACTGGGCTTCCACATGAATATATGAAGCAGCCAGGTTGTGAAGTCAAAAGTCTGGGAGTCTGACTGCAACGGCGCATGCAGCGGTAAGAGACTTCCGCGGGAGTGTCACCAATGTGGAGCATGAAAGCAGACGAGACATGAGCTGACGACACAGCGGTTTATTTGTCCTCCAACACAGAACAGACTAACTCTGAGTGCCAAAACGATCTGCTTTATACATTTTCTCCCCACCTCTGGCACTCAGGGTAAACACATTTACATACCTGTTACCAAGTGTGAACACACGTCAACATACACCTTAACACATTCGCGCCCCTGCGTCCTCAGGTGTGTGCCTGGTACAGCAGGAGCAAAAGGCACATCTTTATTTACTACATATCCCCCGGTGCTCTGGCTCCCCTGGCTAGCACCCCCAACACCCCGAAGTACTGGGTGGAGTGTCATCTCCTTTGTGTCACCACAAGGTACTAAATATACTTGGTTAAAGTTAGGGAAATGGTTAAGGTTAGGAAAAGGTGAAGGACTAGTTTGGACACATTGCAGTTATTATTCTCTGTCATGTCTGCTGCTGTGGCACAGTTGTAGTGTGGCCGACTACTGATTAAGGGGTCAGGGGTTCGATTCCTGCTCTTTCTGCAGTCTGCATGTCGAAGTGTCCTTGAGCAAGACACTGAAGCCTCAGTTGCTCCTGGTGGGTCAGGCCAGTGCCTGTGTATGGCATTAGTGTGTGAATGTGTGTGAGTGGGCGAATAGCAGGATCTGTAAAGCGCTTTGGTCATCTAGAGATGAGAAAAAGCGCTATATAAGTGAATGCCATTTACCATTCATATCATTATTTCCATGACCACTAGACGTCACTTAGAGTCCATCCATTTTCTGCCACTTTTCTGGAGGTCCAGGTCGCGGAGGCAGCAGCTCAAGCAGAGAAGCCCATACCCCGGCCACCTGCTTCAGCTCTTTAGAGAGCGTACCAAGACGTTCCCAGGCAAGCTGGGAGATGTAGTCTCTCCAGCGTGTCCTGGGTCTGCCCCGGGGTCTCCTCCCAGAGGGACGTGCCTGAAACACCTCAAGTGGGAGGTGTCCAGGATGCATCCTGATCAGATGCCTAACCCACCTTAACTGTCTCCTTTTGATATGGAGGAGCAGCAGTTCTACTCTGAGCCTCTCCTGGATGACTGAGCTCCTCACCCCATCTCTGAGGGTGAGCCCAGCAATCCTCTGGAAAAAGCTCATTTCATTGTATCCGTGATCTCATTTTTTCAGTCATTACCCAAAGCTCATGACCATAGGTAAGGGTGGGAACATAGATTAACCAGTAAATCAACAGCTTTGCTTTAGGGCTCAGCTCCCTCTTCGCCACAACAGACCGGTACAACGTCCGCATCACTGCAGAGGCTTCCCCAATCCATCTGTCAATTTCTCACTCTATTCTTCCCTCACTCATGAATCAGACCCTGAGATACTTAAACTCCTCCACTTGGGGCAGGAGCTTGTCCCCAACCTGGAGAGGACAATCCACCTTTTTTCCGGCTGAGAACCATTGACTCGGACTTGGAGGTGCCAATTCTCATTCCAGCCGCTTCACACTCGGTAGCAAACTAACCCAGCAAGGCCTGTAGGTCATTGTTCAATGAAGCCATCAGGACATCATCTGCAAACAGTAGAGAGGAGATCCTGTGGTCACTGAGCATGACACCTTCCAATCCTTTGCTGCGCCTAAATTTCCTGTCCATAAAAATTATGAACAGGATTGGTGACAAAGGCCAGCCCTAGCGGAGTCCAACTCTCACTGGAATCGAGTTTGACTGGGTGTTGACAATATGAACCAAACTCTTACTACGGTCATATAAGGACCATAGCTCGTAACAACGAGCCCGATACCCCATACTCCCGCAGCACCCCCACAAAAGACCATGAGGGACACACTCAAATGCCTTCTCCAAGTCCACTTAAAGTTATAACACAAATATAGGTCATAATTCCTCCTGCTAAAAATGATAATGTTCTTTATGACAATTCAATCCAATGAATTTATATTGTTAGATTTTGAAATTCTACATCAGGTCTTGGTCTAGGTTGGTAATTCAGTAGTGAGATTCAATAGGTCATTGCTGCTTTAACTCAAGGGTATTTTGAAGTGTTCCTTGCCTAACCAAACATACAGTACGCACAATAAATCTATTATAACTCCAACAGTCTAAGGTCTACATGCATAATGATCTCTACAGATACGCAAGAATTTCCCCCTAGCATAATCAGTATTGTATATTTTACCATGACAGGAAATTGGGATAAACCAAAGCAGAAATTTGAATTTTTTATCCTTTCCCAATTCTTTGTTTTTAATTATTTCAACATTTAAAACACCATTACAACAACAAATGTGTTAAGATGCCACCGAATCAATTAGGCAACTCGACAGTAAGTAGACCAAATGAAAGCATCAAGGTGCTGATGCCTTTGTGTCAGAGCTTTTGTGGAGGTAAGCATTCTCAGATCATCACAAAATGTTATGGGTTCCTCTCTAGCCCAGGGACCTCTCTCTCTTGGTTGTCCATCGATCCGATGATGACCGTCCCTCATGTGTTAAGTCCTCTTCTTGCGTGAGCACAGAGATGGCTGTTTAGGCCAATCCTCGATTGGCAGACATGGCTGCAGTAGGGGCAAGGAAACTGCCCAGGTAATAACGCCGTTCTTCGTGCTCGTGCTTCAGCTATGTCAGCTTGCCTCTTCTCTTCAAAGTAGTCTCATGCCTGGCTAGTGAGGGCGCGCCAGCCTGGCCTGTCCATAGCCCACAGCTCTAATTGTTTGGGAAGGATGCCAGTGTGTCTGATGTTGAGCTTCACGCAGTCTTTGAATCTTTTGCGTGGTCTGCCTTGGTTCCGCTTCCCAGAGCAGAGTTCGCCGTACATGAGCTGCTTGGGCAGCCCAGGGACCACCTCTGTTAAAAATGTCATCCAAATCCATCCAGTAGGTTTGGAGCATTCGTGCTAAAACTCTGTGAGAAGATAACAGCCTTGGTGGAGGTATGCACACTGGGATCATTACCAATATGTTATGGTTTCCTCTAGCCCAAGGACCACCTCTGGTAAAAAAAAAATTCATCCAAATCCATCCAGTAGTTTTGGAGTACACGCATGCACAGTGAAAATAATCTGTAGTTCACATGCCCATACTGTCGGCGGCAGCGAACAGCCACCAAACTAATTTGAACAGCTGCAATCCAAACACAAAGAAGAGCACAGTGGCAGACATTTTTTTTTTTGTAACTTTGATTTTTATTCATTTTTCATCATACATATTACATTCAGATCACAGTCTCTATATTTAAAAAAAAGGAGCTAGAAGAAGAAAAGAAAAAAAAAGGAAGAAGGGGGGGCAAATGTTGGAGCATCAAGTTTTTAGTTTCCATCTCTTAATTCTTCTGGTTTTTCCAGTGTCTTTGATTATTCTTTCAATTTCTGTCTCGTTGTTGCACTTTGTAGTGTGTCCATTTCCACCATTTTTTTTTTCATATTGTCCTTCTTGCATTCTTTGTCGATATGTTAATTTTTCCATTAAACGTATATCTTCAACAATGTCTGTCCATTGCTCTTGGTCAGGAAGAACTTCTGATTGCCATTTTCTTGTGATTGTTTTTTTACATGCAATCAGCATGATTTTAACTAAATATCTGTCCTCAGCCTGTATTACATTGTCTCTTTTAAGATCACATAAATACATCAAGTTACAGCTCACTGATATATTATATCCTAATATCCTCTGTATTGTCACATGTATAGATTTCCAGAATGATGAGATTTTGCAGCATTTCCAAAACATATGCGAGTGGTCTGCATTTTGAGCCCCACAGCCCCTCCAGCATATAGATTTGGTATTTGTATATTTTCTTTGGATCTGTGGTGTAATGAAATAGCGAATCAGATTTTTCCATCCAAATTCCCTCCATGTCCTTGAACTTGTTGATGTGTATTGTGTTTTCCATATTTCTTGCCAGTTTTCTTCTGTTATGTTTAAATTTAGTTCTTTCTCCCATTTCTCCTTTATATAGTTACTTGAATGTTTGTTTGCCGTAAGTTTCTGATATAGCTTTGAAATAATTCTTATTTTATTTCCTGCATACGAGCTTAAAATGAATTGTATAATCTCGCTCACATCTGTGTGGAGGTTATGTCTAATCTTCCTCATATAATAATCTCTCATCTGCAGATATCTGAAGAATTCAGATTTTTCTAGTTTAAATTTTCTTCTCATGTTTACAAAACTCCCGAAATCTTTTTTTCCCATATTGCCCCATGCTGTGATTCCCTTGTTCACCAGATTTTTGTATCCCCTATCTTGCTTTGCAGGTTCAAACTGACTGTCAAATGCTACCCATTTCAATAGTTTTATGTCCTCCTTTATATTATACTTTTGTACTATGTTATACCACATTTCCAAAGTAAATTTAGTGATTGGGTCTATTTGTTTGATTTGCATCCAATTAACCCTATCAAATGCTTTTTCTGCGTCTAAACTCATTATTACTGCGCTTTTCTTTTCTTTATGTATTTGATTAATTATGTGTATTGTTCTCCTGATATTATCATGTGTTTGGCGTCCCTTTATGAAACCAGTTTGATCATCCTCTATCAATTCCGTCAAGAATGTCTTTATTCGTTTACAGAAAATTGTTGTATATATTTTATAATCCACATTTAATAAAGAGATTGGCCTATAGTTTCCGCATTGTTCCCTATCTTTCCCTGGCTTTAAAATAACTGAAATAATGGCTTCGTTCCATGATGGAGGTATTTTGTTGTTGTTTAATGTCCAATTAAATGACTTTAGGAGCTGTGGCGTGAGTTCTTCTATAAACAGTTTATAGAACTCAGACGGGTATCCGTCACTACCTGGTGATTTACCATTTTTTGAATTGAATTGAATTGAATAAGCCTTTATTAGTCCCACAACGGGGAAATTCCAGGATTGCAACAGCACAGGGATAGCAACACTCAGAGCAACAATCAGAAGGCAAGAAAAAAAAACAAGCAAGCAAGAGCAGCTAATATACATATGTACATATTACTATAAAATATATATATACACACACACACACAGACACACAGTGCAGAGCATTGTAGCTGGATGGAATAAATATATGAATATATGAACACACAGTGCAGAGCATTGTAGCTAGATGGAATAAATATGTAAATATATAAACACCCACAGTACGGAGCATTGCAGCTAGGTGGAATAAATATGCAAGTATATAAACACACACAGTGCGGAGCAATGTAGCTAGATGGAATAATATGTAGATATATAAAAACACAGTGCGGAGCATTGTAGCTAGATGGAATAAATATATAGATATATAAATATAAACACACCCAGTGCTGAGCATTGTAGCTAGATGGAATAAATATGTAAATATATAAACACACACAGTGCAGAGCATTGTTGCTAGGTGGGATGAAACAGCATAACCGTCTATTTAGTTATCCTACATGGTATGATTATGTGCCCATACATATTCTCACCCTCCATAGCGACCGGTATGTTCCTAGTTGTATGCCGGAGAGGACCATTGTGTAAGTCTATTGCATCTTTTGCATTCAAAAAAACTATTAGTTTGTTACGTCTTTTTGCTATCTCTGCGAGCAGCCCTGCTTAGGTTGTACAGTCTGACAGCCGTTGGTAGGAAGGACCTACGAAACCTCTCGGTTGTGCACCTGGGATGATGTAGTCTGCTGCTAAATGAGCTCCTCAGTGCATCCAGTATGTCCTGCATAGGGTGGAACTCGGACTCCAGCAGAGATGACAGTTTAGCCACCGTCCTTCTCTCTCCTATCTCCTCCATCGGATCAAGGCGCTGCCCCAGGACAGAGCTAGCTTTCTTAATCAGTTTGTTCAGTCTCTTCCTATCGGCTGCAGTAATGCCACTGCCCCAGCAGACCACTCCAAAAGTGATGGCTGATGCCACCACCGTGTCATAGAATGACTTCAGCAGCGCCCCTTGTACACCAAAAGACCTGAGTCTCCTCAGCAGGAACAGCCTGCGCTGTCCCTTCTTGTAGAGTGCGTCAGTATTGTGTGACCAGTCTAGTTTATTGTTCAGATGAATACCCAGGTACTTGTAGGATGTCACCATCTCGATGTCTGTTCCCTGTATATTTACTGGTGCTGTGAGGGGCTGCCCATGCCTGCGGCAGTCCACCACCAGCTCCTTAGTTTTCCTCGCGTTGATCTGGAGGCAGTTCCGATGGCACCAGTCCACAAAGTCCTGGATAAGCCCTCTGTACTCAGCTTCATCTCCGTTGGAGATGAGACCAACGATCGCAGAGTCATCAGAGAACTTCTGTAGATGGCAATGTGTTGTGTTGTGTGAGAAGTCCGCAGTATAAAGAGTGAACAGGAAGGGAGCCAGCACCATTCCCTGGGGGGCCCCCGTGCTACTGATGATCGTATCAGAAACACAGTCCCGGGTTCTCACAAACTGAGGCCGGTTCGTGAGGTAGTCCAGGATCCATGATGACAGGTGCTGGTCCACCCCTGCGCGCAGCAGCTTGTCCTTCAGGATCATCGGTTGGATGGTGTTGAAAGCACTGGAGAAGTCAAAGAACATGATCCTCACCATATTCCCGGGCTTCTCCAGGTGGGACAGAGAACGGTGAAGGAGGAAGATCACCGCATCCTCCACCCCAATGCCATGCTGGTAGGCGAACTGGAGTGGATCCATCGCTGGTTCTACCAGGGGGCGGAGATGAGCAAGGAGCAGTCTCTCCAGGGTCTTCATCAAGTGGGACGTCAAGGCCACCGGTCTGTAGCTGTTCAGGTCTTTGGGGTGGGAAGTTTTTGGTACAGGTACCACACAAGATGTTTTCCACAGCTGTGGTACCCTCCCCAGTTTCAGGCTCATGTTGAAGATATACGTCACAATCCCACACAGCTGGTCTGCACAGGACTTGAGGAGCTTTGCGCTGATGCCGTCCGGTCCCGACGCCTTCCTCGCCTTGATCTTCCTCAGCTCCGTCCTCACCTGGGTCTTGGTCAGGGTCAGGATGGGGGGCTGTGTGTTGGGAGTGGGGGGGGAGTCGGTGGAGTGGGGAGTGGGCAGCAGGACTTGATTTCTTAGAGGCAGCAGTGGTTGTTGTGCCGACAGGGGGGAGGGCGGTTGGTCAAATCTATTGAAAAACAGATTCAGGTTGTTCGCCCACTCCCTGCCCCCCGTGGCCTGGGGGGAGGTATTCTGGAGCCCCGAGATGGTTTTGAGGTTTCTCCAGACCCCGCTGATGTCGCTCTGTTGCAGCTTGTCCTCCATCTTCTTCCTGAAGCTGTCCTTGCCTTCTCTGATCTTTCTCCTCAGCTCCCTCTGTACGGACTTCAGCATCTCCCTGTTCCCCGACCTGAAGATCCTCTTCTTCTCTCTCAGAAGTGTTTTTATCTCAGGGTTGATCCAGGGTTTGTTGATTGAGGGACGCCGTATGGTCTTGGTGGGAACGGATTTGTCCACACAGAAGCTGAGGTAGCCCGTGAAGGTGTGAATGAGGCCATCGATGTCCTCACCATGTGGATCGCAGAGCTGCTTCCAGGCAGTGGCTTCAAAACAGTCCTTTAGAGTGTCCATTGTCTCCTCAGACCATAACTCCACAGTGTGCATGGCCGGAGGTTGTCTGTGCACTAGGGGTTTGTACACCGGTCGGAGATGAACCAAGTTGTGATCCGATCTCCCAAGTGGGGGGAGTTGTGATGAGGTGTACGCCTCCTTAGTGTTTGCGTAGAACAAATCCAGTGTTTTATTGTCTCTAGTGTGGCATGTGACATACTGGGTGAAAGTGGGCAGAATGGGAGACAGTGAAACGTGGTTGAAATCGCCTGAGATGAGGAGAAGAGCATCTGGGTGTTCTGTCTGCAGCCTGCTGGTTACTGAATGGATGACGTCACGCGCTGTCCCAGCGTTCGCCGTCGGATTTGCATAAACAACAATGCAGATCACGTGTGAGTGTTCTCTCGGGAGATATGTAGGCCTCATGCTAACAGCTAGCAACTCAATGTCTTTGCTGCAGTGTCGTTGTTTAACAGTGATATGTCCCGGTCTGCACCAGTTGTTGTTAACATACATTATCACTCCACCGCCCCTAGTTTTGCCACTCTCTGGTGTTCGGTCAGCTCGTATCATGTGAAAACCCTCCAGCTCAATGTTAGCATCTGCTGCTAGTTCAGTTAGCCACGTCTCAGTAAACAAAAGGAGAGAGCACTCTCGGTAAGTGCTATCATAACGGGAGATAGCCGCTAGCTCATCTAACTTTCCCAGTATCGACCGTACATTTCCCATGACAACAGATGGAAGGGAGGGTCTGTACCTTATATTTTTTGTCCTCCGCCTTACTCCAGCCCGGCAGCCGCGACGCTTTCGCCTCAATTCTCTCGGTATGTCGAGTTTTTCCAGTGGGACCGGGTGGCGGTTAAATGCTAGCAGCTCTTCCCTGTTGTATCGTATCCTGCTATAAACAGTGGCTCCGTCCACCGGCTCAGGAGACATTTGGGACGATCTGTGTGTCCGTGATATAAGTGGGGTGAAAAAAAAAGTGATCAAAAGAGAGAGGAAGGGAAAAAAAACTCGGAATCGAGCCGCTGTTGCAAAAGGCAGCCTACTGGTGTGGCGCCGAGAGCCACACCAGTAGGTGTGACTTTTTAGTGACTTTTTTAGTGACTTAATCACATCTTTAATCTCTTGTGTTGTTATTTCTGCTGTTAGCTTTTCATTTTGTTGGTTTCCTATTGATGGCAAATCCAATGTGTTTAGAAATTTTTTAATATCCTTAACATTTGTCTCTTCAGGTTGCGAGTATAGTTCTTGATAGAATTTATGGAATATTTCTTCGATGTTTTCTTGGGTAACTGTGGATTTATTTGTGATGGTGTCCTTAATCTTATATACATTATTCACTGTTTGTTGTTTTCTTAACCGTTTTGCCAGCAGTTTTGTGGCCTTTGGCCCCGTTTCATAATATTTTTGTTTTAAATATCTATTTTTCCTTTCAATTTCATCTATTTGTATTTCTTTTATCTTTATTTTTTCTTCCTTAATTTCTTGATATATTTTTGGGTCATTTGTGTTTTGATGTTTATGTTCTAATTCCTTCAGTCTCTCACATCTTTGTTCATATGATTCCAGTTTAGACTTTTTTGCTTTTCCTGATTCAACAATTAATTTACCTCTTAACACGGCTTTTAGTGCGTTCCATAGTATTGTTGGGTCCACTTCTCCATTATCATTCTCCTCGATATACTCATTTATGTTTAACTTTATTCTTTCTTTCATTTTCTCATCATTTAATAGTCCTACATTAAGTTTCCATGTTGTTTGTCGTTTTCTATTGTTTAAATATATTTCCATGTATATAGGCTTAGGATCTGATATTTCTGCCCCTCCAATCTGACAATTTCTCACCCTGTGTCTGTCACCTTCATTCATAAGGAAGTAATCTGTAGAATGATGTCATCACGTCGTCACGTCACGTACGTGGCACACACACGCAGCCAGGACTACTGGTATGTACACCTGCTTTCTTCCTGCATCGCTGAATAAAAACGTTTGTGAAATAACGCCTTCGGTGCCGTTCTACATGGTGTCAGAAGTAAAGCAGCGGAAACTAATTTTCCTGCCGAACTCTACATAGACCCAGTAAGTCAACTAATTATTTAGTCAGACGTTAGAAGCGTATTCTGTGGTACACGTGTGCCTCCCCCAGCTAACGCTAGCATGGCTGATGGATTCCGCCGTCCGGACCCGCTTGTGTTCAACGACGAAATTGCAGAAAACTGGCGAGTGTTCGAACAAGAATACAACATTTTCATCGCAGCTGCCCACAACGACAAGCCCGACCGAACCAAAGCCTACATACTCCTCAATTTGGCAGGTAGCGAGGCTATTGAAAGGGAATGCACGTTCACCTATGCACCAGCTCAACGGAATAATGAGGGGGAGGAGATCCGTCCGGCAGAGTCACGGGAGGATCCAGAATGCCTAAAAAGAAAGTTCAGATACCTCTGCAGTCCACAGACAAACATCACAATGGAGAGACATACATTCAACACAAGGAACCAAAAACCCGGTGAGACCATAGAGGCTTATGTAAGCGCACTCCGAAACAAGGCTAAAACGTGTGACTTTGGAGCATTGCATGACGACTTAATTCGCGACCGGCTGGTCGTTGGTATCAGCTCCGATAGCGTGAGGAAAATACTACTGAGAGAGAGCGATTTAACACTACTAAAGGCCATCAAAATATGCCAAATCAATGAACAAACAGAACAACATACTAAAACTCTAGCAACAACACCACGTAGTTCAACAAATGTGGATGCAATACGCCAAGACCGCAGAATGCAAAAAACAGTTCGCCACAAGCAGTACAAAGAACATTACAGTCCCAAATCAGACTACATAAGCTGTACCAACTGTGGACATGAACATCCAGCGAAGAAGGAACTCTGTCTGGCATATGGGAAGCAATGCAATTACTGCAAAAAGCCCAACCATTTCAAAAACTACTGCAGATCGGCAGCAAGAAACAAGCAGTACAAACCTGTCAACCAAATAGCCCAAGCAGACTCCGACAGTGACGGCGAGGACTCTGAATCATTCAACATCAACGGGCTGTCACCAGCCGCAAATAAGATAAACACACTGTCTACTGATGATGTGAAAGAAGAACTACACTGCAATGTAAAACTCAATGGCAAGACACTCAAACTGAAAGTAGACACTGGCGCAAAGTGTAACGTAATCTCCCTGGATGCATTCAGGTATGTGAGAAACACAGAAAAAATAAACAAAGACAACAAGGCCAGGCTCATCGCTTATGGAGGCACGGTGATAAACACTGAGGGGACTGTGCTGTTCAAGTGCCAGACCAGTGACCAAAGATCCTACAACCTGCGTTTCCATGTAGTAAACGGCAAAGTGCAACCACTGCTAGGGCTCCCGGACTGCATGAAGATGGACCTGATGACTCTGAAAGACCAGGTTTTCCAGGTGAACGTGACCGAACCGAGCTCCTCTCAAAAGTGGTTTAATAACTATGCTGAGCTTTTCAATGGCGAACTAGGTTCACTCCCAGTAACCTACCACATGAAACTGGACCAGAATGTGACACCCGTCATCCGGCCCCCTCGCCGCATTCCAGTTGCCATGATGGACAAAGTGAAAGCAGAACTGGAAAACATGGTGCAGCAAGGAGTCATCACACCCATTTCAGAACCCACTGAATGGGTATCCTCAATGGTAGCGACACACAAAAAGGACACTGACAAGATCCGTGTGTGCATCGACCCAAGAGACCTAAATGAAGCAATTATGCGCCCCCATCATCCCATGCGCACAGTCGAGGAAGTTGCTGCACAAATGGCAGGCGCAACCGTGTTTTCTGTGCTTGATGCCAAGAGCTCCTTTTGGCAGGTCAAACTGGACCAAACGTCATCATTCCTCACCACTTTCGCCACTCCATTTGGGCGATATCGATACCTGAGAATGCCATATGGTATCAATGCAGCGTCTGAGGTCTTCCAGAGATCCATGGAACAAATATTTGCCGGCCTCCCTTGCGCAATAATTGTTGATGACATCATAATCGGTGGAAGAAATCTTAAAGAGCACGACGAGAACCTTCAAAAAGTGCTCAACAGGGCAAGGAACGTGAAATTGAGGCTGAACCCCCAAAAATGCAGATTCCAGCTAAAGGAAGTCAGCTACGTGGGCCATGTCTTCACTGAACAAGGGCTGAAACCCGATCCAGCAAAGATCCAAGCGATCACTGACATCCAGGCCCCCCAGGACAAAGCTGCTCTACAACGCTTCCTGGGTACGATAAATTACCTGGGCAAGTTCATTCCAAACCACAGCAACATTGCAGCACCTCTCCACCAGCTCCTGCATAAAGACACAGCATGGACTTGGACTGAACAACAACAAAATGCATTTGACACTCTGAAACAGTGTGTGACGTCACCTCCAGTACTCCGGTACTATGACGTACAAACACCAGTCACTCTGACATGTGACGCCTCGCAGTATGGCCTTGGTGGTGCATGTCTCCAGAATGGCAGTCCTGTCGCATATGCCTCTCGCACTCTTACTGAAACAGAAAGAAAATATGCACAAATTGAAAAAGAGCTGCTTGCTGTCGTTTTCACCTGTTTCAAATTCTATGACTACATATACGGAAAACCAGTGATCGTGGAGACAGACCATCAGCCCCTGGTCTCCATCCTGAAGAAACCTCTCCACACAGCGCCTGCGCGTTTACAACGCATGATGCTGAAGCTGCACAAGTTCAACCTCACGCTAGTTTACAAGAAAGGAAAGGAATTGCACTTGGCAGACATGCTGTCCCGTGCACCGAGCAACGCCATAGCCTCACATGCCACTGAACGTGAGGACTTCGAGGTAATGACGGTGCAGCACATCTCATCCAGTCGTCAGGAAGAACTCCGCACACATACAGCGAAAGACACCGCCCTCCAGGCCCTGAGCAACATCATCAAGCATGGATGGCCAGATAGGTTGAGCAAAGTACCCGACACAGTGAAAGAATTCTTCCCGTTCCGCGATGAGCTCTGTGTGGAAGATGGAATAATCATGAAAGGTACAAGAGCAACAATTCCACAAACGCTGCACAAAGAATATCTCCTGCTGCTCCATAAAGGACACCCCGGTGCTGAAGCCACCAAGCGGCGAGCACGCAACATAGTCTATTGGACCACAATGACGAGAGACATTGACAATTTTGTACAGTCATGCAGCACTTGCAATGCCCTTAAACCACATCAGCAAAAGGAGCCAATGCAACCACACACAGTCCCAGAGCTCCCGTGGTCAACAGTGGCAACAGATCTGTTCGAATGGAACAGCCAGCACTACCTGGTCCTGGTAGACTCCTATTCAGGATGGTATGAACTGGATCCAGTCAAGAAAATCACATCACAATGTGTAATTAACAAGCTGAAACGTCACTTCTCAGTCCACGGAGTCCCCCACAAGCTGCTGTCAGATTGTGGAACACAATTCACTAGTCAGATGTTCCAAGACTTTGCGAAAAGCTGGGATTTCACTCATGTCACCAGCAGCCCTGAGTATCATCAAGCAAACGGGCTGGCAGAGAGAGCCGTACGGAGTGCAAAACGACTGTTGGAAACATCCAAAAGAGACGGTACTGACCTGTTCCTCAATCTTCTGAGCATCAGAAATGTCCCACGAGACGGCACGCTGGGCTCACCTGCACAAAGACTGATGTCCAGAGAGACACGCACAAATATTCCCATCAGCAGGCACCTGCTTAAGCCAATGTCCAAGAATCCAGAGTCGATCCACGCCCACCTGTCAAAGAAGAGGCAAGCACAAAAAGGATTCTACAATCGTGGCAGCCGGCCACTTCCCCTGCTCCAAAGCTCCCAAGTAGTACACCTGCAAACAGAGAAAGGACATGACAAAATTGGCATCATCAAAAGAATCGCAGCAGAGCCACGGTCTTACGTGGTGGAATCAGGAGGAAAAGAATACTGCCGCAACCGGCGACACCTGCTGCCAGTCACAGAACCACCACCAACAGAACCAGAACCAGATCCAGCCTCACCGGCAGACTCACCAACACAGAAGACCAGCAGTGAGACTGTGCCCAGTCCACCCGCATCTCCTCCCAGGCATGATGCCGTGCACACTTCCCCCAGGCAGGCCGCTGTGCACGCTCCTCCCAGGCTTCCTGCTGCGCACACTGACCACACGCCTGGCCTCCTCGGTGAGCCATCGCTCCCACAAGTCACCGAGACCCCCCTGGCCCGTTCCAGGTTTGGTAGACTCCTGAAGCCTAATCCCAAGTACAATACAGACTGATTGTGACATTTACTGAAGCTGATGTTTTTGTAGTTTCGTGTTGAAATATAGACATATTTACAAGCCAGGCATAAGTTCATTTTCAAATTAGATCAGTTATGTTGTGTCACGGGAATTTATTTTATTTGCAAGCCAGGCATTAGTTTATTTTCAAGATAGGTATGTTATGTGGTGCCATTGAAAGTTATTTTACTAGTTGTTTATTCGTCACAGTATACTCACTCTCACAGGAATGTGACATGTTTTCTCATACCAATCCAAGAGTCAATAGTGTTCTCTTTGTACCAAAGTTCTATACTAAAGAAGGGGGATGTAGAATGATGTCATCACGTCGTCACGTCACGTACGTGGCACACACACGCAGCCAGGACTACTGGTATGTACACCTGCTTTCTTCCTGCATCGCTGAATAAAAACGTTTGTGAAATAACGCCTTCGGTGCCGTTCTACATAATCTATTCTAGAGTGTACTTTATGGACTGCTGAATAATGTGTATAGTCTTTTTCGAGTGGGTGCAGGTCCCTCCATATGTCTACCATACCCATTTCTGCCAGTGAAATTCTTATGAACTTTGTTACATGTTTTTTTGTCTTCTTAACACTTGTTGTGTCAACTTCATGATCCATGACAGCATTTAAGTCTCCTCCACAAATTAGGACTCCTTCACTGTGTGTTGCTCTGAGATCAAACAGATGTTGGAAAAAAAACCCTTGTCACTTTCTGGTGGAGCATAGATGTTCACTAATGTGATCTGCATACCATCTATTCTTCCCTTTACTATTACATATCTGCCTTCTTTATCCTGGATTTCTTGTTCACATTCAAATTGTATTTTATTTGAAATTAGTATCATAACCCCCCTTTTAGTTCCTCCCTTAAATGAACTGTAGTAGGAGTTCTTATAGCCAAATCTCTAGTTTCTCATGTTCTGTCTTGTTCAAATGTGTCTCTTGCATAAATATAATTTTGGCTTTTTCCTTCTTGAATTTTCTTATTATTCTTTCCCTTTTAACAGGTGAGTTCAGACCATTCACATTTAATGTCATTATCTTAAGATTTTTAACCATATTCATGTTTTTCCATTTTTTTTTTAACTTGTGCTCCTAGCCCCTTTAACAACAAAACTAACACATATATGTACAAAAACACATTAACGAATCTCGACCTCCGCACTTTGGGCCTTTCTTCTACCCATTGGTCCCTGTTGGAGGGTGGAGGGAATGTCCTCACCGAGTGAGGGGCCCTCCCTAGACCTCTAGTTACTATCCAAGTAATAGTCATTAGTCTAGAAATGTCCAACAAAAATCACTTTAACCTCTCCTAGCCGTTTGTTTCTCTTTTACCTTGTCTTCTTGGCCTTCATTTCTTCTGTGCCCTTCTTAATCTTTGTTATAATCTAGGCTTTCCGTTGAAAGCCTTGCAGTTTTTCTTGGGCTCGGTGCGCCACGTCCTTCTCCCGCCCTCTGCCGCTCACTCGCCTCCACTCCGGTTGTCTCGGTGCGCTCCGTGCCGCCGCTGCTCCAGCCGCTTCCTCCGGTACGCTCACCACAAAGCCTCGCTCCGTCATGTCCCGCGCTGCCTCTCTGGCCGTGTTGTAGGTTTTCACGCCGTCATCCCAATGAATTCTCATCTTCGTTAGCAGCGTTTGGAATCTAATTTTTTTTCTTTCAGCATTTTTTTAATGTTGGCATATTTCTTTTGCTGCTGCACAATTTCTGTTGGGTAGTCATGGTCAAAGAATATCTGTTTGTTGCCAACTCGTATCTTTTTTTCCACACTTGTGTCAGGATTCTTTCCTTTACGTCATATTTTAAAAAGTTTACCACACCTGACCTGGGTGTAGAGTTTGAGTTCGGGTTCTGTGCCAAGGCTCTGTGCGCACGTTGGATCTGCAGGTCTGTTTCATTGGGCAGCTCAAGCTCTTTTTTTAAGAATTGATCTATGAATTTCATCATCGAGTTGCCTTCAGTGCCCTCCGGAATCCCGAAGATGCGTATATTGTTCCGCCTGGACCTGCTCTCCAGGTCGGTTATTTTTTCCTGCATCCTCTGTGTTTGTGTCATCAGGGTCTGTAGCAGCTCGCTTGCCTCGGTCTTCCAGTCTTCCAACTCTGATATTCGAGCTTGTGCTTCTGCCATACATGCCCGTTGAGTGCGCAGCTCCTCCATGTTTTCTGCTAGCTTGAGGTCCGTTTCTTTTCGGAGACCCATAATTTCCTCCTTCATCACTTTTTTCAGTTCTTCCTTAAGAGCTGTTAAATCCTGTTGGAGTTGTCGCTTGAGGTCTTTTATGTCCTTACTTATATTGGCGAAGCCAGTGTTCATAACATCAAGGTTGGCGTCTTCCATTTTCTTTGAAGTCTCCTCGTTTTTGTTGGCCTCGTGTTCAGCGATTTCTCCAGTGTTGTTGAAGAGGGATTCTTTAGTTTTACCCTGCTTTTGTCCGTGTGCCCGGCTTCTTCGTGTTTTCATCCCTTGGTTTATTGACCTATTTATGTCGAGTTGGCCATTTACCAAAGATTTTTAATCCGACTAGGGAGAGCTCTCTGTTTAAGCGTTATGCCTCTCCGCCATCTTCCTGGAAGTCCCAGTGGCAGACATTTTAAATGGCGGAAGCGATGGAGGTACATGAATACAATGACAATCAAGATGAACAGGAGCTTTTGCTGTTTAGTGGCAGAGGAAGAAAACGGGCAAAAAGACATTTGTTCACCCAGTATTGGTGGCTTGCTCAGTACTTTCCTCTGACGGGAGTTTCTGGGTGGATGCGCAGTTCACTGTGACTATTTGCGGGCGAGGAATGTTGGGACTTCTACTGCAGCCTCTAGTAGCCTGGCATAGTTATTACAATACCGTTCCATTGATGGTAAAAGTGAGTTAATTTTGTGTTTATTTTGAAAACAAAGCCTTATCTTGAAATTTTGGCAAATAAAAAGTTGAGAAAATATGGCCATACAATGATACAAGCCTTTAGTTGCACTTAATTTTAACTGGGCGAGCTCAAAAGCTGGTAACAGACAGACAGATACAACCCCCACCTCACACACACACATTGACTGATTACTGTATGCCTCTGTTTTCACTGAGGCATAATACCTGTCTCGGATTATCAAAATGGTTTACACCTTACGACTTGTTTGGGGCCCTGAAAGAAACACTTTTTTTTTTGCTGCCATGCCCAACGTTTATTGGAGGGTTTGTTCTGGCGTATCAACTTTTTAGTTGTTAAGGTGTACGTCTGTCCCGCCTGCTTAATGTAATTAGTTAAGAGTTGACATTTGACCTGATCAGGGTTGGACATGGGACAGTAGTGAATCCATGGACGACTGAATGAATGTATGATAGTGGCGTCCAAAAGAGAAAAAACAAGAAAGAAAACAGGAATGTGAGAAGGAGATTTTAAAAAGACTCTCAAATTGACAGGACTTATTTACGTTGTGATACAGCTGGACAGTGTCAACTTTACAGTCACAACAAGATGTTTGTCAAACTGTTAGCATTATAAATGCTAACACGGGACGCACTGGCGGAGCTGCTGCCTGAAGATCCAACAGTCACAGCGGGCAGAAGCTCCAGATCATCGAAGTTGTAAAACACTCATGGAAGTGTTAAAGATACATACACACTGGGATTACTGATCCAGAATAGGACCGAAGAGCTGCCAGAAAAAGGACATAGATATCAGAGCATCTGAACGTTACAGACAGCAGAAACATTTTTTCCACTTCAATCTCAAACTTCCAAATGGTGAGTACGTTTCAAGACAATGGCTTCAATTTTCTCCTTGCACTGCTGTTTGTATTGTTTTGCCTGCCGCATATACAGCAATTTTTTCCCCCCACTAAGCTGGGTTCACACTATAGCGTTTGGATCGACTTTTACACATGTTTGGAAAAATCAGAGAAGTTAGTCCAAATGTCATGAAATTACTTTGGTGAGCAGGTTTTTTTTTAATCCAACACACACCAACTTTTACAAACTTTAAAGGAGCTTTTTAACTCCACAGCCTTACTTGGCCATGGATGATGTCATGAATTGCCCTTTTCAAGGGCAGGAATGAGGATGCCATCGGCTAGCTGTGGGTTTGCACATTTATTAACAACACTCACACAAAAACAACAAACATGCACACTTACGAATGAACGGGGAACACCCGGAGGATGATAACAGATGGGGACTCCATCCGGGAAATAAGGAGACATAGAATTAATGTCTACACCTTAAGACCGCTACGAGGAGAAAGCCTCGTAGCAGGTCTAAAATAGTAACAGAGAAAATGGTCTAATGGGTGACAGGTGTGGGTAACATGAGTGAATGTAATTAAGATCCAGCTGACAGCTGTCAAAACCCGCAAACTGGTCTTGACAGGCGGAAGTGCAGAGACAGTCAAAACAAAAGGCACAACCCGTGATGAATGGAGATCAAGGACCAATACATGAACCAGAATACAATGAGGGAGGAGCTGAGGAAAGCTAATAATATACAACTAATAAAACTGAGACTAACAGAAGGCCAACAGACAAGGACAAATATAAACAGGAAGATAAATGCAAAATAATACATAAATACGTAAAACCCAAACTAGGATAAAAATAACAAGAAACTAAAAACAGGAACAAAAGGATAACCCAGATAACAACAAACAACGACCCATACAAAAATACAAAATAACCCCGAAAAGAAGAAAATGCAAAACATAATTAAAAACAACTGAAGCGTGCGTCCGGTGCTTCCCCCCTTGCTCCGCTTCATGACAAATGAGAGCTGTCCACTACAATTCAGAGATGATGCCAGTTTTTCTCTTCGTCCAGGAGTTGTAAAATTTCCTTCAGTTGTATTATCGTTCATCTCAGCCGGAGTTATATTAATCTGCTCTGGTGACTGCAAAATTGAAGATTTAATTCAAAACAACTGTCGAGATATTTTCATTTTGAATCATTCTGTTAAAAAAATGACAGTGTATGAGGTTAAAATTGTAAAAAGTGTCATCATTTGATAATGAATATCTGATTTATGCACACAAAACCTGCTCTTCTCTGCAGTCATCGAGAACAGGAGGTGTTTTCCCAGTAGGGCAGACTGGTCCGGCAATGTTTTTATTTTTCTCTGTGTAGTGAAAAACCCTGTTCTAGCTTAAATCCTTGAACAGAAAACACCGGCCGAGTGTATTTTTTTTTCATTGTCATAATTAAAGTTGTGGGTTGATACAAGATATTTGTTCGTTGTTGGTCCTGATGGCACTATATTTTTCTACTATTCGAGCTAAACCTAGAACTTTGTGGTCATTCACTTTATTTAGTAACTGGCAATGGCTATGAATACGGAAGCTGTATCCCTATACGAAATGTCTATTGGTACTGAAGAGTTGACAATCTGATAAAACCTTTTCAGGTCAACTCCAAGCCAGCTGCTGCTGTGGTTTAGGTAGATAGTACATTGCGCCTGTGATCAGAAGGTTGCTGGTTTGCGTCTTGCTATCGGCACCTTGTCCAAAACATTTTACTTTGAAATGAAATTTAGACTTAAAATTCAGAGGTTAGCCTTAGGATGTGGGAGTGGGTAAGGTTAAAAAAGTAGTAAATAGATATTGATTAAAATTTTGAAACAAATGCCTCAGATTTCCATACCTGTAGCCTGCTGCTTTTAAGATACACACTAATAGAATGTACTGGCCAATCAGATTCGAGCCGTATTTGTAACAAGAATTCTATGGGTACGGTTCCATAGCCATAGCTACTGTTTTAGTAATTTAGGGCTTTGAAGGTAGGGCTGATCCATCTGACCCTGGCTACATGGCCATAGTAATCTGATAACTAGGATTAATCAGATAATGGTAATTGGATTTGGCATGTTTACATGCACTGAATAAATGGATTATTGGACAATAAACTATGTGTGTTAATGTAATTTCACTGTATGTAACACAATAATTGCCTTTTATCTGATTGTTTTTACATGACTACTTTAATAATCAGATAACTCCAGAAATCTGATTATAAATGGTTTATTACCGTGCATGTAAACATGGCCATTTTGCATGTCATACTCCCATAAATATGTGGGGGGGGGGCACAACCTCCTTTACCTGGCCCTGATCATTACATTGAACTGACACTTTATGCAGTTTTTTTATGATAAAAGGAACAGGCTGACTCTATATACTTTTACTATTTAAAATAAATTTAAAGAATAAAATATTTTAAATGTAAATTAAAATGTCAGCAATGTAAAATAAGGTAAACTGTACATGTCATACATCTTTGGAAAGCCCACAAGATGTAGACAAGGGTCTCACTCATGTGCCGTGGAGGGCCAAGACCCTGCAAGTTTACCTACAACCACTGTCTTCAACAGGTGACTTCAGTGAATTTCTTCCCACTGATTGCTGATCAGTGAAAACGCCAGCTGAAGATACTCGGTTGAACCTCCAGGGTCTTGGCCCTCCATGGCACATGACTGGAGACTCCTAAATGTAGAACAATGTAAAATTGATGTTTTAATTTACAGTACCACTGGTAACCCACCAGATGACAGCAAAGTGTCAGTGTCTCAATTTACATTTTTTTGACCCGCTGGAGCTTAAGGGGTTAAAAAAATTGTGGCGCTTATTGTTTCTAGCGAGCTGATAGTTTTTGAGGCTGTCATTTTTACATGAGTACTTTGGGCTGACAAGCTGACTCGAGCTGCATTTTCACCCATGAAAGTCCACACCAAAGTTCAGACCAGGGTTCATATTTTTGTTACATTGTATCCATTTGGTCCAGTTAGATTTGGTTTCACACTGCTCCTTCAGGTTCAGGTTCAGGTTACTTTATTTGTACCCGTAGGTAGATTTGTTTTGCAGTTGGTGACATCCATATTTACAAGCCACTAATTACATTCAACATAGACACAAACACAGGCACACATCTTACAAAATAGGTAAATATAAAATATGTACAATATAATTTTTATAGCTTGTTCAACTCTTTGACAGCAGCAGGGACAAAGCTGTTTTTGTAGCGCTGGGTTCTACTTTTTGGGACAGCAAACCTCCGTCTGGAGGGAAGAAGCTGAAAGTTGCAGTGCAAAGGGTGGGAGTCATCATTTAAAATCGAGTCGGCCATCCTCTGTACTTGTCTGGTGTACAGGGATGTCAGGCTCAGCTGTGACTCACCAAGCAAACGACTGGACCATCTGACTACCTGATCCAAGGATTTCCTCTGTTTCAGTTTTATCTGACCAAACCATGACATTAAAGAAAAGGATAAAACAGATTCAATAAAAGCCCGATAGAACATAGTCATTATGGTTCGGTCAATTTGGAAGCGTGCAAGTTTCCTCAAACAATGCAAATTTTGCTGACCCTTTTTGCACACCCTTTCACAGTTCACCTCAAAGTTCAATCCACTATCAATAATTGTCCCAAGATATTTGTACGATTGTACACATTCGGTGGTCTGGCCTTTTAGTACGGTGACTTTGTGCCTGGGAGTTTTCCTCCTAAAGTCAATAATCATATCTTTCGTTTTTGTTGTATTCAGCTGCAGGTAGGAATCCACACACCAGTGAACAAAGTCATCAACTACTGGGCCGTGGCCACTCTCACCATCCTGGAGGAGACTGACAATGACTGAGTCATCAGCATACTTTATAATGTGTCTGTTGTCATGTCTGCTCCGACACATGTTTGTGTACAGGATGAAGAGTAGTGGTGACAGCATACACCCCTGAGGAGAGCCAGTAGAAGAGCACTTTAGGTCAGACAATGTGCCATTGACCCTTACTCTCTGCGTCCTGTTGGTTAAGAAATCCAGAATCCAACCCACCAGATTATTGCTTAAATCAAATTGTTGCAGGAGCCTTTCAACTAAAATATGAGGTTGGATTGTATTAAAGGCAGAAGAAAAGTCCACAAATAAAAGCCTGGCGTGTGTCTCATTAAAATCCAGATGTTTAAAAAGCATGTCAAACAGAGTGACAGTGGCATCCTCCACTCCTCTGTGAGGCCTATAGGCAAACTGCAGAGGATCCAATGCATGTCCAGTCTGCCTTAGGACCTCACGTCTGACCAGTTTTTCAAAAATTTTCATTAAAATTGAAGTCAAAGCAACTGGTCTAAAGTCGTTTACTGTTTTAGGACAGCTGGATTTTGGAACGGGAACAACCACGGCATCTTTCCAGATCTTAGGCACATGTTGTGTCTGTAAGGACTTATTGAAAATATAATGAAATATAGGACTCAGTTCATGTGCACAGGACTTTACCAGGCGTCCACATATATTATCAGGGCCCTGACTTTTGTTCACTTTTACAGCGCGGAACTCCCTTTTAACATCCTGCATCTCAATATTAAAGTGCTGATTGTCTTTGAGTTTCTGTTTCAAATCTTGGATTTCTGTGCTAAAATCAAAGGAGTCAAAACGACCATAAAAACAATTAAGAGCATTAGCCAGCTCTGTGTCTGAACTAAAACCATCTAAAAACACACGGTTACTGCGCTCTGTGCTCTGAAGGCCTGCAATAGTTTTCATACTGGCCCAGGCCGAACCAAGTTTATTTGCTGCCATCTTGCTTTCCAACTCTGATTTATAATTCTGTTTTGCTCTTAAAATTTCGGCCTTCAGCTCCTTAGTGGCAACCTGTGGCGCAGAAACAGACCCTTGTTTAAAGGCAAGAGCTTTCCTCTGTAAGCAGGATTTAACTGATTTAGTAACCCATGGTTTGTTGTTGGGGTATATTTTGACACGTTTACGTGGAACAAACTTATTTTGACAGTGAGCCATGTATGAGCATGTGAGCTCAGCCAGAGAGTCCAAATCATCCCCGCAGGCCATTATGAACATCTTCCAGTCTGTACAGTCAAAGCATTCCTGGAGGCTGTGCTCTGAATCTTCTGTCCACACATCAATGTCTCTCATCTCCACCTTGCCTCTTCTGAGAGCAGTTTTATATGTGGGCAGCAAATGAACACAGTTGTGATCTGATGATCCTAAAGGAGGAAGGGGGAGTGATTTATAGGCCCTCTCTATGGATCCATAGCACAGGTCCAATGTCTTTTTTCGCCTGGTTGGGCAGGAGACATACTGATGAAAGTTTTTAAGTGTCTTCTTTAAAGAAACATGGTTAAAATCCCCAAGAATGAAGTTTGGCGCCTCTGGAGAAATTGACTGCAGCCGCTGGATCACATCAGAGATGGTGCTGGAGGCGGAGTCAGCGTCTGCCCTCGGATGAATGTACACAGTTGTGATGAAAAGTTGGGGAAACTCTCGAGGCAAATAAAAGGGGCGAAGCGACACAGACAGGAGCTCCACATGGGGTATACAGATGCGCTCTCTGACCGTGACAGATGTGCAGTACTGCTTATTAATGTATAAACATACTCCGCCCCCCTGACATTTCCCCGTTACCTCTTCCTGCCGATCCGAGCGCAGCGGAGCTCCAAAGCCGTCAATCCACAGGTCTGCGTCTCGATCATGCGCAGTAAGCCAAGATTCAGTGAAAGCCATGACGCAGCAGTTCTTAAAATCCTTCTGGTAACGTACATTGCCTTGAATTTCCTCCACCTTGTTTCTCACAGACTGTGCATTCCCAAAAATGATCGAAGGAAGAGGAATGTTACCAAACTGACGTCTCCTAAGGCGCAATTTCACACCTCCACGTCTTCCACGCTTCCTTCTGCCGTCTTTCTTTTCACCGCTGTGTCCGTCTCTCAAAATAAAGTCCGGCAGATGAAATTTGGGCGCAATCAGAGACTCTGCACCAGCTGTGTTAAAGCGCAGCAACACGTCCCTGGAATATTGTATTCTGCCCGCTATTCTGCTCGTCATGGAGCCGAACGCGTTTACCTCAGAGACAAAGAGCCAGAACACAGAAAGCAGCAGTGCGAGATATGAGAGGAAATCCATGTTGCAGATACTAGGGAGCTGTTCGCCATATATTCCACAAACGCTCCAGAGCAGAAACGACACAGAGGATTTTCTAAAAACGTAAAAAAGTACAAAAAACACACACACGCACACACGCACTATATCACCAAGCTGCTGGTCACTGCGTGCGCATGCGCCCGCAGCGACTAAACAGCTTTAGTGTTTACTTCACTTGGACCAGTATTTTTCAACCTGTTTTGAGCCATAGAACCTTTTTTTCACGGAAGAAATCTAGTGAAACTCCTTCTTCTTCTTTCAACTGCTTCCTTTACGGGTCGCCACAGCAGATCATCTGTCTCCATCTCACCCTATCCCTTGGATCTTCCTCTCTAACACCAACCCTCTCCATGTCCTCCTTCACTACATCCATGAATCTTCTCTGTGGTCTTCCTCTTTTCCTCCTGCCTGGCAGCTCCTTCATAAGATAAGATAAGCCTTTATTAGTCCCACAATGGGGAAATTCCAGGATTGCAACAGCACAGGGATAGCAACACTCAGAGCAATAATTTAGAAGATAAGATAATAAGAGCAGTGAATATACGTACATACTGTATGTACACAGAAATACACACAGTGCGTAGCATTGTAGCTAGATAGATGGAATAAACAGCATAATGGTCTATTCAGTTACCCCACCTAGTATGAATATGTACCCATACAGTATATTACGTATTTGAATCAGCCTAGTTATCACCCTCTGTAGCGATTCTTCAACATCCTTTGTCCAATATATCCATTATCCCTCCTCGGCACATGTCCAAACCATCTCAACCTTGCCTCTCTTTGTCTCCAAGCCGCTCAATGTAAGCTGTCCCTCTGATATACTCATTTCTAATCTTGTCCCTCCTAGTCACTTCCAATGAAAATCTTAGTATCTTCAACTCTACCACCTCCAGCTCTTCCTCCTGTCTTTTTGTCAACGCCACGATCTCCAAACCATATATCATAACAGGTCTCACTACCGTCTTATAAATCTTCCCCTTCACTCTTGCTGCTACCTTTCTGTCACGAATCACCCTTGACACTCATCTCCACCCACTCCACCCTGCCTGCACTCTCTTCTTCACCTCTCTTGTGCATTTTCCATTGGTTTGGATTGTTGACCCTGTAGCGGTTTGATTCAACCCCCACAACACAGAGACAGAACACAGAGACAGTCAGCTCGCACTCCTGGGTTTTTTCCGCTGCATGCTGCGTTTACAGCTGTGAGGTTAAAGTGTCATCCATGCATTGTGTTCATGCATCCTGTCTGTACCTCTGATATGCAAATGCCCAGATTGACTGCTGTGAAGGTCTTTGATGTATTGTCTGAGCTGAGTATATATGCTGCACTGTGCTGTAAATCTACCTCTCATTCACTCACTCTTCAACTGCTGCTGGACACACGCACTGTATGTCTCCTCCTCTTTGAGAGCTGGAGGAACGAAGTTGCAGCCTGCTCAAGCCATGGGCTGCAGCCGAGTTCTGATGAAGGCGGATGATAATAAAGCTATTTAAAAATCCAACGCTGCCTTTATTTTATCATCCTCTTCACTGGTGACCCCAAGGACGCACACGTTTTGTGCAAACGCAACCTTCTGATCTGAACAGCCACGCTGGCGACCCGAGACTGAAGAAAACGAGCGGCCAGCGAACGCAGCACCCGGGCATGAATGCTCCGTCACAGGGGCCTGACTGGTCTGCCCTCCCTGCTGCCTCAGGGAGGCCTCGACGCAGAGCCCACGGCAGGCGAGCTGCTCTCAGGACGTCAACCAAGACCGGGTAAGCGGCAGAGAACGTCATGGCGCGCCCTCGCCGAGATCGGCACATCCATGCGGGACCGGCCGCGCAGCTCCTCCACATCAGAGCACATGCGGGCGACTCCCATGGCCGACGGAGCACACGTGGACCTGAACGCACCATGACTAATCTGCAGCCACGGCTCGTCAGAGATGTTTTTCGGCGCAGACTGCGCCGATCTACACCAAGTTTCCGACCCTGATTTCCTCTCCTGCGGGCCCACCCACGCACGGAGCCCCGGCACGCACACCGGGGGTGACAAGGACGGCGCACCACGCACGGGACAAATACGGCTTTTCCGACCGCCTTCCTTCTGCTGCACACTGGCCCTTCAGGCTTGCTGGTACACCTGAGGCCCGCAGCTTGCTCACGGGATTTTATGGTCTTAGCCACGGCACACAAGGGGAATTCAGCTGTCTGCGGTTCCCGAGGTTAGGGTTACGTCTGCCCTAAAGTCAACACGCCAGTCCCTCTGCTTTTATTTTTTTCTTGCCGCCGCTCCTGCTTTTCTTCATGGCCACGAGAGGAGTCAGAGACTAATTTTTTTCTTCTTCTGATCTCCGCATGTTCAGACGGGACATCGCGGAGCAGCAAACACTTTTGGCGCGACTCGAACGATTTTCCCGAGCCCGGTCAGCATTTGCTACCCCCTCCCCCTCCTCCTGCACAGAGCTTTTCCCTGCTCGCTGCCCAAACTGCAACATCGAGGTCATGGTCCCCTACCGTATCCTCTGGGGGGGGAGCAGTGTAGTGGTTTGATTCAACCCCCACAACACAGAGACAGAACACAGAGACAGTCAGCTCGCACTCCTGGGTTTTTTCCGCTGCATGCTGCGTTTACAGCTGTGAGGTTAAAGTGTCATCCATGCGTTGTGTTCATGCATCCTGTCTGTACCTCTGATATGCAAATGCCCAGATTGACTGCTGTGAAGGTCTTTGATGTATTGTCTGAGTTGAGTATATATGCTGCACTGTGCTGTAAATCTACCTCTCATTCACTCACTCTTCAACTGCTGCTGGACACACGCACTGTGTGTCTCCTCCTCTTTGAGAGCTGGAGGAACGAAGTTGCAGCCTGCTCAAGCCATGGGCTGCAGCCGAGTTCTGATGAAGGCGGATGATAATAAAGCTATTTAAAAATCCAATGCTGCCTTTATTTTATCATCCTCTTCAACCCCAGATATTTAAACTCCTCTACTTTCACTACTGCTACTCCTTCCACTTCATTGTTGCACCTGCCTCCCTCTCATTCGCACTCATGTATTCTGTCTTGCTTCAACTGACTTTCATTCCTCTTCTCTCCAGAGCATACTTCCACTTCTCCAGGTTCTCTTTCACCTGCTCCCTACTCTCACTGCAGATCACAATGTCGTCTGCAAACATCATGGTCCAGAGAGACTCCTACCTGACCTTGTCTTTCAGCCTGTCCTTCACCATGGCAAACAAGAATGGGATCAGATCCAGTCCCTGATGTAATCCCACACCCACCTTGAATCCATCCGCCACTCCTACACTGCACTTCCCCACCGTCTTGCTTTCCTCATGCATGTCCTGCACCACCCTCACATACTTCTCTGCCA
The DNA here is from genome assembly GCA_020510985.1 of Pholidichthys leucotaenia. NCBI lineage: Eukaryota > Metazoa > Chordata > Actinopteri > Cichliformes > Pholidichthyidae > Pholidichthys > Pholidichthys leucotaenia. Next base: position 262,213,553 of record CM035843.1, read on the forward strand.
CTCCTGACTTTCTCATACAGTACCACACTTCCTCTCTTGGCACCCTATCATATGCTTTCTCTAGATCCACAAAGACACAGTGCAACTCCTTCTGACCTCTATACTTCTCCATCAGCACTCTTAGCGCAAACATTGCATCTGTAGTACTCTTTCTTGGCATGAAACTGTACTGCTGCTCACTGATTGTCACCTCTCCTCTTAACCTGGCTTCAACAACTCTTTCACATATCTTCATAGTGTGGCTGATCAACTTTATCCCTCTGTAGTTACTACAGCTCTGAGCATCACCTTTGTTGAATCTAAAATCTAAAACCTTATAAAATGACACATTGTAGCCCATTACAGCATATCTAATGACAATTTAGTCTTGCAGTTTGTTTACACTTAGTGTGAAACGTGGTGGGAGTATACAAATTCAATGTAAAAATGCAAACATGTGCATTTGCTTAGGGCAACAGGAGTGTACACGAGTTTGCCTCCACGCAAATTGGATTTTGTTGAACTCGGGCCAGTAGTTTGCTTGATACTTTCAGCGTTGGTGTTGGAATTAGTGTGAAAATGAGACAGGCAGCAACTTACCGGACACATCTATTGTCAGACGTGTGCTCCCGCAAAGGGGGTTGTTTTGAAGCTAGATGTGCTTTTCCTGGGTTCAACACTGTCAGGTTTCCGTATCTACCACTTGCTTGGCACTGAGGCATTGGGATGTGATTTCTGGGGAAGATGGTGACATTTTCCCTCATCTGGATAATGTTGTGAGCTCAGCAATAATTAACCTGAAGGTCTTGAAACTGCTGCCTCCAGCTGGGAATGAATCCCCAACTTCTGTTGAGAGGAGGAACAAGAAGAGGAGGTATTGCATTTGTACTGCCACCTGCTGACATGGAGGAGCCACTGCAAGCACCAATGATTTTACCTTTTATTTTATTGTTTCTTTTGACTGTGGTTCTATATTGTTTTTGTGTTAGTGCCCTGCTTCCTGCTTTTATGTTCTCATGTGTGTTTTCTTGCTGTGCAGCACTTTGTGTAGCGAGTGTTGCTTTTAAAGTGCTTTATAAATGAAGTTGATTGATTGAATGCACAATGTCAGGTTGTTTGCAATTTTTGGACCAGTTAAGAAGTGAAATTACACAATTTCCTGAGGACCCTGAACGTTCTTTCACAGACACCTTGGGATCAGAGGATCTCCAGTTGAAAAACAAGGCTTTACGCAATCACACCTATGTCTTGTTGTCATGATAACACCCTGTTGTCATGATAGTGTTTGTTTCAGTTCAGTTTGATCCAGACCAAGACCATTTCTCTTTGCCAGACTAAATTCAGCTCTTTGGTCCACAACTGTGGTTCAGGGGAGGTTTCACACCCAAAATTTTGGTCCGAATCAAAGTAAAAAGTTGGGAAGTCCAGACCAAATGGGTTCGGTGTGAGAGCACCCTGAGATTCTTCAGTGAAGCTTTTTTGGGGGGGAGGGAGGGTCTTATACAGTCGGGCAAAAAAGTATTTAGTCAGCCACCAATTGTGCAAGTTCTCCCACTTAAAAGATGAGAGAGGTCTCCGATTTTCATCATAGGTATACCTCAACTATGAGAGACAAAATGAGAAAAAAAAAATCCAGAAAATCACATTGAAGGATTTTTAATGAATTAATTGGTAAATTCCTCGGTAAAATAAGTATTTGGTCACCTACAAACAAGCAAGATTTCTGGCTCTCACAGACCTGTAACTTCTTCTTTAAGAGGCTCCTCTGTCCTCCACTTGTTACCTGTATTAATGGCACCTGTTTGAACTCATTATCAGTATAAAAGACACCTGTCCACAACCTCAAACAGTCAGACTCCAAACTCCACTATGGCCAAGACCAAAAAGCTGTCAAAGGACACCAGAAACAAAACTGTAGACCTGCACCAGGCTGGGAAGACTGAATCTGCAATAGGTAAGTAGCTTGGTGTGAAGAAATCAACTGTGGGAGCAATTATTAGAAAATGGAAGACATACAAGACCACTGATAATCTCCCTCGATCTGGGGCTCCACGCAAGATCTCACCAGATCTCACCCCGTGGGGTCAAAATGATCATGAGAACGGTGAGCAGAAATCCCAGAACCACACGGAGGGACCTAGTGAAAAACCTGCAGAGAGCTGGGACCAAAGTAACAAAGGCTACATCAGTAACACACTACGCCGCCAGGGACTCAAATCCTGCAGTGCCAGACGTGTCTCCCTGCTTAAGCCAGTACATGTCCAGGCCTGTCTGAAGTTTGCTAGAGAGCATTTGGATGATCCAGAAGAGGATTGGGAGAATGTCATATGGTCAGATGAAACCAAAATAGAACTTTTTGGTAAAAACTCAACTTGTCGTGTTTGGAGGAGAAAGAACACCATACCTACTGTGAAGCACGGGGGTGAAAACATTATACTTCGGGGCTGTTTTTCTGCAAAGGCACCAGGACGACTGATCCGTGTAAAGGAAAGAATGAATGGGGCCATGTATCGTGAGATTTTGAGTGAAAACCTCCTTCCATCGGCAAGGGCATTGAAGATGAAACGTGGCTGGGTCTTTCAGCATGACAATGATCCCAAACACACCGCCCGGGCAACGAAGGAATGGCTTCATAAGAAGCATTTCAAGGTCCTGGAGTGGCCTAGCCAGTCTCCAGATCTCAACCCCATAGAAAATCTTTGGAGGGAGTTGAAAGTCTGTGTTGCCCAGCGACAGCCCCAAAACATCACTGCTCTAGAGGAGATCTGCATGGAGGAATGGGCCAAAATACCAGCAACAGTGTGTGAAAACCTTGAGAAGACTTACAGAAAATGTTAGACCTCTGTCATTGCCAACAAAGGGTATATAACAAAGTATTGAGATGAACTTTTGTTATTGACCAAATACTTATTTCACCGAGGAATTTACCAATTAATTCATTAAAAATTCTTCAATGTGATTTTCTGGATTTTTTTTTTCTCATTTTGTCTCTCATAGTTGAGGTATACCTATGATGAAAATTGGAGACCTCTCTCATCTTTTAAGTGGGAGAACTTGCACAATTGGTGGCTGACTAAATACTTTTTTCCCCACTGTATCTCTTTGGTTTAAGCCTAGATAAAATGGGGAGGGCTGTCAGGAAGGGCATCCGGTGTAAAAATCCTTACCAAATCAAATATGGGGACCCATGATCTGCTGTGGTGACATCAAATAGGGAGCAGCTGAAAGGGGTGTCTGTGTGTGTGTGTGTGTGTGTGTGTATGTGTGTGTGTGTGTGTGTGTGTGTGTGTGTGTGTGTGTGTGTGTGAGTGTGTGTGTGTACTTTACTGGGTAGTTTTACTGTGGCACACACATAAATCAATCAATCTCTCTCGAGTATATTTGTTAATAAGAAACTGTAGTCTAACCCCATTATATGTAATGCATATACGAGCTACATTTGGGTAGTACATTCCAATTCCAAGTTTTGATATAGCTGCATTTAGTTTAATGATAGATGGAAAACAACACAGGTAAACTGTATTCCAAATCAAATCTAAGGTTATCATTTCCTAAATTAAAACTGTTGCCAAATTTGTTGCCAGTTTTTGCCCTTTCCATAGAACGGAAATCGACTTTGTTTGTATAGTTGGAGTCCCTGATTCCGCCGCCCCCCCCCCACCACCTTGTATTCCACCCTAAAAACTTGTTTTGTAATTGCTGTGTGTGAATAAATTGCTTTCCAGGCTGCTGAGGATTTGTGTTTGTAATAGGGGAACCTTGGCAGCAAGACTGTGCAGCAGTTCTTTCAGGTGCACTTGTTACATTCATATAAAGTACTATACAAATAACATACTAACTTTAACTAATTTTTTAAGAAAAGAAGTAGTAAGAAGGTCTGAAGGGCATGGTAACTTTTGCATTGTTTTTTCTAAATCCGGTGAAGAAGCTGAGAAGGATTGTGGCTCTTTTATTACCCAGAATTGTTTTTGTTTTACCTCATTTGTCTCCTGCATAATCTTTCCTGGAGTTTTGCTGGCTGGTTCGGCTCATGTAACTGTTCTGTCATAATGGCTGTTGAGCTGTCTGTCATGGGGAAAGCTTAAGGCCTGTGGGGCTGATACTCCTGTCACACTCACAGGGTTGATGGTGTAGAACCAGACATGGCGCCTGTACACTTCATCACACAAATTAATGGGAAGTCCTACAGAGTATTACTAAACGGCTCAACAAAATACCGCACTGTTCAAGCAGAGGACAAATCATGCAGGCAAATAAACAATTTAAAATGGAGAATCTTAATTAAGTTGTCAAATAATCCTTTTCTGTTTATGTTATGTCCAATGGGGCATATCATTATGCGATTATAAGATGACAGTGACCAATGTCCATGTACCATAGTGACAGTGATTTTATTGACCAAAATCTGAAATCGTATTCATTTCAGCTTAACTTTATACATACACCACCAATTCACAACAACAGTAGGATAACACTTTAAATTATGGGGTCTGGGGGGTGGGGCTCGACGGCTAGCGCCTGCTGGCCGGGTTTCTGCCCATGGGACCTGGCTGGGCTCAGCCCGAAGGAGTTACATGGGTTCCCCCTCCAGTGGGTTCACCACATGCAGGCGGGACCGTGGGGGTCCGGTGCTATGCAGACCAGGTGGCAGGCGAAGGCAGAGACCTTCATGGTCCGATCCCCGGCTTTTGAAACTGGCTTCTGGGACGTGGAACGTCACCTCTCTGGTGGGGAAGGAGCTGGAGCTCATGCACAAGGTTGATACTGGCTAGATATAGTTGGGCTCACCTCAACGCACAGCTCCGGTTCTGGAATCAGTTTCCTGGAGAGGAGCTGGAGCTTGGCCTACTCTGGAGTTGTCCCGGGTGAGAGGCGATGGGCAGGGGTGGTTATTCTTATATCCCCCTGCCTTGCTGCCTCAACATTGGAGTTCTCTCCAGTGGATGAAAGGGTAGTTTCCCTGCGCCTTGGGGTTGGGAAACGGGTCCTGACCATCATTTGTACCTATGCACCAAGTGATGGTTCAGAGTACCCACCCTTTTTGGAGTCTCTGACTGGGGTGCTGGAGGGTGCTCCTCTTGGAGGACTCCATTGTCCTACTGGGGGACTTACACACACATGTGAGCAATGCCAGTGAAACCTGGAGGTGTGTGATTGGGAGGAAAGGCCTGCCCGATCTGAACCCAAGGGGTGTTCATTTATCGGACTTCTGTGCCAACCACAGTTTGTCCATAACGAACACCATGTTCAAGCATAAGGGTGTCCATATGTGCACCTGGCACCAGAACACCCTAGGTCGCAGGTCGATGATCGATTTTGTTATAGTGTCATCAGACCTGCGACCATGTCTCTTGGACACTCGGGTAAAGAGAGGTGCACAGCTGTCAACTGATCACCACCTGGTGATGAGTTGGATCTAATGGCAGGGGTGGACATCACTCAGACCCGGTAGACCTAAACGTATAGTGAGGGTGTGCTGGGAACATCTGGCTGAGGCCCCTGTCTGGGAGATCTTCTACTCCCACCTCCAGAAGAACTTTAACTACATTCCGAGGGAGTCTGGAGACATGGAGTCTGAATGGGCCATGTTCTCCACCTTCATTGTTGAAGCAGCTGCTCAGAGCTGTGGCTGCAAGGTTGCTGGTGCATCTCATGGTGGCAACTCCCGAAACAAGTGGTGGACACCAGTAATGAGAGGGGCCATGAAGTTAAAGAAGGAGTCCTGTTGAGCTTGGTTGGCTTGTGGGACTCGTGAAGCAGCTGAGGTGTACCGGCAGGCCAAGCGGAGTGCAGCTCAGGTGGTTGCAAAAGCAAAAACTCGGGTGTGGGAGGAGTTCAGTGAGGCCATGGATCAAGACTTTCAGTCAGCCTTGAAGAGATTCTGGCAAACTGTCCGGCAACTCAGGAGGGGGAAGCAGCTCCCTGTCCACACTGTGTATAGTGTGGATGGGGCACTGCTGACTTCAGCTGGGGATATCGTTGAACTGTGGAAGGAATACTTCAAGGATCTCCTCAATTCCTCTGACACGCCTTCCATAGAGGAAGCAGGGCTTGAGGACGAGGGGGACAACTCGCCCATCACAGGGCTTGAGGTTGCCGAAGTGGTTAAAAAACTCTTTGGTGGCCGGGACCCAGGGGTGGACGAGATTCACCCTGAGTACCTCAAGGCCCTAGATGTTGTAGGGCTGTCACGGTTGACACGCCTCTGCAGTGTTGCCTGGAAGTTGGGGACAGTACCTTTGGCATGGCAAACCAGGGTTGTGGTTCCTCTTTTTAAAAAGGGGGATCGGAGGGTATGTTCCAACTTTAGGGGGATCACACTTCTCAGCCTCCCTAGAAAAGTCTATGCCAGGGTAGTGGAGAGGAGAGTCCGACCACTGGTCGAACCTCAGATTCAGGAGAAGCAATGTGGTTTTTGTCCTGGCCGTGGCACATCGGACCAGTTCTTTACCCTCTCAAGATTCCTCGAGGGTTCATGGGAGTTTGCCCAACCAGTCCACATGTGTTTTGTGGACTTGGAGAAAGCATTTGACTGCGTCCCTCGTGGTCTCTTGTGAGGGGTGCTGTGGGAGTATGGGGTATCGGGCTCATTGTTACGAGCTATCCGGTCACTATACGACCGTTGCAAGAGTTTGGTTCGTATTGCCAACACCCAGTCGGACTCGTTTCCAGTGAGAGATGGACTCCGCCAGGGCTGCCCTTTGCCACTAATTCTGTTCATAATTTTTATGGACAGGATATCTAGGCGTAGCCAAGGATTGGAGGGTGTCATGCTTGGTGACCACAGGATTTCATCTCTGCTGTTTGTGGATGATGTCCTGTTGGCTTCATCAAGCAAGGACCTACAGGCCTTGCTGGGATGGTTTGCTACTGAGTGTGGAGCGGCTGGGATGAGAATCAGCACTTCCAAGTCTGGGTCCATGGTCCTCAGCCGGAAAAAGGTGGATTGTCCTCTCCCGGTTGGAGACAAGCTCCTGCTCCAAGTGGACGAGTTTAAGTATCTCGGGGTCTCATTCATGAGTGAGAATGGAGCATGAGATTGATAGACGGATCAGAGCAGTGATGCGGACATTGTACCTATCTGTTGTGGTGAGGAAGGAGCTGAGCTCTAAAGCAATCTATGTTCCTACCCTCACCTATGGTCATGAGCTTTGGGTATTGAATGAAAGAATCAGATTGTGGATACAAGTGGCTGAAATGAGCTTTCTCCGGAGGATTGCTGGACTCACCCTTAGAAATAGGGTGAGGAGGTCAGTCATCCAGGAGAGGCTCAGAGTAGAACCGCTGCTCCTCCACATCGAAAGGAGCCAGTTGAGGTGGGTTAGGCATCTGATCAGGATGCCTCCTGGAAGCCTTCCACTTGAGGTGTTTCGGGCACGTCCAGCGGGGAGGAGACCCCAGGGCAGACCCAGGACACGCTGGAGAGACTACGTCTCCCAACTGGCCTGAGAACATCTTGGTATCCTCTCTGAAGAGCTAGAGCAGGTGGCTGAGGAAAGGGAAGTTTGGGCTTCTCTGCTTGAGCTACTGCCTCTGTGACCCAGACCTCTGGAAAAGTGGTGGAAAATAGATGGATGGACAAAAATTTGTTTTTAAATTTTTTTTTTTAACCAGGTAGGTCAGTTGAGAACCAATTTTTATTTCCAGTTACAACCTGGTCAAGAGGCAGTGTAAAAATAGGACAAACATAAAAGAATTACATACAAAACAAACAATACAATAAGAAACAGTAAGCAAATTGACCAATAATTATAACTTTCATGTAGTTTAAAATTTCTTTTTCACTGTTGAGCAGGAAGATTAAACATGATTTAATGGACATTCCAGGTTTTAGCTTTTATTGTCTTTTTTGCAACGACAGTAAATGCCTTTAATCAGAGAAATGCTTAACACAAGGCAAACATAAGTAGACTTTTTCTAATATAGTACAAGACATGCCTTACTCACAGTGCCAAAGGTGACACTTTTCTCACTTTATTAAATGGAGATGTTAATGTCCATCGCATGGAAGTCTGAGTATGAGGAAGTCAGGAGTGGCAGAGAAGTATGTGAGGGTGGTGCAGGACATGTATAAGAACAGCAAGACGGTGGTGAGGTGTGCTGTAGGAGTGACGGATGGATTCAGCGTGGGGGTGGGATACATCAGGGATCGGCTCTGAGCCTCTTCTTGTTTGCTATGGTGATGGACAGGCTGACAGATGAGGTCAGGCAAGAGTTTCCATCGACTGTGATGTTTGCAGATGACATTGTGATCTGTAGTGAGAGTAACGAGCAGGTGGAAAAGCAACCTTGAAAGGTGTGCTCTGGAGTGAAGAGGAATGAGTCAGTAGAAGCAAGACAGAATATATGAGTGTGAATGAGAGGGGGGCAGGTGTAACAGTGAAGATGGAAGGAGTAAAGGTAGTTAAGGTAGATGAGTTCAAATACCTGGGGTCAGCCATCAAAGCAATGGAAAACGCACAAGAGAAGTGAAGAAGAGAGTTCAAGCAGGGTGGAGTGGGTGGAGAGGAGTGTCGAGGTGATTTGTGATAGAAGGATAGCAGCTAGAGTAAAAGGGGACATTTACAAGATGGTAGTGAGACCTGCTATGATGTATGGTTTGTAGACGGTGGCACTGACAAAAAGAGAGGAGGCAGAGCTGGAGGTGACAGAGTTCAAGATGCTAAGATTCTCATTGGGACTGACTAGGAGGGATGGGATTAGAAATGACTATATCAAAGGGACAGCTCAGTGGTTTGGAGACAATGTAAGAGAGACAGGGCTGAGATGGTTTGGACATGTGCCGAGGAGGGATAATGGATATACTGGACAAAGGATGTTGAAGATGGAGCTGCCAGGCAGGAAGAAAAGAGAAAGACCACAGAGAAGATTCATGGATGTAGTCAAAGAGGTTGGGTGAGGTGGAGGCAGATTTTCCATTGTTGTGACCCCTAAAGGGAGCATCTGAAAGAAGAAGATAATGCTCATCACACATCTATGAAGCACAGAGGTGAGGTGCACAGATCAGTCTTCTCCATGGAAATGAATCACAGCATTGTCTAGACAAATGTATGCAGAACACATTGTGTGTGATATGTAACTGATCCCTATGGTGATGTCTAATTAAGCCAGCCCATGTGTGGGTAATTGGATGTAGGCTATGTGAATGTACAGACATGGTAGTTCATGTTTAAATGGCAATGGTTGCTTTGACACTGCTGAAGGACATCACTAATAACAGTATGGTGGAAGCGTGTAGGGACCAGGCTCATTTATTGGCCCTGGATGATGACTGTCTAATGAGCCTATCCTGATTGCTAATAGCTATTCTCTTGGAACTCTGTTGTGAGCTGAAGCTAGCTTTAAAAAGGGAAAACAAGAGAAATCACCTTCCTCCTCCATTTGCAAGTCCTTTCCACACTCTGGTTTCTGGCAATTGAAATTTTCACGAGGGAGATGGCTGACAGGTATTGCTCAATCGCAAGCTGTTCATTACCTGTTTACAATTACAGGAATGGTGCAATTTTTATGTCACACAGGTGCTATTATTTCCCTTCACTGTAGTGTGGGCAGGTCAAGGTCAAAGTATGGCTGAAGAAATTAGCTGATTTTCAAATGCAACAACAGTGATTGATTGCATCCACTTTGCTTTAAAAGGTCCATTGGAAAATAAACTCTCTCATGTTAACGAAAAGCATTTACTGTGCATTCCATACACGGCCAAGTCATTTGTGTTGGGCAAATATGTCTGACGAATGCTGTGGCACAGTGGTCTGGCTCAACCCATGATTCATTCTTTCGACTGTACAGTAGTGCAGAAAGCAACTGTCTCTATCATGGAATCATGTTTCCCCTGTGACTGCATGCTATACCCTCTTGCCAGTGACCCAACTTCATACTGACACCATGCACCCAATCATATCTCTCTCTGTAGTTTGCAGGCCATTCACTTCTCTTTGCATCACATGGAATTTGAGCTTTGTGTACCTGTGTGGACATGACACAAAACTTTTTTTTTGGGGGGGGGGGGCTCTTTAAATGTTGTGTCACTATGTATTTGTGTAATTCCAGCAGCATGGTGGTACAGTGATTAGCACTGTTGCCTAACAGCTAGAAGGTTCCAGATCCGAATCTGTGGGCTGGCAGGGTGGAGCCCTGTGTGGAGTTTGCATGTTCTCCTTGTGCTGCGTAGGTTTATTCTGGGAGCTCTGATTTCCTCTCTCAGTCGAAAGGCATGCATGTTAGGTTAATTGGTGATTCTAAAATTGTCCCTAGGTATCCATCTCTGATAGGCCCTCAGAATACAGGGTTAGTACTAGTGAAGTTCTTTGAGTGGTCTTTGAGACTAAAACAGCACTATATAAGTACAGGTCCTTATCCCCTTTAATTGACAAGATGCCAGATACTATGGTTTCACCAATAATTGTAGCAATCTTTTGATTGTACAATGGGCCTGAACCCCCGCTGTGGCAGCAACACATCGGTGCACAGTTACCTATCTTTTGACATCTATATTTGGTTTCAGTGACAGTAAATGTCTCTGACCCAACGAAATTCATTGTTACTGTCAGACTTTATCACATTGTTTGCTTTTATTGCTGATTCCAGTGGAGAGACCACCAAATACCCCATTTCTCTGGCTTCCACCTCTGTTACAGCCACCCTCAAATCCATGGTCCATGAAGTTCTTCTTCATTAGCTATAGCACAAGATTTTCTATTTTTATGTAAACAAAGCTTATTCAAAGGTTCACCTTTGAAGTCATGTGTCTCATCATTAAAAGGCAGAACCAAGATGGGAGTAAGTCAGCATAATTTCATTTTGATTTGAATGTTTAAAAAAATCTGGAACTCTGCAACGTTTTATGCATGTGAAAAATTCTGAGTACATTTGTAAAATTTTGTGAATATGCAGTCTTTCACAATGAATGCTGCAAATTAACATCTGGACAAGTACTCTTCACTGACGCATCCTCTACTGCCTGTCTTGCATCTTTGTGGGCAATGAGTCATACATTGGCAGGACACTGAGAACAAACACACCCCAGAGCTTTGAAACAACTACTGACCAAGAAGTGCTGACTGTCCTGGTCTTTCCTCCGCAGTCGCCAGACCTCAACCCAACTGAAGCCCTTAAAGTACATGATCACAAGAAGCTTCAGAATATTGTCAGATTAACATGGGTTTTACTCAAAGCTCTATCATTCAGTTCTTACTCAGGGGCATCCCGGGAGGGGGGGGGGGGGACCTGGTCCCCCCGAGCAGCCACCCCTGGTCCCTGCCACTGGACAGTCTAACATCATTTTATAACTTGTTTTTCTGTCATATTTTACATGTAGTAGATGTTTAAGAATAATTGATGTGTGCTGTATATTATTAACAAATATTAACAAAGGTGTGTTCAGACCAAACGCAAACGAGTGCGCAGCGTGATTGCATTTTAAATTGATTTTGATGTGCCACCCCAAGATTTTCAGTGGCTCCCATGTGGCCTCACCCTATAAAAAAATTTCTGGAGGCGCCCCTGTTCTTACTTCTGCTCTGAGACTTTAGTGAGACAGGCAACTACATTCTCATATCCAGATATGTCGCCAATTTTAGAACCACCAACTGAGAAATGAAAATGGCGTGGGGCTTTTGGAAGAAACCCACACAATCACAGATTTCTTGCCGGGGCTTGAACCCTGAATCTCTTAGTTGTAAGGTAACAGTGTCATCCACCAGCCACTGTAACAATGGCAAATGTATAAAAAAACCTTTTAAAAAAGCTAAGGTTGCAGCAAATGAAAATGTAAATTAAAACAGTGATTTGCAAACCTTTTAACTCCTAAACACCCCCTGATGTTGCCTCTGAGAATTTCTGTATGCTTATATAATTGAATCATGAATTTGATTTTAATGAAGGCAAACATAAAAAACTGTCTGTCATGAGCCGAGAGCTGGAGAATTCCGCCAGGCTCAGGCTCATGGCCTTTTCATATTTGCTTATTTGTTGTATTTTATGCCTTTTGGGTTTCTGTATTTGTGTACTGTTTGCCATCTTCCCGTTTGTGTTCTAGTTTTGTTACACTTTTATTTTATATTAATTTATATTTTATTTTTCTGCTTGGGTTGATATTTTATTCTTTTTATCTCCACTGTTGTTCTTTTTCTGGTTGACAGCTGTCGGTGGCGTGGTGCTCCGTGTGGGCGTTTCCCTGTCAGCTGTCAGCTTTGGTTTGCTCCTCTCTCACTGCCCCAGCTGGTCCTAATTATGTTTCATTTGCTTTCTCCTGCCTGCTCAGATGCCCAAACCTGTCATTGATTGTGTAAATGGTTTTTGTTCCTACTTAGGGGCTGTAATTTTATTTTTTCTTCGCCACAGTCTTGTTTGGACTCTCATCTCCACCAGAGCCCTGCCCTGCTCTAGGTGTGTTATCTGTAAGTTTTCTCCCTCGTTTGTATTTTGTGTTTAGTGCACCGTGTTGAACTTTATGTTTGTTGCTTTTTTGTTCAATAAATTGCCCAAACTCACAGTTCAGCACGTGGGTCTCAGTTCTCTGCCCTGAGAGGCAATTCATGACACTGTCATGGGGCATATTAAGCTATGAGTTTTTATTGCTTCTTCTTTTGTGCAATGTAAGTATTAAAATAGAACTGTTATTCTCACACATGTCATAGTTGACCAGAAGAGGTCCAGTCAACAGCAGGGTGTGAGTTGTTGCCTGTGGGTGAAGGATGTGTGATGTTTTCTTTTATACTAAAACTGTAGCCACCCACAGGCTATGACATGGTAATGAGGAGGAGGTCTACTACATTAAAAGTTTACTCACTAATTAGACAGAAACATTGCATGCATGGGAGGCTAAATTAAATACAAATGCCAAGGCTTAAGGGACATGCCAAGGGTGTAATAAGCATACAACGCAACATTGATTCATACTGTGATACCAGCAGTGTGCCAAGTCTTCCTATTGCGTATGATGACATTGATTGAAGATGTTTTTCTTCATTTATTTTAAGGTTCAGCCAAAGGGGAAGGGCAACCATTTATATATAAGCCAATAAAGTCACACACACTGCACAATATGTGGAATATCTTCTTTTTTGGCTTTTGTGTCAGCATATAAATCCTGTTGGCTCCCAGAAAAAGTGTTAGTCAGAAGACCTAGAACATATGGCGCCTTGGGCCCCCCATCAGCTCAAACTGTATCTTTCTCATTTCCTGGAATCTCTGCAGCTTCCTATATTTTGTGTTTCCGTTTATACTTCCATTAACAATCCCCCGAGGAAACATGGCCCACAAGAAGTACAATGAGGAAGACGGGGGAAGGACAAATTGAATAACAACCTCACAACAAAAGACTAGAAGGCAAAGAAAAGGTTGTCTGTGTGTGTGCACTCGCATAGATTTGTAAACATGTTGAAATGTGAGGGTCTTTTTGTGGGTTATTCAGGTCACGCAGTTGACAGAACACAAGGCTTTTGTACACTGTGCTGAGGGGACCATGTTTCATCAAAACTGAAAATAGAATTAGATATTTTTCCCCTGTTCCCTTCTTTGCACAGAACAGGGAAATTGAGGTGCAATTTGAGGTTGGTTGTGACATTTCATCCTGTGATTATATTAGCGCCCTCTGCAAAGCAGCCACTGCTTGGTCTGAAATGATGTTACCTAAGCTGACAAGAATTGATGGGATGACCTTACAGCTTGTCCACCAGTGGGAGATTGCATGTGAAAACAGCCATGTAGTAGTGTTGCATTTTTATTGCCTATATTACATCAGTAGAACAACACTAGATTGACGTGAAGGAGATTAGACCACTAAAGACTTCTTGGGAAGTTGTCTAAAACTTACAAATACACTATTTTATGTGACATACACTGAACAATATTACAGATGGAATTTTTTGACATACAGCAAATATATAAGCAAATATCACCTTGCACATGCACACACTAGGGGCCATGTTACATTATTCATCAACAGATATATCCATTACATTTGCATACTTCATTTTACTACTAGACATTGTAATAAATAACCACATACTGGTTCTGTTGGATGACAAAATTACCTGAAATATATTATTTCTGAGCCCCTAAGTTTTGCCCATAAAGCAGTGTGATAACAAATGTGAAAATATGCTAATATAATACAGGCAGGTAGGTTCACTTCTGCTCATTTAACACATTCTCATCCTGGGCCATTATTTTGTGCCTTTATGACAGGTGGTGAATTTGTTTCCTTGTTACACATAGGGTGTAATTTGGTATCAATGCTTTTCGTGTGCTAACACTGCTTGTTCACGAGTGGGGGCAGAGTGGAGCAGGAGATTGCAGCAGCACCTGCAGTGATGCAGCTGATGAAGAGTGCTCAGCTCAAAGCAAAGCTGTCAATTTACCAGTTAATCAGCATACGTTCCTACCCTCACTAATGGTCATGAACACTGAGTAGTGACCAAAAGAATAAGATTACATATACAAGCACCTGAAATGAGCATTCTTTGCAGAGTGAGGAGACTCAGTCTAAGCAATATGGTTCAGTCATTTCATCAAGATCAAAGTTAAGCCACTGCTTAACTCAGCTCTCTGCAACGATGCCTCCTTGATGTCTCCTAGTTGAAGTTTTCTGGGCTCCTCTGTGAGGGGTCCATCAGATAGCAGGTGGTTATTGGAGGGAGGGAAGTCCCTCTGCAGTATTAACTGTGATCATTGTTTTATATAGTGTTTTGACTAGTGAATGAATGCATCACAAAGGTCAGTCAAAAGATAGCAACATATTCTAGAGCAGTGGTCCCCAACCACCAGCCCAGTACCACTTGTTACTGGGCCACAGACAGCCACAGAGAAAAAAAATCTGTTTCTCTGTATTGACTAATGAAGTGTTTTATTTACAGTATTAAGTTTACTGGACATTCTCTGCCTGACTTCCTGCCTGTTGTGTCTGCGCAGTCTTGATATAAGTCAGTAGTTAGTGGTGATGCTCAAAAATTAAACTTGCAAGCTACCGAGCCAAAATGAATAAAAAAATAGTCATCATTAGAGAGTTTGAGCATTACTTTCTGACCACAAAAGACCCACGGACTGTCAATTAGCAACCCATTTATGAGCATCATGTCATGTAAGGCAACCCTGCCCATGCAACCCTTCCTAGATGTGACCGTCTCCTTGATTGAAACCTTAATTGCCTCGAAGGGAATTTGCCTTGCACTCAGGAGCTGCAATAACATTACCATTTAGAAAATGAAGTTCAGACAGCAATAATGGTACTAAGACAACACCAAACGTCCACAACATCTATGTATCTATAAATACACTAAATCTCTATCTGCGTGTGTGTGTTTGTCTGTCTGTTCCACGCATATCTCTTGAACCGTTCATCAGACTGACCTAGGGTTTTGTATGTGTTTTTGTCAGACTGACCTGAGGTTTTATACGTGTTTTGCTGAGGTTACGAGGGTGTGCATCCCCGAGTATGGAGTCGCTCAGTCAAAATATGTAATTTTTATCAATTAAACTTTAGCCACTGCTCTGTCACCGTTCTGTCTCTTTATTCCCTGGCTTCAAGAAGTGTGGCCGGGTTTTTGAATTGACTGTGCTGATTGGATAATACATCGCACCACGACTATGCTGACTGGATAATACATGGCATCACGGCTATGCTGATTGGATAATATGCAGCATCACAACCTGTCAGTCACTACAGTGTTCCCTGGACAAAACAAGGAAGTGAAAAATGACAAATTTGACTAGAAAAAGATAATACTGAAGATTTAATGCTTAAAAAAAATTATACCATAAAGTTGCTGTGATTGCGTAGGTCTTAAGGATAATTCGGCATATGTGGAGAACATGAGGTGCGGAGCATCAGTGGGGACGGGGTCTGACAAATCAACACAGAACATGCTGGGAGAAGCAGTGGCCAGACACGATCTGGCTCAAAGGCACGCTAACTGATGGTGATTTAAAAAAAAAAAAAAGTTATTTTCAATAAAGTGAAAAAAACGATAATGCATGGAGTGTGCTTTTGCCCTGAGGCTGATTTATCATGGAAAACAGCTGAGCTCTGTGGCTCGAGTGATCAGCTAATTGGATCCACCTCCTCCGGTGTTCTGACATTTTGACATATCTATTAGAACAGCATGGACAGCTGATGGTAAAGACTGCAAACGTAAAAAAAAAAAACATGGGGGGAAAGCCCTACAACCTTTGCTCCACGAATGCAACCATACCCTGGATACGTTGGAAAGTTTTCATCATGGGGCACATATTTTTTCCATTTTATAAAATTTTTCACCGGGTCTGAGGTGTATTGACCATTTGCTGTGACGTCACATCCTTTTGTTTACGCCGCCATATTGGACGGCAAAAGCGAGTGGACGGCATATTCAGCAGCTGTTCAGCGGTGTACCAGATCTCAATATATTTGCCTGATTTCAACCTACATCTTTGTTTTATTTTATGTTGGCATTGAATTAGACTATGGTGTTTCACTGCTGTGCCTTTGGGTGTACAAATCGCCAGAAAAAGGGATCCAACTTGAAGTTTTACCAGTTCCCAGCTGACGAAGACAGGCGCAGGAGGTGGGTGGCCCATCGCCTTACTCGTGGCTATGCAATCAACATTTTATATCGGGTATGTCTGATATATCAGTGTCTATAGATGTAATGTTATATCATTGTAAACACTGGTAAATGGTAAAGCATGAGTATGAATGACTCCATGTTTTAATCCTGTACTCCTGGTTATAAATCAGGTTATCGGGTACATAAACACGCGGAAAACTGGTGGGCAGGGCCCAGCAGCGTGCCTGTGTTTGTGCTACGCTGCAAAAGCTGAGACGAGGAGCTGTAGTGGTTGCTTAAAAACGAGCTCTGCCGGGGAAGCTTCTAGATCCTCTTTCGGCGCAGAGCGCAACCCCAATAAAACCCATGGCAGCCTGTCTACCCAATTTGCATCCGTCAATGAAGCCCTGAGCGCTGCTTTCAGTGATCTATGAAAACGCTTGCATAACCCATTGGCCTGTGGGTTGTATGCAGTTGTGCGGTGAATTGTAACACCCAGGCTGCGGGCCATCGCAGACCAGAGTTCGGAAAGAAATTGAGGGCCCAAAACGCGCCACCCACTTGTCTACTTATCTAGAAGTTGCGCAACATCGGACAAAACCGGAACATCTGACTGAGCGGACGCCATGCTGAAACGCACTCACACAGCGCCTGAGTTGCCGTCCAATATGGCGGTATCAACAAAAATCACGTGATGCGGGACGTCACTTGCAAAACGTCAATACAAAAAAAAATGCATTTTGGTTAATGTTTAGAGGGTCAAAAATGCGATTGTTTAGGCGGAATAATAATAATAAATAATCTTCTCGCATCAATAAAAAAACTGCATACAATAGATCCGCGGCCAGTCACGCCCTCAAGGTTCAGATCATTATTTGGCTTCAGTATCGCCCCAGCGTGATGATATAAGCACCACCTCCATCTTAGCATTAAATTAAAAAAAAAACCTTTTCATCATCATAGCAGTCTGTCGTGGGTGACAATGACTGTTTCTGTCATGAGCCGGGGAAAACCAAGCCGGCTCGGCCCTGATCTCTCTGTGGGTTTTGGCTTCACTGTTTATGTGCTTTTTGTGTATTTTTCCATCATCTTAGCCACTGCCCAACCGGCAGCTGTTAGTCAGCCTCTGATCTTTTTCCCATACTGCTGACAGTCTGTCGGTCCTACCATGCCCCCTCGCTCTCCATATTCCACCAGCTGTTCCAGCCCCTGTAATTATCGTTCCCGCGTCTCAGGTGTTTCTAATTTGTGTGGCCAGTGGCGTTAGGATTTAAGCAGCTTGTCACTAGACAAACGCCACTGGGTCATTGAACGATTCTCTCCTGCTCTTCACAGGGAGATCGTCATGTCAGGAAGGATCATTATTTGCGCTTGCTGCGAGAATTGGACTTTTTGAGACTGCTCACATTCGTGAATAAACTGATTAGCGTTTCTTTTGATGGTTCGCTGCTACGCCTTACCTGAAGCGTTTCCTCTCACAGTAAATCTGCTATGCTTCAGGCGGCGTTTCTCCCTGCAGCCTAACTGCTACGCTTAGGCTTAGCCCTGTTTACGTTCCCCTCAAGTAGTGCATTTCCCTGTAGTCTTCCCTGCTCTCCCGAGCGCTTGTGCGTAATTGTATTGTTTTCTTTTGGCCACGGTACAGTGGTCTGCCCGCTGTCCACTTCGTGTCAGCCATTTTGTGTACATCATACCTTCTTGTAAGTCTTTATTTTTGAACTGTTTCTTGTTAATAAATGTGTGGGTGGTGAACTCCTGCATTTAAATCCTCATCCTTTCTCCCCTCGCAATGTGCACAGGAGGGTTTATGACAGTTTCATAACAAAATATTGCTTAAGTATAAAATGATGCACTACAATGAGTCTCAAATCTTTGTAAACATGTCCTGTTATAGTACTGCATGAGCTTATTGACGATACACAGAAGAAATTCAATATTACACTGAACCCCATCACTGAACAGTGATATAAACTAAAATAATTATAATGATGACTGAACAACTCCCATTCCCCAAAGTGCAAGATACATTGTTATCTTGAATATAAGTGATTAAAGATCGGACAAATAAGTGATCTGACAAACAAATAAACAAGGGATCTGAAACAGTCGCTAATATTGGATGCCCCATTCATTTTCAATATTATAATTTCAATATCCCCTTTATATTTGTCAAAGTCTAACATGTGATTGCCTACATATAGGCTACACCTCTTTGTATTCCACTTTCAAACACAGCCTACATTTGGGCCTGTAAAGCCTGATTGGGATACCTGTTCAGACAGGAATACTTGCATTCTACGGGCAATGCACTAGTCTATCTATAAATGCAGCATATCTCTGTGTCTGTATGTCTATCTGTGTGTCTGTTCTACGCATATCTCTTGAACCAGTTGTCAGACTGGCCTAAGGTTTTATATGTGTTTTGCTGAGGTTACGAGGGTGTGCATCCCCAAGTATGGAGTCGCTCAGTCAAAATATGTAATTTTTATCAATAAAAATTTAGCCACTGCTCTGTCACCATTCTGTCTCTTCATGCCCTGGCTTCAAGAAGTGTGGGCGGGGTTTTGGATTGACTCCGTGCTGATTGGATAATACACAGCATCACGGCTAGGCTGATTGGATAATACACAGCATCATGACCTGTCAGTCACTACAGCATTCCCTGGACAAAACAAGGAAGTGAAAAATGACAAATATGACTAGAAAAGGATAATACTGAAAATTTAATACTTAAAAAAAATTATACCATAAAGTTGCCGTGATTGCGTAGGTCTAAAGGATAATTCAGCATGTGGAGAACATGAGGTGCACGAGCAGACTGGGCGGAGCGTCAGCGGTCACCTGGTCTGACAAAGAACACCGGTGTTATCAACACGAAACATGCCAGGAGAAGTGGCAGCCTGACCGGGCGGACCACGGTCCTTCGCGGGGAGGCATGCCCAGTCTGTAGTAGACGGGAGTACCTGCTTCTGCTTCACCTGTGTGGTACCACTGTACTTTGCAGGAGCGCGAGTCCCCCCTTCCATGCGAGTACCTAACAATTAAAAACTTAATACCGCCATGATTGTGAAGCGGAATGGCTGGAATGACTTAACAACTCTGCCGCCATGTGTGTGTGAATGGGTGGATAGCAGGATCTGTAAAGCGCTTTGGTCATATAGAGATGAGAAAAAGTGTTATATCAGTGAACACCATTTACCATTAATGACCAAACACAGGACACAAAAACACCCAAATAACGAAATAAATCATTTTTAGTTAAATATTTACTGACAAATGGGCAACATTGATGCAACGGTTGCAGTCAAACGGGTCCTTCTGCTGTGTATAATAATAGACAGATGTACTTTATTGATGTTGGGTGTTTTGTTGTTAATTCGGTTGATTACAGTTTTAAAAAAAACTTTTTAATAACAAAATATTGCTAAAGTATAAAATGATGTACTACAATGGGTCTCAAATATTTGTAAACGTGTCCTGTTATACTACTGCATGAGTTTGATGATTCACAGAAGAAATTCAATATTACATTTTACCTGAACAG
This sequence comes from Pholidichthys leucotaenia, assembly GCA_020510985.1. Lineage (NCBI taxonomy): Eukaryota > Metazoa > Chordata > Actinopteri > Cichliformes > Pholidichthyidae > Pholidichthys > Pholidichthys leucotaenia. Next base: position 262,233,602 of record CM035843.1, read on the forward strand.
TGATAAACTAAAATAATTATAAGGATGACTTAACAGCTCCCATTCCCCAAAGTGCAAGATACATTGTTATCTTGAATATAAGTGATAGAAGATCAGACAAATAAGTGATCTGACAAACAAACAAGGGATCTGAAACAGTCGCTAATATTGGATGCCCCATTCATTTTCAATATTTAGGTATTCTGTAATTAATAGTCACACAATCAAATAAATCTTAATGCCATTTACTCCTTTTTATATTTGTCAAAGTCTAACATGTGATTGCCGACATATAGTAGGCTACACCTCTTTGTATTCCACTTTTAAACACAGCCTACATTTGAACCTGTAAAACCTTATTGGGATACCTGTTTCAGACAGGAATACTTGCATTCTACGGGCAATGCACTATTTTAAAGAATAACTAAATTTCCATAATGAAGGAACCATGAAGCTGCAGTACTCTTGAGTGTCCAAAGATTGATCACTTCTCAAACTCCACCTTCATCTAATTTCCTTTCATAATTATTATTGTTTTGATGGAGGTAATTATCTATTTTTTTCCACATGGGCAGAAGTGCTGATTTGCATTTGCCTTTGGCAGTAGATTGTGATAATAATAATAATCATTTTCACTTGCTTGACACCAAGACTTGAATGCCAGTAAGTCATGCTGTGATTACAGTGGATTGTTAATATTTTACCAGGTAAAATACAGTATGTTATTTCAATTAAATGAGACACCTCATTTTGTCTGCTATCAGTGATGACTTGGGGGTCACTTATGAAAATCTCTATGTAAATACGTCATGCAGATGATAATTCAGTCCCTGGCAGATCCAAGCCACTTTTTTTGACAAGCTAATCCTCAGTCAAGCGTGTAATTAAGAGCAAGAGTTGATATGCAGAGAACACACTGCACGTGTGCAACATGACAGTGTAGCAGCAGTCTATGCCATTGGTGCGATAACTAATCAAGGTACAGTGGTTGTTACTGACCCACTCACTAATACAGTCAATGAACCAGGTTAGGATGAGACAGAAAAAGTGATGAGTGGTCCATCATTATCAAGTTTTATCTTGGACAGAAGCAGCCCGGCACATAGTCAGGGTGTCATATCTACATGAGGCTGTGATAAGTCATAGATATGCCTTTCAAAATGTCAGAACAAGGCCAGGGAAAAGAGTCAAGGTTTAGCGCCTCGGGCATAATCCTCAATTTACTGTAGTGGATTCATATCAAATCACATTCACTTCACTGCAGGAGAAATGGCAGACATACCTGAGGGGTTTAAACTGTTCTAGTCAGCAGTCTTCTTACACAATAACCAGCTTACTACTGCAGTCTAAAATTGAAACCACAAATACATTCAAAGAAATAAGGCCTAATTGTTTCTTTCTCATTGTTGTTTTGGCCATAGAACCACCTATTGTTTTTGTTAGTTCAAATGGTTTTTGATGACTTGATAAAAATTCTTTCCAGTCAATACAAAACACTTACTCATTGAGCAGAAACTTAAAAATTGTTACCATGGAAATCAATGATCAGGTTATTTTCTATATTAATTGTTTAGCCCATCTCACCCTTTCTGATAATGAGGTCAAAGTGCCTAAAAAGAGTATAATTACTGCACAAATCACCCGAAGCTTGGTAATTATGCTGACACAAGACTGACTGTAATTACTGTCAAGTAGTTTCCTTTTTTCAAACATAGTAGATCGCAGCCTTAATCTTAATGCTTTACTGTTTATGCTGTCTTAGCATGTTAAAGAACTCTGTCTATACATCTTTTTTCTGTGAATAGATTGCTAAGTTATCAGCTAACATAGGTGGTAGTAGAGTACTTAGATTACTTTAACTTTTTACCTTAACCTGTCCTGTCCAGCAGCTTGGCAAGCAGAAGAGATATCTGCTTGCCTTAAGCTGGAGTCATGCTGCACCTCTGCTGTCCGCGTACGTGCAACCGGAAACCTCGTGTGACGAAATTGTCTCCAGTCCGCTAGTGTCCGGAGTGCTCGACCGCGGACGACCGCGTGCAGCCCAAATTTTGTGACTGTGCCACCTGCCCATGACCTGAACACGTTGACGGCGCATACGCAAGACTGAATGTCCCATTCATGAGGTCGCGATAATGACACAGCATACAAAGATAAAGTAGACGAAGAAGACAACGAGGAGGCGGAAGATGAGAATAAACATACTTTTTGTAATTCTGCTGCAGAATATAGTAACAGCAGCTCCTCTTCCTCTTGGTGACGGTTAAACAACGCCATTGTTGTTGATGTACGTTGCTCTCGCGTTTCTTTGTTGGTGAAAATCCTGGCGGTCAGCACATTGGCGCTACTTATAGGGCGGGAGTGAAACTACAAATGATGGTTGTGCGCATGCGTCAACTGCTTGGCCTGGGTAGCTGAAAAAAGTGAGCATGTACAGCACCGTGTGCATGCTGGGCTCGTCCAAAGCGCATGCAGACCAAAGAGGACTAGAGGGGAAATGCAGCATAAATAAGGTTTCACTGTGCCAAACAGATTCGCTTTGCTGAAAGGAGCTTTGCTCATATTTGATATATGTTGTGTATAAATAGTATTTATAGACTCTTCTTGCTATATAAAAACTTTAACACTTTATTTATATTTTCTTATGCTGGAACTAGGAGTGGGCAATATACCGAATATATTCGTTGTATCGGCACATTTGGCCGCACACGATACATATTTCATTATATTGCCCATACTCGAATATTGGTCACGTTTATATGAGCTGCCGCTGCAAGACAGGTTTGTCTGCAGCTTAGCCACTGAAGTCTGAAAGCGGAAGCTTACGAGCTCAGCATGGCTGCCCCGCCCCCCTGCATGCTCACAGAGAAATCTAAACTGCAGCAGCAGCGATGAAAAGGAAGATAACAGAATAATTCCATCTAGCTACAACGCTCCACACTGTGTGTGTGTTTATATATTCACATATTTATTCCATCTAGCTACAATGCTCCGCACTGTGTGTGTTTATATGTTCATATATTTATTCCATCTAGCTACAATGCTCCGCACTGTGTGTTTATATATCTATATATTTATTCCATCGAGCTGCAATGCTCTGCATCGTGTGTCTATATATTTATGTTTATATGTACATATGTATACTCGCTGCTCTTGTTTTTTCTTGCCTTCTGATTGTTGCTCTGAGTGTTGCTATCCCTGTGCTGTTGCAATCCTGGAATTTCCCCATTGTGGGATTAATAAAGGCTTATCTTATCTTATCTTAAAAGTAGGCTTACCTTAAGCACAAAAAATGGAGGGCGCCAGGAGAAGATAAACATTTTGAGACTGAACTCTGCACGTTCATTTGCTAAGTGAACGAACTTTCAAAATAAGAGCTCCTATCCGGTCTTGCAATCCTTTAAAATAAGAGCGAGTGGCTCGCCAAATAAACAACTGATGTAAACACATAAAAAATCAGATAAGTGATGAATTATACTTCTGTCTCTTATTAGACCACCGAGTATTAACTACAGTTAGGCCCAAAATATTTGGACAGTGACACAAGTTTTGTTATTTTAGCTGTTTACGAAAACATATTCAGGATAAAATTATATAATCAATATGGGCTTAAAGTGCAGACTCTCAGCTGTAATTTGAGAGTATTCACATCCAAATTGGAGCAAGGGTTTAGGAATTACAGCTCTTTAATTTGTAGCCGCCTCTTTTTCAAGGGACCAAAAGTAATTGGACAATTGATTCAGAAGGCTGCAAAAAAAAAAAACAAGACTGCATGGGCTCTTCCCTCGTTAACCTGTCATCAATTAAGCAGTTAAATGGTCTGGAGTTGATTCCAGGTGTGGTGTTTGCACACACAACATGCGGTCAAAGGAGCTCTCAATGGAGGTGAAACAGACCATCCTGAGGCTGAAAAAAAAGATGAAATCCATCAGAGAGATAGCAGAAATGTTAGGAGTGGCCAAATCAACAGTTTGGTACATTCTGAGGAAAAAAGAGTGCACTGGTGAGCTTGGAACTCAAAAAGGCCTGGACGTCCACGGAAGACAACAGTGGTGGATGATCGCAGAATCCTTTCCATGGTGAAGAACAACCCCTTCACAACATCCACTCTAGTGAAGAACACTCTCCAGGAAGTAGATATATCAGTATCTAAGCCTACCATAAAGAGAAGACTTCATGAGAGTAAATACAAAGGATTCACCACAAGGTGCAAACCATTAATCAGCCTCAAAAATAGAAAGGCCAGAATTGACTTTGCCAAAAAACACCTGAAGAAGCCAGCCCAGTTCTGGAACAGCATTCTTTGGACAGATGAGACTAAGATCAACCTGTACCAGAATGATGGGAAGAAGAAAGTTTGGAGAAGAATTGGAACAGCTCATGATCCAAAGCACACCACATCTTCTGTAAAACATGGTGGAGGCAGTGTGATGGCATGGGCATGCATGGCTTCCAATGGCACTGGGTCACTTGTGTTTATTGATGATGTGACAAAAGACAGAAGCAGCCGGATGAATTCTGAAGTGTATAGGGATATACTTTCTGCTCAGATTCAGCCAAATGCAGCAAAGTTGATTGGATGGCGCTTCACAGTACATATGGACAATGATCCAAAACATACTGCAAAAGCAACCCAGGAGTTTTTTAAAGCAAAGAAGTAGAATATTCTGCAATGGCCGAGTCAATCACCAGATCTCAACCCAATCGAGCATGCATTTCACTTGCTCAAGACAAAACTTAAGGCAGAAAGACCCACAAACAAGCAACAACTGAAGACAGCTGCAGTAAAGGCCTGGCAAAGCATCACAAAGGAGGAAACCCAGCGTTTGGTGATGTCCATGGGTTCCAGACTTCAGGCAGTCATTGCCTGCAAAGGATTCTCAACAAAATATTGAAAAGTAACATTTTACTTAGGGTTATGTTTATTTGTCCAATTACTTTTGAGCCCCTGAAATGAGGAGCGTTTGTATAAAAATAGCTACAATTCCTACATGTTTAATCATATATTTTTGTTCAACCCCTTGAATTAAACCTTAAAGTCTGCACTTCAATTCCGCTGTAGTTGTTTCATTTCAAATCCAATGTGGTGGCATGCAGAGCCCAAATTATGAAGATTGTGTCACTGTCCAAATATTTCTGGGCCTAACTGTATGTGTGGTAAACTGAAACATTTCTGCCCATGTGGATACACTTGATCACTTGATAATGTGAGTTCTGGTAAGCAAAGGCAAAAAGACAATTTGCTCAGTTACATATTGTGAAGAATTTTCTCTGATATAAGTTTTCATTTTATTTTATTTATTTTATTTTATTATTCAGCTTTTTCATAAGTAAGTAAGTAAAATTTATTTATATAGCGCTTCTCAGAGAAATAATCACAAAATGCTTCACAATAAAATAGAACACACAATCACAAATACAACAATAAAGGCAGTTAAAACAGGTATAAAAACATTAAAAACATAAAAACCATAATAAGTGAGATGAATATATATATAAATTTCTAATAAAAATATAAATCAAACCAAATTTTAAAGGACATTCAGTACACAAAATACGTATCGTGATATGTATCGTGTATTGCAATATAGAGAAAAATGTATTGAGATACATTTTTTTAACTATATCGCCCAGCCCTAGCTGGAACGGGTGTCGGACTAAATGCACCATTGCCTGAATGCACCAGACCGAATGCACCACCAGCCTAGTCTGAATGCACCATCTGCCTAGTCTGAATGCACCACCCCTCTGGACTGAATGCACCAGACTGAATGCACCACCTACCTAGTCTGAATGCACACAATATGAACAATATAGCAAATCTCAAAAATGTTTTTTTTTTTATTTCTTTATTCAAACATCACAATTTCAAGTAATTCAACCATTCCAGCTATTTTAGTCTTCTGCATGATCGGTCAGGTTGCTGCACTGCTGCTCTGCTTAGGGTTAGGGTTAGGGTTAGGGTTAGGGTTAGGGTTTAGGGTTAGGGCAAAGGTGTGAAGATTAAGTTAAAACCTCCTGCTTTGAGTATTAAGTTTGCATAACTGGATTTCACACCTCCTAAACCTCCATCTATCATATAATATTAACCTATTTCATTGAAAAACTAACATAGGAAAACATATTTGGGGTGGTGCATTCAGTCCATAGGGAGTGGTGCATTCAGACTAAGTAGTGGTGCATTCAGTCCAGGAAAGTGGTGCATTCAGTCCAGACATGTGGTACGTTCAGACTAGGGGTTGGTGCATTCAGGCAGTGGTGCATTCAGGCAATGGTGCATTTAGTCTATAATTCGCTGGAACTGACAAGGAGGAATGGGGGAGGGAATTGAAGGCATATGAAGTGGTCGGAAGAGGTGGGGGGGGGCAGAAAGAAAAACAAAGAAACACAAAAAGCAGTTGCTGCTTCTGAGAAGATCATCGCATGGGCCTGATACTGTATCTGCATCTGAAAGAGAACAGATAGACATGGGTGTGTGTGCGTGCACACAAGAGAGTATGAGTGGCTTGCCAAGAAACTTACAAAGAAAAGAGAGAGGGTAGCAGGCCACAGCAACCTCCCTTCCTCCAGCAGAGCCAGAGTGGGTTATTTTAAAAATTAACGTTAAACATAATTAACTTTCGTAGGCAGGGTGCATCTGTAACTATTGACATGTCCACTCACAAGTTTCAACCAACATTACACTGAATAAAATGGTTGGCTATCTGCCTAGCATGTAAGGGATGCAAACTTACCCTGCTGATTCAGGCTTCTGATAAACTGGTAACATTCCCCTGAAGCTCATCTGTAACCTCCAGCAAACCCTTTGCATCCTGGTGTCTTCCCTTTTGCCTGGACTGACAACAGATAAACTCTATTTGGAGGTACCTCCCACATTCTCAGTTCAGTTAGCATTTCAACAAATTTCCTGAAAAACGACTAAAAATAACATTCCCACAATAAATCAAATACTGTTATTCAATCCTTTGCAGTATATCCATGGGGTTGGTCTCATTCAAAAGAAACACTCAGTTTTTCGGGGGAAAAACAGTCAGTCGCTTGAAGTGCTTCTGCCACTGAGTAACAATGGTTTGAACATACTGAATTTGAAGAAAATAAATTTTGCCTTTTTTTTTATTACATACATATGTCTGTTGGCATTACTACCAATTCAAAACAGCTTTACTGCACTTTACTCTGTGGCAGCAAAAAGTTGTGTAGGGGGGCATACTGTATGTCCAGTGGGCAGAACGGTGGAATTTCAAGAGGTTATTAGGACAATCAAATTAACCTCAGTAAAAAGGGAGAGAAAGTGTCCAGCAGTGCAAACTTCTTGTTACCTGCACATGAAAGTTCCCAGTTTGCCAAGAACTTAACTTTTAAGTTAACTTTATCCTGAATCTTGTGATCTATCACCACATAACTCCCTCTCTCTGTGTCAGCATCTACCAGTACATACCTGTCAGCCACACCATGTATGTACTGTAGCTTCCTTTCTTTTGTATCTTTGTGCACCTTTGACTAAATGTGTATGAAAATATGTGTACTGTACAGACAGACTTTGTATCTACCTGTCAGAGCAGTTGGGCCTGTAGGAATTTAAACATTCATGTATATTTATACAGACAAAAGCATTGGGAAAAAATCATTCCTCTTAAGTTGTTATTAGTTTGTAAATTACCTACAGAAACTAAAACTGTAACACATCTGAAGTTTTGGAGTCGGCATCAAATGACCACCTGTGGTAGGAATTGGTCTGGCTTAATTTTTCAATGCTTGATGTCACTAACCTCATATTTTTAGTTCTACATTACAATCCAATTGCAGTTTTCTTCCAGATTGGATCTATGAAAATATATTATGGTACCAGATTAATTCACTCGTCAATGAAATGACCACTTCTGCCCTCCTGTTGTATTGAGTTTACAGAATTTCCAAAAAGCAGCCATCACATAACGACCAGCTGAATGATTGTCGAGTCCAGGCTCAGTGTGTGCAGATCAGTGATGTGCAAAGACATTTGGTGGGCAGGTGCTCAACCAAAAAAAAGAAGGCACACCTAAATACTGAAAAAAGTGAAGACACATATACAGTAGTAGCACAAATTTTTACTGTCCTTACTTGGTATATCAATTTTTTTAATATTTATAGACCCATGGAGATATTTAATACCCAGTAGATTTTACATAATAATCAACTCACAGAGAGACCATGGTCTACATCATTAATTATGTATTTACAGGACAAAAAAAAATATCTGTTCAAAATAAATCTTTTCAAAAATCAGAAAAAGGCTTTTCTTTTGAAACATAAAATATTAAATTTACATTCAAATAATGATTTTTTTTTTAGAAAAATTTAAAAATGTCATTCCCCCTTGTCAGCAAAACGATTCAAAATCCTCCGCTCTGTTAACCTGCCACCAGGGCTTGACATTAACACCCGCCAACCCGCCAGTGGCTGGTAGAGTTCAGCAGCGGCCAGTAAAACAATGACTCCCATTAGCCACTTTGACAGGTTGAAGTTTTCTCAAACGGCATCTTAATAATAAACCTATTGGAATGTGAGACTACGAAATTACAACTCCCACAAGCACTATCTGCACACAGTGTGTGCTCATTGGTCCACTGTCACCGTGGATGGAGTCAGGCTCCGCTGCCACCCGGTAAAGGAGAACCGTGGACGGTCTCCTCTGCAGGTTGGCGCCCTGTCCTGCTCCAGTTCATACCACAGCTCGGTGGGAAGAAATGCCATGGTGGCGACTTCTCCAACAGAGCACTGAGTAAAGCCAGACTCCATCCAGTCTGGAGAAATGGCAATGAACAGACAGCAGCCAGCAGAACACATCTGTCCCCAATCTCAGCAATCAGATCGCCAGGGTAACTTGCCCCTGATCCCCTGTTGTCCCAGCGGTGAGTAACTAATAATAAATCCCTGTGCTTCATTCTGTCAGCTCCTACCTCTGTAGTTAAGCGTGATTATTTTTAGAGGAAGAAGCTCCATTTATTGTCCACAACTGAGTAAATTTAAGTTTTCTTATGACAGAGCGAAAAAGTGACCACTTTTGATATGTTGCTGTAAAGAACAAATGAAGCTTCAGGTTTCATTTATCTATGAGTGAATGTGTATGTGAATGGTAAAGGGATTGGTGCCACACCGTGGCCGCCTCATCCAGCCAGGTGGATGCCCTGTAATTTCCCTCTGGGATTAATAAAGTATACAAAAAAAATTATTTCTATTTTATTTTTTGTTATTTATTTACATGCTGTTGTGATATGCAGCTATTTCATGGACGTAAACCCTCTCTAAATAAGTATTTTTAATGGGCTGGTCCAGGGGTTTCAAACGTATGGCCTGCCAGGGGGTCCAAATTTTTATGTCTTGGTGCAATGGAGGCATACAGTAATCACTGTGTGTCTGTGTGTGGTTGCATGTGTGTGTGTATCTGTCTGTTACCAGCTTTTCAGCGTGCCAACTCAAAATCGTTATATCTCCATATTTTCTTGACTTTAATTTGCCAGAATTTCAAGATAAGGCTTTGTTTCCAAAATAAACACAAATTTAACTCACCATTATACCGTCAATGGAGGCGTGAAAAAAGATATTGCAATAACTAGGCTGGGCCAGTAGAGGTCACACCAAGGCAGTTGCACCTTGGTGCTTTCATTCTCTGTGAATTTACAGCTTTTTTTTTCGAGTACATTTCTCACTTTTTCTATTGTTCATGTAAGTTTGAGACATTTTTCTCCTTAAGATGAGATTGTATTTTCCTCATCAGTTTTCTTTTTCTTTTTTCTGGTGAAAACAGGTAGTGTCTATTTAGGGTAAATTCATCAGCAAATATTGACGTAGTGCAGCCCGAAGGGGTAAAAGTACAAGTGAGAATTGGGACGGACCCCGAATCTTCCTGTATTTCACTCTCACACAGCAAATGTTTTTCTCTATGTTTTACAGTATTTGCTGCTGTTAATAAACAGTGTTTCTCTTGCCATTTTTTACGTATATATAAGGGTCATTTACATTTAAAAAGGTTGTAAATTTAGTTCAAAATTTTAGCATGCCACAGTCAAATTTGATCATATTAAACATAATTTTCCAGCCACAAAATTGTTGCTAATGAAAACGCTGTGTGGCTAGTGACTTTAGAAAATCACTAGCCACAGTGGCTGGTGAGCAAAAAAGTTCATTTTAAGCCCTGCTTGCCACCCTCCATTCCTATAAAGACTGCAAGGATAGTTTATACAAGGGCAGCTTAGTATATGAGTGAGACTATAGTAGCAAATATACAAGAAAAATCATGAAAATGTGGCAGTGGTGGCCTAATTTTTGATATTTTTGATTTTGTGTACTTTATTGATCCCCAGAGGGGAAATTCAGGGCATCCACCTGGATGGATGAAGCAGCCACGGTACGGCGCTATCCCTTCACCATTCACACACACATTCACACCTAGGGCCACTATAGAATCTCCAGTTAACCTAACCTGCATGTTTTTGGCGTGTGGGAGGAAACCGGAGATATCCCGGAGTAAACCCACGCAGACACGGGGAGAACATGCAAACTCCACACAGATCACTGTTGGTCAGAGGCTGGGATCGAACCCGGGATCCCGTGGCCAAGGGTGAGTTGCTGTGCTGCCACAGTGCGAACCACTGTGCCACCACACCGTTAGGTTAGGGATGTGGACTGGTGAGTGGAGGGTCAGTGGTTCAATCCCAGGACCAGCAGGATCAGATCTGGGTGGGACAGATAACATAGCAGTGTTTGTCCCACCTTCCTTAACCCCACTGTGGTGCCCTTGAGCAAGGCCCTTAACCCCAACTACTCCAGTGGAGCTGCTCAGTGGCCACAGGTCAGTCTGTGGTTGTAGTGGGCGTCTTCCAGGTGTGAATATATATCTGTGTGAATGTGAACAGGGTGTCCTTGAAAAAGAGAGGTTCCCTCTCAATGGAACTCCCCTCCCCCTTAAGTGGCCCTCACATCACACCTGATGAAGACCCTGGAGAGGCTGCTCCTTGCCCACCTCCACCCCCTGGTGGGACCAGCGATGGCTCTACTCCAGTTTGCCTACCAGCATGGCATCGGGGTGGAGGATGCAGTGATCTTCTCCTACACCGTTCCCTGCCCCACCTGGAGAAGCCTGGGAGCACTGTGAGGATCATGTTCTTTGACTTCTCCAGTGCTTTCAACTCCATCCAACCGGTGATCTTGAAGGACAAGCTACTGTGCACAGGGGTGGACCAGCACCTGTCATCATGGATCCTGGACTACCTCACAAACTGACAACAGTTTGTGAGAACCCGGGATTGTGTGTCCGACACTATCAACTGCAGTACGGGGGCCCCCCAGGGAACAGTTCTGGCTCCCTTCTTGTTCACCCTTTATACTGCGGACTTTTCACACAACACACCACACTGCCATCTACACAAGTTCTCTGACGACTCTGCGATCATCGGTTTCGTCTCCGATGGAGATGATGCAGAGTACAGAGAACTTATCCAGGACTTCGTGGACTGGTGCCATTGGAACTGCCTCCAGATTAATGCAAGGAAAACTAAGGAGCTGGTGGTGGACTGCCGCAGGTGAGGACAACCCCTCACAGCACCAGTAAACATCCAGGAAACAGACATTGAGATGGTGACATCCTACAAGTACCTGGGTGGTCATTTGAACAATAAACTGGACTGGTCACGCAATACCAACGCGCTCTACAAGAAGGGACAGCGCAGGCTGTTCCTCCTGAGGAGCGTCAGGTCTTTTGGTGTACAAGGGTGCTCCTGAAGACCTTCTACGACTCGGTGGTGGCATCAGCCATCACATTTGGAGTGGTCTGCTGGGGCAATGGCATCACGGCAGCCGACAGGAAGAGACTGAATCGACTGATGACGAAAGCTAGCTCTGTCCTGGGGCAGCGCCTCGACCCAGTGCAGGAGACAGGAGAGTGGAAGATGGCGGATAAGCTATCATCTCTGCTGGAGTCCGAGTCCCACCCCATGCAGGACATGCTGAACGCACTGAGGAGCTCATTTAGCAGTTGGCTGCACCATCCTAGATGCGCGAATGAGAGGTTTCGCAGGTCCTTCCTGCCTACGGCTGTCAGACTTTATATAACCTAAGCAGGGCTGTTCTTAGAGGCCGTAAAAAAACAAAAAACTTTTCAACCTAATAAGTACTGAATGCACAAAACGTAACAAACTTGCACAATAATGGTCCCCTAGGCTGACTCAAATACGATATATGCTGTATGGATACATATTCATACTATGTGGGGTAACTGAATAGACCGTTATGCTGTTTATTCCATCTAGTTACAATGCTCCGCGCTGTGTATATTTCTATGGACATATGTATATTCACTGCTCTTATTATCTTCTAAATTATTGCTCTGAGTGTTGCTATCCCTGTGCTGTTGCAATCCTGGAATTTCCCCATTGAGGGACTAATAAAGGCTTATCTTATCTTATCTTATCTTATAAATAAAGATTAAATTATTATTTTTTTAATTTTAAGGAAAAAGTTGCAAATTTTATAGAAAATAGTTGCAAAAGTATAAGTATATTGTAAGTACTATATTCTGTGGGAAAAATGTAATAATTTTATCACAAGACGGCAAATTTATAGGAAAAAGTTATATTTACTGCAAAAGTAATAAATTTGCAAGGAAAAGGTTGCAAATTTATTTCAAAAAAGTTAACTTTCCAAGAAAAATGTTAAAGTTTACAAGAAAAACCTCAATAATTGGTGAAAGAAACTGGACATTGATGAGAAAAAAAGATAAAAAAAAAACATTAAAAATGTTGTAGAGAATTAGCAAGTTTCTTCTTGTAAATATGTGACTTTATTGTTGTAAATTTAGAATTTTTTTTTAAAATTTTTTTGACATTTGGAAGTCATGTTTTTTCTCATAAAAATATCTTTTTCTCTTGAATTTGAAACTCATAGTAAATTTGTGACTTTTTAAATTGTAATTTAGTATCTTTTTATCATCTTTACACCTTATTTGTACAAATTTGTACTAAAATTACATTTACACCATACGCTGTTTATGAATATCCCAACACAACCACCATCCACCTGTTAAAAATAACTTACCTACTGCATGTACTTTCACAATAGCAACAAAAAGTACAGAGGCTTAGGACAATTAGTTCACTAATCTGACTCTGCTTGAAGGAAAGAACACACTGAAACCAGACTGCAGCTATTGTGTGTACGCAGCAGACGGAGCAGAGGGGCGGAGGGGGAGGGGCAATCGGGGCTTAGGCAGCAGGTCACATGGAATTACTGTATTTGGATGTCAAAATATAGTTATCATACATTAAAACACATTTGATCAGCAATTGGTGTCTCCGTGGGGGAAAATGAAAATCTTTAATACCCTTCAAAAAAAGCTCTCCAAAAGGGCACTCGAGGGGGCAAAGGGGCAGTCTTAAGGTGCGTTCAGACCAAACAGAAAGCAAATTTTTCACACAGCGCAAATACATACAAAGTCAATGGAAAGAGGTGAGCAGATGTGAATCTTGCACATTCACGTGTTCATGTCCGAGGGATAGCACTAGCTTGTAATGGCCTTGAGATTCTGCCATCACCGGAGTAAAAGTATCAACATTGGACAGTAAACTAGTTTGAAAATGAGACTGACACTCACCTGGAGACAGATGGACCAAGAGCTCTGCAGCTGAATCAGAGTATCAGTTTTTTACCCATGGACTCTTGCCATGGACGTGCTAACAAGGCTAGCAATGTAAACAACCCATCATCCAGGTGAAATTTTGGAGGAAGGGACAATTTTTTCAGGTGAGACCCTGTTGGATAACGTAAATCTAAGCATGACGGTGTTTTAGGAATTTCCACAGCAGATTGAACACAGCTGCAGAAGTTATAAAGGCAACTTCGCCTGTCTGCAACTCACTCAGATGGTAAATTCATGTCTATTCGCATGTTTACATTGAGTTATAATGTAATCACGCAGTGCGAAAAATTTGCCCATTCACGTTTGGTCTGAATGCATCTTTAGAGCTTCACTTTACATCTATCTGTATACCATAGTATCTGTAGTCCCATCCGGGAGACTACAGATGCAAATTAGCAGTATTGTATAAATCTGGCTCACTTAACATTTGTATTAATGTTCATGAGTATGCAATGTCCCTTTCAAATAAACCATCCATCCATCCATTTTCTACTGCTTTTCCGGAGGTTCAGGTCACGGACGCAGCAACTCAAGCAGAGAAGGCCAGACTTCCCTTTCCCCAGCCACCTGCTCCAGCTCTTCAGAGAGGATAACAAGACATTCCCAGGCCAGCTGGGAGACGTAATCTCTCCAGCGTGTCCTGGGTCTGCCCTGGGGTCTCCCCCACATTGGACGTGCCCGAAACACCTCAAGTGTTTTGGGCTGCACGGTGGCGCAGTGGTTTAGCACTGTGACAGCACAGTTTCACCCTTGGCCGGGGGATCGCGGGGATCATGAGGTCGTGGGTTCGATCCCAGCCCCCGACCAACAGTGAGCTGTGTGGAGTTTGCATGTTCTCCCCGTGTTGCGTGGGTTTACTCCGGGATTTCTCTGGTTTCCTCCCGCATACCAAAAACATGTAGGTTTAGGGCGCTCGCGCACGCAGCGACCAGCAGCCGGTGGCTTGTCACCAGACTGCAAACCAAATCTACCTACGGGTACAAATAAGTAACAAAAAAAAAAAAAAAAAAAAAAAAAAAGTGAGAGGCGTCCAAAAGGCATCCTGATCAGATGCCCTAACCACCTCAACTGGCTCCATTCGATGTGGATGAGCAGTGGTTTTACTCTGAGCTTCTCCCGGATGACTGAGCACCTCACCCTATTTCTAAGGGTGAGTCCAGCAATCCTATGGAGAAAGCTCATTTCAGACGCTTGCATCTGCAATCTCATTCTTTCGGCCATTACCCAAAGCTCATGACCATAGGTGAGGGTAGGAACGTAGATTGACTGGTAAATCGACAGCTTTGCTTTAGAGCTCAGCTTACTCTTCACCACAACAGACTGGTACAACATCCGCATCCCTGCAGAGGCTGTTCTGATCCATCTGTCAATCTTGCGCTCCATTCTCTCCTCACTTGTGAATGAAACCCCGGGATAATTAAACTCCTCCACTTGGGGCAGGAGCTTGTCTCCAACCCAGAGAGGACAATCCACCTTTTTCCAGCTTAGGACCATGGACTCGGACTTGGAGGTTCTGATTCTCATCCCAGCCGCTTCACATTCAGCAGCAAACCATCCCAGCAAGGCCTGTAGGTCATTGCTCGATGAAGCCAACAGGACAACATCATCCGCAAACAGCAGATATGAAATCCTGTGGTCACCGAGCATGACACCCTCCAATCCTTGGCTGTGCCTAGATATCCTGCCCATAAAAATTATGAACAGGAGCAGTGACAAAGAGCAGCCCTGGCGGAGTCCATCTGTCACTGGAAACGAGTTCGACTGGGGGTTGGCAATATGAACCAAATGTAATGTTTGTTATTTACTTATAACAAAGACACTTAGTCTTAATCACCACGCCAGCAAGACGTGCTTCCTTTTTATTATCACTTCCGGTTCACATGTTTTACCACTTCCTGAAACTACCTGCTATCTCATGTGATCATACTGCCACCTTGTGGTAACACCTATCAGTACACCAAACTCTTGCAACGGTCGTATAGGGACCAGATAGCTCGTAACAATGAGCCCGATACCCCATACTCCCACAGCACCCCCACAAGAGACCACGAGGGACATGGTCGAATGCTTTCTCCAAGTCCACAAAACAAATATGGACTGGTTGGGCAAACTCCCATGAACCCTCAAGGATTCTCGAGAGGGTAAAGACCTAGTCTGCTGTGCCACGGCCAGGACAAAAACCACATTGCTCCTCCTGAATGCAAGGTTCGACCAGCGGTCGGACTCTCTTCTCCAGTACCCTGGCATAGACCTTCCCAGGGAGATTGAGAAGTGTGATCCCCCTAAAGTTGGAACACCCCCTCTGGTCCCCCTTTTTAAAAAGAGGAACCACAACCCTGGTTTGCCATGCCAAAGGCACTGTCCTCAACTTCCACACAGCATTGGAGAGGTGTGTCAACCATGACAGCCCTACAACATCCAGAGTCTTGAGGTACTCAGGGCAACTCTCGTTCACCCCCGGGGCCCGGCCACCAAAAAGTTTTTTAACCACTTCAGTGACCTCAATCCCTGTGATGGGCAAGTTGTCCCCCTCGTCCTAAAGCCCTGCTTCCTCTATGGAAGGCGTGTCAGTGGGATTGAGGAGATCCTCGAAGTATTCCTTCCACCGCTCAATAATATCCCCAATCAAAGTCAGCAGCGCTCCATCCGCACTATACATAGTGTGGACAGGGAGCTGCTTCCCCCTCCTGAGTCACTGGACTGCTTGCCAGAATTTTCTCTAGGCCGACTGAAAGTCTTGTTCCATGGCCTCACCAAACTCCTCCCACACCCGAGTTTTTGCTTCAGAAACCACCCGAGCTGCACTCCGCTTGGCCTGCCGGTACACCTCAGCTGCTTCAGGAGTCCCAGAAACCAATCAAGCTCAATAGGACTCCTTCTTTAGCTTCATGGCCCCACCCCCACTACTGATGTCCACCACTTGGTTCGGGGGTTGCCACCACGAGATGCACCAACAACCTTGCGGCCACAGCTCTGAGCAGCTGCTTCAACAATGGAGGTGGAGAACATGGCCCATTCAGACTCCATGTCTCCAGACTCCCTCGGAATGTGGTTGAAGTTCTTCTGGAGGTGGGAGTTGAAGACCTCCCGGACAGGGGCCTCAGCCAGACGTTCCCAGCAGACCCTCACTATACGTTTAGGTCTACCGGGTCTGAGTAGCGTTCGCCCCTGCCATCGGATCCACCTCACCACCAGGTGGTGATCAGTTGACAGCTCTGCACCTCTCTTTACCTGAGTGTCCAAGACATGTGGTCGCAGGTCTAATGACACGATAACAAAATCGGTCATCGACCTGCGACCTAGGGTGTCTTGGTGCCAGGTGCACATATGGACACCCTTATGCTTGAACATGGTGTTTGTTATGGACAAACTGTGGTTAGCACAGAAGTCCAATAACTGAACACCACTCAGGTTCAGATCAGGCAGGCCATTCCTCCCAATCACACCCCTCCAGGTTTCACTGTCATTGCCCACATGTGCATTGAAGTCCTCCAGTAGGACAATGGAGTCTCCAAGAGGAGCACTATCCAGCACTCGGGTCACAGACTCCAAAGAGGGTTGGTACTCTGACCATCATTTGTGCCTATGCACCAAATGATGGTCAGGACCCGTTTCCCAACCCGAAGACGCAGGGAAACTACCCTTTCCTCCACCAGGAAGAACTCCAATGTTGAGGCAGCAAGGCAGGGGAATATAAGAATACCCACCCCTGCCCATCGCCTCTCACCCGGGTCAACTCCAGAGTAGGCCAAGCTCCAGCCCCTCTCCAGGAAACTGGTTCCAGAACTGGAGCTATGCATTGAGGAGAGCCTGACTATATCTAGCCGGTATTTCTCAATCTCGTGCACCAGCTCCAGCTCCTTTCCCACCAGAGGGGTGACATTCCAAGTCCCAAAAGCCAGTTTTGAAAGCCAGGGATCAGCCCGCAAAGGTCTCTGCCTTCCCCTGCCACCTGATTCGCATAGCACCAGACCCCCATGGTCCCTCCTGCAGGTGGTGAGCCCACTGGGGGGCAGACCCATGTAACTCCTTTGGGCTGAGTCCGGCCGGGTCCCATGGGTAGAAACATGGTCACCAGGCGCTAGCCATCTAGCTCCTCCTGCAGGCCTGGCTCAAGGGTGGGGCCCCGGTAACCCCATACCGAGTGGGGTACACTGAATCCTTGATTTTTTGTTCATCATGGGAGTCTGTTGGATCACTCTTAAGGTGTGTTCACACCAAATGCGAATGGGCGGCGCGAAGCCATACAAAGTGAATGGGAAGACGCGAGTACGCACAAATTTGCACAGTCGCACGTTTGCGTCTGCTTGCTAGCTAGCTACAAACTTTGAGATTCTCTGATTGCAGAGTAAATTAGTTTGAAAATGAAACTCACTCACCAGGAGACAGGAGGACCACAAACTCTTCAGCTGAATCGGGATTTTGGAGTTATTTACCCACAGTTTCCGGCCACGGATGTCCTAGCAAACTAGCAAGCTAGCAACGTAAACACTTGTCATCTGTGAAGTTTTGGAGGCTTGAGACAACATTTTCAGGTGAGCCCCTGGTCGGATAATGTAAACCTAAGCATGACGTTATTTTGGGAATTTCCACAGCAGGTTGAACACAGCTGCAGAAGTTTTAAAGACAACTTTGCCTGTCTGCATCTCACTATTCATGTCTGTTCCCGTGTTTACACAGATTTACAGTGGGGCAATAAAGTATTTAGTCAGCCACCAATTGTGCAAGTTCTCCCACTTAAAAGATGAGAGAGGTCTCCAATTTTCATCATAGGTATACCTCAACTATGAGAGACAAAATCAGAATCAGAATCAGAATCAGAATCAGGTTTATTGCCATTGTTCATGTAGTACACAAACTAGGAATTTGTCTCGGTACAATGCTGCAACATTAAACATGATAAGATAAAAGAAATAAACTATACATGTAATAAAGTGTAGGATAAGATTAAGTGATACTGGTCAACAGTTAAAATATATTAGCCAGCAGCAGATACTGTGGAGAACTATATAGTGCAGTCGGTAATGCAGGAAGAAAACAGTGATGATTGACATGAGTCTGGTTGAGCTGCTGTACATGGTGCATGAGAGTCAATAAGTCACTTAGTGTTCAGCAGTCTGATGGCAGAGGGGAAGAAGCTGTTCATGTGACGGGAGGTTTAGTCTGGATGGACCGAAGTCTTCTACCAGAGGGGAGGGGGGCAAACAGTACGTGACCAGGGTGTGAGGGATCGGCTATGATCCGGCCAGCACGCCTCCGGGTCCTGGAGATGTACAGATCCAGGAGAGATGGGAGCTTGCAGCCGATCACCTTCTCAGCAGTGCGCACGACGCGCTGCAGCCTTAGTCTGTCCCTGGCAGTGGCTCCTGCGTACCACACGGTTATGGAGGTGGTGAGGATGGACTCGATGATGGCTGTGTAGAACTGCACTAACATCTTGGTGGGTAGCTTGAGCTTCCTCAGCTGCAGCAGGAAGAACATCCTCTGCTGGGCTTTTTTGATGAGTGAGCTGATGGTCGGCTCCCATTTGAGGTCCCTGGTGATGGTAGTGCCTAGGAAGCGGAAGGAATCAGCAGTGGTGATGGGAGAGCCTGAGAGGGTGAGGGGGGGCAGAGGGGTAGTGACTTTCCTGAAGTCTACAATCATCTCCACTGTCTTCAGAGCGTTCAGCTGCAGGTTGTTATTGCTGCACCAGGACGCCAGCTGGGCCACCTCTCTCCTGTAGGCGGACTCGTCGCCGTTGGAGATGAGCCCGATGAGGGTGGTGTCGTCCGCAAACTTGATCAACTTGACAGACTGGTGGCTGGAGGTGCAGGAGTTGGGTGTAAAGGGAGAAGAGTAGGGGGAAAGTACACAGCCCTGGGGTGATCCGGTGCTGATGCTAGTATAGTCTGAGACAGTCTTTCCCAGCCGCACATGCTGCCTCCGGTCCGTCAGGAAGTCGATGATCCACCTGCAGAGGGAGTCAGGCACGTTGAGCAGGGACAGCTTGTCCCGGAGCAGAGCGGGGCGGATGGGTGTTGAATGCGGAGCTGAAGTCCACAAACAGGATCCTGGCGTAGGTTCCCGGGGAGTCCAGGTGCTGCAGGATGGAGTGGAGGGCCAGGTTGACTGCGTCGTCTACAGACCCTGTTGGCTCGGTAGGCAAACTGCAGCGGGTCCAGGAGAGGGGTGGTGATGGACTTGAGGTGGGACAGGACCAGGCGCTCAAAGGACTTCATGACTACAGAGGTGAGCGCTACAGGTCTGTGAGAAAATGAGAAAAAAAATCCAGAAAATCACAATGAAGGATTTTTAATGAATTAATTGGTAAATTCCTCGGTAAAATAAGTATTTGGTCAATAACAAAAGTTCATCTCAATACTTTGTTATATACCCTTTGTTGGCAATGACAGAGGTCAAACATTTTCTGTAAGTCTTCACAAGGTTTTCACACACTGTTGCTGGTATTTTGGCCCATTCCTCCATGCAAGATCTCCTCTAGAGCAGTGATGTTTTGGGGCTATCGCTGGGCAACATGACTTTCAACTCCTCCAAAGATTTTCTATGGGGTTGAGATCTGGAGACTGGCTAGGCCACTCCAGGACCTTGAAATGCTTCTTACGAAAGCCACTCCTTCATTGCCCGGGTGGTGTGTTTGGGATCATTGTCATGCTGAAAGACCCAGCCACGTTTCATCTTCAATGCCCTTGCTGATGGAAGGAGGTTTTCACTCAAAATCTCACGATACATGGCCCCATTCATTCTTTCCTTTACACGGATCAGTCGTCCTGGTCCCTTTGCAGAAAAACAGCCCCAAAGCACAATGTTTCCACCCCCATGCTTCACAGTAGGTATGGTGTTCTTTCTCCTCCAAACACAACAAGTTGAGTTTTTACCAAAAAGTTCTATTTTGGCTTCATCTGACCGTACGACATTCTCCCAATCCTCTTCTGGATCATCCGAATGCTCTCTAGCAAACTTCAGATGGGCCTGGACATGTACTGGCTTAAGCAGGGGGACACGTCTGGCACTGCAGGATTTGAGTCCCTGGCGGCGTAGTGTGTTACTGATGGTAGCCTTTGTTACTTTGGTCCCAGCTCTCTGCAGGTCATTCACTAGGTCCCTCCGTGTGGCTCTGGGATTTTTGCTCACCGTTCTCGTGATCATTTTGACCCTACAGGGTGAGATCTTGCGTGGAGCCCCAGATCAAGGGAGATTATCAGTGGTCTTGTATGTCTTCCATTTCTAATAATTGCTCCCACAGTTGATTTCTTCACACCAAGCTGCTTACCTATTGCAGATTCAGTCTTCCCAGCCTGGTGCAGGTCTACAATTTTGTTTCTGGTGTCCTTTGACAGCTCTTTGGTCTTGGCCATAGTGGAGTTTGGAGTCTGACTGTTTGAGGTGTGGACAGGTGTCTTTTATACTGATAATGAGTTCAAACAGGTGCCATTAATACAGGTAACGAGTGGAGGGCAGAGGAGCCTCTTAAAGAAGAAGTTACATGTCTGTGAGAGCCAGAAATCTTGCTTGTTTGTAGGTGACCAAATACTTATTTTACCGAGGAATTTACCAATTAATTCACTAAAAATCCTTCAATGTGATTTTCTGGATTTTTTTTTCTCGTTTTGTCTCTCATAGTTGAGGTATACCTATGATGAAAATTGGAGACCTCTCTCATCTTTTAAGTGGGAGAACTTGCACAATTGGTGGCTGACTAAATACTTTTTTGCCCCACTGTATAATGTGATTGTGCCATGCAAAAAATTCACCTGTTCGCGTTTGGTGTGAGTGCACCTTTAGTCTGGCCCTTCACCCAGGACCGATTTGTCTTGGGAGACCCTACCAGAGTCAAATTGCCTTAGACAACATAGCCCCTAGAATCACTAGTATGCTATGTAGTATATGCACGCAAACCCCCCACCACAATAAGATGGCAATCCATGGGGGGCCTTTCAAATAAACATTAAGCTTAAACCTGGGTAGTGCAGATGGTTGGATTTTTGAGTCTTTGGATTGATTGCTGAATAAACCACACACAGCTGATAATAAAACACACCATGGGCCCTGTTTTGATGGTTATCAGCAGACTTTTCTGCCATAATCGCAGTGTTTTGTTAGTTTCTGTCAACGCTGTTTTCATGCTTTGTGTCATGCCATCTAATTACCAATAGACCAGGGATGGGCAACTGGTGCCCCCCTTATCCACTGCAGCCCACCAGTCCATTTCCAAAAATCAATTATTTTCATCTATTAGAGATAAAATCAGTCAGATTCTTCCCACTGTAAACTTAAATACAGTAACTACTACAACTACTTCAATTGATATCTGTTTGATAAGTTTACTCCAACTGATCTTTTAGAGTTAGATAAAATAATTTCCTCATCCAAACCTTCAACTTGTCTTTTAGACCCTATTCCTACCAGGTTATTTAAAAAAGTCTTCCCATTTATTGGTAGCCGTCTTTTTAAATAATCAATTCTTCTTTAACATTAGGCCATATACCGCAGGCTTTTAAAACTGCTGTAATTAAGATAAGATAAGATAAGCCTTTATTAGTCCCACAATGGGGAAATTCCAGGATTACAACAGCGCAGGGGATAGCAACACTCAGAGCAACAATTCAGAAGGGCAAGAGAAAAACTAGAGCAGCGAGTATACATATGTACATATAAATATAAATATATATATATATAGACAGTGCGGAACATTGTAGCTAGATGGAATAAATATATAAATATATAAACACACAGTGCGGAGCATTGTAGCTAGATGGAATAAATATATGAACATATAAACACACACAGTGCGGAGTATTGTAGCTAGATGGAATAAATATGTAAATATATAAACACACAGTGCGGAGCATTGTAGCTAGACGGAATAAGTATATGAATATATAAACACACAGTGCGGAGCATTGTAGGTAGATGGAATAAATATGTAGATATATAAACACACACAGTGTGGGAGCAGTAGCTAGATGGAATAAATATGTAAATATATAAACACACACAGTGTGGAGCATTGTTGCTAGATGGAATAAATATATAAATATATAAACACACACAGTGCGGAGCATTGTAGCCAGATGGAATAAATATGTAAATATATAAACACACACAGTGTGGAGCATTGTAGCTAGATGGAATAAACATGTAAATATATAAACACACACAGCGTGGAGCATTGTTGCTAGATGAATAAAATATATAAATATATAAACACACATAGTGCGGAGCATTGTAGCTAGATGGAATGAAACAGCATAACCGTCTACTTAGTTATCCTACATGGTATGATTATGTACCCATACATATTCTTCACCCTCCCATAGCGACCGGTATTTTCCTAGTTTATACCGGAGGGGGACCATTGTGTAAGTCTATTGCGTCCTTTAGCATTCAATACTATTAGGTTGTCACTTCTTTTTGCTATCTCTGCGAGCAGCCCTGCTTAGTTGTACAGTCTGACAGCCGCAGTAGGAAGGACCTGCAAAACCTCTCGTTGTGCACCTAGGAGATGTAGTCTGCTGCTAAATGAGCTCCTCAGTGCATTCAGTATGTCCTGCATAGGGTGGAACTCGGACTCCACAGGGATGACAGTTTAGCCACCACCTTCTCTCTCCCATCTCCTCCACTGGTACCAAGGGCGCGCTGCCCCAGGACAGAGCTAGCTTTCTTGATCAGTTTGTTCAGTCTCTTCCTATCGGCTGCTGTACGCCACTGCCCCAGCAGACCACTCAAAAGTGATGGCTGATGCCACCACCGTGTCATAGAATGTCTTCAGCAGCGCCCCTTGTACACCAAAAGACCTGAGTCTCCTCAGTAGGAACAGCCTGCGTTGTCCCTTCTTGTAGAGTGCGTCGGTATTGTGTGACCAGTCTAGTTTATTGTTCAGATGAACACCCAGGTACTTGTAGGATGTCACCATCTCAATGTCTGTTCCCGTATATTACTGGTGCTGTGAGGGGTTGTCCTTGCCTGCGGCAGTCCACCACCAGCTCCTTAGTTTTCCTCGTGTTGATCTGGAGGCAGTTCCGATGGCACCAGTCCACAAAGTCCTGGATAAGCAATCTGTACTCAGCTTCATCTCCGTTGGAGATGAGGCCAACGATCGCAGAGTCGTCAGAGAACTTCTGTAGCTGGCAGTGTGTTGTGTTGTGTGAGAAGTCCGCAGTATAAAGGGTGAACAGGAAGGGAGCCAAAACCGTTCCCTGGGGGGCCCCCGGGCTACCGATGATCGTGTCGGACACACAGTCCCCGGGTCCTCACAAACTGAGGCCGTTTGTGAGGTAGTCCAGGATCCATGATGACAGGTGCTGTCCACCCCTGCGCACAGCAGCTTGTCCTTCAGGATCATCGGTTGGATGGTGTTGAAAGCACTGTAGAA
Source organism: Pholidichthys leucotaenia (assembly GCA_020510985.1). Lineage (NCBI taxonomy): Eukaryota > Metazoa > Chordata > Actinopteri > Cichliformes > Pholidichthyidae > Pholidichthys > Pholidichthys leucotaenia. The sequence goes on from CM035843.1 coordinate 262,257,625, forward strand.
GTCAAAGAACAGTGATCCCTCACCGCATTCCCGGGCCTTCTCCAGGTGGGACAGTGAACGGTGAAGGAGGAAGATCACCGCATCCTCCACCCCAATGCCATGCTGGTAGGCGAACTGGAGTGGATCCATCGCTGGTCCCACCAGGGGGCGGAGGTGAGCAAGGAGCAGTCTCTCCAGGGTCTTCATCATGTGGGACGTCAGGGCCACTGGTCTGTAGCTGTTCAGATCTTTGGGGTGGGAAGTGTTTGGTACAGGTACCACACAAGATGTTTTCCACAGCTGTGGTACCCTCCCCAGCTTCAGGCTCAGGTTGAAGATGTACTCCACAATCCCACACAGCTGGTCTGCACAGGACTTGAGGAGCTTTGCGCTGAATTAAACCCTTACTCAAAAAGCCAACGCTGGATCCAGGAGTTTTAGCTAACTATCAACCAATCTCTAATCTGCCTTTCATTTCAAAAATCTTACAAAGAGTTGTTGCTATGCAATTATTTGACCACTTGCAGGGAAATGGTTTATTTGAAGAGTTTCAATCTGGGTTCAGAATCCATCATAGTACTGAAACAGCCTTAGTGAAGGTCACTAATGACCTCCTTATCACATCTGATAATGGACTTGTTTCTGTACTTGTCCTTTTAGACCTTAGTGCAGCCTTTGATACTATCGACCATGATATTCTACTTGTTAGATTAGAACACTATGTTGGACTTAATGGAACTTCGCTGCAGTGGTTTAGATCTTATTTGTCTGATAGGTTCCAGTTTGTTCATGTCAATAATGAGTTTTCTTCCAACTCTAAGCTCAGTCATTGAGTTCCGCAGGGATCTGTGCTTGGCCCTACTCTTTTTAGTTTATATATGCTTCCGTTAGGCAACATCATTAGAAAGCACTGTATACATGTACATTTTCATTGTTATGCAGATGACACACAATTATACTTGTCAATGAAGCCAGATGATAGTAATCAATTCGCCAAGTTAGACGCCTGTCTTAAAGAAATCAAAGCTTGGATGACTTGTAATTTTCTGCTATTAAATTCAGACAAGACTGAAGTCATTCTTGTTGGTCCAAAAAACCTTAGAAATACCTTTCCAAATCAAACTCTTAGTTTGGATGCGGTTACTCTTTCTCTGAATAGTTCTGTGAGGAACCTTGGAGTTATTTTTTGATCAAGGATCTGTTTTTCAATTCACATATTAAATTTGTTTCTAAGACTGCCTTCTATCATTTGCGTAATATTGCCAAGATTAGGAGCATCTTGTCTCAGAGTGATGCTGAGAAACTGGTCCATGCTTTTGTTAGCTCTAGATTAGATTATTGTAACTCTTTATTATCAGGTTGTCCTAAAATATCTTTAAAAAGTCTTCAGTTAATCCAAAATGCTGCTGCAAGAGTTTTAGCAGGTACTAGAACAAGAGATCATATCTCTCCGATTTTGGCCTCCCTTCACTGACTTCCCATAGAGTTTAGAATTAAGTTTAAAATCCTTCTTCTCACTTACAAAGCTCTAAACACCCAGGCCCCTTTTATTTAAAAGATCTGATACTACCCTATCATCCTAACAGAGCATTACGCTCCCAAAATGCTGGATTACTTGTATTACCTAGAATCTCCAAAAGTACAATGGGAGGCAGAGCCTTCAGCTATCAGGCTCCTTTCCTGTGGAACTAGTTACCAATCTGGATTTGGGAGTCAGACTCGATCTCTGTTTTTAAGAATAGGGTAAAAACCTTCCTTTTCGATATAGCCTACGATTAGGGAGGGATCATGTGTCTCTAAACCCTCCCTTAGTTCTGCTGCTAATAGATTTATTGATGCAACTGTGGGGGTCCCCCTACAGTTGATAGTGCTATGAGATGACTGTTGTTGTGAAATGGCGCTATATAAATAAAGTTGAATTGAATTGAATTGAATTAGATTTAGACTGCCGAGAGACCTCCAATAATGTACTTGGCTTCACTCCTTTAATGTTTGCTCTTTATATGTCTGTTCTTTTCATCTCATCTATCCCCTCACCCCCCAGCCAATCGCTGCAGATGACTGCCCCTCCCTGATCCTGGTTCTGCTAGAAGTTTCTTCCTGTTAAAAGGGAGTTTTTCCTCTCCACCGTCGCCAAGCGCTTGCTCACAGGGGATCGCCTGATTGCTGGGGTTTTTCTGCAATTGTGGGGGTTTCCCCTACATTTGGAAGTGCTGTGAGATGACTATTGTTGTGAAATGGCGCTATATAAATAAAGTTGAATTGAATTGGATTGAATTACTGTATTTATTTATATCACGTCTGCCGTATTTGGAACCGCATTCTTAAATGCAATTATAGAGTCTGCCAATAGAGGGAGCGCTAATTCAAACCTAGGTGTCGCTCTATGTGCAAGTGGTCAAGAAGAGAGGGAGAGTGAGGGAGCCAGAGGGAAAAGTGCACCGGCGGAGAACGTGTTTTTAACGTATGTTGCCTGCTAAGACCACATTAATAGGCTGTAAACAGCAATAATGTACAAAGTATGCTGCCTTTAAACAAGAATAAGTACTGCTGTTTGGGGGGGAGCTGTAGCATTTATTCTTGTTTGGCAGTGAAGCTTCATGGAGCTCGGAGGCTTTTCTTCTAATTGTGAAGAAAAATATTCAAAGCTTTGAGGTTTCTCTCTAAAGACCACGATTGAAGCACTGATAGTTTCAAATCCATGTCAGCAGTAAAAGTTCAGAGACAGTGGTTGTTGTAATCTGCTGATTTTTTTTTTGTTCATTTATACCAGTGACTCTTAAACTTTTATTTTATTCCCCATTTTGGGGAGCCATTAACAAGCCCACCTACTAACAGCTATTCCTCTGCCCCTCCACACCCACAATATTTTCTTTTCTTCTTTGCTTTTTTTGTTAATTGTTGTCTGGAATTTCTCTTTGGTCATCATTTTGATGGAGAGTTTTAAAAATTAGGTCATGATACAATTTTATCTATCCATCCATCTGCTGCTTAATCCTTTTCGAGTGTGTGTGTGTGTGTGTGTGGGTGGGGGGGACTGGAGCCTATTCCAGCATCTTTGGGCGAGATGCAGGGTACACGCTAGACAGCTCGCTAGTCCGTTGCAGGGCAGATATAATTTTATCCATCCATCCATCCATCCATCTTCTTCCACTTAATCCTTTTCAATAATTTTAATTGTAATATGATAAAACACTGAGTAGCTTTTATTTTTATTTGCATTTTCAGTTTCAATTGTGAGACTTTTGACTTTGCAGGAAATAATAACCCCCCCCCCCCCCATCCCCACGGAAGGTTTACATGTAAATCTGGCCCTCGGGAAAAGAGGAAAAAATTTTGTGGCCCTCACTACCACCAAAGTTGCCAATCCCTGCAGTAGACAGTCTGTTTTGTGCGGTGCTTTGCGTGTCCGGTGGCATCTCGGGGTGCCTGCGGTGGTCTGCTGATCAGTCACTCGGGTGGGTGCCGGGGGTGGAGGCCTGCCTCTGTGGCCTGTGCCGGCGGTCTCCCCAGCTGCTGCCGGGCACTGGTGCGCATTCAGGCTTGCTGCATCTGCTTCACAGTCGCCTTAAGAAACAAGGGTGAATGAGGGGTGAGATTGAATGGGTACAGGAGTGAGAGAGAATGGGTAGGTCCGGGTGAGTGAGAGCATACGGGTGCGCATGGGAGCGTGTGGGTGTGAAGGTGTGGGGAAGGGTGTATCTGCGAGTCAGGAGGTGCTGGATTAAGGGGGGTAGTGCCTCTCGGCAATGTGGGCTCCCCTAGGCGGGGGGGACTTCTTTGGGCATGAGGGTCCCCGGGGTGTGCGGTGGTGGTGCTGGGGGAGGCCCGCTGAGGGGGTGCCTGGGGGGGGCTTGCGCCGAGGGGTGTGGGCCGGTCTCTGGCCCCGGGGGTGGGGTCACTGGCCTCCTGGTGCCTGAGGCCCAGTGGCGGGTGTTGGGTCTGGGGGTGTGGGCTTGCCACGCCGGCTGCCTGGCAACCTGGTCTCACTTGATTGTCCCTCAGGGGGCGGATGCCTGGCTTTCCTGGGGCTTGCTGACCTCGGACATTTGTGCCCTGTGGGGGTTGATGGTGCTGCCTTGCCTGCTCAGAGTTCCTGGGGGAAGAGCTGCTGCAACCGGCCCCCCGCTTCGTATGTTTACTGACAAACCACTCACATGCACACACTTATTTTGCACGTGCTCTCATATATACGCACGCTGACATACACGCACAAGTGTTTCTCCTTTAACAGGTGCGGAAACCAGACTCATGTTGAGAAATCTTTGGTGGAAGAAGCAGTTTGTCTTCCGTTTGTTTTAGTTGTTGGTTTGATTGTTTTTTGTCTGTTCCTCTCCCTTTTCTTTCCCTCTCCACACACATCCTTTCCCTGTTCCCCATCCTGTCGGGTCCTCCATGGGTAAAATAATTAAAATAAAGTATTAAAAGTTATTACAGGAGGATTTACAACAATATACAATACATATTTTATATTGGGCGGTGCGGTGGAGCAGTGGTTAGTACTGTGGCAGCACAGCAACTCACCCTTGGCCATGGGATCCCTGGTTCGATCCCAGCCCCTGACCAACAGTGATCTGTGTGGAGTTTGCATGTTCTTCCCGTGTCTGTATGGGTTTACTCCGGGAGTTCTCCGGTTTCCTCCCACAGGCCAAAAACAAGTTAGTTAATTGGAGACTCTAAAGTGGCCCTAGGTGTGAATGTGTGTGTGAATGGTAAAGGGATAGCGTCGTACAGTGGCTGCTTCATCCATCCAGGTGGATGCCCTCAATTTCCCCTCTGGGGATCAATAAAGTATACAAAATCAAAAAAAAAAAAAAAAGTTAGGTACTGTATAATCAAAAGCCAATCTGTTTTGGCACAATAAGGGCGACAGATCCCTGTTCTGCTTGCCTAGCTGCCTGACAGGACAAGGGGGGAAAAAAAGACAGTCTGTCACCTGAGAACCCCTGGGAGGGGCTGCCGAGAGCAGGGTCACTTTGTGGCGGGGGTCAGCGGCAGATGGGAAGCCGCGCCAGATCTCCTCCCCTCCTGCCCAGGAGAGACTGGGACAGAGACCCACAAACCTCAGCAGACCCCCACATGAGACAGGGAAGACCCTCAGTCAGCGAAAGCAACAGGAAAGGGAGCACTCCATCTCCCCATGGGTCGGGAGTGTCTTCTGCACCATCATTAATGAAAGTTTATGAAAATTTGCACAGGTATCATCCTCTTTTTTTCTGAAGTTTCAAACCCATTCATGTCTGTGTGTTGCATTTGTTTGCACTACATTAAACCATTCAGCTGATTTTTCAGTCCAGAATTACCCATTTGTGTCACAGGACGTCTCTGGATTTATTTATGTATTTTCCCTGTATTTTCTCCTAACTTTGTGGTGTCTTTTTGTATTTTGTTCTCTGATAATTTATTGTTCTATTTATTATTTGTGTTTTAGTATTGTTATTATGTAGGTTAGTCATTGTCGCCCCTGACAGACTGCTATGATGATGATGATGATTCATGTATTTTGAGACTGTTTCACCTTTTTTTGTGACAGGGCCATTATTTCTTCTGTTCCCAGACACACCCACCTTCCTCTCACTGCTTGTTTCCCCAGCTCACCTCAACTGTGAGAGATGTTGGAATTAGGTCATTGCCTGCTCCTGGCCACACATGCTGCTCATTATTCTGCATTCACCTCCCTGTATTTAAGCCTTGGACTCTGACTGTGCTTTGCGGCTAAATTACATTGTCTACATTGTCTAGCATAATCTTAGATTATTTTCCTCCCTGCACGTGTCAGCCTCTGAAGTTTTTTCCCTTCTCTAGAGCGCGTCTTGCTCTGAGGCAACAGTGTAAGTGACTCTTGTTTGCATTTTCTTGTTTTGTGGGCACTTTTGATGTTTTTGTTGCTTTTTATGTCTTTAACACAACCTGCATTTGGATCTGTCCTCTCTGCGCCACGTAGAGACGCATATGACAGAATTTAGCCGCCAGGTAAAAAAGATCCAGCGGTTGTTTTTGTGCCCTTTTTTTTTTGATTTTTTTTTTTGATTTTGTTTACTTTATTGATCCCCAGAGGGGAAATTGAGGGCATCCACCTGGATGGATGAAGCAGCCACGGTACGGTGCTATCCCTTTACCATTCACACACACATTCACACCTAGGGCCACTTTAGAGTCTCCAATTAACCTAACTTGCATGTTTTTGGCCTTTGGGAGGAAACCGGAGAATTCCCGGAGTAAAGCCACGCAGACACGGGGAGAACATGCAAACTCCACACAGATCACTGTTGGTCAGGGGCTGGGATCGAACCAGGGATCCCATGGCCAAGGGTGAGTTGCTGTGCTGCCACAATGCTAACTGCCCTTTTTCCCCTCCCTTTGTCTTTTTTTTCACTCATCTGGATTTGGAGCTCGATATGGACACAGCAGGAGGATGCGGCTACTTAATGCGTCTGGGGTGATATTGCTGTTGTGCGCTCATGGAGCTTGATGGGCTAATCTCCATGGCACGTGCATATTCCACCCCGGAGGACACATTGTGGTATCTGAAGCTCGCGGAGGCAGCGACTCGCCAGTGCCCTCAGCTGATGGAGCACACTGAGGGGAAAGAGAGGATTTCTCTGGTGGCTTCGCTGCAACGTGAGAACAGCGAGATGAAGAGGAAAATCTCCGGTGAAGCCTGGACGCACACTGAAGGGGAGGCATTCCCGGGCCTCTGTCATCACCACAGCACACCAGCCCCTGGTGCCTGTTCCAGCTCCACCACTGCCACGTCACCCCATGGTAGACTACCGGAGGAAGCCTCTTGCCTCTACGACAGCCATCTCTGCGGCACCGAAACTGAAGCCTCCCTCAGCAGTGCAGCCTATGGCTTCTTCTCCCCTGGTTGAATCTTCAGCTTCTCTCCGCTCTGCAGCTCCTGTTCTCCGCTCAACTGTCCTCTGCCGTGAGGTCCTCCATGGGTTCCCCGGCTCCGCCCATCTCCGTGACTGCTGAAGCGGCTCCCCCACAATCATCAGGGAGGCCCATGCCCACCAGAGCCACGGAGAGGGATGACTATTCAACCGCTGCAGTAGATAACATCCAAGACCGGGAGAACAGGCAAGTTCTCCTGGTCGTCACTTCCTTGTGGTAACGTATCGTCACTTCCTGTTTTGCTGTCTGCCTGTGTGGTTTGCTCTCCAGCTCTCCAGCCACTAGCTATGGCTACTACCTCTCTTTCCTCTCCACCTCTGGTGTGCTCTCTCTGTCAGATGTTTAGCTACACCTCTGCCTCTTTTAGTGATAACGGTAAATGTAATAAATGTTGTCTTTTTGAGGCGCTCGAGGCGAGGTTGTCTGATTTGGAATCCCGGCTCCGCTGCATTGAAACACCGTCTGCGCCAGTTAATCTCGACGGACGCCCATTAGCTGCAGCGGAGCTAGCTAGCTCAGGTCCCACTGTCAGCGGTTCCCCGGCTCTCCTCAGCAGCGAGGAGACTGGGTGGGTGACGATGACAAGGAAGCCTAGTCGCAAAGCCCCGGTTCACCACCAACCTGTTCACGTTTCTAATCGTTTTTCCCCGCTCAGCGACACACCCGCTGAGGAAAAAACTCTGATCATTGGCGACTCTGTAGTCAGAAACGTGAACCTAGAGACTCCAGCGGCCATAGTCACATGCATTCCTGGGGCCAGAGCAGGCGACATCGAGTCAAATTTGAAAATGCTGGCTAAAAGTAACTGTAAATATCCCACTATTGTTATTCACGCCGGCATTAATGACATCCGTCTCCGGCAGTCGGAAGTCACGAAACTTAATATAGAATCGGTGTGTGACTTTGCAAAAACGATGTCTGCCACTGTAGTATTCTCTTGGCCCCTCCCCAATCTGACCAGTGATGACATGTTTAGTCGCTCGTCATCCTTGAACCGCTGGCTGTCTGTGTGGTGTCCTAAAAATGACGTGGGCTACATTGACAATTGGAGCTCTTTTTGGGGAAAACCTGGTCTTATGAGACGAGACAGCATTCATCCCACTTTGGATGGTGCTTCTCTTTTATCTAACAATCTGGCATCTTTTTTATCCAAATTTCCAAAACCATGACTACTCAGAGTTGGGACCAGGAAGCAGAGTCACAGTCTTACACGCCTCTCTGCAGCTCCTCTTCATCCGCCACCCCTCAGCTTAGCCCCTGTCTTCCCCATCAGAGAATCGTTGTCTGCTCCCTCCAAAGTAAATAAAAATATAATGTATAAGCATCCCAAAGTGATAAAGCAAAATATTGGGTAAAACTCAAATTAAACATAAAGCCTCTAAATTGAATGATTTGGCCTCTGTTCCTCCTCATAATTTAAAAATTAAATGTGGTTTATTAAATATTAGGTCTCTAACTCCAAGTCTCTGTTAGTCCATGATCTGTTAATTGATCATCAGATTGATTTAATTTCCCTTACAGAGACTTGGTTAGGACAAGAGGATTATGTTGGTTTAAATGAATCAACTCCCTCTGGTTATTTAAACTGTCAAAATCCCAGAAGTTCTGGTCGTGGAGGAGGAGTAGCAACAATTTACCATTCCAAATTACTAGTTAATGTAAAGCAAAAAACATGTTATAATTCCTTTGAGGGCCTGGTCCTCAGTGTTGGGCACTTTAGCAATTTCAGGTTAAACCCAATTTTATTTGCCATAGTTTATCGTCCCCCATCAACCTATTCAGAATTTTTATCCGAATTTGCTGATTTCTTAGCTGATTTAGTGCTGAAATCTGATAGAATAATTATAGTAGGGGACTTTAATATACATGTGGATGTAGATAGTGACTGCCTTAATGTGGCTTTTAATTCAATATTAGACTCGATTGGGTTTTCTCAGAAAGTAGGAAATTCTACTCATTACCTCCACCATACATTGGACCTTGTTCTGACATATGGCATAGAAATAGAAAATCTTGTAGTGTCTCCTCATAACCCTGTACTGTCAGACCATTGTCTGTTAACCTTTGATTTTACTATTTCTGACTATTTGGCTCCTAAAGAAAAATATTATCACAGTAGATGCCTCTCAGATGATGCTGTCTCCAAATTTATGCAGATTGTTTCCTCTATGCCATGTGTCAACACAACAGAAATAAGCTATAGACAGCTTGCTCCTTCTGTAATTGATAACATGGTGGATAGTGTTTCAGCTTCTCTGCATCAGGCTCTAGACTTGGTGGCCCCCTTAAAAAAGAAAAAGTCTAATCAGAGATTTTTAACTCCTTGGTTCAACACAGAAACTCGTAGCTTAAAACAGAAGACTCGTCAATTAGAAAGAAAATGGCGCTCTACTAATTTAGATGAAATCTATTTAGCTTGGAGAAATCATCTTTTAATTTATAAAAAATCTCTTAGAAAAGCTAGAACGAGTTATTACTCTGCATTAATAGAAGAGAACAAGAATAATCCCAGGTTTCTTTTCAGTACTGTAGCCAGGTTGACAAAGAGTCAGGACTCTGTCAATCCTAGCATCCCCTTAAAGCTTACTAGTCAGGACTTTATGAACTTTTTCAATAATAAAATTTCATCCATCAGAGATAAAATCAATCAGATTCTTCCCACAGTTGACTTAAATACTGTAACTACTACAACTCCTTCTATTGATGTCTGTCTTGATGAGTTTACTCCAATCGACCTTTGTGAGTTAGACAAAATAGTTTCCTCATCCAAACCTTCAACTTGTCTTTTAGACCCTATTCCTACCAGGTTATTTAAAGAAGTCTTCCCACTTATTGGGAGCTTTATTCTTCATATAATCAATTCTTCATTGACTTTAGGCCATGTACCGCAGGCTTTTAAAACGGCTGTAATTAAACCCTTACTCAAAAAGCCAACGCTAGATCCAGGAGCTTTAGCTAACTATAGACCAATCTCTAATCTCCCTTTCATTTCAAAAATCTTAGAAAGAGTTGTTGCTACGCAATTATTTGACCACCTGCAGGGAAATGGTTTACTTGAAGAGTTTCAATCTGGGTTTAGAATCCATCATAGTACTGAAGCAGCCTTAGCGAAGGTCACTAACGACCTCCTCATTGCATCTGATAATGGACTAGTTTCTGTACTTGTCCTTTTAGATCTTAGTGCAGCTTTTGATACTATTGATCATAATATTCTACTTGATAGATTAGAACACTATGTTGGACTTAATGGAACTTCGTTGCAGTGGTTTAGATCTTATTTATCTGATAGGTTCCAGTTTGTTCATGTAAATGATGAGTTTTCTTTCAGCTCAAAGCTTAGTCATGGAGTTCCACAGGGATCTGTGCTAGGCCCTACTCTTTTTAGTTTATATATGCTTCCGTTAGGCAACATTATTAGAAAGCACTGTATACATTTTCATTGTTATGCAGATGACACACAATTATACCTGTCAATGAAGCCAGATGATACTAATCAATTAGCCAAGTTAGAAGCCTGTCTTAAGGAAATCAAAGCTTGGATGACTTGTAATTTCCTGCTATTAAATTCAGATAAGACTGAAGTCATTCTTGTTGGTCCAAAAAACCTTAGAAATTCCTTTCCAAATCAAACTTTCAGTTTGGATGCAGCTACTCTTTCTCTTAATAGCTCTGTGAGGAACCTTGGAGTTATTTTTGATCAGGATTTGTCCTTCAATTCACATATTAAATTTGTTTCTAAGACTGCCTTCTATCATTTGCGTAATATTGCCAAGATTAGGAGCATCTTGTCTCAGAGTGATGCTGAGAAGCTGATCCACGCTTTTGTTAGCTCGAGATTAGATTATTGTAATTCTTTATTATCAGGCTGTCGTAAAACATCTTTAAAAAGTCTTCAGCTGATCCAAAATGCTGCAGCAAGAGTTTTAACAGGTACTAGAAAGAGAGATCATATCTCTCCGGTTCTGGCCTCCCTTCATTGGCTTCCCATAGAGTTTAGAATTAAGTTTAAAATCCTTCTTCTTACTTACAAAGCTCTAAACAATCAGGCCCCTTTTTATTTAAAAGATCTGATACTACCGTATCATCCTAACAGAGCACTACGCTCCCAAAATGCAGGATTACTTGTAATACCTAGAATATCCAAAAGTACAATGGGTGGCAGAGCCTTCAGTTATCAAGCTCCTCTCCTGTGGAATCAGCTGCCAATCTGGATTCGGGAGTCAGACTCGATCTCTGTTTTTAAGAATAGGGCTAAAACCTACCTTTTTGATATAGCCTACAATTAGGGAGGGATCATGTGTTTCTGAACCCTCCCTTAGTTATGCTGCTAATAGGTTAGTCAGCCGGGGGACCTCCAGTAATGCACTGGGCCTCACTCCTTTCCTCACTCTCTATGAAATATTTTTTTTTTTTTTGCTGGTCATTAACATTTGTTTGTTCTCTCCCATAGATTGAGTCCCCATCGTGCTGTTTGCTCTCTACATGTCTGTTCTTTTCTTCTTCTCTATCCCCTCACCCCCCAGCCAGTCGCAGCAGATGACTGCCCCTCCCTGAGCCTGGTTCTGCTGGAGGTTTCTTCCTGTTAAAAGGGAGTTTTTCCTCTCCACCGTCGCCAAGTGCTTGCTCACAGGGGATCGCCTGATTGCTGGGGTCTTTCTGCAACTGTGGGGGTCCCCCCTACAGTTGATAGTGCTATGAAATGACTGTTGTTGTGAAATGGCGCTATATAAATAAAGTTGAATTGAATTGAATTGAATTGAAGTGTCATTTTATTCTCCTTCTATTTTTGATGATATGCCTTGCCTAATTCCCAGTAGGGAGGCTCAGGAAACGCAGTCCCCTGACCTCTCCCCACCTGCTGCAGCAATTAACTGCTCACCACCTCTCTCCGTGTCTCCTCCACCTCTCCTTGAGTGTCCACCGGCCCCAGGGCAGAACTGCTGGATGATGGAGAAGCCTGAGGCCCTGGAGGATCCAGTTCCAGGGCCATCGATGAGGCAGCCCCCAGCCGCCACGCCAGATGAGTCACCAGCATGGGAAACATCGCCTGGGGGCCTTAGGACTGCCACCACCATCATGCCTGCTGCAGGGTCTGCAGAGTCTACAGCGGAGCCAGACCACCAAAGAACTGGGCCCGAAACATCATTGTCAGCTGGATCAACGGAGTCCTGGATGGTGGTGGAGCTCGAGCTCAGGCAAGTGCTCTCTCTTGTGTTTCTTGTCTCTGTTCTGGAGAGATCTTGCCTAGCTCTTGGTGAGGAGAGCCGGGTGCAGCTGCCCACTGCACCTGAGCTCGCCTTGCCAGGCTCCGCCGCTGCCGGCGACCCTGACCTTCCCTCTCTGTCTTTGTTATCTGAGCCTTTTCCCAGTGTCGCCGGAGATCATCCAGTCCAACCGGAGGCCTCCGTGGTTCCAGTGTCGTCGCTGGTGGCCCGGCTCCTCCTGTTGAGGTCGGTGTGGGGGTTCCGTCCCAGCCTGGGACCTCCGTGGCTGCAGATTCCCCTCTGCCTGAGGCTGTAGTCTGGGTTCCTCCTCAGCCCAATTCACTGTGGGTGCTGCATCCTGGCCGGGGACCCTTGTGGGTTGTGCGCACCAGTATGAGCCCGACGTGGTTGCTGCGCTCAAGCATGGGCCCGCCATGGGCGCTACCCCTCCGCCAGGAGTTTACCAAGGGTGCAGCATTGGCTCAGCCCAGGTCCACCGAGGGTACAGCCACCGAGGGTGCAGCGTTGGCCCAGCCAGAGTCCACTGAGGGTGCTGCAGTGCTCCAGCCTGGAGCCGCCAAGGGTGCTGCAGTGCTCCGGCTCGGAGCCACCGCGGGTGCTACAGAGCTTCGACCTGGAGCCACCACGGGTGCTACTGAGCTCCGGGCCGGAGCTGCTGAGGGTGCTGCCGATCTGCCTGAGGATGCCGGAGCATTTCCCCTCTTGCTAGACGCTGTTGGGGTTCCTCATCCTCCTCTGCCACCAGACACCGTCGGGGCCCCCCTTTCCTCTTCTGCCTGATGCCGTTGTGCTCCCCCTTCCTTCACTATCTGATGCCGTCGTGGTTCCCCTTCTTGCTCTTCCTGATGACGTCATGGTTCCCCCTCCTTGGCTCTCCTAACCAGTAGTGGGCCTCCCAGCGGGGGAGCTGTCTCCTGGGCCACCTCTTCTGTTGAGGTGGCTGAAGCACTCGGGCCGGCCGCCGGAAAGACTGAGCCGCCAGGTCGGATGGTCCCTATCTGCCAGCAGGCCACCCGACTCGTACCACCTGGCCGTCCGGTTGGTCTGGGACTTTGGCAGTCCTCCCGACTTGTTCCACCTAGCCGACTGCAGGTCTTGGGACTCTGGTCAGCCCCCGGAACTCCTAAGCTGGGGGGGCTAATTCTGTGTTTTGCACTTGTGGGTCCTGAGCGAGCCTTGTAGTTTTCCTCCCTCCGTACCTGTTTCCCTGACCTCCCACCCTGTTTTTTTTTTTTGGGGGGGGGCTCCTTTGGTACTACCTTGGTGTGTCTGGGATCTACCCCTTGGAAGGGGGGGCTCTGTCACAGGACTGAGCACAGGTTCTACAGGGCTCAGTCTCTCAATTTATTTATGTATTTTCCTGTATTTTCTCCTGGCTTTGTGGTATCTTTTTGTGTTTTGTTTTCTGATGACTTATCGTTCTATTTATTATTTGTGTTTTAGTATTGTTATTATGTAGGCTATAAATGTATTTTGAGACTGTTTCACCTTTTTCTGTGACAGGGCCATTATTTCTCCTGTTCCCAGACGCACCCACCTTCCTCTCACTGCTTGTTTCCCCAGCTCACCTCAGCTGTGAGAGATGTTGGAATTAGGCCATTGCCCGCTCCTGGCCACACCTGCTGCTTATTATCCCCCAGTCACTTCCCTGTATTTAAGCCTTGGACTCTGACTGTGCTTTTTGGCTAAATTACATTGTCTAGCATAATCTTAGATTATTCTCCTCCCTGCACGTGCCAGCCTCTAAAGTTTTTTCCCTTCTCTAGAGTGCGTCTTGCTCTGAGGGAACAGTGTAAGTGACTCTTGTTTTCATTTTCTTGTGTTGTGGGCACTTTTGACATTTATGTTGCTTTTTGTGAATAAATATCTTTAACACAACCTGTGTTTGGATCTGTCCTCTCTGCGCCTCATAGAGACGCATATGACAGTTTGTTTTCTCTAAAATAACTAACTGGGCATCATCTGTGATTGATGTCTTCCTTATTACTATCATGAGGGGACATGTTTGCAAACATGTCCCACTCTTTGTTTCCTTACAGTTGTCAGTATGGTTATTCTTCCCTTGTCTTTAGTTTTTGGTTCATTCTGTGTATCATTATCACCCTTATCCTGTCATCTTTTGTTTACTCACTGCGACAGCACTCTCTGTTTATTCTGCCCATCACTATTGGTCTTTGGTAATTCCTCACAGCTGCACCTGATTGTGTCTCTCTCCCTCTCACCCTGTCCTCCTCTCTCTTAATTAACCTTTAAACTGCCTTGATTCTTGGACAGGTAGCGCTGTGGAGTGTTTGTGTCACAGTTCCACGACTGACATGTGACGTGGCCTTAAACCATAATAAATCCCCAGTTGTAGTAAGTATTGTACCTCACAAAGTGGCAGACACGTATAACTTACTGCTCTTGCCTTGGAGGACTAATGGCCCCCATATAATCCTCCCACTTCTGGATACCAGAGAAGAAGAGTTTGTAAACAAATGTTGATCGATTGCAAGACGGAGGAGGCATTTGCTCCCAAATTTGCCAAATATGATTCTAAAAAGAGATTATTTGTTATGATTCCCTGGAATTGGAGTCAGGAGCGCCGAACCCGGAGGGAGAGAGAAAGAAACCGAGTCAGGGTCGCCGGCAGCGGCAGAATCCGGTGAGGTGGCCCCGAGGGCTCCTGTGAGCTGCCCTGGGCTCTCCTTGCCATGAGTCAGGCAATGTGACATCGACATAGACATAACTGACATTATGGAGCACACTTGCCTGAACTCGGGTTCCACAGCCATCCAGGACTCCGGTGACTTAGGGTGCACGGGCTCCATCTGGTTATCTGGTGCAACACCTGCGTCAACCTCTCCCGGAGTGGCTGGGCTCATGTTGCCATCAGCTGCGGACCACCCAGGTTGCGACGGCTCCTCTCCGGTGACCCTAGAGTGGAGCTCAGAGAAGATGGGAGAGGGGAGACAGTTAGGGTCTCTGGCAGCGGCGGAACCCGGTGAGGGGGCTCCGGATGCAGCTGAGAGCTGCACCCGACTCTCCTTGCCAAGAGCCAGGCAAGATCTCTCAGCTATTGACAGGAGAACTACAGGAGAGATTACTTGCCTGTGCTCGAGCTCCACTGCCGTCCAGGACTCCGACGATGAAGTTCCGGGCCCAGTTGGCTGGAGGTCAGGTCCGGGAGATGACTCTGCTATGGCGGCCTCCACAGCAGGTGTGATGGTGGTTGCAGTCTCGGTGACCCCGTGCACCATCTTCCACGCCACCAGCTCCTCTGGCGTGGCGGTTGGGGACGGCCTCACCGTTGGCCCATGAGCTGTACCCTCTTGGGCCTCCACTTCCTCTCCCCTCGAGCAACCTGGTTCCAGAGCCGGCAAGCTTGTAGGGGCACACATAAAAGGTTTGGTGAGGTCGGGTGAAGGAGCACTATATGCCACTGGGGCGGAGCACTCAGGGGACTGCACATCCCGAGTCTCCTCGCCAGGAGACAGGCAAAATTGTTCATCAACTGAGAAAGTTAAATGAGCAAAAACTTGTCTGTTCTCCTGGCACTGGACATCTCCAGCGGCCTCCGAGGTGTCTCCTCTCCTCTCCTGGCATTCCTCCTTGATCCGACAGTCGAGCAGAACAAGCAGGGCCAGTCTCTCCTCCTCCTCACGGCGCTCTTCCTCCATCCGCCGGTCGATTACGGCGAGCAGGTTCAACCTCTCCTCCTCCGCCATCAAGCCCGTGGATTGAGCAGGCACGGAGGATGGAACCATCACAGCCGGGGAAGTGCATCCTCGGGCTTCCCTCTCGTGGTGCTCCTCCTCGATCCGACGGTCTATCATGGCAAGCAGACCCAGTCTCTCCTCCTCCATCATAACATCTGAGGATTGGGCGGGCGCCGGCCCGGGGGATGACGCAGGAGTAGGAGAACTGCGGGAGGAGGAGGTCTACTTCTGCCGGGTGGCTGGCTCCGATGTTGGAAAGGCCCACTCTGGCTCCATGTTTGGTGGGGGAAGAATGACGGAGGGGATAGCGTCCACCCTTGGAATTACCCAGAGATTAGGATGGCGTCGCTCAACATCCTCTGCGATGTGCCGTGCCCACAGAACGTCCTCAGGGAACTGCGGCCACTGAGCGCCTCTTCCAGCAGGTCCTGGGCTCTCTGCTCCTTGTCTGTCCAAACCACCATATTGTTATTCGGGGAGGAAGAAAAAAGATGGTGGAAAGAAAAAGAAAAAATGTACGTCTACTCCGCTGGGTTGTTTCTAGCTGGTTGGAGCGTTCTGTCATGATTCCCCATGTGCTACTACAGAGTGCACGGAGGAAGAAATGTAAAACCCAACTGCAGGAGTAGAACGTGCACTTTATTAACAAAACCCCAAAATAACCAGTCCAGCTTACAGTCATGATAACAAACAGAGAGTTGAAAAGGTTGCAATATAGGCCACCAGACAAACAGGGATGCCGCCCAGATGTTCAGCAGCCCAGGGAGAGGGAATGCCTAGTGCTGCAGCGTATCTGTCAGCACAGAGAGAAAGGCAGACATAACTTACGGGCTACAGCGATCCAAGGCGGTCCGTGCTGTCTGGAGGATGGGGGTGAGGCAGGGTCAGCCACTAACACCAAGGAAATACACAATCTTGAAATGTTAGAGAAGACGGCGACGTCAGGCTGAATGTAAATGTAGGTAGTGGATACAAAAATATATGGAGGAACATGCTGCCATGTTTGAAGCTGAATACTCCAATGGTCTCTTGCTACTAACACAGCATTAAAGTAATAATCATACTAATGAGGGAAGAGACCGCCGGTGTGAGAATGCGTGGGCTGAACTTAATTGACACCATGTGTGTATAAGTGAGTGTCTGCGCGTATGAATGGGAGTGAATGAAGTGTGTGTGTGTATGTGTGTGAAACATCCGTAATGAGACACAGCTGATGGCACTGATAGGAGGAGGAGGCGTGCCTGAGCTGTCAGGGAGCGAAGGACCCAAATAGCTCCCTGAAGCGCCTGATGGAAAATAGGTCAAAATAACCATAGGTCAGAACTGGGTTTGGAACCACCAAACCAGGTTCATGACAATTATTTAGTATATGAAGGTAAATATCTACATTTTGTTACAACAGAGGGAGGGCAAAGCTGGTTGATGTTCACCTGCCATCGACCCCAGCACCATGTGACTGGACAGAACAATCGCGCCAGTTCCTGGTCATCATATGAGGTAAATTGCGATAGAATAAAAGCGAAATTTAGGTGGAATAATCATACCAGTTTCTGGATGTGGGAGAGAAAGCGAAAATGACAGACAGAAGACAAAATAACGACCAGGATGGACGAAAATGGACGAAGCGAGCCAACTGGCCAGTGGTAAGTCTGATGAATTTCTTTGTTTACATTGTACTGATTTTCTGGTTCATATACTTTAAAGATAAGATAACAAAAACCCCAAAACAAAAATGGTGACAAAAACCAAAACCATCCTTTGTGTAAATATGTCTAAAGTCCGCTTTTGACTGAAAGTTATGTAATTTGATATGGCTGCTGTGGCATTATGCAAATTAGATGTGTAAATTTACTCCTATCTCAAACTTTGGATCATATTCTACATCTTTCTAATTGACAGTAAGCCATTATCTCTTACCACTTTCAAGTTATAGCTTTGGAAATCTCTGACATCTGAACTGAATATTTTCTTGAAAAAAATCTTGACCACTAGGGGCTGACGGCGCAACAGAGCGCCTCAGGCAGTCAAATAGTTAATTCCAGCCATTTGTTATTTTTTCTTATTAGTGTCTGTGTATGTATGTTCCGCTCAGTTTTCAGTTCGCTGTCACGTCATAAGCACTGTTTGTGTTCCTCACCCGCATTCTGTCCAGTTTAGCTCAAGTAGGTTCATTTTGTCTTCTTTTTAATTATTAGGGTTTTTTGTTTTCTTATTTAAGACAAGAAAAAAAAAGATGTTTTTACCTTTACATCTTTCAACTGTCCACTGCAGTCTTCCTCAGAAATGTCAGCTGATTGCTGTGAAGTGTCATATGTCAGCTGTTTTTACTAGGCGGGGCCAGCCCAGCAGAACTGTCAGATCCACTGGGTTGGCCCCGTCTCCCGCTGTCTGTCCGCTGTCCGATGGTCTCTGGAGAATGTAGTCCCAGGTGTGGGAAAGCATAAATGCCCTCATCCCAGTTCATGCAGTCTTTTCCCCGCTTCTTGATTTCTATGGCCTCCTTGATTTAGCGTTTGTGTCCGTTACTCTCTGATCCAATGATTTTTGCATTGTCCCAGTCCATAATGTGATTAATTTTTTTGCAGTCATCTGATATTGCTGATTTTAATATTGGTTGTTATGCCTTTTCTTTCTGCGATCTTGTGAGCTGTCCTTGTGTTTCCTTCTCACATTCCTTCTGGTGTTCTTTTTTCCTGGTGGTGAATGGCCTTCCTGTTTCTCCGATGTAGGTCATGTTGCATGATCTGCATGATATTTCATATATTATGTTGCATTTTTTGCTTTGTTCTATTTTGTCCTTGGGGTGTCTGTCTTAATTTTTTGTGTGGTTTTACCACTGTGTTTATTTTGTGTTTTTTCATGATCCTTTGAATTGGTTCTGTTATCCCTAGGATGTATGGTGTGGTTATGATGCCCTTGTTTTTGATTTTGGCTTTTGGTCTGTGTCTTTTTTCCTGTTTGTTTTCTTTGTTTTTAACTTGCTTTTCCCTTTATTTATGGCCCATATCGGATATTGGCAGCATGTGAGTGCATGTCTTATGTGGTTTTCCTCCTCCTGTCTGTCTTCTTGGTTTGTGATGATGGTGGTCCGTTCGTATAGTGTCCTGACAGCTGATAGTTTGTGTGCTGTTCTGATGTCCATAGTAGGTACTGATTCGTGTGTGTTGGTTTCCTGTAGACTGAGATTTTTATACTGCCGTCATCATTGTGGTGGATTTTCATGTCCAGAAAAGCCATGGTGTGGAAGATGTGAAAATGACGAGGCAGCGTTCTTTCTCAGAGTCAGCTTTATTCACATCTCCATCATTTCAAAGCAGAAAAAAAAGAGAGAATGAAACAGTAACTCTCGTCTTTAAATATCAGGGACTTCACACCTCATAGATCACATGTCCCACAGACCACCTTGCATAATAAAGACAGTCACAATGCATTTCACCACCTGGCATAATAAAGACAGTCACAATGCATTTCCCTCCATGATATCACTTCCACTGTCTCCCACGCATCCTTTAATCGACCCCCCACAGTCTCCAGCCTTGCATAACAAGGCTAAGCTTCCTGCCTTTGTTCTGACCTAAAATGCGAGTCACAGAACCGGTCCAACAGGTCCATTGAGTGTTCGCCACACAAGCCCCCCCAGCATTTTAGAAAATCAGAACAACAAGAAAATAACCACATGCATGCCGTGATAGCATCAATATACATCAATCCACATGCTGGATAGGTTTCAGCCTCCTGCTGAATCTGCTGTAGCTGGGGTTCACCGTCTCTGCGGCGCCGTCCCGCTGGGGATTTGCCGTCTGGGGGCGGAAACTCTTTGTCAGTCTCTGCGGGTGTTCTGGGAAACATTACTTTGGGAAACATTATTGTGTGAAACCGTCCGTGGTGGTCTACCTCGCCGCGGGGCCTTTGCCAACAGCACTTCCTCCTCTGCCACCACAAAAGCAGGTTTAAGTCTGTCTATGCCAATTTTCTCTTTCCTACCCCCCAAATCTAGCAAAAACTGCTTGTCCCCTGTTTCTAGCACTCTGAATGGTCCGTCATAAGGCGGTCGCAGTGGGGTTCGATGCGCATCGTGTCTAACAAAAACAAACTCTGCGTTCTTCAAAGTTTTAGGCACAAAAATGCGTGGAAAACTGTGGTGCGCGGGGCCGGGCAGCGTGCTTGATTCTATGTTACTCCGCAACAGCTGAGACGGGGAGGCGTTTGGCGCAGGGTTATCTGGGAGAAACTCCCCAGGTAGCCGGAGTGGCTGCGCAAACACGAGCTCCGCTGGGAAGGCTTCTAGATCCTCTTTAGGTGCAGAACGCAACCCCAATAACACCCATGGTAACTTGTCAACCCAATTTGTATCCGTCAGTGACGCTCTGAGAGCCGCTTTCAATGACGTATGAAAACGTTCGCATAACCCGTTAGCCTGCGGATTGTATGCGGTTGTGCGGTGAATTGTGACACCCAGGCTGTGGGCCATTGTCGACCAAAGCTCGGAAACAAATTGAGGGCCTCTGTTGGACGTAATGTCCGACGGAACGCCGAAGCGCGCCACCCAAGCTGTTAAAAACGCGCGCGCCACTTTCTTGGCCGTGGTTGATGCCAGCGGGACCACTTCAGGCCAGCGCGTGGTGCGGTCCACCATTGTCAGAAGATGTGTGCACCCCTGTGACAGCGGGAGGGGTCCAACGAGGTCCACATGAACGTGATCGAACCTCTTGGCCGGAATGTGAAACGGTTCCAAAGGAGCTCTCGTGTGCCTGTGTACTTTAGCTCGTTGACACGCCGTGCAGGCTGCTGCCCACTCTTTGACCTGTTTGCGGAGGCTCGGCCAAACAAATTTCTCTCCCACCATTTTGACCGACGCACGCACTCCAGGGTGCGCCAAAGAATGAACCGAGTCAAAAACGCGGCGGCGCCACGCGGCCGGTACTACTGGACGCGGCCGTCCAGTGGAGACATCGCAGATTAGAGGGGGCATACCATCTTGCAGCACCCTGCTCTCCAGCCTTAACTCTGTTGGTCCAGACTGGAGCGCGCGCATGTCCGCGTCATTAACCTGCTCTGCGGCCATGGCTGCATAATCTAACCCTACGTTGACTGGGGCCGCCACAGCGCGCGAGAGGCAATCTGCCACTACATTGAGTTTGCCCGCCACATGCTGAATATCAGTGGTAAACTCTGAAATCGCGGCCAGCTGTCTCTGCTGCCGGCCTGACCACGGTTCCGAGACCTTGGCCATCGCGAATGTTAGCGGTTTGTGATCAACGAAAGCGGTGAAAGCGCGTCCTTCCAGCCAGAACTGAAAGTGGCAGATGGCCAAATGGAGAGCGAGCAGCTCCCTGTCGAACGCGCTCTATTTACATTCGCTATCGCGCAAGGTCCTGCTGAAAAAGGCGAGGGGCTGCCAAACCCCGGCTACTTGTTGCTCCACCACCGCCCCTATGGCCACATCTGACGCGTCAGTGGTGAGTGCTATGCGGGCCGTTGGGTCTGGGTGTGCCAACAATGCAGCCTTTGCCAAGGCTGCTTTCACCTCGGAGAACGCTTGGTCCCGCTCCGGGGACCACTCGATCTTATCCGCGGGTTTCTTTTTTTTGAGCGCGGCATACAGCGGCTGCATGAGCTGCGCCGCGCGGGGGAGAAAACGGTTATAAAAATTCACCATTCCCAAAAACTCCTGCAACGCCCTGACTGTCTGCGGCCGGGGAAAATCTGCCACAGCGCACACTTTGTCAGGCAGCGGGACTGCTCCTTCGGGGGAGACGTGGTGTCCTAAAAAATCGATCTGCGCCACCCCAAACTGACACTTCGCTGGGTTGATTATTAACCCGTGATCTCCCAACCTTCGGAAAATTGTGGCCAGGTGTTTTTCGTGTTCGTCTTCGGACGCGCTGGTTACTAAAATATCGTCCAGGTAGACGAACACAAAAGGGAGATCGCGAAGCACCGCGTCCATCATGCGTTGGAACGTCTGAGCAGCCCCTTTAAGTCCGAATGGCATGCGTAAAAACTCAAATAAACCAAACGGAGTTATTACCGCTGTTTTGGGTATGTCCTCAGCGCGCACTGTGACTTGGTGGTAACCGCGGACCAAGTCTATTTTAGAAAAAATGCGCGCCCCTGCCAAATGAACCGAGAAATCTTGGATATGTGGGATTGGGTAGCGGTCGTGCGCTGTAGCGTTGTTTAACCTGCGAAAATCCCCGCAAGGGCGCCATGAAGGTCGCCACTGAAGGTCAAAACCACCCGTCACAGGAACAGTTTCTTTCCTCAAGCCATCACTCTGATGAACTCCTAACATTCACCTAGTCCTACCTGTTGCTGTACTCATGACTTTTCATCCATTATTACATTGCACATAACTCTCACACTGCTTTTTACTTCATTCACATTATATCACTGAATCTGAGTTCACATTGAAATACTGTGTGACTGTATATTTTTTCATATATTTCTGCAAAGTGTGGTTAGTCTGAGTAAATAACTGCATATATTCCTGTATATATTTGCATCCTTTTATAGAAACGTGGACAGACTGTAATTTACTGTACATACTCTGTTGTCATTGAATCCTTATTTAAATCCTCCACCTGAACAATGAGAGCAAGTTTTTAGCCAAAGTCAAATTCCTTGTATGTGTTGTGCATACTTGGCCAATAAAGCTGATTCTGATTCTGATTCTGATTCTGATTCTGATGATCCGTCAGCTTTCGGGACCATATGTAGGGGGGAAGCCCACGGACTGCTTGAACGTCGGATAATGCCCAACCTCTCCAGGTTGGTGAACTCCTCGCGCGCTATGGCTAGTTTAACTGCGTCCAAGCGCCGAGCTTTTGCAGAAACGGGTGGTCTGGTAGTGGTAATAAAATGCTCCACCCCGTGCTTAGCGACTGTTGCCGAAAATGTGGGGACCGTGAGTGCTGGGAACTGAGTGAGCAGTGTGTGGAACTTACCGCCTGCTGTTGTGACGTTGGCTTGTGCTGTAGGCGGGGCCACTCGCACTGCACAGGGGACAGAATCAAAAGAAAGTGCATTAACCAGGCGCCTGTTAGCGAGATCAACCAACAACCCATGTGAGCACAAAAAATCAGCCCCCAGCATATTGAAATTTACTGTTGCTACAACAAAAGTCCACTCATATGCACGGCCGTGTAGAGACAGAAGCAGAGTCTTCTCACCAAAGGTCTTAATCTCCGAGCCGTTCGCCGCTGTCACCAGGGGACCTCCGGAACCCGCCAGTCTGTCCGCGTAGGAAGGAGTGATGAAACTCAACTGGGAGCCTGTGTCGAGGAGGAACTGCCTCCCGGAGTGTGCGTCCGACAAGTAGAGCAGCTTGTTCTCTTCCCCGAGGGCCGCGGCTGCTACCGACCCGAACGCCCAAACTGGCACAGCGGTACACACTTGCGTGCCCTCTCTGCGAAGTGGCTATGGTAGAAACAAAAGACGTCCGGTCCACGCTCCCTGGCCCTTGCCGCCGCCGTCGTCAGTCAGTCTGGCACCGCTGTCTCTGGCCTCCTGTCGTCTACGGTCTTCGCGCCGAGTTCCGCTGCAGCGGCCGTGGCTGCGCACCGCTTGGTGGCGTTGACAATCCACTGCGCCTCTCAGCCCAGCGCACGGTAGTCCCGTAGAGCCAACAGTGGCGAACTGGCCAGAGCCGCTCTCACTACTGACCGTAGAGTCCTGAGGAAGAGGTGGGTGAAAATGAAGTGATCATCGTCAGAGTCTTTCAACCTCAACAACTTCTCCATCAGGCTCGTGGGCATGTCGTTTTCCCCCTCCGTCAGCGCCAGGAGCCTCTCTGCTCGCTCCTCCGCTGAGGGGGTGAATTGCTGGATGAGTGCAGCCCTCAACACGCCGTATTTGTCGCTCTCCGGCGGCTGGTCGATCAGGCTCTCCACATGCTGGGCCGTGTTGTTGTCCAGCTTTGCGACTACGTGGTAGAATTTCGTAACATCTACCGATATCCCCCGGAGGTTGAACTGCGCCTCAACTGCGTTGAACCAGGAGCACGGATTGTTTTGCCAGAAGTCCGGTAGCTGGACTGTAGCGGCATTCGCTTGGCTGGGGGCTCCTGACGCGCCTGGCCCGGGGGAATTTCTTTCTTCCATGATACGTCTCGGGGTCACGGACGACTGGTCAAAATGACGAGGCAGCGTTCTTTCTCAGAGTCAGCTTTATTCACATCTCCATCATTTCAAAGCAGAAAAAAAGAGAGAATGAAACAGTAACTCTCGTCCTTAAATATCAGGGACTTCACACCTCATAGATCACATGTCCCACAGACCACCTTGCATAATAAAGACAGTCACAATGCATTTCACCACCTGGCATAATAAAGACAATCACAATGCATTTCCCTCTATGATATCACTTCCGCTGTCTCCCACGCATCCTTTAATCGACCCCCCACAGTCTCCAGCCTTGCATAACAAGGCTAAGCTTCCTGCCTTTGTTCTGACCTAAAATGCGAGTCACAGAACCGGTCCAACAGGTCCATTGAGTGTTTGTCACAATGGTACCATTTTCTTCCTCTTCGTGTGTGAATTCCCTGTGCTGTCCATGTTGTTCAGATGGTCTGTGAGTTCTTGTGTGTGTCCTTTTTTTATTTTCTCTAATATGTTGTCTACATATCTCTTCCAGAGGGTGGGTTTGCATTGTGTGGGTACTGTATTGATGGCTTTATTTTCCAGATCCTCCATGAAAAAGCTGCTCATGATGGCTGATCGTGGGTCTCCCATTGCAAATCCTTCTTTTTGTCTGTAGATTTTTTTCTC
Organism: Pholidichthys leucotaenia; assembly: GCA_020510985.1. NCBI lineage: Eukaryota > Metazoa > Chordata > Actinopteri > Cichliformes > Pholidichthyidae > Pholidichthys > Pholidichthys leucotaenia. Next base: position 262,282,192 of record CM035843.1, read on the forward strand.
TGTATTGAAAATAGGTGGATTTTGCAACAAATTGGAATAATCCAGATATGTTGTCAACTGTGAGATTTGTGTGTCTTTTAAGAGTTCTCTCATTCTTGAGACGTTCTTGCACGATGTGTAGTGTGGCATCAACAGGGGCCTTTGTGATTAATGAAATGACATCATGTGAAGTGAGGATCTCGTCCGACTCTATTTTCATGTTCTTGAATTCGTGTGCCAGTTCTTTTGAATTTTTGCAGTAGTATTCTGATAGTCCAAGGAGGGGGTTGATGATTTCATCCAGGGCTTTTGATAAATTGTATGTGACTGATCCGATGCTGTCTATTATTGGTCGCAGTGGGATGTCCTTATGTATTTTTGGGGTTCCATAGCTCTGGGGGGTGATGTTGGCTGCTGTGGGTATCAGGTGATTCTATGCATCCTTTGTTATTTTTTTGCTTTCTAATAGGGGTTTGAGAAGCGCTTTTTTTTCTTTTCTTCTGTGGGGTTTGTTTTTATGATTTCATATGTGCTGCTATCTGCCAACATGGTTTCCATCCATTATTCATATGTTTCTGTATCCATTACTACTGTGGTTCTGTCTTTATCTGATAGAAGGATTGTGATTGTTTTATCTTTCTTCAGTGAGTTTATTGCTTTTTCTTCTTCTTTTGTGATGTTGCTTTGTGGTAATTTGGCTGTTTTGAGGATTCCTGTGACTGCATTCCGTAGTGTTTCTTTTTCCCCTTGATCCTGGATTTTTTCACATGTGAGTTCTGTTGCTAGGATGTATTCTTCTTGAGGTATTTTGGTTGGTGCAATGGCGAAATTTAGTCCTTTGCTCAGGCCTTTTTTCTCAGTGTCCGTGAGTGTGCGTTGTGATAAGTTTTTGACTCACTTAGTGTTTCTTTTCGTGTGTGCTTGTCTTCTCTCGTTCTTCCTTTCCGTGAGTTTTTTTGGTTTCTTTATTTGGTGGTTTTTCATTATGGTGAATTCCTGTTTGAGTGTGTTTTAATTGTGCTTTTATCCGCTCCTGTGTTTCCTGGTCGGTGGCGTATTGTTTCTTGAAAATGGCAATTTCCTCCATTATCTGGGTGTTGATTCTGTTGACTTTGTTTGCTGTCACTCTTATCCTTTCTTTTATCAGATCTTTCTGTGCTTTGTTGATTATTTTCTCTGCGTTTCTGGTTGGGATTGGATTTTTTATGTTGAGGCTTGCTGATGTAACATCCTCATCTCTGCAACGGAAGTTAAATCTCAGGTGATTCAATTCAATTCAGTTCAACTTTATTTACTGTATATAGTGCCATTTCCCAACAACAGTCATCTCATAGCACTTTCAACTGTAGGGGAAACCCCCACAATTACAGAAAGACCCCAGCAATCAGGTGATCCCCTGTGAGCAACCACTTGGCGACGGTGGGGAGGAAAAACTCCCTTTTAACAGGAGGAAACCTCCAGCAGAACCAGGCTCAGGGAGGGGCAGTCATCTGCTGCGACTGGCTGGAGAGTGAGGGGATAGAGAAGAAGAAGAAAAGAACAGACATGTAGACAGCAAACAGCACGACGGGGACTCAATCTATGGGAGAGAACAAACAGATGTTAATGACCAGCAAAAATATTTCATTGAGAGTGAAGAAAGGAGTGAAGCCCAGTGCATTATTGGAGGTCCCCCAGCTATCTAAACCTATTAGCAGCATAACTAAGGGAGTTTTCAGAGGCACATGATCCCTCCCTAATTATAGGCTATATCAAAAAAAGAAGGTTGTAACCCTATTCTTAAAAACAGAGATCGAGTCTGACTCCCGAATCCAGATTGGCGGCTGGTTCCATAAGAGAGGAGCTTGATAACTGAAGGCTCTGCCACCCATTGTACTTTTGGAGATTCTAGGTATTACAAGTAATCCTGCATTTTGGGAGAGTAGTGCTCTGTTAGGATAATAGGGTAGCATCAGATCTTTTAAATAAAAAGGGGCCTGATTATTTAGAGCTTTGTAAGTCAGAAGAAGGATTTTAAACAATTCTAAACTCTATGGGAAGCCAATAAAGGGAGGCCAGAAACGGAGAGATATGATCTCTCTTTCTAGTACCCGTTAAAACTCTTGCTGCAGCATTTTGGATCAGCTGAAGACTTTTTAAAGATGTTTTAGGACAACTTGATAATAAAAAGCTACAATAATCTAATCTAGAGCTAACAAAAGCGTGGACAAGTTTCTCAGCATCACTCTGAGACAAGATGCTCCTAATCTTTTTTTTCACCCCACTTATATCACGGACACACAGATCGTCCTAAATGTCTCCTGAGCCGGTGGACGGAGCCACTGTTTATAGCAGGATACGATACAGCAGAGAACAGCTGCTAGCATTCAACCGCCACCCGGTCCCATTGGAAAGACTCGACATACCGAGAGAACTGAGGCGAAAACGCCGCGGCTGCCGGGCTGGAGTAAGGCGGAGGACAAAAAATATAAGGTACAGACCCTCCCTTCCATCTGTTGTCATGGGAAATGTACGGTCGATACTGGGAAAGTTAGATGAGCTAGCGGCTATCTCCCGTTATGATAGCACATACCGGGAGTGCTCTCTCCTTTTGTTTACTGAGACGTGGCTAACTGAACTAGCAGCAGATGCTAACATTGAGCTGGAGGGTTTTCACATGATACGAGCTGACCGAACACCAGACAGTGGCAAGGCTAGGGGCGGTGGAGTGATAATGTATGTTAACAACAACTGGTGCAGACCGGGACATATCACTGTTAAACAACGACACTGCAGCAAAGACATTGAGTTGCTAGCTGTTAGCATGAGGCCTACATATCTCCCGAGAGAACACTCACACGTGATCTGCATTGTTGTTTATGCAAATCCGACGGCGAACGCTGGGACAGCACGTGACGTCATCCATTCAGTAACCAGCAGGCTGCAGACAGAACACCCAGATGCTCTTCTCCTCATCTCAGGCGATTTCAACCATGTTTCACTGTCTCCCATTCTACCCACGTTCACCCAGTATGTCACATGCCACACTAGAGACAATAAAACACTGGATTTATTCTACGCAAACACTAAGGAGGCGTACACCTCATCACAACTCCCCCCACTCGGGAGATCGGATCACAACTTGGTTCATCTCCGGCCGGTGTACAAACCCCTAGTGCACAGACAACCTCCGGCCATGCACACTGTGGAGTTATGGTCTGAGGAGACAATGGACACCCTAAAGGGCTGTTTTGAAGCCACCGCCTGGAAGCAGCTCTGCGATCCACATGGTGAGGACATCGATGGCCTCATTCACACCTTCACGGGCTACCTCAGCTTCTGTGTGGACAAATCCGTTCTCACCAAGACCATACGGCGTCACTCAAACAACAAACCCTGGATCAACCCTGAGATAAAAACACTTCTGAGAGAGAAGAAGAGGATCTTCAGGTCAGGGAACAGGGAGATGCTGAAGTCCGTACAGAGGGAGCTGAGGAGAAAGATCAGAGAAGGCAAGGACAGCTTCAGGAAGAAGATGGAGGACAAGCTGCAACAGAGCGACATCAGCGGGGTCTGGAGAAACCTCAAAACCATCTCGGGGCTCCAGAATACCTCCCCCCAGGCCACAGGGGGCAGGGAGTGGGCGAACAACCTGAATCTGTTTTTCAATAGATTTGACCAACCGCCCTCCCCCCTGACTGCACAACAACCACTGCTGCCTCTAAAGAAATCAAGTCCTGCTGCCCACTCCCCACTCCACCAACACCCCCCCACTCCCAACACACAGCCCCCCATCCTGACCCTGACCAGGACCCAGGTGAGGACGGAGCTGAGGAAGATCAAGGCGAGGAAGGCGCCGGGACCGGACGGCATCAGCGCAAAGCTCCTCAAGTCATGTGCAGACCAGCTGTGTGGGATTGTGACGTATATCTTCAACATGAGCCTGAAACTGGGGAGGGTACCACAGCTGTGGAAAACATCTTGTGTGGTACCTGTACCAAAAACTTCCCACCCCAAAGACCTGAACAGCTACAGACCGGTGGCCTTGACGTCCCACTTGATGAAGACCCTGGAGAGACTGCTCCTTGCTCACCTCCGCCCCCTGGTGGAACCAGCGATGGATCCACTCCAGTTCGCCTACCAGCATGGCATTGGGGTGGAGGATGCGGTGATCTTCCTCCTTCACCGTTCTCTGTCCCACCTAGAGAAGCCCGGGAATATGGTGAGGATCATGTTCTTTGACTTCTCCAGTGCTTTCAACACCATCCAACCGATGATCCTGAAGGACAAGCTGCTGCGCGCAGGGGTGGACCAGCACCTGTCATCATGGATCCTGGACTACCTCACGAACCGGCCTCAGTTTGTGAGAACCCGGGACTGTGTGTCCGACACGACCATCAGTAGCACGGGGGCCCCCCAGGGAACGGTGCTGGCTCCCTTCCTGTTCACTCTTTATACTGCGGACTTCTCACACAACACAACACACTGCCATCTACAGAAGTTCTCTGATGACTCTGCGATCGTTGGCCTCATCTCCAATGGAGATGAAGCTGAGTACAGAGGGCTTATCCAGGACTTTGTGGACTGGTGCCATCGGAACTGCCTCCAGATCAACGCGAGGAAAACTAAGGAGCTGGTGGTGGACTGCCGCAGGCATGGGCAGCCCCTCACAGTACCAGTAAATATACAGGGAACAGACATCGAGATGGTGACATCCTATAAGTACCTGGGTATTCATCTGAACAATAAACTAGACTGGTCACACAATACTGATGCACTCTACAAGAAGGGACAGCGCAGGCTGTTCCTGCTGAGGAGACTCAGGTCTTTTGGTGTACAAGGGGCGCTGCTGAAGTCATTCTATGACACGGTGGTGGCATCAGCCATCACTTTTGGAGTGGTCTGCTGGGGCAGTGGCATTACTGCAGCCGATAGGAAGAGACTGAACAAACTGATTAAGAAAGCTAGCTCTGTCCTGGGGCAGCGCCTTGATCCGATGGAGGAGATAGGAGAGAGAAGGACGGTGGCTAAACTGTCATCTCTGCTGGAGTCCGAGTTCCACCCTATGCAGGACATACTGAATGCACTGAGGAGCTCATTTAGCAGCAGACTACATCATCCCAGGTGCACAACCGAGAGGTTTCGTAGGTCCTTCCTACCAACGGCTGTCAGACTGTACAACCTAAGCAGGGCTGCTCGCAGAGATAGCAAAAAGACGTAACAAACTAATAGTTTTTTGAATGCAAAAGATGCAATAGACTTACACAATGGTCCCCTCCGGCATACAACTAGGAACATACCGGTCGCTATGGAGGGTGAGAATATGTATGGGCACATAATCATACCATGTAGGATAACTAAGTAGACGGTTATGCTGTTTCATTCCATCTAGCAACAATGCTCTGCACTGTGTGTGTTTATATATTTACATATTTATTCCATCTAGCTACAATGCTCAGCACTGGGTGTGTTTATATATTTATATATCTACATATTATTCCATCTAGCTACATTGCTCCGCACTGTGTGTGTTTATATACTTGCATATTTATTCCACCTAGCTGCAATGCTCCGTACTGTGGGTGTTTATATATTTACATATTTATTCCATCTAGCTACAATGCTCTGCACTGTGTGTTCATATATTCATATATTTATTCCATCCAGCTACAATGCTCTGCACTGTGTGTCTGTGTGTGTGTGTGTATATATATATATATTTTATAGTAATACGTACATATGTATATTAGCTGCTCTTGCTTGCTTGTTTTTTTCTTGCCTTCTGATTGTTGCTCTGAGTGTTGCTATCCCTGTGCTGTTGCAATCCTGGAATTTCCCCGTTGTGGGACTAATAAAGGCTTATCTTATCTTATCTTATCTTATCTTGGCAATATTACACAAATGATAGGAGGCAGTCTTAGGGTGCTTTCACACCTGCAGGCTTTAGTCCGTTTCAGTCGAACTCAAGTTCGTTTTCGCCATTAGTGCGGTTCGTTTTGTCTGGTGAGAACACGGTAATCGCACTCAAGTGCGTACCAAAACAACCGTATCGAGACCACCTGAAAGGGGTGGGCTCGGTTCGAATTAAATGGCAAATTCTGGTGTGGTCCTGCAGGTGAGAAAGCGACCACATTAAGATGGGACCAGCAGCAAATGGTAAAACATTTTATGTCACTGTACATGCCTGATAGATCTTTGAAAATATCTGTGGCTGAGCACGTCACAGTTCTGGAGGATTAATGAACATTAACATGTTATTTCCCATCCGTAGCAGTGTTTCATTTTCAAACTGTACGATTTGCCAAAAGTGGTATATGCACGTATGTAATAAATGATAACCAGGGCAATGAAAACCCCCCGTAGATTATGCTATGATTTGTATTATTTTCTTCTTCTTCTCTTGGTTACTGGTGGATAGCAAACAACTGAAAGGTGCATACCGCTCCCCGGAATGCAGAAATACACGGTAGTCATCCTACTTCCTGTATTTGCCTTTTTTGCTCTCGTGGCAAAAAAATCTGACCAATAAGAATGGAGAACGCTCTGATGTAAGTCTCGCGGGATTTAACATGATGCAGTTTAGTCTGCTTATGGTCTGCCTCAGTTTTTGCCTGTGGGAAAGGGGACTGAACCGAGCAGAAAATGATACAAAGTAACAAACTTGTCAACTGATTCGGACCAAATTAAACAAATTTAGGTGTGAAAGCACCCTTAGAAATAAGTTTAATATGTGAATTAAAAAACAGATCTTGATCAAAAATAACTCCAAGGTTCCTCACAGAACAATTAAGTAACTATTAGTTGATTTCTGTAGTGTGCTTGTATTTTCTCCAGTTTTTCGAGCCGGCGGATATTTTTGATGCAGTTTTGTCCGTAGCTTCCATGTAGTAGCTCGAGTAGGTTAATTTTTGTCTTCTTTTTAATTATTAGGTTGTGGGAAATGAGGAGGCCAGTTTACGAACAGACGAAATTTATTAACACTCTCAATATTCATACACAGAAAAGCAATGAATCAGCTAAACCAGGGCTCTCCTTATAAGCTCCACAGACCATCTCACATCTGCATGACATTTCACATCACACTGCATGATATCCAGCTCCACAATACATTTGCCTTCAACCCCCAGCTCCCTCTTCCTGCCAACTCCCCAGGACGTCCTTGCCTATTATTCTCTTATGTTTAATCACTGCCTCCTGACTGAGACGCTGTCTGCAGATTCCTCCACAATATGCATCTCCACATCACCCCCGCCCCCCCCCCCCCCCGGCCAGAGTTTCAGTCACGAGTCTTTTGGGCTTCAGTCTCCTCCCATATCTGGGGCAGTGGCACTACAGCAGTCGATAGGAAGAGACTGAACAAACTGATCAAGAAAGCTAGCTCTGTCCTGGGGCAGCTCCTTGACCCAGTGGAGGAGATAGGAGAGAGAAGGATGGTGGCTAAACTGTCATCTCTGCTGGAGTCCGAGTTCCACCCTATGCAGGACATACTGAATGCACTGAGGAGCTCATTTAGCAGCAGACTACATCATCCTAGGTGCACAACCGAGAGGTTTCGCAGGTCCTTCCTACCTACGGCTGTCAGACTGTACAACCTAAACAGGGCTGCTCGCAGAGATAGCAAAAAGACGTGACAACCTAATAGTTTTGAATGCAAAAGACGCAATAGACTTACACAATGGTCCCCTCCGGTATACAACTAGGAAAATACTGGTCGCTATGGAGGGTGAGAATATGTATGGGTACATACACTGTAATCATACCATGTAGGATAACTAAGTAGACGGTTGTGCTGTTTCATTCCATCTAGCTACAATGCTCCGCACTGTGTGTGTTTATATATTTACATATTTATTCCATCTAGCTACAATGCTCCGCACTGTGTGTTTGTATATCTACATATTTATTCCATCTCGCTACAATGCTCCGCACTGTGTGTTTATATATTCATATATTTATTCCATCTAGCTACAATGCTCCGCACTGTGTTTATATATTCACATATTCATTCCATCTAGCTACAATGCTCCGCACTGTGTGTGTTTATATATTTACATATTTATTCCATCTAGCTACAATGCTCCGCACTGTGTGTTTATATATCTACATATTTATTCCATCTAGCTACAATACTCCACACTGTGTGTTTATATACTCATATATTTATTCCATCCAGCTACAATGCTCCGCACTGTGTTTATATATTTATATATCTATCCCATCTAGCTACAATGCTCCGCACTGTGTGTCTATATATATATTTATATTTATATGTACATATGTATACTTGCTGCTCTTGTTTTTTCGCTTGCCTTCTGATTGTTGCTCTGAGTGTTGCTATCCCTGTCCTGTTGCAATCCTGGAATTTCCCCATTGTGGGACTAATAAAGGCTTATGTTATCTTATCTTATCTTATCTGCTGTAACTGGGGTCTCTGTGCCGGCGGGGGGCTGCTGGATGTGTGTCTGACTGCGGGTGGGCCAAGGCGAGGCGGGGGGGGGAACTTTGCTCTGCCCGTGTGGCTGTCCTGGTGAATCGTTTGCCTGGGGAGTACTCCGTGGGGGTCTTCCATGCCGGGGGGCCTGGGCCAGCAGCACTTGCTCGTCCGCCACTACAAAGGCGGGCTTAAGTCTGTCTATGCATATTTTCTCCCGACGCCCCCCCAAGTCTAGCAAAAAATGCTTGTCCTCTGTTTCCAGCACTCTGAACGGGCCATCAGAGGGTGGGTGCAATGGTGGGCGGTGGGCACCGTGTCTGACGAACATGAACTCCGCGTTCTTCAAAGTTTTTGGCACAAAAGCGTGTGGAAAACAGTGGTGGGCCGGGCCGGGCAGCGTGCCTGTGTCTGCACTACGCTGCAAATGCTGAGACGGGCAGCTGTCCGGCGTGGGATTGTCTGGCAAAAATTCCCCGGGTAGCCGCAGTGCCTGAGAAAAAAATAGCTCAGCCGGGGAAGCCTCCAAATCCTCTTTTGGTGCGGAACGCAACCCCAATAAAACCCACGGCAACCGGTCAACACAATTTGCATCCGTCAACGAAGCCCTGAGTGCTGCTTTCAGTGACCTGTGAAAATGCTCACATAACCCATTTGCCTGTGGGTTGTACGCGGTTATGCGATGAATTGCAACACCCAGGCTGCGGGCCATAGCGGACCAAAGTTCAGAAACAAACTGAGGGCCCCTATCGGACGTGATGTCCGACGGGATTCCCAAACGCGCCACCCATATTGTCAAAAAAGCGCACGCCACATCTGCGGACGTGGTTGCCACCAGCGGGACTGCTTCTGGCCAGCGTGTGGTGCGGTCCACCACTGTCAGAAGGTGCGTGCACCCCTGCGACGGCAGGAGGGGGCCCACGAGGTCCACGCGAACATGGTCGAATCTTTTAGCCGGTATCCTAAACGGCTCCAAAGGAGCCTTCGTGTGTCTGTGCACTTTGGCTCGTTGACATGGTACGCAGGCTGCAGCCCACTCTTTCACTTGTTTGCGCAGGCCTGGCCACACAAATTTCGCTCCCAACATTTTGACTGACGCGCGCACTCCTGGGTGTGCCAAAGCGTGAACTGACTCAAACACGCGGCGGCGCCACGCGACCGGGACCACCGGGCACGGGCGTCCCGTGGAGACGTCGCAGATTAGGGGAGGGCTGCCGTCTTGCAGTACCCTGCTCTCCAGCCTTAACCTTGTTGGTCCAGACTGGAGTGCGCCCACGTCCGTATCGCTAATCTGCTCTGTGGCCATGGCTGTATAATCTATCCCTACGCAGACCGGGGCCACTACCGCATGCGAGAGGCAGTCTGCTACCACATTCAGTTTACCCGACACATGCTGAGTATCGGTCGTAAACTCCGAGATCGCGGCCAGCTGTCTCTGCTGCCGGCCCGACCATGGTTCCGAAACCTTGGCCATCGCGAACGTCAGTGACTTGTGGTCCACGAACGCGGTGAAGCTGCGCCCTTCCAGCCAGAACTGGAAGTGGCGTATGGCCAGGTGGAGAGCCAGCAACTCTCTGTCGAACGAGTTGTATTTACGCTCACTGTCGCGCAAAGCCCTGCTGAAAAAGGCGAGTGGCTGCCAAGAACCGGCGACACGTTGCTCTACGACGGCCCCTATGGCCACGTCCGAGGTGTCGGTAGTGAGCGCTATCTGGGCCGCCGGGTCTGGGTGCGCCAACAGTGCGGCGTTTGCCAGTGCTGCTTTCACCTCAGAGAACGCCTACTCTCACTCCGGAGTCCATTCGACTCCATCCACGGGTTTCCGTCTCTTGAGCGTGGCGTACAGTGGTTGCATGAGCTGAGCTGCGCGGGGGAGGAAACGGTTATAAAAATTAACCATCCCCAAAAATTCCTGCAGCGCCCTGACCGTCTGAGGCCGGGGAAAGTTCGCCACAGCGCGCACTTTGTCGGGCAAGGCTATCGCTCCCTCCAGTGAGACGCGGTGCCCCAAAAAATCAATCCCCGTCATGCCGAACTGGCACTTCGCCAGGTTGATTATTAACCCGTGCTCCTCCAACCTCTGGAAAACCGTCCTGAGGTGGGTTACGTGTTCGTCTTCGGACGCACTGGCTACCAGGATATCATCCAGGTAGATGAACACAAACGGGAGATCGTGCAGCACCGCGTCCATCATGCGCTGGAATGTCTGTGCCGCTCCTTTTAATCCGAATGGCAGGCGCAGAAACTCGAACAAGCCGAACGGAGTTATTACCGCTGTTTTGGGTATGTCCTTCACGCGCACTGGGACCTGGTGGTAACCACGGACCAGGTCTATTTTAGAAAAAATGCGTGCTCCGGCGAGTTGAACGGAAAAATCCTGAATGTGGGGAATCGGGTAGCGGTCGTGTGCTGTGGCGTTATTCAACCTGCGGAAATCGCCGCACGGTCGCCACAACCCCTCAGCCTTAGGGACCATGTGTAGCGGGGATGCCCATGGGCTGTTCGATCGCCTGATGATGCCCAACCTTTCCAGGTTGGCAAACTCCTCGCGTGCTATGGCCAGTTTAGCTGCGTCCAAGCGCCAAGGTCATGCGAACACAGGCGGCCCGGTGGTGGTGATAAAGTGCTCCACCCCGTGTTTAGCGATGGCCGCTGAAAACGTCGGGACCGTGAGTGTTGGGAACTGAGTGAGCAGTGTGTGGAACTTACCACCTGGAGCTGTGACGTTGGCTTGTGTTACTGGCCCAGCCCCTCGAGCTATACAGGGGACAGAGTCAAAGGACAGTGCATTAACCAGGCGCCTGTTAGCAACATCAACTAATAAACCATGCGCACACAGAAAATCAGCTCCCAGGATTGGGAAACTCAGTGCTGCTGTGACAAAAGTCCACTAGTATGTACGGCCGTGTAAAGATAAAGCCAGTGTTCTCTCACCAAAGGTCTTAATGTCCGAGCCGTTTACTGCTACCAGCCCGGGGCCGCTAGGTCCTGCCAGCTGGTCAGCGTAGGTCGGCAGGATGATGCTCTTCTGGGCTCCGGTGTCTACAAGGAAACGCCTCCCTGAGCGCCAGTCTGTCATGTAGAGCAGCTTGTTCTCTTCACCGACTGCCGGCTCTGGCATTTCCCGAGCGCTTGAATTGGCACGGTGGGGCACATCTGCCTGTGTTCTCTCTGAAGCTGTGGTGGTAGAAGCAGAGCATGTCTCTCTGGTGCTCCTTGGCCCCCACTGCCGCTACCGTCGGTGGCTCCTCGCCTCCTCTGGTCGTCCAGCTGGGCTCTGACGCCACCGCGTTCACCGTGAGCGCTCTGGTGGTGAGGATGATCCGGTCTGCCTCCTGGGCTAGCGCACGGTAGTCACGCGCGGTCAGCAACGGCGAATTGGCCAGGACCGCTCTCGCCTCTGTTGGAAGGTTCCGGAGGAAAAGGTGGGCAAACAGAAAATGCCCGTAGTCCGTGCCCATTAACGCCAACATCTTCTCCATCAGATCGACGGCCGAACCATCTCCTAACTTGGAATGCCTCAGGAGCCTCTCTGCTCTCTCACAGTCCGAGAGTGTATAGCGCCGAATCAGTGCAGCTTTGAGAGCCTCGTATCTGCTGTGGGCTGGGGGCTGGTCGAGCAGGCTCGCTACCTGCTGAGCTGTGCGAGTGTCTAGTGCTGCAACCACATGGAAAAACTTGGTGTCGTCTGCCGTTATTCTCTGGAGGGCGAACTGGGCCTCGGTGTGGTGGAACCAAGAGCGCGGGTTGTGCTGCCAAAAGTCCGGTAGCTTGACTGCAACAGCGCACGCGTTGCTGGGGGTTCCCGTCCGGGCCGTCTGTGGGATGTTTGCCGCGTTGCTGGGGCTTCCCGTCCGGGCAGACTCCGGGGTTCTTGCCTCGTGTTCCATAATACGTCTAGGGTCACCAGTGTGGAGAGTGTGGGAAATGAGGAGGCCAGTTTACGAGCAGACGAAATTTATTAACTCTCTCAACATTCATACACAGAAAAGCAATGAATCAGCTAAACCAGGGTTCTCCTTATAAGCTCCACAGATCATCTCACATCTGCATGACATTTCACATCACACTGCATGATATCCAGCTCCACAATACATTTGCCTTCAACCCCCCCAGCTCCCTCTTCCTGCCAACTCCCCAGGATGTCCTTGCCTATTATTCTCTTATGCTTAATCACTGCCTCCTGACTGAGACACTGTCTGCAGATTCCCCCACAATATGCATCTCCACAAGGTTATTTTTGTTTACTTATTTAAGACAAGAATAAAAAGGAGATGTTTTTACCTTTACATGTTTTGATTGTCGACTGCAGTCTTCCTCAGAAGTGTCAGCTGATTGCTGTGAAGTGTCATTTATCAGCTACCTTTCCTAGGTGGGGGCCAGCCCAGCAGAACTGTCAGATCCGCTGGGCTGGCCCAGCCCAGGCATTCTGGCCAGTTTGTTTTTATTCTTTGTCTGCCAGTGATTATCCCTGAGCAGTGCGTTCTGTTATTAAACCTGTTGAATCTCATCTCCGCATTTGGGCCTGTCTTTCTGCCTTCAAAGCAGCGGATCACGATAGTATGACGCGACCAGAAAAGGACCCAGTGAAATGACGCCACCTGTTAAGGACTCAGCAAGCGGGTGTTGTGCTCGTACATCTGTCACCTCAAAATCAGCTCTGTGGTACCTGGGGCTCACGGAGGCTGCTGTTCACCACCATCCATGGCTTGCGGAGCACGCTTAGAGGGTTGAAAGGATCACCCGGGTGGCCGACCTGCAGCGTGAAAACTGCGGGATGGTGAGGAGTTCGCTGAACAAGCTGAAGTCTGTGCTGACAAAGAAGTGTCCCCTGGCTTCGGTACCTCCAGCCCCATCTCCACCTCTCAAGCAGCAGCCTTTTGCACCACGGTTGCCTTGGGAGATCGAGAGGGAGCAGTTTCAGGGATCAAAGCTGGCGTTTGGCGGTCCTGGATGGAAGGAAAGGTCCAGGAGACGCTACCCCTCTCAACACCGTGCACCATCACCAGCCCTCTTCATGGCGAACATACCAGATCCACCTGTCATCAAGCCTGCAGCCTTGCCTGTGATTAAGCCTGCAGTCCAGCCTGAGAATAAGCCTGCAGTTCAGCCTGTAAATAAGCCTGCAGTTCAGTCTGTGAATAAGCCTGCAGTTCAGCCTGTTACCACGTCTGCAGTGTTGTCTGTCACCAAGCATGCAGCTTTGCCTGAGGTTTCCACCGCAGCTGCTTCACCCGTCATCACACCTGCAGTGCCGGCTCCAGCACCTTCTACATCGGTGCCCTTGCCTGCAACTGCTTCCTCATTGGGATTGCCAAGGGTGGCCTCTGAAGCAGCAGAGCAGGCAGGGCAAGTACCTTTTCCTTTCATTACAACTATTGGGGGGGAGGTCTTGCCTGGTACTATGCGGGGGTTCACAGTGGCAGTCACCAATCACTGTTAAGTCTCCACCGCCTGTCTCTGCTGCCATTTTTCCTGGTATTGGTGTGACACCCACCTGTATTTCTCCTTCTCCATCTGAGGTGCACGCCACAGCTCCAGCTGACTCCGAGGTGCCTGTTCCGGCTCCTGCGACTTGTCCTGAGGCGGTCACCCCTACAACCGTGGACCAGGAGCTCAGGCAAGTGCTTTTGTTTACCTTCATAACATCTATATTAGTTAAGACTTGCCTAGCTCCTGGTGATGGTGGTGACACCTCACTCACCCCCTGCCTCTCTCCTTCATCTGAGGTGACTGCATTGGAGAGGGATTCTGGGGCATCTGGATCGGATGCACCTCAGCAGTCTCATCCTGTGGTCAACTGTCTCATTCGGGAATCAGCGCGCTTAAACCATCAGCACACGAGATCTGTGCACTTCAGTCATCTGCTCCGGAGGTCAGCGCACCCCAGCTGTCTCATCCAGAGGTCCGCACTATCCAGCCATTTCATCCAGAGGTTGGTGCTCTCCAGCCATTTCATCCAGAGGTCAGTGCTCTCCAGCTATCTCATCCAGAGGTCGGTGCTCTCCAGACATCTCATCCAATGGTCGGCGCTCTCCAGCCATTTCATCCAGAGGTCGGTGCTTTCCAGCCATCTCATCCAATGGTCGGCGCTCTCCAGCCATCTCATCCAGAGGTCGCCGCTCTCCAGCCGTCTCATCCAGAGGTCGGCACTCCCCAGCCGTCTCATCCAGAGGTCAGTGCTCCCCAGCCATCTCATCTAGGGGTCAGCGCTCACCAACCATCTCATCCAGGGGCCAGCGCACTTAAATCATCAGCACCTGGGGTTGGTGTGCTGCTGTATCTGCCTAGCATGCCATGTTTCCTGATTTGGGGGCCCGTGGACTCGGGCAGACCCCCTGAACCATCTTATCCCATGTTCTGGTGGCCTAGGGTCTCTTGGAGGCCGCCGGATCCACCCTGCTTCTCAGTCTGGGGTCCCATGAATTTCGATAGGCCCCCTGACCCAACTTGTTCTCTAGTCCAGTGGTCCCAGGACTTTAGGAGACCACCCAACCCACCTTGTTTTGTTTTGGGGCTTTGGACTTTGGGTTGCCCCCACAGACTGGGATTTTGTGTTGGACTTTGCTTGGGGAGGGTGTTTCTTTCGACCCACCTGGCCTGTTCCCCCACCACCCACCCTGGGAGGGTCTTTTTGTGTTTGTTTGGGGTCGTCTGGAATCCGCCCTTGGGGAGGGGGAACTATCATCAGGGGACATGTTTGCAAACATGTCCCACTCTTTAAGTTATATTTCCTTCTAGTTGTCAGTATGGTTATTCTGCCCTCACCTTTAGTTTTCAGTTCATTCTGTGCATCATTATCCTGTCATCTTGTGTTTACTCATTGCGACAGCACTCTCTGTTTATTCTGCCCATTGTTATTGGTCCTTTGTTAATTCCTCACGGCTGCACCTGATTGTGTCTCTCTCCTTCTTCCCCTCTCCTCCTCTCTCTTAATTAATCCCAGCCATTTGTTATTGTCTCTCATTAGCGTCTGTGTATATATGTTCCGCTCAGTTTTCAGTTCGCTGTCACATCGTAGGCACCATTTGTGTTCCTCACCCGCATTCTGTCCAGTTTGTTTTCATTCTTTATGTCTGCCAGTGATTATCCAGCCCTGAGCGGTGCTTTCTGTTATTAAACCTGCTGAATCTCATCTCCGCATTTGGGCCCGTCTCTCTGCCATCCCAGCAGTGGATCACAACAATTATTAAGCAGCATTATTATTGAGTGAATTTTTGCTCACATGCACGGGCTTTGGCCAGCACAAAACCCATCTTAAACAAGCCATCATAATCACAGTTCACTTTAAATAATGTGCCTCATTGCATTACAGGGATGGGCAGGAGCCCTTTGGATTGGATTATACAAAACACACCTCTGAATTATTAGACTAGCCTTTTCCCAACTTATGCCAGGCAGAAAATTAATTTCTGTGCTGCTATGACAAGGAAATGAACTTGGAAACACCCACACATTCTGCGTCAGTGACAATTGATGACTGACCATGTCCTCGTAATACGCCCCCATGTCTGACTTTTTACCTTTCACTGCTCTGAAGTCATCAACATGTTTCACACTTTGTATGCTGCTCTCAGTGTAGCTTTAGGTAGCTGTTTGAAGTGGACTGGTATTGTTTTCCCCTTTTTATTTTCATACAGCTGACATTGACTGAATCTCCTTTCAAGGGTACTCTTCACGTATATACACTGAGGGCCTGCTGTCGTCTAAATATATCTATCGCCACAAGTGGCCTCTGCATACAACAGGTTCTGCATGGTAAGGAGTCTGCTTTCAACATCCAATACAATGCACATTCAATAGAAAGGTGTTTTTACAGCCACAGCCTCTATGGCATTTAGCCAAACTGGAAGAATGTGTCAGTGATGAGCACTCCCCTGCATTCAGAGTAAAGCAGGTCAACTTAAGAGAGGCAATGGAACTATTCTTCATGGACTGCCAAGACTAGCAGAAAGAGAGTTCTGCAGTATGCCAAATATAGCCTGACTTGATAAAGATGTGATATTTTTCTCCATGGTTCAGCAACGAGTTTCTAAGCTTAACTATTTGGTATGAATACTGAAGAAAACCATAGATTGCCCTTTGCCCAAGCGTATCTTTAACTGACCATTTTATAAACATTATAAACCTTTGTTGGTGTCACAATTTTCATTATGACACAAAGTTGCTACAGTGATGACAAATCCAGATTTATTATCCATTGTTTTAAATAACAACTCATTCTGAATTTCCCATGAACTAAGGGATGTTGTATTGCATCAGCAGACTCAGAAACACCAATCAAATCTTATAGGATTGAAACACATTTCTTCCAAGTATAGGGACTTTTTTGTTTATACAGTACCTCACAAAAGTGAGTACACCCCTCACATTTTTGTAAATATTTTATTATATCTTTTCATGGGACAACACTGATGATATGACACTTTGATACAATATAATCAGTGTACAGCTTATATAACAGTGTAAATTTGCTGTCCCCTCAAAATAACTCAACACACAGCCATTAATGTCTAAACCGCTGGCAACAAAAGTGAGTACACCCCTAAGTGAAAATGTCCAAATTGTGCTCAAAGTGTTGATATTTTGTGTGGCCATCATTATTTTCCAACACTGCCTTAACTCTCTTGGGCATGGAGTTCACTGGAGCTTCACAGGTTGCCACTGGAATCATCTTCCACTCCTCTATGACATCACGTTGCTGGTGGATGTTAGAGACCTTGCGCTCCTCCACCTTCTGTCGGAGGATGCCCCACAGATGCTCAATAGGGTTTAGGTCTGGAGGCATGCTTGACCAGTCCATCACCTTTACCCTCAATTTCTTTAGCAAGGCAGTGGTTGTCTTGGAGGTGTGTTTGGGGTCATCATTATATTGGAATACTGCCCTGGGGCCCAGTTTCTGAAGGGAGGGGATCATGCTCTGCTTCAATATGTCACAGTACATGTTGGCATTCATGGTTCCCTCAATGAACTGTAGCTCCCTAGTGCCGGCAGCGCTCATGCAGCCCCAAACCATGACACTCCCACCACCATGCTTGACTGTAGGCGAGACACACTTGTCTTTGTATTCTTCACCTGGTTGCCACCACACACGCTTGACACCATCTGAACCAAATAAGTTTATGTTGGTCTCATCAGACCACAGGACATGGTTTCAGTAATCCATTTCCTTAGTCTGCTTGTCTTCAGCAAACTGTTTGCGGGCTTTCTTGTGCATCATCTTTAAAATGGGCTTCCTTCTGGGATGGCAGCCATGCAGACCAATTTGATGCAGTGTGCAGCGTATGGTCTGAGCACTGACACGCTGACCCCTTCCCACCCCTTCAACCTCTGCAGCAATGCTGGCAGCACTCATACCTCTATTTTCAAAAGACAGCCTCTGGATATGATGCTGAACATGTGCACTCAACTTCTTTGGTCAACCATGGCGAGGCCTGTTCTGAGTGGAACCTGTCCTGTTAAACTGCTGTATGGTCTTGGCCACCGTACTGCAGCTCAGTTTCAGGGTGTTGGCAATCTTCTTATAGCCTAGGCCTGTCATGGTCTGAGCGCTGTTATTGTCCGCGCTCAGATCATGCAGTATTTTCCTCCCGTTCTGTGTTAGTTCCTTATGGCCTTCTGGGCTTTTATTTTGACAGCGTCTCGGCGGGGCTTCCAGCTGTCAGAGCCGAGCTCCACGGTGACAGCTGGATTGTATTCCATTGATTAGTTCCTATTGTCTGTCTAATCCTCTAAGCCCTATTTAAGGGAGCAGCCGAGGTTACTCCGGGCTGCGACCTCACACGCACACCGCTGGTTTCCCACAACGTTTGGCTGGAGTCCCTAACCCCAGCTCCAGTCACTCTCTTCATCCTTCATATTTTCCAGTAAGTCTACTCCTTAGCCTGTGTGTTCGTGTTTTTGCCCTATGTGGCTCATTATTTTGTCACCTTTTGTAATTGTTATCTGTCATTAATAAATGTGCAAACTCATTGGCTGCTTGAAGCGTCTCATTAATGGTCCGCGAGGGCCATCCCATGAGAGTAGGTCGCAGCCAAAACGAGACGGCGGTCGCCGTGAGTTTGTATTTTTTGGGCTTGAGTTTTTCCCCTTCTCTGGGTGCCAGTATTTTTGATAACAATGTCAGCATTCATGCGTGGGTTTTGCCCCGAGTGGTTGTGGGAGGTGGATGGTTACCTGGCCAATGCCTGTCTCCTTATGCCCACCTACGCTGCATATGAGCACCTGGATCTTGCACAGAGGGTGTTATTAAAATATCATCTGACCTCCTTTCCGGAAGGAAAGGAGAGAGTGACTTTGATAGTGGCGCTACGGGAACAAATGGAGAGGGCGGCCAAGGAGCCTCCACCTCCTCTCCGGGACACGGTCGTTCCGATGAGGGAGAAGATCCATGGACTGGAGGGAAACTCCAGCAGGAAGCCGACGGTGAGGCATCCCCGCTCCTCGCCTCGGGATCCAGTTCCTGTCACTCGTCCAGCCCCGGAGTCTACGTCACCCAAGGGCCGTTCCCATCCACAGCGGAGGAGGACGTCAGCCGAGATTCCCCCGGAAGAGATGCAGTGGACAGCTGAGCTCATCTGGGGCCGTGTGGCTAAGACTCACTTTTCCTCTCATCCAACTCAAATCATTAAGCATGTGACGGTGGCAGTTAGACTGGTGGAGATCAGTCCTGAACTCCATGATTACCCCGAGTATGCTGACCTGCTAGCCTCTGTCTCTGCACAGGAGTGGCGTTTACCTGATGTCACCTTTGCCTCACCGTCTGCCGGTAAATGTCGTCAACATGCTTGTGATAAGCCTCAGCGAGCTCCCCATCCTGATCCAGTTCCAGGTAGCCAAAAGAACTCTGCCTGCCAGCCAGCTGTCACCCCTGCACCTCGACGAAAAGGAAACACAGCAGCCTCCACCTCCGGGTCATCTGTTTCCGCTGTCCTGTCAGCTCCTCGTCCCCGGACTGTCACGGCTGCTCCCCCCTTCTCCTTGACACTCTCCCCAGCTGCTGTGAGCTCCATGAGTCTGACTCCGGCTATCCCCGTTCCTGATCCTGTGGGAGCGGCTCCTCTTCATCCTCCTGGGGGGCCCTCCATCACCATCCAAAGAGGAGAGGAGAAAACCAAGCCCACTGCAGCAGCTTCCATCGGTCCTCAGCGGATCAGGCAAGTGTCTTTTCATTCTTTTCTTCACTGGGTAAATTGGCTTGTTTGATCCCTGGGGGTGGAGTTCGGGGTTAACAGTTCCCCAAGCTCCCTCCACCTGCTGCAATCATTAATTGTGAACCTGCTACCTCTGTGTCTCCTTCCCCTGAGCGTTCCCCGGTGCCAGGACTACACCGCCAGACGAGGAGGGAGCCTGCGGCCCTGGAGAGCCTGGTTCCAGCCCCACAGCCACGTCACTGGCAGAGGAGGAGGGCGAACTGCCAATTGGAGCCTGCGCCGACAATCAAGCATCCCCAGGTCTTCACGGAGGAACGGTCCGACCCGGCAGGCTATGGATCCCCTGCCACCACGCCGTGCAGGCCTTCGGCGTGGATGTCAGCATCAGGGAATCCCCAGACTGTGGACACCATCATGCCGGCTGCGGAGCCCGCCGCAGTCGAGTGGGAACCAGGTGTGGACCTTCAACTTGCTGAACCTGGATCGCCGAAGTCCCTGACAACGGTGGAACCCGAGATCAGGCAAGTGCTCTATTTTGCCTTCCTCCTTTCTGTTCTGGAGCATTATTGCCTGTCTCTCGGGGTGACGAGCCAGGTGCTGCCGATCACAGCATCCGAACTTGTCTCGCCGGGCTCTACCGCTGCCGGTGATCCTGATCCCGGTTTTCTTTCTTCTCCTGAGCCTTCTCCCAGGGTCACCGGTGACGAGTCGGTTCCGGTCGCTGTCCTGGAGGTTCCGGGTTCGTGTCTGGAGGTCATCCCTGGTGCGGTGCCGGCCCAGTCAGGGTCCGTCGTGGGTACTGTTCCAGCCCAGTTGGGGTCCGTCGTGGGTGCTACGCTGACCCAATCAGGGTTCGTCGTGGGTGCTACGCTGACCCAATCGGGGTCCGTCGTGGGTGCTACGCTGATCCAATCGGGATCTGTCCTGGGTGCAATGCTGACTCAATCGGGGTCCATCGTGGTCCCTCTTCAGTTCCCCGATCCTTTTTTCCTTCCACTGGGTGCTGCTGGGATTCTCCCTATTCGGCTCGGCTTCCCCTTGCTATCCCTCTCAGTAGGGAGGCTGCCTCCAAGTTCTTCCCTGCGGTCGTGGTGGCCTACTGACGCGGGTCGACCGCCCGGGAAACTTCTTCGCCGGTTTGGCGTTATGGGTCGGCCACCCGACGGATTGGATTTTTTGTTCAGCGATCTGGTCTGGCCGCCAGAGGTACTGTTGCTCCGGGCCTGGGACTGGGGTAGACCTCCCGAACTTATTCTTTTCCCTCTGCTAGTGATCTGGACGCTGGATGCAGGTAGACCTCCCGAACTGTTTGTCTTTTTTTTTGTGTTTATTGTGCTCTGCCTGCCTGCATTCCTGTGATTTTTTTTTTTCTTTTTGGTTGTCTCCTCTGTAGTCTGAGAGACATGCTCTTTTGTTGCCTATGGCTGTTTATTTGAACTTCATTGACCTGGCTGTATATCGCCGCTCTTTAGCGTGTTTTTTTTGTCCTGGGTTCTGGTATTTTTGGGATACATTGTATGGTGCCTGTATTTCTGTTTGTGGAGATGTTTTTTTTTTTTTCCTTGGTTGTCTTTGCCCATTTATCTGAACTTGATGGAACTGTCTGTATATCGCCGCCTTTTAGTGTGTTTTTTTTTCTTTTTTGTCCTGTTATTGGGGTGCGTTATGTTTGTGCCTGTATTTCTGTCTTTTGAGTGATGTTTTTTTTTTTCCTCCTCTATTGGTTGAGAGAGGCTCTGTTGTTGCCTTTGCCTGTATATCATGGTCTATATTCGTAGTATCGCTGTGTTGTTGCATCCATTGTTCTGTCTGTATTTTCACCTGTGCATTATGGAGTAGATTTGTGTTTTTTTTTTTCATGCTTAGATTGTGGCACCATGTTCTTGTTTTTTTCTATATTCGCCCCTTTGTCATTTTTAGTTCCTTGTTCCCTTCCTTGTTTTTTTTTCCTGGTTGAGTGGTTTCACTTTTTTCCTTTTTGTGGTTCTCGCCCTCCTAGCCTTTTCCCCCTCCTCCCACCCTGGGTGGGCCTTAGTAGCTTTCTGGATGGGGGGGAGGCTTGAATGTTACGTTGTGCCTAGAATGCGCCGTTTGGGTGGGAGTACTGTCATGGTCTGAGCGCTGTTATTGTCCGGGCTCAGATCATGCAGTATTTTCCTCCCGTTCTGTGTTAGTTCCTTATGGCCTTCTGGGCTCTTATTTTGACAGCGTCTTGGCGGGGCTTCCGGCTGTCAGAGCCGAGCTCCACGGTGACAGCTGGATTGTATTCCACTGATTAGTTCCTATTGTCTGTCTAATCCTCTAAGCCCTATTTAAGGGAGCAGCCGAGGTTACTCCGGTCCGCAAGGGCCATCCCATGACAAGGCCATCTTTATGTAGAGCAACAATTCTTTTTTTTTCAAATCCTCAGAGAGTTCTTTGCCGTGAGGTGCCATGTTGAACTTCCAGTGACCAGTATGAGAGAGTGTGAGAGTGATAACACCAAATTTTACACACCTGCTCCCCATTCACACTTGAGACCTTGTAACACTAACGAGTCACATGACACCGGGGAGGGAAAATGGCTAATTGGGCACAATTTTGACATTTTCACTCGGGGTGTATTTACTTTTGTTGCCAGCGGTTTAGACATTAATGACTGTGTGATGAGTTATTTTGAGGGGACAGGTTATACAGTACAAGCTATACACTGACTACTTTACATTGTATCAAAGTGTCATATCTTCAGTGTTGTCATGAAAAGATATAATAAAATATTTACAAAAATGTGAGGGGTGTACTCACATTTGTGAGATACAGTATATCTAAATTAAAGCTCACTTTCATTTTTTTAATGCCTGATTTCTGAGCCCAGCATTTTGGGTCTTACTTTGAAATTCCTGACAGACATCTCCTTTTAGTTATACTAGAAATGTTGCAGTCACTATCTGTCTTTTTACATTATTAAGCAGTTGTAAGGTCACACAGCAGAATACCCTTCAAGCAGAGTGTGAGAGAGCCTATGCACAATTTACCCAGGTGATACAACTAAAGTAATTTTATTAATTATTCAAAACATGTGGCAGGTCTTGTAATCTTTTATAAGTACTCTTCCTATACAAGCAAACAGCTGAGCTGTTTCTTAGAAGGCTCACATCTTATACAATGGAAAATACAATGAGTCTTCCAAGTCAACAGTCAGTTTCCGGCTTACCTCGCTGAAGCATGGAAGGATTTCATTAAATCTCTCCACGTAAAAATCCAGGCAGGGCTGTGGATGTTTTATTTTTTTTCTGGAAGCATCAAACCCCGGGGAACACAGTCCTCCAGCATGAGCCCCTTCCCTTTGAACTCTGCTTAGATTTTCTCGCTGTCCTTCTGGCCGTAAGCAAATCCAATGTGTTGTTGAGATCTAAGAGGAAAAAGGGCATTGATTCATGGCTCATTTGAAAGATGAATTGTGCTGAGTGCGTCCCCAATGAGGATTGACCCTGCTATATATCCCGTAGCATTTTTGAAGTTGCATGGTCAGGCCATTACTCCTACTCTTCACCAATGCAATACATAAATAAATATGAATCCACCAATTCTCCAAGTTTTGCCAAAATTCATTATGAATCTGAATCAAGTTTAAGCAAATCCTTCTTTATTTGTGTAGGAGTTAATGCTATTTAAAGAGAGATCTGCTCACCAGGCTGATTTGCAGACAAGGATTATAGGCTCTAAATTTGTCAAACAATTCCACTAGACAAGATGAAGCTGTATAAGTGAAGAAAAAGTGCTTATAGATTTTAGGACGTGATATAAATGGATTTCTTCTCAACAACTTAAGAATTAAATTTAAAGACTGAGGTATTGGATAGGACTGATCAGTTATCTTGTGTTCCCTTTTCTTTATAAGCAGAGGACATAGTGGCATGACAATGACATTTTCAAAATGAAGAGAGCAATAAGGAGATGGATGAGCTGCAAGTTTCCCCTGTGAGAATATTTAGGCTATGTGCTCACAGTGTTAGGTTAGGTTATTGCAGCTGTAACCATCTGCCATGCGTCTTCATGTCATTATTTTCAGAAGCACTAGAGATAGCCTTCCTCGTTTTTTTTTTTGTCAAACTATAACTAAAAATTTCACAATCTGAACTACAAACTGTAACTATGGAAATTGTGCTGCCACTTAATTTCATTATAGAAAAGTAAAGCTCTACCTCTTGGATTCAGCTTACTTGCATCTTTTGCTTTTGGAACCAGAGTCTGTATAATAGTGACCATAAAGCAGAACTGCTGCATTGAGTTCTTGCCCATACAACTTCCCATTACAGTACATGCATAAGCCCCTCTCAGTCTGACCAATCACCCCCATGCTCAATCATGAACACTAGGGCTGCACAATATAAGAAAAAGGGCCAACTACTTAACAAGTGCATACAACACA
Source organism: Pholidichthys leucotaenia (assembly GCA_020510985.1). Lineage (NCBI taxonomy): Eukaryota > Metazoa > Chordata > Actinopteri > Cichliformes > Pholidichthyidae > Pholidichthys > Pholidichthys leucotaenia. The sequence continues at coordinate 262,306,145 of CM035843.1, forward strand.
TCAACAATATTACACTATTAAAATTCATGTTTCAAAAATCATACAAACACCCCCCCCCCACACACACACTAACCAATTTTATTAATCAGTTTGATTAACTGAGGAATAAATGAATATTTATATCTGTAATATCTACACAGAGGTGCCTTATATCGTCTACCAGATTACAACAACTCATACTCTGAGTTTAACACGTGAGCAGAATTAGATAAGATTTTACAAGCTTGTCTTATAGTTGATTGATCAGAAATGACTTGAGAGATGGTTGGAGGTGTCGACATTCCCATGAGCACTTAAGTGTATGTGTCTCTGGTAAAGTCATGAGTTCTTCTTCGCCCACATTTTCCTCCCCTGCCTCAGTCCCTTCAGCCATCATGATGATCACCACACTCCAAGTGCTAGAACTTCTCCCTTCTTCTGTGGTTGGCATCCACCCTGGCCTGGTCTTCTGTGTGAAGATGCATTAATGTCACCTACTTTGTTGGAGTGTGATAACACAGAGGCCATGTAAATGCCACTCAAAAATACTGGAGCATGAATGTATAAGCACATGAAAAAAAATGTTATCAGTGCTTAAGCTGTCTATTGCAATACTCATATTGAGCATGTGACATTGTGATAATGACATTTCAATATATTGTGCAGCCCTACTGTCCACCCATTTTTTTAGCTTTGGATACCTGCTGCAATGCAAACTGATCCCAAAAAATCAACACTTAAAACTGGATCAGCGTGATAAGAATTAGATACAAGGATAGAAACTATTTTTGTGGAAAACAAATTATTCAGTGATTATATTTTTCAGTTTAGCAAAGTGCTGCACTCAGTAATGGGGAGAAGTGGGGGTTATTGTCTTATGACAGCCATCCACCAAACGGGGATCAAGATGCACAAATTCTTCTTTTGGAAAGCTCTTGTGTTGTCCATATTTATACAGTCATGTGAAAAGATTAGGACACATTACGAAAGCCTGTGTGTGTGTGTGTTTAACATATTTGGACATATCAATTTTAACAATACTGGGAGATCCAAGTAATATAACTCAACAATTTAAACTGAAGAAAAGACTTATTAAAATTTTCTGTAAAATGTAATTCTAAAAACATGCAATTTCTGGTGAGGAATAAATTAGGCCACCCTCACATTTATTTCCACTTAAAATGGCTAAAATCACACACAGGTGTATCACATCAGGTGCACATGATTAGAACATCGTTACTTAGTATTTTGAAGGAGGCTTGTCCTATTTAAACCTCAGACATTTAGTTTGGTGTGCTCCTGACTGTTGAAGTGAGAGTGAACACCATGGTGAGATCGAAAGAGCTGTCTGAGGCCTTCAGAAAGAAGACTGCAACAGTTTATGAGTCTGTTAAGGGATTTAAAAAGATCTCAAAAGAATTTGAAATCAGCCATTCCACTGTCTGGAAAATAGTCTACAAGTGGAGGACATTCAAAACACCTGCCAATGTGCCCAGGTTTGGCTGTCCAAACAAGTTCACCCCAAGAACAGACTGCAAGATGCTAAAAGAAGTCTCCAACAACCCTAAAATGTCATCACAGGACCTACAGCAAGCTCTTTCTACTGATGATGTGAAAGTGCATGCCTCTACAATCAGAAAGAGACTGCACAAGTTTAACTTCCGTGGGAGGTGTGCAAGGAGGAGACCTTTGCTGTCTAATTGAAACATGAAGGCCAGACTGAAGTTTGCCAGAGAGAATGTAGACAAAAACCAGGACTTCTGGAATAATGTTCTTTGGACAGATGAGTCTAAAATTGAATTATTTGGACACCAGAACAGAGGACGTGTCTGGCGTAGACCAAATACAGCATTCCTGGAAAAGAACCTCATGCCAGCTGTGAAGCATGGAGGTGGAAGTGCCCTGGTTTGGGGATGCTTTGCTGCAGCAGGACCTGGCCAGCTCACTATCATAGAATCCACCATGAATTCTGTGTATCAGAGGGTGCTTGAGGACCACATGAGACCATCTGTAAAAAAAAATTAAAGCTGAAGCAGAAGTGGACCCTGCAACATGACAATGATCTAAAACATACCAGTAAATCCACCAAAGACTGGCTAAAAAACTACGAAATGGAGAGTTAAAGCCAGTTAAAGCCAGTTCTTCATCCCATTGAGATTCTGTGAGGTGACTTGAAATGGGCAGTACATACAAGAAACCCCTCAAACATCTCACAGCTGAAAGAATTCTGCTTTGAGGAGTGGGGCAAACTTTCCTCAGACCGACGTCAGAGACTGGTAGATGGTTACAGGAAGCGTCTCACTGAAGTTTTTTCAGCCAAAGGGGGTAACATTAACTATTAGGCGGTAGGGTTTCTTAACTTTTTCCACAGTTAGAATATGCATTTTTGTTGATATCTTGTTGTATATTGTATATTAACAATGGGACAGTTTTTAAGTCAGAGGGACTGATGTTCATCAGATAAAAAGGTCTCAAGTCTGATCCCACTCTTATTGATTTTTTTCTCCGACAAAGTCTGGTGTCCACAGATCACTGCACAGACTGTTAGCATAGAGGTAACGAGTGCTAACATCAGTTCAACTCTTCAACTAAACTCAGGTGCCTTCACACCAAATGCGAACGGGCCACAAACCTCCACAAGCCGCAACCGGGTAGCACGAATGCATACAAAGTCAATGGAAAGAGGCAGGCACACGCAAAATTGTGCATTTGCGCATTCACATCCGAGGGATAGCACTACCTTTGAGATTCTGCTGTTGTCGGAGTAAAAGTATCAACATTGGAGAGTAAACTAGTTTGAAAATGAGACTGCCACTCACTTGCAGACAGAAGGACCGGGAGCTCTTCTGCTGAAATTGTCAGGTTCTGCTTTATGCTTAGTTTCTTAGTTTTTCCCTTTGATTATTATTATTAGTAGTAGTAGTAATTGTCCTTCATGCTCCCCAGTCACTTGTCCTTGCATGTAGTCTTGTGCTTATCCCCTGTTGTTGTTTTGTGGTTGTCTTTTGTAATTTGATTATTATTGTGATTATTATTTGCATTATGTGTCTCCTGTGTTTTCCCTGGTCTGCTGTGCTCATCCTCTGTTGTCTTTATTGTAATCATCGTGGTCTGTGTGTATATTTATCTCCCTATTGTCCCCAGCTCCTCATGTTTCCATACCCATAGCCATTTCCTTATGTGTGTTCCAGTTCAGCCCTCGATTGTTTCCCCAGCTGTCTCACGTTTGTAATTATCAGTTACCCTATTTATGACAGTTTGTGCATGTGCTCTATCTGGCGTCATTGTCGTTGTTTTCCTGTGGTTTCCCTGTCATTGATTCCTGTGCTTATTCTGTTCCCAAGTTTATTCCTTTAATTGTGTCTTGCCTCTGGATTTCCTGTGTTGCTTTCTGTCCCCATGCAGCCATTTATTTATTTTACGTTTTGTTCCTTGTTTTTGTTTATTAATAAAGCATGTAACTCTGGAATTCAGTCTGCTCCCTGGGTCCTCCTTCCTTCTGGACGTGATGGCGCAGGCACTGGTGACGTCATCACGCCGTGTCTATAATAGGAGGCTGACGGCGGTAGCTCATTCTCTTTTGGTGCTCCGCCTCTAATTTAGTTTAATTTATTGGTTTATTTATCAGGGACCATGTACAGAAAAAAACATTAAACACGGGGTAAAGATGCTCTGTATCAGATTATAGCGTTCTCACTAATTTCCATCTGTAGTCCCTGGGACAGGCAGGAAGCTATTAAAAGAAAAACAGCACATATAGAAAGCAATTCAGGTTGGGTTTCAGAAACTGTTGACCCTGAAACAAGCAGGGAGTAAGTTTAAAGGTAAAATGATAAGAGACACATAATAACAATTTAAGAGTACAATTTCATGATCCCATTTAAGGAAGCGAGTCAGTGCTGGCAAGCTTGATTACTTAAAATCCATTTTTTAGTCAAACTAATAAAATATTTTAAGACTAAGTGTACATGTTTTGAACCTTGATCATTACATGGAGCATTTCTTGTCCTCTTTAAAGCTTATGTTGTGTCACATTATTTTTCTCATCAGTAAAAACTACAAGTCTGACACTCCTCACCTCTAAAACATGCCGGACCACAACGGACAGCTGAGGAAAGCCAAAAACCCTTTCAAAGTAAGTTTTGTGCTTAAATTATGCAGCGATTTCAATATTAAAACACTAATAGCTCCTGCAACTGCAACATTTCATTCTTAAAGCTTATGTTTCATCACATTATTTTTCTTCCAATGTCCTATTTTTTTCCATACCCGGGGCCTGTTTGGTTACATTAATTATGCCTCGGTACAAAGCAACGTACGCATACCATAATCACTACATGCTTCTCTGTGTGTATCTGTCTGTTTGTTACCAGCTTTTTAGCTCGCCTGGTCAAAATCAAGTGGAGTTAAAGAATTTGCCATGATCCGGTGCACGGGCGGGGACCGTGAGCAGTTGTCAGATTAGTTTTGTCTTTTTCTGTTTCTTTTTTTTTTTCTGCTCACCTTGTTTGCTGTATTTGGTTCCTGTTTTTAGTTAATTCAGTATTAGTTTCTGTGTTTCCTTTTTTGGTTTATTGTGTTGATCATTGCTGGTGCTGTGACAGCTCGCGCATCACTTCCGGCTGTCAGATTCTGTTTGCGGGCTGTTACGGCTGCCAGTAATGATTGCCACTCATGACCCTGCAGGTGTTGCCAATCCGGGGGGTTTCCTGTTTAAGCCGTGGGCGCCACTTCCCTGGTGCAGCGGCGAAATTCTCTCCAGTCGGGAAATCCCTGGACATCTTTGTTGTGTATGGAGATTGGCCTTTGGGGTTTGCCGTAGCACTGCCGGGGTGGGGAACAGGATGATGTCAGGCGAGCTACGGCGGGGAGTATAGATAGTAATGTGCGCCAAATAAAGTTCACTTGTATGTTCGCCAAGACACTCTCTGCCTGCTTTATTTCCCAACATAACATTTGGCAACGAGGTAAATTATGGGTGTGTGTGTTGTGGAACCGCCTCCGTTCCTGCAGAGCCAGGGTGTGCCAGTTATCTATTGGGCATGCTGGAAAAACTTATTTCAAGTTTATCTGACAGCAGCCGGCTTTGACGGGGTTTGTGACGACAGGCAGAGGAGCCTGTTGATTCACCATCTGGGCGCAGAAGGACAACGCCTGTTCCTCACGCTGTGTGGCGATGGCTTGCTGGAGGAGTCGCTATTAAAGATGGATGACCTGTTCGGTGACGGTGCCACGATCACTGAGAGGAGGTACAGATTTTTTAGCCGTGTACAGCGAACTGGGGAGTCCATTTTATCTTTTTTGATGGAACTGCGTTGTTTGGCGGTAGTGTGTGATTTTGGGCCGCTAACAGACGAGCTAGTTTGTGATAGACTGGCGCATGGCATGACTAGCAAGTGGCTAGGAGCCACGCTGGGGGTAACCCAACAGCCTTTCTCTCTGCTCAAAGTGGTGGACATGATCAAGCTAAGGGAGTCCACGGCCCTAAGGGGGCTAGGGGCCTTCACGGGTGAGGCACCGGAGGACCGGGCCTCTGTGCCGCAGGTACCGGCTAATGTGCTAACTAGGCCTTGGGGGCGCCCGAGGAAGAAGAAGAAGAAGAAGAAGAGAAAGCAGCCTGTGGCGCATGGAGGAGCCCGTGTTAAGTTTGCAGACCAGGTTGGTGAAGACCTGTGAGGTGCTGGCCAAGTGTGTATGGCACAAAGAGGAAGATGACGCCTGAAATGGTATGTGGTGCAGCTGGATGGCGTCGAGGTGTCTCTCATGCTGGACTCTGGCAGGTCCATTTTGAGCCTGGCGACGTTGAAGAGGCTGTCCCTGGTGAAGGCTATTAAACCGGGAGTGATAAGGATGTTCAATTATGGCCATGCGAGATTGACATGGTTGGCACGGTGGAGTTCAGTGTGTTGTGTGGACTGCAGAGGCGCCAAAGTTCATCTTCCAGGTGGCACGGACCTGCCTTGGATTGATTTACTGGGACCAATTGGGGTGTTTTCCATTCGGATCCCCTGGGCTTGGGTGGTGCTGACGGCATTTACTGACTGGCTGCTCTGTTGGCCGGCGCTGTTCATGGCGCCTTGGTTGCCGATCGCGACTTTTGCCACGCCGATGGTGAATGAGTCGGTGATGCCCAGGATCCAACCGCTTCGGTGCTTACTGCTAGCGTTGCGTGAAGGTGTGTTGGCGGAGCTCTCGAAGCTGTTGGATGCAGGGATCATCAAGAAGGTGGATACGTCACCTTGGATCTCGAACCTGGTGGTGGTGAAGAAGAAGGATGGAGGGATGCTATGCATCAATCTACGCGTGGTAAATAAGGCGATCATCCCAGATAAATACCCCATCCCGACCATGGAGGAGCTCACGGTGACGTTCAGCGGGTCCAAGGTGTTTACTAAGCTGGACCTTTGGCAGGGGTATCTGCAGGTGCCGCTACACCCGGATAGCAGGAACCTGACGGCATTTGTGACCCATATGGGGGTCTTTAGGTATACCCTAATGCTGTTCCGGTTGAGCTCCACCCCCAGCTGTTTCCAAAAGGTTATGGCCACGATGCTGGCGGGTCTAAAAGGGGTTGTAGCCTACCTAGATGACATTGTGGTACATGGCGCGACAAGCGAGCTTCATGATAAGAGGCTGGAGAAGGTGTTGAAGCAGATGCAGGAGCACAGGGTCACTCTCAACGGTGACAAATGCCTCTTTGCAGCGTAGGCGATCGATTTTGTGGGGTTCCGGCTGACGGACGAGGGTCTGCAACTACTGCATTCCAATGTGGAGGCGGTGCTTTGCATCCCAGAGCCTACTACGCCCGCCCAGATTTCATCTTTCCTTGGAATGGTGAATTTCTATGGCCGGTTTATCCCACATAACTCAGAGATGATTGGGTCCCTGAAAGCTCTACTGAAACAGGATGTGCCATGGGAGTGGACACCGGGGTGCTCAGCAGCAGTCTCAAAGCTGAAGCAGCAGCTCACCTCACCACCGGTGCTGGCACATTTTGACCCTGAAATGGAGATGGTGGTGGCCTGTGATGCATCTGGGGCGGCGTTAGATGCGGTCATGTCCCAAATAAAGGGTGGAGTGGAAAGGCCAGTGGTGTTTGCTTCCAGGCCCCTCTCGCTGGTGGAGCAGAAGTAGCCGGTGGGCAAGAGGGTGGCGCTGGCCAGCGTCTGGGCGTGTGAGAGGTGGCACATATACCTCTACGGACGCCGCTTCACTCTGAGGACGGACCATCGGGCACTCCCCACACTGCTGGAGACGTCGGGATCGGGGCATAGGCCACTGAGACTTCATAGATGGTTGGAGCGTCTGAGGGTCTATGACTTTTCCACTAAATTCACCCCAGGCAGAGAGAATATTGTGGCGGATCTTCTCTCGTGGGCCACTGTGGGGGTTTCAGAGGTAGTCGAGGACGACGTTGGTGCTGCCGAGGAGAAGCTGGTGAACGCCCTGTGCGGAACTCTCCAGGGTGTTGTCTCCCCACAAGATCTCAAAGATAAGTCAGAACGGGACCCAGTTATGGCGCAGTTGCGCACGGTGATTCGTGAGGGTTGGCCAGCGAAGGTGCCGAGTGAGCTGGCTCCTTTTCATTGTTTCCGGGATGAGTTGAGCTGTTGGAATGAGGTTTGCATGGCCAGTGGCCAGTGTGCCTTGATTCCTGCTGCGTTGAGGGCTCAGGTCCTGGACATTCTGCATGATGGTCATTTGGGAGTGGTGCGGGTGAAGCAGAGGAGTAGGAGGTCGATCTGGTGGCCTGGCATTGATGGCGATATAGAGGCCATGGTTAAGAACTGCGTGCCGTGTTTGGAAAACGGAAAGACAGGCAGACCTCCCCCACCACGCTCTGGCCTGTTGAGTTTCCTGGGGGGCCGTGGAAGCATATTGAGCTGGACATTTGTGGTGAATTTCAGGTGGCGCCGTACAACAGTCGGTTTCTGGTGGTGGCGTATGATTTGTTCTCCAAATGGCCGGAGGTGCTGCCCACCAGTTCAGTGACGACGGAGGTGGTTATGGGATTCCTGATGTCTTTGTTTGTCCGGTGAGGAATCCCGGATACCATCACGATGGACAATGGGCCTCAGTTTGTGTCGGGGGCGTTCGAGGACTTTTTGACCGGCAAAGGGGTGAAGCATATTAGAACAGCATTCTATCACTCCCAAGCCAATGGAGGGGTTGAAAAGTTTAACAAGACCCTGAAGAACGGGCTGAGGGCTCATTTGGCAGACGGTTTTGTGTTCCCGGAGGCGCTCCAAAACACGATGCTTCATTACAGAGCATCGGTCCATACAACGACTGGGTGTTCCCCAGTGAAGCTCATGTTGGGGCGGGAGCTGTCGCTGCCAGTCAGTCGGTTGGAGTCTCCGAGAATGGTGCCCCAGATGAGTGATGTGGCAATGAGGAGAAGAGTTTCGGACCAGCAGCAGAGGATGAAGGGACGGTTCAATAGGAGCCACCGGGCAAGAGACCACGGCCTGAAAGAGAGGGATCGGGTGTGGATTAGACATCCTGTCAGGGCCCACAAGCTTCAGCCTTTGTGGACAGGACCACGGGAGATTAGGAGTTGGCGGGGCCCTGACACGTTTGAACTGGACGACGGGTCCAGGTGGCACACCAGCAGGCTGAGGCGTGCAACACCTGGCCAGGGTTCGGATGCCAAGATTTTGATGGATCTTTGGACTGGTCAGCCACACCAGGTGTGGACTCGCGGGTGATCCCGACGGTCCCTGGGGAAGAGTCCCCTGGGGGGGGGGGGGCACCTGGCTAGAGTGCATCGGAGGCCTGCTTATTTGGAGGACTATGTGGCAAGGACTGTTATGGACATATTTTATCCGGTTCCGGCGCCACATGAGTTGGCTGCCTTTTGCAACAGCGGCTCAATTCTGAGTCTTTTTATCTTCCTTCTTCTTTCTGATCTGGTGATAACTTTCTGATCTGGCACAGCTTTCACTCTATATATATCTAACTCTATATACTCTATCTAACTCTATATATACTCTTTAACTCTATATATATCACGGACACACAGATCGCCCCAAAGGTCTCCCGAGTCGGCGGACGGAGCCTCTGTTTACAGCAGGAGACGATACAGCAGGGTAGAGCTAGCTAGCACTCAACTGCCACCCGGTGCTAACGGAGAAACTTGACATACCGGGAGAACTGAAGCGAAAATGACGCGGGTGCCGGGCTGGAGTTTAGGCGGCGTGCAAGAAATATAAGACAGAATAATAAAGAGCGATGGCAAGAACCAAGCAGACCGCCCGTAAATCTGCTGGAGGAAAAGCCCCCCAGGAAGCAGCTGGCCACCAAGGCTGCTCGGAAAAGTGCTCCGGCCACCGGCGGAGTGAAGAAGCCTCACCGTTACAGGCCCGGTACCGTGGCTCTGAGAGAGATCCATCGCTACCAGAAATCCACGGAGCTGCTCATCCGTAAACTGCCCTTCCAGCGCCTGGTGAGGGAGATCGCTCAGGACTTCAAGACCGACCTGCGCTTCCAGAGCTCCGCCGTCATGGCTCTGCAGGAGGCCAGCGAGGCCTACCTGGTGGGTCTCTTCAAGGACACCAACCTGTGCGCCATCCACGCCAAGAGGGTCACCATCATGCCCAAAGACATCAGCTGGCCGCCCGCCGCATCCGGGAGAGAGAGCTTAGATTTTCTGTGCACATCCACAACCACAATGCTCTGCACTGTGTGTCTATATATATATATATATATATATATATATTTATATTAATATGTACATATGTATACTAGCTGCTCTTGTTTTTTCTTGCCTTCTGATTGTTGCTCTGAGTGTTGCTATCCCTGTGCTGTAGCAATCCTGGAATTTCCCCATTGTGGGACTAATAAAGGCTTATCTCTCTTATCTTATATTGGTAGCATGCTTGGTCGCCTACTGATGGACTTGTATATACACTACCGTTCAAAAGTTTGGGGTCACCCAGACAATTATTTTGTATTTTCCATGAAAAGTCACACTTATTTACCACCATGAGTTGTAAAATGAATAGAAAATATAGTCAAGACATTGACAAGGTTAGAAATAATGATTTGTATTTGAAATAATAATTTTTTCCAGATACTCAACCTGCTCAAAGGAAGGTCAGTTTTATAGCTTCTCTAACCAGCTAAACTGTTTTCAGCTGTGCTAACATGATTGCACAAGGGTTTTCTAATCATCCATTAGCCTTCTGACGCAATGAGCAAACACATTGTACCATTAGAACACTGGAGTGATAGTTGCTGGAAATGGGCCTCTATATACCTATGTAGATATTGCACCAAAAACCAGACATTTGCAGCTAGAATAGTCATTTACCACATTAGCAATGTATATTAGATATTAGAGTGTATTTCTGATTAGTTTAAAGTTATTTTCATTGAAAAAAACAGTGCTTTTCTTTAAAAAATAAGGAAATTTCTAAGTGACCCCAAACTTTTGAACGGTAGTGTATGTATATATGGAAAATTTTGTTTGATGTGATTTTGGAAATTTGTTCACTGTGTTATAGTTCGACCTTGTGGGGGGTGGAGGAATGTTGTGTATGGAGATTGGCCTTTGGGATTTGCCGTAGCACTGCCAGGGCGGGGAACCGGATGATGTCAGGCGGGCTACGGCGGGGAGTATAGATAGTAATGCTCGCCAAAGTTCAGTTGCATGTTCGCCAAGACACTCTCTGCCTGCTTTATTTCCCAACATAAGTCTTGTCGGTTAAGTCATTACTGTATTTATCTATCTTTGCTCACGTTCTTGTTTATCTTGGCATTCATTGCTCCAGCCTCAGAGCTGTGTTTTTCGTTGGTGTGTGTTTTGTATTTTGTGTTTCTTTTAGTTAATAAATTTGCAAACCCACAGTCTGCGTTTGGCATCCTGTTTGCCCTCAGAGAGGGCCGTTCATGACAGTTCGCCACTGCCAGTGTGTGACACCAGCGGCTGTGGGTTTTGCCGTTTTTTCTTACCCTCTTGGTTACTTTGTTTAGCTTGTTTTTCCCTGCTGACCTGGCAGCAGGGAAAAACAAGCTGTGCGGGCTAAATGTGCGGCTAAATGAGAGTGAGTGCAGGGTGATGCAGTTAATCCAAGTTTTCATCTCAGATGCCCGCACCTCCTGAACTTCCAAGGAGGCTCAGAGATGGCTGAACTATGTGGTGGCGATGGTTGAGGTGACTCCCAGCCTGTGGACTTTTCCAGAGCACATGAACTTACTTCTGTCAATAATTAATCCACAGTTCGTGCTCAATGGGCGGGAGGAACTTCTTCAGCATCCGTGCCAGTGCCCACGAAGAAGCAGCACCACGCATGGAGGCTCTGAGCCTCTCGCCGCGCTCCAGCAGCAGCAGTCCCGCCTTCTCCTCCCAGACAGTGGCCCGCACCATTGCCGGAGGAGCAGGAGGAACGCCGGCAGTTTTTGGCAGTGGAGGTGGAGTTACTCTTGAAGTATAAGCCTTGGCTATTCCCCGAACTTGCAGCCCAAGTAGGGGGGAATGCCCAGCTCTGCTTGTCACCTTGCCTACAAGGCCGGATCATCCAGTAGCTGTATTGGTGCCCTTGCCTGCTACAGCCATAAGGGAGGAGTCCTCAGGGTCATCTGCAGCAGCCACCACTGCACCGTGGGAGCAAAGGCAAGTATCTTTTCATTTTACCACACCTGAAAATGAATTGTCTTGCTTTGTTCCAGCTGGGGGGGCTCAGCTGCAGTCACCCACTATGGATGAGCCTCCCCCGCCTGCTGCTGCAAGTCTGTCCCCATGTTCACCTGCTTCTCCCGTGTCCTCCCCTGTTCTTTCTGTCGGTCTGCCAGTCCTGGGAGGGAGCCGCTGGACAAAAAGGAGGTCAGCGATTCCGGAGGATCCGGTCCCTGCCAAGGGGTGTTCCTTTCCCTGGACGGGAAAGGAGCACCCCTTGTGGCTCGAAACCTGAGCCAGCTTGGAGCCCCCTGGTTTTGGCATCACGGGATCCGGTACCTTCGGTGAGGCAAGCCCTGGCTCCATCACGCCATGCTTGAGTTCCTCCTGCTTCAGTCACTGCGTCGGAGGGTCCGTCAGTGGTGGCCACCACGCCGGGATGTCCACTAGCACCTGTTGCTTCATCCAGGGTCCCGCCAGTGGCATCTGCCATGCCAGGAGGGTCGCCAGCTTCCCCAACCACCATGTCTGCTGCCTTGGCCATCACAGCAGGTTTGCCGAAGTCCTGGACGGTGGTGGAATGGTGGTGGAACTCGAGTCCAGGCAAGTGGTCTATTCTGGTTTAACAACTTCTGATTCAGAGAATTCTCGTCTGGTTTGGGGTGGGGAGATACAGTTGCAGATGTCCTCTGCTCCTGAGCTCTCCTCACCGGACTCCACTGCCACCGGTGATTCTTCTCTGGTGTTTGTCGTTTCTTCTTCTCCTGAGGTGGCCGCTTCGGGAGAGGTTACCCTGATGGTGGAGGTCAAGACGTTCCAGCTGGAGTCGTCAGAGTTTTGGATGGTGGTGGAGCTTGAGCTCAGGCAAGTTTCCTTATGTAGCCTCGAGAAATCTTGTCTGGCTCTTGGTTGGGGGGACCAGGTGCAGCCCTCAGCCCTCAGCCGCACTTGAGCTCCCTCCACTGGGCTCTATTGCTCCCGGTGACTCTGATCTGGTTTGTGTTCTTGTCTCTATTCCTTCCCCCAAGCCACCATCTAGGGTCACCAAGGCCCCTGTGGGTGCTGCGCCTCAGCACGAGGCCTCTGTGGGTGCTGCTCCCCCTCCGTCTGAGGTCTCCGTGGGTGCTGCCCCCCCTCCGTCCAAGGTCTCCGTGAGTGCTGCTCCCCCTCCATCTGAGGTCTTCGCGGGTGCTGCTTCCCCGCCGTCCGAGATCTCTGAAGGTGCTGCTTTCCTGCCGTCCGAGATCTCCGAGGGTGCTGATTTCCCTCCGTTCGAGGTCTCCGAGGGTGCTGCACCCCTGTTCGGGGCCTCTGAGGGTGCTGCGCCCCAGTCCGGGGCCTCCGAGGGTGCAGCGCCTCTGTCCGAGGGCGCTGCGGGTGCTGCTACGCCCCAGTCTGGGGTCGCTGCTGGTGCTGCTACTCCCCAGTCCAGGGCCTCTGCAGGTGCTGCTGTGCCCCAGTCCAGGACGGCCGCAGGTGGTGCTATGCCTGAGGTTGCCGTGGGTCCCTTGCCTTTGCTGGAGCTCGTCGAGGATCATCAGGCGCTGCTTGAGGTTCCCGCTGGTCAGCCACCCATCTCAGGGGGATGCCGCCTCCCGGCTCTCATGGTCCGTGAGGGGCACTGGGTCTGGCTGCCATGTTAGCGGTCTGCAGGCTCAGGGATGCTGGGAGGCCGCCTGACAGATGGGGTCTTCTGTTAGGGTGGTTCTGGGACTGTGGGCCTGACGGGCCATACTATCCGTGTAGGTGGCTTAAGAACGCTGGGCGACCACCAGATGCTTTTGACTGTACGCTCTGGTGGTGCTGAGACTTGGGCAGGCCACCTGAGCTGCCTTGATTTCTTTCCTGGGACCCTTGAGTCTTCACCATCTGTCATACTGTGTTGAGGATCATGAGTGTTTACTTTTTGGAGTTTTTTTTTTTGTATGTTTTGTCACGGTCCCTCCATGCCTGGGTTTCTCCTCCCCTCCCCCCCGGTCTGTTGCTTTTCTTGTTGGGGAGGTCTTCTGTGTGTGTGGGGGGGGGAGGGTTGTTTTTTGTGATGTTACCCTGAGGTGTCTGGGGTCCACCCCTTGAGGAGGGGGCTCTGTCATGATCCGGTGCATGGGTGGGGGCCGTACCCAGTTGTCAGATTAGTTTTGTCTTTTTCTGTTTATTTTTCTGCACACCTTGTTTGCTGTATTTGGTTCCTGTTTTTGGTTAGTTCATTATTAGTTTCTGTGTGTCCTTTTTGGTTTATTGTGTTGATCATTGCTGGTGCTGTGACAGCTTTCGTGTCACTTCCGGCTGTCAGATTCTGTTCGTGGGCTGTCATGGCTGCCAGTAATGATTGCCACTCATGACCCCGCAGGTGTTGCCAATCCGGGGGGTTCCTATTTAAGCAATGGGCGCCACTTCCCTGGCACAGCGGTGAAATTCTCTCCAGTCAGGAAATCCCTGGACATCTTGCCAGTTAAGTTATTATTTAATTGTCTTTGCTCACAATCTTGTTTATCCTGACATTCATTGCTCCAGCCTCAGAGCTGTGTTTTTCGTTGGTGTGTGTTTTGTATTTTGTGTTTCTTTTAGTTAACAAATTTGCAAACTCACAGTCTGCATTTGGCATCCTGTTTGCCCTCAGAGAGGGCTGTTCATGACAGGCTTGTATCACTGGATCACCATATTTTATCAAATTTTTATTTGGCAAGATTTCCACATATGGCTTTGTTATCTACACTAATTTAACTCACCTTTTCCATCGTTCCAGCTGGGAAAAAAGGAACTGTAATAACTATGCCAAGCCAGTAGAGGTGGCAGTGTGCCTTTTTTTACAGGCCCCCCATGCCTACCTTCCACAGGGAGGCATCAGCACCTTGGTGTTTTCATTGAAATGAAGTGTCTGCACCTGTGTTAATAATTTTATGTGTTGTTAGTAGATCACTGACAAAAACTGGCCACTCCCTTAGGTGGACTGTCTAAATTGCACCTTCGCTTATTTGCACTGCCTTAATAAATCTGCCCCCAAGACTTTAAGGAGTTGAGACCATGTCAAGACCAAGACCAAGCCGGGCACAGAGCAAGTTGAGCTCAAGACCACTGTGTATGTACTGTAGGTCTTTCTCTTGACCTTGTATTTTGGTCTTGGGAGACTCTGGTCTTGAATTGGTCTTGACCACAACACTAAATAAGATAAGATATGATAAGATAAGCCTTTATTAGTCTCACAATGGGGAAATTCCAGGATTGCAGCAGCACAGGGTTAGCAGCACTCAGAGCAATAGTAAGTAAGATAAGAATTGGTTAGCGAAAGCAGTAAATAAATATACATATGTACACAGTTGTATACACAATGCAAGAGCATTACAGCTAGATGGTATCAACAGCATTACAGTTCGTTAAATTACCTGGCAAAATATAAATATGGACCCAGAAAGTATATTTCACATTTGAATGACCAGTGTTGCTGCCACCCTCGATAATAATTGTAATGGTCTTAGTTGTGTATCGGACAGACGATCTCTATTGTGCAAAGTTGTGACGTTTAATATGGCTTCTATGAACAGCACCAGTTAGATTATAAAGTCTGGCAGCCATAGGTAGGAAGGACCTGCAGAACCTCTCCATCCAGCACCTAGGATGACACAGCCTACCACTAAATGAGGTCCTCAGTGCATTCAGCGTGTCCCACATGGGGTGGGACTCAGACTCCAGCAGAGATGACAGCTTAGCCACCCTCCTCCTCTCTCCTATCTCCTCCACTGAGTTGAGGCGTCGCCCCAGAACAGAGCTGGCTTTTTTGATCAGCCAGTTGATCAGCCGCTGCCCCAGCAGCTGCCCCAGCAGACTACTCCAAACGTGATGGCTGATGCCACCACCAAATCCTAGAAGGTCTTCAGGAGTGCCCCTCGCACTCCAAAAGACCTGTGTGTCCTCAGGAGGAACAGCCTGCGCTGCCTTTTCTTGTAGAGCACGTTGGTGTTGTGTGTCCAGTCCAGTTTATTGTTCAGGTGAACACCCATGTATTTGTAAGCTGTCACCATCTCAGTGTCTGTTCCCTGGATGTTTATTGGTGCTGTGGGGGGTTGTGCACGCCTGTGGGAGTCCACCACCAGTTCCTTGGTTTTCCTTGCATTGATCTGGAGGCAGTTATGCAGGCACCAGTCCACAAAGTCCTGGATAAGTCCTTTGTACTTCATGTCATCCCCATTGGAGATGAGGCCAATGATCGCAGAGTCATCAGAGAACTTCTGTAGATGGCAGTGTGGTGTGTTGTGTGAAAAGTCAGCAGTGTAGAGGGTGAACAGGAAGGGAGCCAGAACTGTTCCCTGGGGGACGCCCATACTGCAGATGATGGTGTCAGACTTCTCACAAACTGTGGTCGGTCTGTGAGGTAGTCCAGGATTGACAATGACAGGTGCTGGTCCACCCCTGCACACAACAGCTTGTCCCTCAGGATCAGTGGTTGGATGGTGTTGAAAGCACTGGAGAAATCAAAGAACGTACTACAAGAACTTACAAGAACATACAAAATAGAATGTACCGATAGTAACTAACGTTATTCTATATGCATTTTTTTTAAGTCCTGGGTATGACGTTAAACTGCATCTGGTGACAAGACCACAGCACGGGAGTTCTGTGGTTTTGGGGAGTGTGGAGCAACCCCTTAACTGTCATTGCTCCCAGGACTATTCTGACCCAGGGTAGGAGTACCTGACAGGGTTCCAGCTATTGGGTTAAATAGTGAAGCTGTTGTCAGCAGATTCTGCTACCTTGCGGAATACCAGCCATGGGAAAGGCTTTGGGAGTCAACCCTCAGGATAAATCTGAAGTGGAGCCCCCAAGCCGGTTGGATAACGCACCACCTTCCGGCAACTCCTGTAGCTTCGCTGGCACCAAATTGTATTGATTTAACCTTTCTTTGGACTCTACCTGCAAAGCCGAGAAGGGGATTGTGACGTATGGGCAGCCCAAGATCTCCATACACCCCGGTCAGGCCCGTAGCACCCTGGAGAGTCAAAGCTACTCTAGAAAATGTCAACCCAACCTCTAGCACTACACCATCGTCTCCTGAGACAAACAGATTAAATTAAATCACCCTTTATTGTCATTCAACCAATCATGTACAGTAGAACGAAATTGTGCTTTATCCTATCTACAGTGTCAATCACACACATCCCATATGTAGAATCAGAAGGGCCGCTGCCATGCAAGGCGCCGCCACAGATTTCCCTCCTTCATTCCATTTATTGCTGAGCACCAAGCTGGACGGCAGGAAGTTCCGCTTTTATATGGTCTTCGGCATGACCCGGCCGGGATTTGAACCCCTGCCTCCCGGGTGTGGGGCGGATGCTCTACCAACTGAGCCACCACTCTGGTATGCCAACGACGATGATTACTTTTGCACTTGACAATATTTAATTTGTTTTTGTGTGTGTGTGAAATGACAAGACATCTTCATGCTGATTGAAATGTTTAGCAGCAGTTACTGGCTAGTGGCTACATTCAGAAGGGACTATTTTTTTTCTCAGCTGCGCAAAATAATTGGTTAAACAAACAAATCATAACATTTTGTCCAGTATTGCTGTCTTTTGATAAATTGTGCTTGCGGAACTGTTGTATAAAAGCAATATTACACACGAGTTTGTAACGGTATCATGAATATACTAACTTCAGCAGGGCGAGTCACATCATGCCCTGCTAGAGTTAGTATACTCATGATACCAAACTAACTCTTGTGTAATATTGCTTAATTATTAAGCATGCCACAGGTTACAAGCAATATGAGAAAGAAAAAGGATCTTTCTGCTGCCGAAAAGCATCAAATAGTGCAATGCCTTGGCCGAGGTATGAAAACATTAGATATTTAAGCGTGATCATTGTACTGTGAATAAATCCGTGGCTGATTAAGAGCACAGACAGGTTTGTGCAGATAAAGGCAAAATGAGGAAGGTTTCTGCCAGACAAATTCATCGGATTAAGACAGCAGCTGCTTAAATGCCATTACAAAGCAACAAACAGGTATTTGAAGCTGCTGGTGCCTCTGGAGTCCCATGAACCTCAAGGTGTAGGATCCTCCAGAGGCTTGCAGTTGTGCATAAACCTACTATTCGGCCACCCCTAACTAATGCTCACAAGCAGAAATGGTTGAAGTGGGCCCAGAAATACATGAAGACTAATTTTCAAGCAGTCTTGTTTACTGATGAGTCCCGTGCAACCCTGGATGGTCCAGGTGGATAGAGTAGTGGATCCACCAACCATCCACTACAAGGCTGTGATGTCAGCAAGGAGGTGGTAGAGTCATGTTTTGGGCTGGAATCCTGGGGAAAGAGCTGGTAGGCCCCTTTAGGTTCTCTGAAGGTTTGAAAATGACCTTGGCAAAGTATATAGAGTTTCTGACTGACCACTTTCTTCCATGGTACAAAAAAGAAGAACCATGCCTTTCATAGCAAAATTATCTTCATGTATGACAATGCACCATCTCATGCTGCAAAGAATACCTCTGTGTCATTTGCTGCTATGGTCATAAAAGGAGAGAAACTCATGGTGTGGCCCCCATCCTCCCCTGACCTCATCCCTATTGAGAACCTTTTGCGCATCCTCAAGCAAAAGATCTATAAGGGTGGGAGGCAGTTCCCATCAAAACAGCAGCTGTGGGAGGCTATTTTGACATCTCGCAAAGAAATTCAAGCAGAAACTCTCCAAAAACTCACAAGTTCAATGGATGCAAGAATTGTGAAGGCTATATCAAAGAAGGGGTCCTATGTTAACATGCAACTTGGCCTGTTAAGATGTTTTTGATTGAAATAGCTTTTGATTTCAGTAAATATAAACTCCTAATGCTGCAAATTCAAAAAAATGATCATTTTCAGTTCTTTACAACCAATAAAATGTTTTGAAACGCTGTTGTGCATAATAATTTGGAACAGTTGAGTTTTTATATTTTTACAAAAAAATAGTTATCATTGGAAGGTTTGATCAATAAAATTTGAATTATGCTCTAATGGTTGATGACTTGAAAATTATACTGACTGTCATTTGCATCGACTATTTAGGAAAATCAGAGAAAATATAATTTGCAAAATAATTTGGAATGCGGTGTATATATAGTCTATGATCTGAGCCTTTAATTTTATAATCATTACAGTCCCCTGTGCTACACTTTTGGCCATAAGGTTTGATGGGTTATGCTGGAGATTACTACAACACAGAACAGCCAGTACAGTACGGAATGTTCCGTCCGTGTTCCGGACATGTTCAGTCCATGTTCTGTGCATGTTCTTAAGTCCTGCTAGCTTGCGGTCCAGCATCCTGACATTTCCAAGTGCCTTATGTACAGAAGGTTCCTTATGGAACACTAGCGGTCCTACTAGCTAGCAGTCTCGATTGTTTTACTTACATGTTCCGTACATGTGCCGTTGATACTTAATGTTCCGTACAGGACGCTAGTAGTCCTGTAGCTTGCGGTCCAGCCTGCTTATACTCCCAAGTACCTTACATACTTGTTCCTTTTATACGTAGTGTTTCTTACAGAACTCTAACGGTCCTGCTGACTCGCGGTCCAGCTGGCTAAAATTTCCAAGCGCCTTACCTACGTACATGTTCTGTAGATACGGAACATTCGTAGGATGTGATCAAATAACTCCTTCTTCTGTTACAGTTTGATTTTAAATCATCCTATTAAAACAATGACAGTGAATAATGAGGAAAGTAGTCATAAAACGAGATACTGATGGATACATATTTTGTGTTGCATGCTCAGGTAGCCCAGTGGGGTATGTGCAGAGCACAGCAGGCAGCACAGTTTCACTGTGGCCCAAGCACTGTGGGATGACACCCCCCATTCCGGGCTTGAGACTGGCACAGGAAGTACACTGTCTTGTGCTTGAATAATAATAATTATCGTGATGATTTCAGGGACATTTTAACATCCAACAAAATTTGTTATGGTTACAGGCGTAGTTATTGTGGTGTCTCCTTATATATGAAAAAAAATCAATGTTAACAACAGCAAAGTAGAGAGAAAAAAAAAGTAGTTGCAGAGCAGTTCCATTCACAATACCCATTTCCACCATACTCATGTCCGAAATGGAGTAGGAAGAAATCAATATTTATACAGACCTATCCCATAATTTATTACAGTTACAGTATATCAGTGTTCTCTACCCATATGCAATCCCAACCAGTGATCCCTTCATTCGTTTTTTTTCTTTTCCTTTTTTTTTTGTCAACAGCTCACGTTTTGACAATGGAAGTAGCAGTATTATAATTATGTCTCTATTTACAAACTATATACATGGCACCATGAAGTCAAACACCCAGGTGCTCACTGAACTCCCAAAACCCGACCAACCCTAGTGATTGAAAATAGATATGAAAATAGAAATAACCAGTGAGTACAATTTTTTTTTTTTAACCAGATTGTAAATAATTCGAGCCATATGATATGTGAAAGTGAATGATTGTCTGTCTCTCTGTGTTGGATCTGTGATGGACTGGAGATCTTTCCAGGGTGTACCCTGCCTCTCGCCCAAAAATGCTGGGATAGGCTCCAGCCCTTCCGCAACCCGAAAAGGATTAAGCGATTGAAGATGGATGGATTTACATATCTTAAATTATGCCTAACATAAGGACTTACTCACTTTTAGAGCTAATCTCAGTCACACTAGAAGAACTGCAGTATTTTGACAGTATAAGTACAAGAATATTATAATTTGCAGTTTGGTCCATTGAGTTGAGCTCTGCATGTTATCTCTGAGCCGTCAAAACATTTTGAATGAATTATAAAGTAAAAGCACCAAGGTGCTGATGGCTCAGTGCCTGTGGCAGGGAGGCATTTGTGTGTGTGTGTGTGGGGGGGGGGGGGGGGCGCTATAAAAAAGGCGCACTGCCACCTGTACCGGCCCGGCATAGTTATTACAATACAGTGGATATAAAAAGCCTACACACCCCTGTTCAAATGCCAGGTTTTTGTGATGTAAAAAAAAAAAATGAGGCCAAGATAAATCATTTCAAAACTTTTTCCACCATTAGTGTGACCTACCTGTACAACTCAATTGAAAAAACAAATTGAAATCTTCTAAGACCCACCTTTTTGACATGGCTTTTATCGAAATTTATTTTCTCTTTTCCCCCCTTTTACCTTTTCTTACACCTTTTTAGTCTGTTTATCTATTTTTATCCTGTTTTTATTGGCATTTATCCTGTTTTAACTTTTTATAACTTGTTATTGCTTGGTTTTATGCCTTACTACTGTTGTTTTTTTCCTCATTGATAGCGCTTCCTCATTGTATTTTTATATGTTTTTTTTGAACATGGTTTTATATGGTAGGTCGATTAGTCGGTGTGTTGTGAGTGTATGTGTGTGTGGGTGGGTGAGACTATGTTTTGGCTTTTGGTGTATGTTGTTTATTATTTTGTACAGCACTTTGAGCTGCTACACTGTATGAAAAGTGCTTTATAAATAAAGTCTAATTGACTGACTGATTTTAAGAGGAGAAATAAAAAATAAACTTACAATAACCTGTTTGCATAAATATGCACACCCTTAAACTAATACATTGTTGCAGCACCTTTGGCTTTTATTACAGCACTCTGTCTTTTTAGGTCGGAGTCTATCAGCATGGCGCATCTTGATGTGGCAATATTTGCCCATTCTTCTTTGCAAAAACGCTCCAAATCTGTCAGATTGCAAGGGCATTTCCTGTGCACAGCCCTCTTCAGATCACACCATAGATGCTCAATCGGATTCAGGTCTGGACTCTGGCTGAGCCATTCCAAAACCTGAATCTTCTTCTGGTGAAGCCATTTTTTGTTGATTTGGATGTGTGCTTTGGGTCATTGTCGTGCTGAAAGATGAAGTTCCTGTTCATCTTCAGCTTTCTAGCAGAAGCCAGAAGGTTTTGTGCTGACACTGACTGGTATTTGGAACTGTTCATAATTCCCTCCACCTTGACTAAGGCCACAGTTCCAGCTGAAGGAAAAAAAAAAAAAAAAAACAGCCCCAAAGCATGGCACTGCCACCACCATGCTTCACTGTAGGTATGGTGTTCTTTTGGTTATGAGCAGTGTTGTGTTTGCACCAAATATACCTTTTGGAATTATGGCCAAAAAGTTCAACCTTTGTTTCATTGGACCATAACACATTTTCCCACATGCATTTGGGAGATTTCAAATATGTTTTTGCAAAATGTAGCCAGGCTTGGATGTTTTTCTTCCTAAGATAAAGCTTCTGTCTTGCCACCCTACCCCATAGCCCAGAAATATGAAGAAGATGGGAAATTGTTGTCACATGTACTAAACAGCCAGTTTTGGAGGGACATCCAGTTCTTGGTAATGTCACTGTTGTACCATATTTTCTCCACTTGATGACTGTCTTCACTGTGTTCCATGGTATAGTTAATACCTTGGAAATTCTTTTGTACCATTCTCCTGACTGAAACCTTTGAACAATGAGATCTCTCTGATGTGATGCTTTGGAAGCTCTCTGCGGACCATGGCTTGTGCTGTAAGATGTGACTACAAAAATGTCAGGAAAATCAGAGGCGCTTTAAATGGTGGCAGGTATGTGCTGACTCCCATTTAACATGAGTTTGAATGTGATTGGTTAATTCTGAACACAGCTACATCCCCAGTGATAAGAGGGTGTGTATATTTACCCAACCAGGGTATGCTACGTTTTTTTTTAATTTTTTTTTAAATTTTTCCCCTTTAAAGATCTCAGTTTGTTTTTCAATTGGGTTGTATAGGTTATAGATCACATTAATGGTGTAAAAAGTTTTGAAATGATTTATCTTGGTCTGATTTTTTACATCACAAAAACCTGGCATTTGAACAGGGGTGTGTAGACTTTTTATATCCACTGTACCTTTTTCTCAGCTCCAGTGATGGTAAAGGTGAGGTAAATTTGTTTTGATAACAAGGCCGTATGTTGAAATTGTGCCAAATAAAAATTTGATAAAATATGGTGATACAGTGATGCAAGCCTGGCGAGCTGGAAAGCTGGTAACAAACAGACAGACAAATACACACACAGATACATGTAATGATCATCGTATGCCTAAGTTGCTTTGCACTGAGGCATAATGAATGTAACCAAGCAGCCCCCAGCACAGAAGGAAAATAGGACAATGGAAGAAAAATAATGTGACGTAGCATCAGCTTTAAGAATCAAATGTAGCAGCTGTAGGAGTTATTAGTGTTTTAATATTAAATCGCTGCATAATTTAAGCACAAAACTTACTTGGAAAGGGATTTTTCTTTTGCTCAGCTATCTGCTGTGGTCCGCCATGTTTTAAAGGTGAGGCGTGTCAGACTTGTAGTTTTTACCGATCAGAAAAATAATGTGACAGAACATAAGCTTTAAAAATTAAATGTTGCAGCGGTAGGACTTATTAGTGTTTTTTTTTTCCACAATATTTTTTATTGAACCTTTTTTACAAACATAACACAAACTATCAAACACTAACACTAAAGTGGTTAAAAAAAAAATACTAAAAACACCAACAACCACTAACAAAAGCAGGTCTTCAACAATGCTCCTCTGTTTAGTCTAGATACTCCATTACATAAGTATACATATTATACATTCACCAGTTTGGAATTTATAAGGTCCACACAGATCATTTACCTTCTTCTTCAAAAGTTATGTTTAAATTCTTTACATAATCAATGAAAGGTCTCCATATATTCTCAAACACAATTTCCTTTGATTTCAGTATGTATGTTATTCTTTCTAGTGGAAGGTTTGTTAACATCTGTCTTAACCACTGAGTCACATCTGGTCTATGAGTCTTTCCCCACAATAGTGCAATACATTTTTTGGTGTTAAGCAAACTGAGGTCTATGAATGCTCTTTCACTCTTATTAAAGTTGTGTTTTTCTGGATACAGACCCAACAAAAACAATTTAGGATTCAATATGATTTGTTTTGAAATTATTTTTTCAATTGTTACCCTCACCTCTTCCCAAAACATTCTAATTTTTCTACATTCCCATAAACAATGAAATAGGGTTCCTTTACTTTCCATACATTTTGTGCACGTATCTGGTATGTTTTTGTTGTATCTATTTAACTCCACCGGTGTAACATACATCCGCATTAACCATTTAAAATGTATCAATTTAAGACGTACATTTATTGATTTGGTTTGAGCTTCTGTACAAGCCAATTCCCATTGTTTCTCTGAAATTTCAGTTTGCAGGTCTTCTTTCCAATAATTCAGTCTTTTCAGTGAGTTTTCACTTGAGGATAATGTCAATGAGTTATAAAACTCTGAAATAATACCCTTTCTCTTACTATCTTTCTTCAAGATTTTTTCCAAGGATGAATAAGTAGGTCAGGTGAGAGCATTATTTTGATTTGATCGAATAAAGTTCCTAAGCTGAAGATATTTAAAAAAATGTGTTCTATTAAGATTAAATTTGATCCTCAGTTCTTCAAAAGACATTATGTTATCTGAACATGACAAATATAAGTCTTGAATCTTTTGAATCCCTTTTAAATTCCATACTTTAAATACAGCATCCACTCTCCCTGGTTTAAAATATTGATTACCCCATACTGGGCTGAATTGTGACAATAAGTGTGGATTTTTTTAAATATTTTTTGGTTTCACACCATATTTTGATCATATGCTTTACAAATGGATTTTTAACTTGTTTCTGTATTTTTTTTTTTTTGCCGAATCTGAGTATATGAATATGGGAAGAGGTAAAGGTAAATTGTATGATTCCATTTCAGTCCAGTGAGGGAGATCATTTGATGAAAAATAATGTGTCACAGACCTCAGTTGTGCTGACCAGTAATACAACATAAAGTTTGGACATTTCAGACCTCCATGATCAAATGGTAAATATAGTAAGGACAGACATAATCTAGCCTTTCTATTGTTCCATATAAATTCCACTAACTTTTTTTTAATTCTTGAGAATAGATCTGAAGGTGGTGGTAAAGGAATGTATTGAAATAAATAAAGTATCTTGGGTAAGATATTACTTTTAAGTATATTAATTCTCCCAATCATCGACACTGGTAGTGACATCCATCTCTGAAGTAACTCATTAATGTCTGTCATTAAGGCTTCATAGTTGGCACTGGCGACTGATTCTAGCTTAGGCACAATTTGAATTCCTAAATATTTAAACTGATTTACAACTTTGAATTGATTTACCTCAGGAGCTGGGTGATTTCTCTGGGTCTCATTTAGCATTAATACTGAAGATTTAGTTTTATTTATTTTATATCCTGATATTTTCCCAAAATTCTTTATTAAATTCAACAAGGTCGGAATTGATTTTTTTAAGATTCGACATAAACAAAATTATGTCATCGGCATACAGGGAGATTTTATGTTCTGTTGGTCCTACTCTAATTCCATTTATTTGTGGATGTAAACGTACTGCCATCGCTAAAGGTTCAATTGCCATAGTAAACAGTAAAGGTGAAAGTGGACAGCCTTGTCAACATCCTCTATTGATATTTATTGATTTTGAGATATTGCTGTTTGTTAGGATTTCTGCTGTAGCATTATTGTATATTATCTGAACCCATTTTATGAAATTATTTCCAAGTCTTATTAGTGTTTTAATATTGAAATCGCTGCATAATTTAAGCACAAAGCTTTGAAAAGGTTTTTTCCGTTGCTCAGCTGTTCGCTGTGGTCCAGCATGTTTAGGAAGTCACCCGTGTGCTGTAAAAAAGTTGCACTGCCGCCTCTAGTGGGCCGACATACTGTAGTTATTACAATACTTTTTTTTCTGCGGCTGCATTACACAGCAATAGTGGGTTAAATTTGTGTTTATTTTGAAAACGAAGTCTTATGTCGAAGTTATTAGTGTTTTAATATTGAAATTGCTGCACAATTGAAGCACAAAACTTACTTTGAAAAGGTTTGTTTCCTTGGCTCAGCTGTTCGGTGTGGTCCTCTATGTTTAGGAAATCGTCCATGGGCTGTAAAAAAGTCACACTGACGCCTCTCGTGGCCCAGCATAGTTATTACAATACCTTTTTAACGACTCCATTACACAGCAATGGTGAGTTAAATTTGTGTTTATTTTGAAAACAAAGCCTTATCTCGACATTCTGGCAAATTAAAATTTGAGAAAATATGGGAATACAATAGTACAAGCCTTTAGTTCCACTTAATTTTGTCCGGGCAAGCTGAAATGCTGGTAACAGACAGACAGATACAACCAACCACACACACAGAGACACAATGAGTGATTACAGTATGCCTCTCCATTATCACCGAGGCATAATAAAGGACAATAGTGAACATGTACTGTAGGTTGAGGAAAAGCAAGCTACTGTAGCTCTGACCTAGAAAGGTATTAAAGCAAGCAAAGGGCATTGGAGTCATTGGTGTTTTAACGTTGTGGTTCCTTCCTCGGGCTTGGTTCCTTTATGCAATGTTAAATAGTGGATAAGATCTTCTTACATAAGCTCAGGTCAAGAGATTTTTACTAGAGAGGCTGCTTGTTTCCCATATGGTGGCTGATATTTGACCATATCATCACAATATCATCAGAAAATCTCGTCATCTTTTTATCTGTTATGCTCTTGCAAATAGCTTCAGGGACTTTCAGTAACTAAAGCTGGTGGAAGAAATATTCTGATACTTTAACTTAAGTGCTGAGATATATATTTGCCCTTGGTAAAAGCACAATCATCTTCTATGTTTTTGTTTTGCAATGTAGGTAGAGTGTGAGACGCCAGTGTGGGAAGTTATTAGTTTTTTCCCTACCTGATACCATGTAGATGAAAATTCCTTTAATATGGTCATTCTCACCAGGAGTCATGCAGTGCAAATAATTGTCCATGATGTGGTGGTGTGGGTAGACCCTACAGCAGGTGACGGAGAAGGAAATCCTTAATACTTAAATGCTCCTCTGATATATCGAAGTCAAAATCAGTGGGGGAAATGTGTGACCATGTCAATGAAAGCATTCCTGCTTGACTTACTGAGTGGGGTTGATCCTATTGGGGACTCATGTAGAGTGTTAGATTGGTGCAGGGTCATGAATTTGATCCAAACCAGATGCAGCACAGGTCAAAGTTTCCTGTGCTGTGGTTATTTGCCCTAGGTGCTAGTAGGTGCAAGTGGTCGTTTACAATAAGCAAAGGTGTACTTGGTAATAAGAGAATGAGTGTTGTAGTCGAGACCAGAGTGTAGAAAGACCAAGGAGCAGATTTACTAATGTGCTGCGCCATTGCAAAACCCTGTTTTGACATTAAAAAGCTACTGTTGAGATTTACTAAAGGGCGCAGGGCAAAATTAGCGGTGGAAAGGTGTGGACTATGTTAATTTTACGCCTGGCCTCATTGCATATGTATTTGTAGAAGTTGTCATGTCAAAGTGCAAATTTGAGGGAGGAGGGTATTTACTGTAAATGACTGGCACAAGGTGATTTACTATGGTTTGCGGTTGCCAATCTCCTGCTAAATGCACCAGGATTTAACCCCCCCAAAAAACATGTCTTAATTCATCTGCGCCTGACATGATAGCGATCGTTGCTGTTAGGAGACATTGGCAAGAACCGAGGATACGTGGCCGAAGAGACGGAAGCTTCTCTCTGCGCGTGACTTTATTTGGCATGACAGAAGAACAGATTATACGAATATCAGCGGTCTCACAGAGATCAGTGTTATGCTGAACTAGACATCAGCCGGCAGTTTTTTAAAATTTCATTTGTTTATATATAGCCTCCTACATGAATATGTATCCATAAAATAGGATATAGGAGCCCTTCCTACCTGCAGTGGACATACAGATGGTGTCAGCCAATAGTGACTTTTTTCTCTTTTCTGTGGATGTTCAGACTCAGACTCTGGAGTTTTCCTCTTCTCTCTATCCATCAGCTCCTCCTCACTCTTGAAGCAAAATCTTCCACATTGTCAATTTTCTGCTTTTTTTTCTCTATCCATATTTCTCTATCTTTTTTTTTTTTTTTTTTTTTTGCTGTGCATAAAACGGTAACTCAGTTCCTTCTTCTCTCTATTTCTCTCTCCCAGTTCAGGATACACAATATAGGAGGAAAACAGCAATGAAATTATTAACAAAAAGAGAACAGATCCATAGACACGTCCCCCAAAACTGCAACACCACAACTCAATGACAGCAGTCTCTGTGGTCCGAGGAAAAAAGTGAAATTGTGTTTGTTTAATTTTATTACGTTCCAGTCTTCAGAAAACATAGAACACACATTTATAAAAAGTTGGGGAGGAGGGCGCTCGTGCGTAGTGATGGAGTAGACATGTCTCTTTGGGGCTCCGTGCGGCCCTCCACATTCTTATTATTTTACTGCTGCACAAGTGAACTGTTTTCAGTCAAACTGTTGAGGGAATATTGTTGGAGCCTACACCATGCCCAGTTTGGCGAAATGAAGCCTAAAAAAGGTGAACAGCAACAGGAGAGCTCGGCTTACGCTAGCAACGAGGCTATACTAGCCGCCATTACTAGCCATGGAACTGAGCTAGCCAAAGTCTTTAAACTCATGGATGAACTGAAAAAGTCTATAGAGGGGCATTTTGTTAAAATCGAGGCAAGTCTAACCATACTCCAGAAAGAATAACGCGAATAAGAATAAGAATAAGAACACCACATGGACGGGTTTGATGACACTCTCTCGGCCACCGATAGTCGCATTATAACACTGGAAGCTACATGTAAAGAGCTACAGGCGGCTAACGGTCTCCTCAAAGCTAAAGTGAATGATTTGGAGAGACAGTCCCGCAGGCTTAACATCTTAACATCAGGACTGCGGGCATTAAGGAGGGTGAAGAAGGTGGCCGCCCCACTGAATTTGTTTCACGATTAATCCCAGAGCTGCTTGGACAAGACAACTTCAGCAAGCCTGCAAAATAGACTGAGCCCACCACAGCTTGAGACCCAAGCCATCAGACAGCGAGTGACCGCGTGCCATTATTGCCAAGGTCCATAACAACAGCGATGTGATCAACATCCTCCGCGTCAGCTGCCAGCATCTGTCACGCCGCGCCATTCATCAGCGGCGCCACCTGCTCATGCACCTGCTACTCGTCAGCGGCGAAGGATAAAAGCCGCCTCGCCCTGAGCGTCGGCCTGAAGCCGTAGACTTCATTCCTCTTTCATGGGCTTCTACCACATTCTCTTCAGCATCCTCATCTCCGGTAAGAAAATCGCTTACCTCATCTCTCCAGTCTGCTCCCCTGTGCACAGGTGGATTCCTCGGCGGCGGACTATCCCGTCCCTCGTCTCTCCTCGCTGCTGCACCGAGCCCTGCAGGTGGCTGTCTCCCGGGCTTCCATCCTTGAAGCGCCAGTCATCTGTCCCAACAAGTAAGCTTCTCTCCCTCGTCTATTCTCCTCCTGTGTTGGTGTGTGCTCATCACCCTGTGTCTGATTTCTCCCATAGGGTTGCCGGCTGAACGGTCTCCTGCCTCTGGGTCCGAAGCAGACGCCACCACCAACACATTAACATTCCGCAGACACGCACCCAAACATCCCTGTTGTTAATAAACGGTTTGAACTACTCTGAGCCTGTGTGTGTGCGTCTCCTGAGCCGAACGTTATGTCAGTACGGCTTCAGCAGAGCGGCTCGGCAGACGGCGGGCTCGCACACCGGTTTACCATCCTCGAGGCTCGGGTGGATCAGATTGTTTATCAGCAACAGGTGGTTCTTAATCAATTATTAGAACTAACTAACCGATTGAACCGCTTGGACCCCCAACAGCCGTTCCTCCCGACTCGCCAGGGTGGCGCGGCTCCTGCTGTTCCAGCGGCCGTCCAGCCGGCTCCAGTGGCACCGGTTCGGCTCACGCCGATTCCGACCCCCGCCCGCTTTAGCGGTAAGCTCGGCGGAGCGCGGGGGTTCATTATGCAGTGTGAGTCCGTGTTCCACCGTGTGCCCGGAGATTTTCCCTCGGATCACAGCCGAATTGGTTACATAGGGAATCTTCTGGAGGGGCGTGCGTTAACTTGGACCTACGCCGTAATGGCGAGGCCCAGTTATGCCACCCTCACCTATGACCAATTCGTGAGGCGCTTTCTGGAGGTCTTTGACCATTCTCAAACCGAAACGGTCCAGGTCGATCGGCTTCTCGCTCTCCAGCAGGGAAGCCGGTCGGCAGCGGACCACTCGGTCGACTTCCGGGTAGCGGCGGAAGAATTGGGCTGGGAGGAACGCTCCCTCTGTGGCCTGTTCCTCCGCAGCCTCAATAGTGATCTGAGGGATGAACTGGCTGGTCGGGATATCCCTGAGACGCTAGCGGAGCTGACGTCCTTAGCGATAAGTTTGGATAACAGGCTGCGCGAGCGCTCCTCGGGGCGGAGGTCTTCTTCTTCTCGCCTTCGTGGAGCCTCGCCGCACCTGTTCCAAGCTCGCCCCCTGGCGGCGCCGCCAGCATCGCGCCCCGAGGAGTCGGAGCCGATGGTGACGGGCTGGACTAAACTTTCCCCTGTGGAGAAACAACGCCGCCGTGAGTTGGGCCTCTGCATGTATTGCGGAGGCGACCAACACACCGTGGAGCGTTGTCCACGGAAAGCCAGTCGGTGGGGTCCGCGAGTCACTGTTGGAAGCCTCGCGGATGTCAATCGGTTAGGATCACTCACTCAATTGAAGCTGCCCATCCGTTTCTGCCATAACCCCACTGGGCACCTCACCCACGCACTGGTGGATTCGGGCGCAGAAGGCAGCTTCATTTCACAAAGCCTGGCAACCCGATTGGGCATCCGCTGCCAGGCACTCAACACTCCCATCTCCCTAATCCACCTCTCCCGTGCCACCCTCGGGAGAGTGACACATCAAACTGTCCCCCTACCGGTCATCATCTCGGGAAACCACCGGGAGGAGATGACCTTTTACATCCTTCCCAACTCTGTGTCGCCCGTCATCCTGGGGTATCCCTGGCTCCGCCTTCACAATCCGGTCCTGGATTGGAAATCAGCTGGGATATCGGCATGGAGTACGTTCTGTATGGGCACCTGCCTTCAGTCCGCTGCCTGCTCTCCGTCCGCTCCTCCCCCTGCGACGGACGCTGCACCCCCGGACCTGTCTCTGGTGCCCCCAGAATTTCACGACCTGGGTATGGTGTTCAGCAAAGCGAAAGCTATGTCTCTCCCCCCTCATCGGCCCTATGACTGCGCCGTCAACCTCCGCCAGGGGGCTCCCTTACCTTCTGGTCGCCTTTACAGCCTGTCTGCGCCGGAGAAGGAGACGATGAACGCCTACCTGAAGGAGTCATTAAGTGCTGGGATTATCCGCCCATCATCGTCACCCGTGGGGGCAGGGTTCTTCTTCGTGGGAAAGAAGGATGGGTCCCTCCGCCCTTGTATCGACTACCGGGCCCTCAATAATATCACGGAGAAGGACCGTTACACCCTGCCTCTCATGGACACTGCTTTCCACTCCCTCCAGGGGGCGACCTGGTTCACCAAGCTGGACCTACGCAGCGCTTACCACCTCGTCCGGATCCGGGAGGGAGATGAGTGGAAAACGGCCTTCCGTACCCCGAACGGCCACTTTGAATACCTGGTGATGCCGTTCGGGTTGACCAACGCTCCTGCAGTCTTCCAGCGCCTCATTAATGACGTCCTCCGGGACTTCATTGGCCTTTTCGTGTTCGTCTACCTGGACGATATTCTCATCTTCTCCAAGTCCAGGGATGAGCACCAGGTCCACGTGAGGCGGGTCCTCCAAAGGCTGCTGGAGAATCGTCTGTACGTTAAGGCAGAAAAGTGTGAATTTTACGCCAGGAGTACGTCCTTCCTGGGGTTCATCATCGCCCACGATAAGGTGCTCCCCGACCCAGAGAAGGTAAAGGCGGTGGTGGAATGGCCCACACCTGCATCCCGGAAACAGGTGCAGCAATTTGTTGGCTTCGCCAATTTCTACCGCCGCTTTGTCCCCAACTTCAGTGCCATCGTTGGACCACTGACCCGCCTCACGTCCCCGAAGGTCCCGTTCCGGTGGACCGAAGAGGTCGCTGCCGCCTTTGAGGCGCTGAAGGCGGAATTCTCCTCCTCCCGGGTCCTTCGCCAGGTCGACCCCGCGTTGCAGTGCATTGTAGAGGTAGACGCTTCGGACACGGGAGTGGGAGCAGTGCTGTCCCAGCGGTCGCCGGACGATGGCGCCAAGCGACCGTGCGCCTTCTTCTCCCGGCGCTTGTCCCCGGCGGAGAGAAACTACGATGTGGGGGACAGAGAGCTCTTGGCCATCAAGCTCGCCCTGCAGGAGTGGCGCCACTGGTTAGAGGGGGCGAACCTGCCGTTTGTGGTCCTCACGGACCACAAGAACTTGGAATACTTACGATCTGCCAAGCGCCTGAACGCCCGCCAGGCGCGCTGGTCTCTGTTCTTCGCCAGGTTCCAATTTTCCATCACCTTCAGGCCTGGCTCTAAGAACGTCCTGCCTGACGCCCTCTCCAGGCAGTTCGCCCCCGTGGAGTCGGAGGAGGCGCCCCACTCCATCCTGCCCAGGTCGTGCGTCGTGGGAGCCATCTCGTGGGACATCGAGAGCAAGATCCGGAAGGCACAGGAGGTGGAACCTGACCCTGGCGGCGGACCGGAGGGGAGGCTGTTCGTGCCATCCGCGGTCCGAGGAGAGGTCATCCACTGGCTCCACACCTCCAAGCTCACCTGTCACCCTGGCACCTCCCGGATGATAGATCTCCTCCAACGGTCCTTTTGGTGGCCAGGCCTGCGGAGGGATGCAGCCCACTACGCCCGGGCTTGCCCAATCTGTGCCACCTGCAAGTCGGGAAATGCCCCTCCAGCGGGTCTGCTCCAGCCCCTGCCCGTCCCTGGCAGGCCCTGGTCGCACATCGCACTGGATTTCGTCACCGGACTCCCCGTCTCCAACTCCTATGACACCATCCTGACCATCGTGGACCGCTTCTCCAAGGCCGTGCACTTCGTCCCCCTGCGAGGCCTCCCTACTGCCCTGGAGACGGCGGACCTCCTCGTCCAACACGTGGTCAGGCTGCATGGGATTCCGGTGGACGTGGTCTCGGACCGGGGGCCCCCAGTTTTCATCTGAGGTTTGGAGGTCTTTCTGCAACGCCATCGGAGCCAAGGTGAGCCTCTCCTCCGGCCATCACCCCCAATCCAACGGGCAGTGTGAGAGGACCAACCAGGAGCTGGAGGCTGCGCTCCGCTGTGTGTCCAGATCCAAACCCACGTCCTGGAG
This sequence comes from Pholidichthys leucotaenia, assembly GCA_020510985.1. NCBI lineage: Eukaryota > Metazoa > Chordata > Actinopteri > Cichliformes > Pholidichthyidae > Pholidichthys > Pholidichthys leucotaenia. The sequence continues at coordinate 262,338,881 of CM035843.1, forward strand.
CAACCATCTTGCCTGGGTTGAATATGCCCACAACACCGCTCGCTCTTCTGCTACAGGGATGTCCCCCTTCAAAGCGTCCCTGGGTTACGACCCCCCGCTGTTTCCGGAGCAGGAGAGTGAAGTAACTGTCCCGTCAGTTAGGGCCCATCTCAGGCAGTTCCGCTCCACCTGGGCTGCCGCGCGCCATGCGCTATTACGCACAGCGGAGCGCAACAGGACTGTGGCGGACCGGCGTAGGAGACCTGCCCCGGCGTACAGAGTTGGGCAGCTTGTTTACATTTCCACCCAGGACGTCACTCTAAAAGGCGAGAGGAGAAAGCTGGCACAGCGCTTCATGGGTCCCTACCCCATCACCCGGATCATCAACCCGGTGGCTGTGCGTGTGGCTATTCCCCCCTCCCTCCGCATTCATCCTACTTTCCACGTGTCGAAGGTGAAACTGGCGGTTACTGACCCCCTTTGCCCTCCTCCTGCAGCGCAACCCGCGCCCCAGATGATTGGTGGCCATCCGGCCTGGTCCGCCTCCTCCATCCTGGACTCCCGGCGCCGGGGTCGTGGGTTGCAATACTTGGTGGACTGGGAGGGCTATGGGCCCGAGCATCGACAGTGGGTGCCCCCGTCGTTTGTGTTGGACCCATCGCTCATCGCGGACTTCCACCGAGCGCACCCGGATAAGCCATCGCCAGGAGGCGCTGCTAGAGGGGGGAGTACTGTCACGCCGCGCCATTCATCAGCGGCGCCACCTGCTCATGCACCTGCTACTCGTCAGCGGCGAAGGATAAAAGCCGCCTCGCCCTGAGCGTCGGCCTGAAGCCGTAGACTTCATTCCTCTTTCATTCCTCTTTCATGGGCTTCTACCACATTCTCTTCAGCATCCTCATCTCCGGTAAGAAATCAGCATCCCCCCCGCATTACAATGGTGAGAAGGTGTTCATATTCCCTGACTACACGGCTGAGGTGGCATCCCAGTGACAGTCTTTTAACAACGTAAGAAAGAGGCTGACGGATGCTGGTGCCAAATGCTCCCTACATTTTCCAGCCAAGCTCCATGTTGTACATAACAACTCTGTTAAGACCTTTGACACACCGACTGAGGCCAAGAGGTTTGCCAGTTCCCTAGCAGACAATGCCTAATTAACGGACAATTTATATTTAGTAAGAGAACTTTTCACTATTTTTTGCAGCTGCATAATTGTTGTCATGCGTTCTTTGTTTATATATTCAAGGGGTGAGCACTTGTCTTGCTCTGCCCTGTGTTGTAACTGGGATTATAAGCTGTAAATGCTGTATACTCCTTTATGACCAATTAGTTTGTTTACTTTATTTAATTATCCTTATTTTATGACTGGCTTGTATGTTTGATAGTACTATTTAATTTAACCATCGTTAGGACAGTACATATTAATATTACCTCTTCTATTATATAAAGGTATGTATGTGCATGTGTGTGTATAAATATACAGTATGTACATATGTATATGTATATACATATATGTATGCATGTACGTATATGTGGGTATGTATATACATATGCATATATGTATACTTTTTCTCTTTTGCTTTATTTTTTGGCTTTGATTCTCATCCACAGTCTAGCTCATTACTGATGTTTAATTGCTATATTGAAGATGTACAGTTCCTAGTGGACTGCGTGGTGCTGCTGGTATAGGCTAGCCTTTCATTTGTAGTTTAGCTGGCTCCATTTCCTGGCAGTTTCCTTTATTGTAGCTGGGATGTGCCACGTACTGTAGTTCCGTGCTGTGGCATTGGGGTTGTTAAGGGTTTTATATGTTTGTTATTATGGATTTGGATGAAATTTTCACCAGAGGTGGTTCTTGGGCTAGAGAGGAACCCATTATATTTTGGTGATGATCTGAGAATGCATACTTCAGCCAAGGCTCTTATCTTCTCCCAGTGTGTTAGCAACAATACCCCAAAACTGATGAACGGATTTTGATGAAATTTTCAGAAAAGGTGTGTAATGGCACGGGGAACAGATGATTAGATTTTGGTGATGATCTGAGAGTGCATACCTCCACCAAGGGCTTTGTTTGTATTTGTGCAGCAGGATTACACAAAAACTACTGGATGGATTTGGATGAAATTTTCACCAGAGGTGGTTCTTGGGCTAGAGAGGAACCCATTATATTTTGGTGATGATCTGAGAATGCATACCTCAGCCAAGGCTCTTATCTTCTCACAGTGTGTTAGCAACAATACTCCAAAACTGATGGACAGACTTTGATGCCATTATCACCACAAGTGCCTATAGGCCTACACACAAATCCATTACATTTTGGAGGTGATCCATGACAAACGGAAGGAGCCTTGGCAGAGGTATGCGCTCTATGAGTGCTTTTCTAGTTTGTTATGCTGCCAGTCCTTTCTTTGTTGCATATCAGTTCTGATTTCCTGTTGCAAATTTTAGATGCAGTCTGACCATGCCCTCAGGTCAGGTCTGTGTCCTATCACTTTCACATCTTGGAATTGTAGACGTCTTAGTAAGGCGCTACAAAAGGGAGAAGTATTTTTGCATTTGAAGTCTCTCTCTTCTGACATTATTTTTCTACAGAAGACAGACATTCAGTCAACAGAGCAGAGACGTTTGAGAGCTGTATGGAGCTCACAGGTCTATCAGTCCACTTTCTCCTCCAATGTGAGAGGGGTTACCTACTACTGTCTGTAAAAACCATCCCATTTGCATTCAAGTCTATGGTCGCCGATCCAGGTGGGAGATGTGCACTTGTCACCGGTGTAATAAACTCCTTTCCAGTAGTAGTTTTAAATATTTATGCCCTAATTTCAACAATCCTGATTTTTTTTTTTTTTTTTTTTTTGCAAAGTCTTCAATCTTGTTGCTGAGTACAACACCCATAATGTAATCATCGGAGGGGGTTTTAACTGCTATCTTGACCCTCACATGGACAAATCATCTAAAGTACCCTCGTTGCCAAAATCCATTCCAGTCTTCAATAATTTATTGAAAACACCTGACTTGGTTGATATTTGGAGGCTCCAGCACCCTTTAGAGAGGCGCTATTCTTTTTTTCTCCAGTGCACGGTACTTTTTCCAGAATTAATTATTTTTTAGTTGATTCAAAACTGATCCCAAATATTGTTAGTACAGCTTATCATAGCATTCATATCTCTGATCACGCCCCTCTCAGATTGAAAATTAATTTTAACTTCATCCACGTCATTACAGTTGGAAATTTAACTTCTCACTACACTCCGATAAATCCTTCTGTGATTATATAGCAGCTAAGCTCTCAGATTTTTTGCATTTCAGTGACAATGGCACAGTTACAGATTCAGCTCTCTGGGAGACATTTAAGGTGGTGATGAGATGCCATATTATATCATATCAATCATCAAGTAAAGGAGTTAGACAAAGGTGCCTATCTGAAATTGAAGCGGAACTGGCTGTGTTGGAGGACACATACCGAAACTGAAATTCTGAAGATAATCTTAGTGCCATGCTAAAATTAAAGTATGAATACATCCAAGATTATGGGCAAGCAGGTTGGTAATTATATTTGTCAGCTTAAACAAACCCATTTTGAATTAGGCAAGAAAGCTGATAAAATGCTGGCCAGGCAACTAAGAGGCGCTCAGGCGGATAGGGCAATATATGAGGTTTCTTCACCTACCGGACAGCTGATAACTGACCCTAAGCAGATTAACAATAGGTTTTACGCCTACTACCAACAGCTATACACCTCTAAATCCTCAGCTACTGAAAATGATATTAACAATTTTCTAGCTACGTTAGATATTCTTGTACTTGGCGATGCTGCAAGGTAGGAACTGGATGCTGATTTCACTTTGAATGAAATCAAAACTGCTGTTCGTTCCTTTCCTAGTGGTAAGGCCTATGGTCCAGATGGGTTTGGAATTGAATTTTATAAAGCATACATTGAAATAACCGCACCCCTTCTACTATGCATGCTAAATTGCTCTATAAAGAATGAAATTTTCACAAACTCTTTATATGATGCAAACATATGTCTTCTCCTAAAAAAAGTCCAGGATAGCACAAATGTTGCTTCATATTGGCCTCTAAGTTTGTTAAATAACAATCAAAAGATCATCGCAAAAGTTTTGACAGATTGTTTAGACATACTGGCACACTATTCCACCCTGATCAGACTGGATTTATACCAGACAGGTATGCCCTCTCCAACACCCGCGTTTGCTGAATTATAATGTATTCCACCAAGTTACCACTCTGCTGCCATCTCCTTGGATGCCAGCAGGCTTTTGATCAAATTGAATGGAAGATATATGTTCATGGTTTTAGAGAAATTTGCTTTTGGTGAAAAATTTATGACACTGATAAGAATGCTCTATGCCTTTCCCAGATCTTCTGTAATGACCAATAATGATAAATCACCGGCGTTCTCTTTACATTGCGGCACCAGACAGGGCTGCTGCCCTTCTCGTATGCTTTTTGCCCTTGCCCTTGAACCATTTGCCATTGCAGTGAGAGCCAACCCGCAGATCATTGGTATAACTTGTGGCTCTTCTGAGTGCACTATTAGTCTGTATGCGGATGATGTGATTGTGACTGTGTCAGACTTAAGGACATCTCTTTCACCTCTCCTGGATCTAATACCAACTTCGGGCAGCTATCAGGAGTTTACATTAACTGGGACAAAAGTGTACTAATGCATGATGGCCTAGACACCACATATCTTTACGTCTCACCCTTTAAAATCTCCCCCAGTCATTTTGCATACTTGGGGATTAATAGTACTAAAAATGCAAAACTACTTTTTAAAATGAATTAACTACTAATGAACTAGTTGAGAAACTTAAATCCGTTTGAAAAATGGAAACTCCTTCCTCTCTCTCCAGTTGGACGAGTTAATATCATCAAGATGGTAGTGCCTAAATTTCTTTATCTTTTTCAAAATTTACAATTTTTCTTACAACTTCCGTTTTTTCAGCTAATAGATTAATTTGTGATTGCCCTTTATATGGGCTAATAAGCCCCCCGTATATCAAAAGCCCATTTTGCAGAAACCCATATTGGAAGGTGGCTTCGGCGCCCTCCTGTTTTTTGACACTACTACTGGCATGTAATGCTAGAACCTGGGTTTCTGGAGTCATATCCCTCCGATGACAGGTGTGGAGCGCACCAATGGTCCTGATTGGCCCATGATTGAGTCCTATTTATGCTCCTTTATGTCAGAATCCATCTTTAAACCAGGTCTGATGGATATGGTCAGTGTTTCCTCTGGCTCTAAAGACTTTGGCGTGGTGGCAACCCATACCCCCCCCCCCCCCCGGGGGGAGTAAAACATACCTGGAATATGTTAATTTTATACTATATTTATTTCTTTTAAAATTTTACAGAGTAAACATTTGCTATATGGAACTTACCATTTGAAGTATTGTACAAACCGAGGTATTGAATATTTGGGCCCCAGTCTGGGGTCCCCACCCAGACATCCTTTGTTTAGACTTTTTAGTGGTGTTATCCTTCTCATCCTCCTCTGCCTGAACACTTTCCTCTCCTTGGCTCCTCTCTTCTGCTCTCATCCTTGCCCTCTCTGAGCTCTGTCTAATTCAGGTTCTACTCTATGTCTATGGTGGTATACAAACAGGTTAGAAAATATCAAGATGTCATGTTTTGTCCTGCAGATTTTTTTTGTCCTGGTTTACATAAACGACAAAAATACTGTGTTATTTTTTGTATTTTTATTCTAGTGTTTCTTTTTTTTTCCATTGAGAGAGTAGGGAAGGTAAAGAAGCATTTCATAATAGTAATGTACTCATGCATACTTAATTATATGATCAGGTGGGTATAGTAGCCAGAAAATTCTACTCATGTAAAAGCAGTGCTTTGAAATTAATAATATAAAAGTAGACAACCACAAAACAAAAATTTCTGGTGGGTTAGGGTACAAAGAGCACCCACTTAAAAACTTGAGCAATGACTTCAGTCTTAGAGGTTTGAGGTCTTTTCTCCAAAATTTATAAACAATTTCTCTTATAGTTTTCTACTTTTCTCTGTAAAGCTATCTAAAGTTGAAACCATGTTCCTCAGTTTGTAAATTTCCTCTAATAAAAATTGACTTTAATTGTACATTTGAAACTTTATTATAAATTTGTGGATTATTTTATGTCTAATTTTTGTCTGTTTTTTCAAATAAAATAGTTTTTTTTCTGAATAATTTGAAACAGACTGTGGTAATTTTTTTTTTACTTTTTCCTCTATAACAATTTAATTTTTGACCATAATTTTGCAGTCAGAACAGAACAATAATTTAACTCTGATTACGAAGAAAAAATATTAATAAAATTGTATTTAATGGAAATAAATTAACTTAAATGACCAAGGATGCCATTATTTCTGTTATAATATTTCTTTTATAGTTGTTTTTATTTTTAGAAATCTCCTCACCACCCAGACAGCAGGAAAAACCTACGTTATTTTGAAATCAGATGTTGGCACGTTTAGTTTGTCTGAAGGCTGCTGACAGATTAAAGTCATTGACTTGGTGAATTTCAGTCATCTTAACCTGCCAGGTACATAATAGGGAACTGTAGAGGACTCTAAAGACATAATTCACCACAATATGTGTTCATGTCAGAAATGATCTGTTTAGGCCGTTATAGTTGTGTGCTCAGACTTTCTCATCAGGCACCTCTCTAGCAGCCGCTGAAGGACCTCAGTTTAGAGCTAGCGTTTTCAGCTGTTGCTTTTCGTCACTGCCACTGGAGAATAAAAAACAGCACGCTTGCTCATGCGAGAAAAGAGAGAAATTGCCAGTGTCTTCATTCCTGCAATTCCTACAGAACAAAACTTAATATTGTAGTGGCTGGTGAAATATATCCTCAGCAATTCATCAGTCCCCCTTGCCTTTCCCTTCATATGAAGCTGGCTGCATATGAATTCTAACCGCATCTCTTAGCTAAGTGACTCTTCCATTATTGCTCCCGTTAACAGCGGGTTAAAACCATGATAAATGCCTTCAGTGCTTACATACGGTACATACCTCTTCTGATTTTTTTCCACGTTTAAAGTACTTGAACAAACTCATGTTTTTGTCGACAGTCACACTTAGCGAGACACTGCCTGTTGACTGAGTCGAGAACTTGCGTGGGTGGGGCTGATCAAAGTCATTGACTTCGTGAATTTCGCTCATTTTAACTTGTCAGGTACATAATAAGGAACATAACTTAATATTGTAGTGGCTGGTGAAATATATCCTCAGCAATTCATCAGTCCCCCGCCTTTCCCTTCATATGAAGCCGGCTGCATATGAATTCTAACCACGTCTCTTAGCTAAGCGACTCTTCCATTATTGCTCCCGTTAACAATGGGTTAAAACCATAATAAATGCCTCCAGTGCTTACATGCATACCTCTTCTGATTTTTTTCCGTGTTTAAAGTACTTTAACAAACTCATGTTTTTGTAGACAGTCACGCTTAGCAAGACACTGCCTGCTGACTGAGTCGAGAACTTGCGTGGGCGGGGCGCTTCTAAACTCCGCACGGATGATGGCCACGTGTGTTGTTCATGTGCGTGCTTGTGAAAAGTCATTGCTTCATATATTTTTTTAATAAAATCATATTGCCTTGGCGAGGCAGTGCAATTTCTGGCGAGGTGGCCCGCCACGGAGAATGTTACCAGAGGAAACCCTGATGTGGGTTTTTGGCCTGGTATGATAAGAGCCTGGCCATTATTAATGATTTTTATATTAATGGTCATTTTGCATCTTTTGCTCAACTACAGGCAAAATTCAGACTCCCTTCTGGTCAATTTTTTCAATACCTGCAAATCAGAAATTTTGTAAGACATTCCTTCCGTGACTTTGAGAGGATGCCCAAACAACACAGTTTTTATGACCTCATGGACAGATCACCCACTTCAAAACATTTGATTTCACAGTTTGTTGATTTTTTTTCTTTGGCAACCCCTTCTCTTCATATTAAAGAGGTGTGGACTGAGGATACTGGTGAGAAAATTTCAGATGAGTTATGGGAAAAAGGGCTGGGTGGAGTCAAAGCATGCTCTATTAATGCCAGACTGCAACTTATCCAATTTGAAGTCATTCAGTGGCAACACTTCTCTAAAACCAAATGGAGTAAAATATTTCCTCATTTCTGCTACGCGTGATTAATATAAATCAGCTGACGGATCTTTGAGACATCTTTTCTGGTCTTGCCCTAAACTCAAGAGTTTCTGGTATGATGTATTTCATCTCTATAGCAACATATACACCAAACCGTTAATGCCAGACTGCCTTATTGCCATACTGGAATGTTCTAATTACTCCTTAAAACTCTTCCATTAGCCAATGTAACAAGCACAATGTTTGGTATGATCATAGCGAAAAGGTTTATTCTGAGAGAGTGGAAATCACCCTCCCCTCCCTGTTTTAAAAATACGTTGAATGATATGGTCTCCTGTTTGTACTTTGAAGAAATTCGTTTTGCTCAGTCAGATGCACAACTACAAGTTTCATAAGATCTGGGGGACCCTTCATTGACCCACATCAAGAAGAAGACTTAAAATGGACCCGACCTCCATCAGGCCGTCCCCGTGAGGGGTTTGGACTCTTATTTCTGGCCTCCAACCCATTAAAGGACACCCATCTCTATGGATGAACTGTAATACAGTACTCTCCTGCGGACTGACAGCTGATTTTTTTTCCCGTTTGTTTTACTGTTTTCCTTTTCTTTTTGTGTTGTTATTCTTATGTTGTTTTGTTAAATTGATAAAACTGGATAAATAAAATATTTTTTTGAAAAGTTGTGAACAAGGAGACCTGTAGATTTTGTTAAAACAAAGTTACTTACATAATAAAACCCTAGAGTTTCCATCAGACCATCTTGACAGTTCTGGTGTTAATAAACATGTTGGTCAAATAATCACTTTATTCATGAGTAGTCCTTTTTAAATTAGATACAAATACTTCATTTACACATATTAAACAAAAGAGTCTGCCATGTTAAATGAAAATCAAAATTTGGAAACATGATAAACAAAAATAAGCTATTTTAGTGGGGTTTGCGCTTAAACAAATGCTTAAAAAGAGCATTATATATTATGGTCCTCTGAACTGGCTGCGCCTATGTTGATGACCCACCTCCTCAGGTGTGCCTGTGCACAATTTTGCACTGCTCTTGTGGATGGATGGTCATTGAAATGAAGTGTTTGTGTCTGTGTTCATAATTTTGCGTGTTGTTCGTAGATCACTGGCAAAAATTGGCCACTCCCTTAGGCGCTCTGTCTAAATTGCGCAGTTGCTAATTTGTGCTGCCTGAGTAAATCTGACTCCAAGACTTTAAGGAGTTGAGACCAAGTCGAGATGAAAACCAAGCCGGGCATAGACCAAGTTAAGATCAAGACCACTGTGTATGTACTGTAGGTCTTAGTCATGACCGTGTATTTTGGTCTTGGAAGACTTTGGTCTTGACACGGTCTTGACCACAACACTAAATAGAATGTACTGATAGTAGGGATGTGCGATATGACGATATAAATGACGATTGAATGACGATATAAAAACATCTATCGTTTCATAGAATACTCTATCGTTTATATCGTGATTTAAAAATGCACATACTCCTGTTTATTCAGTAAAGCTCCTCACCACTACTTGTCAGCGCCCAGTCTCTCCCCCACAGTGCGTGACTGCGCGCAGTGGAACAGGTGTGTAATGGGTGGCTAGGCTTCAGTCCGGTGGTTGCTAATGCTAGCTCCAAACTACCAGTTCAGATAGCTGCTACTCCTGTTTGCCAGGGATGTGGGACTGTTTTCCATCGTGCTGCGTCAGAGAGGATAGTTTACTAACCTTGTTTTAATAGGAGGTAAGCAACATTAAAACCGGAGTGATGGCCTAGAGGTAGAGCAACCGCCCAACAATCGGGAGGTCAGGGTTCAAGTTCCGGCAGGGTCATGCCAAAGTTACGTTAGTTAATCCTCGTCTGGCCACTTAACTGACCATTGCAGCCAATTGTCTGAAGGCAGGGCGATCTTGTGCTAGGGCAATGAGGTCAGCTAGAGGTCTTATCATTGCAATCTGGGTCATCCAGGACAGTCTGGGCTGACCTCGGGGGTGATGGCAGCCCTGGGGGGGCGGACGAGCACTGGCGGAGAAAGCCTGCTCGTTCGGTGTCCCGTTTTCCAGCCTGGCCACATGGCTGAGAAGCCACAGCCTCCCTCTTCTGATGATGGTAGAGATGGGGACAGGACAGCCAGCCCTCCTATGGACCTCATTGTTTGTGGTGTGGTGGAACCATCGGATGCCGAGGATGTTGCAGAGGCAGGTCCGATGGAATGAATCCAGATGGTGGGTGGTTGTGGTGGAGAGGGTCCAGGGTCCAGACCCGAAAAGGAGGTCGGGGATCACACAGGGTGTTAAAAATTCTCAGCTTTGTGGTTGTGTGAATCTTCCCACTCTGCCAGACTCTCTGGAAGTGGCCAAAAGCACTGCGAGACAGCTTCAGGCGGAGAATAATCTCTGGGTCTGATGAGCAGGAGCTGATGATCCTAGATCCAAGGTAGACAAAGTTGTTGCCAGTCTCAACCAGCCTCGTATTTTGATGGTGATAACTTGTGGTGGTGGTGGCAAGAAAGTCTGACAGTGACTGGATCTTTGTCTTTTGCCCAGCTGATGGTAAGCCCAGGGGTGACGCAATCCCTCTGCAAGCAGCTCCAGTGCTTCAGTGATTATGTCTATATGTGTGGCGAAAAGCACCACGTCGTCCGCATAGCACAGGTCTGTAAAGTGGGAGTGATAGTCATCTTAGAGATTGGGGCAGCGTTCCGTCATGTTCTTAACCCAGTAGTCAACCGTAACATTGAAGATGTTTGGTGCAGCAGCGCATCCCTGCCAGACTCCAGAGGGTGGTAACAAAAGGGTCCGATATGTCACCCTTGGTGCGTACCCTTCTTGTGTGTTGGTCGTCGAGATCGTTCCTGTCTAGGGAGTCAAAGGCAGCTTTGAGGTTGACGTAGGCCGCATATAGAGGTTGGCGATATTCCCTCTGTTGCTGTGCAAGGACACTCAAGGCAAGGATGCAGTCCACTGTGGATCAGCGAGGGGTGAAGCCGGCCTACTGGTGGCGGCACTTGGTGAGGAGCAGGGGCGGATGCGGCTCAGGATGACAGCAGTGATTACCTTGCCAGGGATGGACAGCAGCATGATGGGACGACAGCTGGCTGTGCTCCGACGGTCACCCTTGTTCTTATAGAAGGACAGAATGACCCCGTCCCTGCACTCCCCAAGGACGCATTCTTCTGTCCAGATGAAGCAGCACAGATGTTCCAGCCGAGGGATGACAGAGGTGAGGATGGCTTTCATCATCTCTGTCATAACTCCAGCAGCACCGGGGGCTTGCCCAGAGGGGAGCTTCTTGACGGTATCTGACAACTCACTGCACTGATTGAAGGCGAGGCTAGGCTGATTGTGTTGTCTTCAACACCAGCATCAGCATACTGCTGCAGCTTATCCGAGGTGGGAGGAGGGGGCTTGCAGAGGATCCTCATGTAGTGCTCTCACCATCATTGGAGTTTGGTTGTCGGATTTGTGATGAGGCTTATGCCACCGGCGGCTAGCAGGGGGGATTGATGACTGCCATTTCTTTCCGGCTTGGCACAGCTCCTTAATAGACTGGTAGGCAGACCGGATGTTCCCTGCTTGAAAGCTGTTGGCCTTGTCGGTGATATGGTGGAGCCAAGCAGTTTCATCGTGCCGGAGGCTGTGGCATCTCTCTGTATTCAGATTGTGGTAATCGTCCTTCCCCTGGAGTCTGGTTTCACGGCATTGATCGACCAGCTCCAGGGAGGTGTCAGAGATCCATGGCTGAATCCTCTGGTGGTGATCACCAAGGACGTTTGTGGCAGCCAGAGTGAGAGTGGTGGTAATCTGCTCCCAGGCATCCTCAAGACTCTCTGGGTGGTCAAGGGCAGCAAAGTGGTTCGTGACCTCGATGGAGTAGCAGTGGGCAAATTGAGGGGTGTAAAGCCTCTTGTTGTCCGGGGGGTGGCGATGGGCAGGGCCAAGAGAGGCATTGTGGTGGAGGTGCAGGAGGACGGTGGTAGTGAGGAGTCGATGGTCGGTCTGCCCCAGCTCAGCGCTGCGGTAGACACGGCAGCCAGCGGCAATTCTTCAGTGCCCACTAACCAAGATGTGGTCAATGGTTTTGGATGTAGCACCGGTGTTACAGTACCAGATGGTGTGGTGGATTTGACGATGCTGAGACCAGGTACCCAGGATCTTCAGACTGTGCATGGCACACACCTCCAGCATGCGGTTACCATTGTCGTTGATGACGTCAGACGGGAACGGTCCAATGATGTGTTCCAAGCCGCTTCTGTCAGGGCCCACGGTGGCGTTCATGCCTCCTAGGATAATAGTAATGTTGTGGCAGGAAATGCAGTGTAGCTCATCGAGCAGCTGTGTATAGGATGCATCCTTGGCTTGGTCGTTGGCAAGGTTCGGGGGAGAGTAGGCCACGAAGATGGAAAGGTAGCCAAAAGAGTATCGCAGGCGAGCATACAGCAAGCAGGGACCCAGTGGCTTCCAGGTGGTGAGGGAAGATACATACCGTTGGTGGATGGCAATGGCCACGCCTTGGGTGTGGTCGGTGTTAAGATAAGATAAGATAAGATAAGCCTTTATTAGTCCCACAATGGGGAAATTCCAGGATTGCAACAGCATAGGGATAGCAACACTCAGAGCAACAATCAGAAGGCAAGAAAAAACAACATCTAGTAAACATATGTCCATATTACTATAAATGTATATATATAGACACACAGTGCAGAGCATTATGGCTGGTGAATGTGCAGCAGAAAGTCTAAGCTCTCTCTCCGCGGATGCAGCGGGCCAGCTGGAAGTCTTTGGGCATGATGGTGACCCCCTTAGCGAAGAAGAGACCCACCAGGTGGGCCTCGCTGGTCTCCTGCAGAGCCATGACGGCGAAGCTCAGGAAACGCAGGACGGTCTTGAAGTCCTGAGCGATCTCCCTCACCAGGCGCTGGACGGGCAGCTTACGGATGAGCAGCTCCGTGGATTTCTGGTAGCGACGGATCTCTCTCAGAGCCACGGGCCTGTGACGGCGAGGCCTCTTCACTCTGCCGGTGGCCAGAGCGCCTCTCCGAGCAGCCCTGGTGGCTAGCTGTCTCCTGGGGGGCTTTTTCCTCCAGTAGATTTTACGGGCGGTCTGCTTGGTTCTTGTCATCGCTCTTTATTATTCTGTCTTATATTTCTTTCACGCCGCCTAAACTCCAGCCCGGCACCCGCGTCCTTTTTCGCTACAGCTCCCGGTATGTCGAGTTTCCCATTAGCACCGGGCGGCGGCCAAGTGCTAGCTAGCACTAGCTCCTCCCCGCTGTAACGTCTCCCGCTGCAAACCGTGGCTCCGTCCGCCGACCCGGGAGACCCCCGGGGCGATCCGTGCATCCGTGATATATATACAGAGTGAAAGGTGTAGAAAGAAGAAGGAAGATAAAAAAAAGGCTGTTGCAACAGGCAGCCGACTCGTGTGGCGCCGCCGGTCCAGCGGAACCGGAACCGGAAAAAAAAATATATGCTCCATATGGTCTTGTATTCGTCTACTGTTGTCTCACTGTCCTATGTCCACCTGACTTCCTGAAGACCAGCAATGGAGACATTGAGATCGGTGGCTGGGTTCATTTAGGGTCAGGATGCTCCAGGTGGTGATGTGAATGGCGTCTTTGATGATGTCAATGGATGGCGGCTGCACTGGTGGGGGATCAGGGGAACCCCTCCCTTGCAGGTTTGGGGGAGCCCCTTCATTACACCTGCCAGTGTGCCACCAGGGATGAGATTGATGCTGTGCCTGTGAGGGCCCAGCCTTGGTATGATTGGCATTTGTAGTGGTGGGTTTTTACGGGACAGAGCTGCTCACCCTGCCCCAACCCTCCTCACTTTCTCATCTGGGTTAGGAACCGGCAATGGCGGAGTTCAGCTGTTGCCAGTCATGCCAAAGTCCATATAAAAATGGAACTTCCTGCCATCCAGCTTAGTGCTCAGCAAAAATAGAGCGGAGGAGGGAAATGTGGGCGGCAGTGGCTCAGGAGGTAGAGCGGACCGTCTAATAATTGGAGGGTTGGCGGTTCGAATCCTGCTGTCCCCAGTCTTCCTGCCATTGTGTCCCTGGGCAAGACACTTTACCCACCTTGCCTCCCGTGTCCATGACACTAGGTATGAATGTGTATAAATGTTCGGTAGTGGTTGGAGAGGCCGTTGGCATGGATTGGCTGCCATGTTTCCATCGGTCTGTCCCAGGGCAGCTGTGGCTACAGTAGTAGCTTACCACTACCAATGTCTGTCTGGAGTGGATGAATAATGGACTCACTGTAAGTGCTTTGAGATGCCACTTGATATGTAAAGCGCCATATAAATCTAATCTATTATTATTATTATAACACCGTGTCCAATTACAAAATACTAAATGATGATGCTAAGTTGTGCTAACTGGAAACCGTAGCAGATCATCATTTCTTTGGTTTAAATTACTGCTGAGTTACTTAGTTTTGTCTGAAAAAAAATTATTATAGCTGCAAAAGTGCATGGTGGCACATACACGCAAAATAAATAATAAATAAATTAAAAACATGTCGAAGGAGCAAGTTGGCTCTTAATGTAATTTATTTGATTTCTAATAATTTTAATTAATCATGTAGTGATAATGAATAAAGTTAAAATCATCACAGGTATTTTATTACATTAACTTTTGTATCTTTGACTTTCAGATCATGACCAATCTGAAAATATTTTTACTAAGAAGCAAATAAATTAAATCAGACCAGAATGGCAGTCATCATGCTGTTTATCTACACTGGAATTTCCACTGATTTCAACTAACAGCTAATTTACAGTATACTGTATCTGTAGATGGCAGGGATGTGTAGTTTTCTCATTTTCCGACATTTTTTTATGATTTTTTTTTTTTTTTTTTGCTGATCTCCGTTGGCTCAGGAAATATTTAACTTATTGATGTTTACTTTTTATTTATATATGATTTAGAAGAAAAACCTGAAATTTATGAGAATCAAGTTTCAAATGCACATTAAAAAACTATTTTATAACAACACTGCAAAATTATGACTGAAAAGGGTACATGTAAAAAAAAGTTAAAAAAAAAGTGATGGGCCTTTTTTATGATTATCTAAATTGTAGAATTTACAGAAAATGTATATTGTGATATATATTATTGTGATATAAGATGACATATCGTGATATGACATTTTTGTTATATCGCGCAGCCCTAACTAATGGTAACTAATGTTATTACCTCCGCCAGGCCGAAAAGGCCAGGAGGAGGTTATGTTTTTGCCGGGGTTTGTCTGTCTGTCTGTCTGTCTGTCTGTCTGTCTGTCTGTCTGTTGGTTAGCAAGATAACTCAAAAAATCTTGGACGCATTTCCATGAAACTTTCAGGCGTTGTTGGAAATGGTACAAGGAAGAACTGATTACATTTTGGGGATGATCCGCATCACCGTCTGCATACAGGGATTTTTTAAAGCATTTTTCCACACTGTGACATATGGCCATTTCCAACATGTGCGCAGGCACAATGGACGGCGCTGGGCGTCGTGTCTGACCAACACAAACTCCGCCTTCTTCAACGTTTTAGCCACAAAAGCACGCGGAAAACACTGCTGGCCTGGGCCCGCCAGCGTGCGTGTTTTTGCGCCACGCTGCAAAACCTGACACGGCCACCTGTCCGCCGCCCGATTATTTGCCACAAATTCCCCGCCCAGCTATAGGCGCTGCGTAAAAACGACCTCTCTGCCGGGGAAAATTCTAAATTCTGTTTTGCCGCGGAGCGCAACCCCAATATAATATAAAACCCACGGCAACCTGTCTAACCAATCTGCATCCGTCAGTGGAGGAGATGGACACACCAACACTTCAGTTTATTACCTCCGCCAAGGAGGCAATGCTTTTACAACCGTAAAACGGGGCTATAAGGGATGGCGGGGTAATATGGGACACTTTTCTAAATGTAATTCTGCTTTTTTAATTTTGCTTCCGCCTAGATTTGATGAAGGATTCATGGATATTTGACAATAAAAACACAACTCAGCGTCCTGCTCAAAATAAAAAAAGCACAATTACATTTAAAACATTTCCCAGAAAAGTGTCCCTTATTAACCCGCCGTCCCTTATAGCCCCGTTTTACACTACTGAACCACTAATCCTATCACTATCACATTGATTGTCATTCATTAATTGTCTGTTTATTGCACTGTCCATGTCAAATAAACAAATAATCATTGTGAATCCAATTGCTACTCATATCTTTTCATGCTCAGGGAATCTGAAAACGTACACACAAACACTGTATGGGGGGAACTGTGCCGCTTGGCGGAGGTCTGCGCTCTCCGAGTGCTTTTCTAGTTCTGTATGTTTTCTTTTTATTTTATTGCACACAACTGAGTTATTGATGGCTTTGCTTCTTTACAGACTTTTGCTGGGCGATATATCTTGTGCTGTGTTTGGCTCCTCAGGGAAAAATCAGCCTGAAGTGCCCTCTTATCATTATTAATCCACTTATATTGATCAGCTTCACAGGTTCAGGTTACTACCCCAGAGGGAATAGCTGCCTGCACCTAGAGCTACTTTCTGTCTTATGGGACCAGAAGAAAACTTAACTTTTTTTTTTATTATGGCTGCAGTGTGTGCAGTTACACAACTCAGTTTGCTTGCCTGTGGTTGCTGCTGTTCTCAAGCTCTTTTTGACTGTCGTGATTTGGGTTCCAGTTATTTATCATGCTGGGGCTCTCTTTTGTAGCACAAGTGTGTGTGTGTGTGTGTGTGTGTGTGTGAGTGAGTGAGTGAGTGAGTGAGTGAGTGAGTGAGTGAGTGAGTGAGTGAGTGAGTGAGTGAGTGAGAGAGAGAGAGAGAGAGAGAGAGAGAGAGAGAGAGAGAGAAACACCACTGATATTCCTCACTGACATGGGTTCCTGGCCCAAGGATGACCTTTTTTCTCTTCAACACTGCAGTGCCTCTGTTGCTCCTGTTAAGACTCTCTGGTCTTTCTTCAATGCACTCTTGAAATCAATTTTGCTCATAGGTATAAAAGCAGGAAATATGTTTCCTGTCTTCCTGTTGTTAGTTCACAGTACATGCTTTTGAAAGTCTAATGCAAATGGCTGCTGCATCATTGACATGGATACTGAAATTTTAAACGTATGGGTGTAAGGACAAATTAGATTGATGTAATAATGGCTATTATTTTGAACAGTTATGCAATATATACTGCTCAAAAAAATAAAGGGAACACTTTTTAATCTGAGTAAGCTGGACTAGCCTGCCACAATTTCTTCACTTTAAGTTTTGGAGTGTTTTCATTTCCATCAAAAGACGTGGCATCTTTTCATTCTTAACACATTATCCAGTCCATATCAGTGTAGATGTCCAGCTTATTTTTTTCCCATTAAAATCTGATGTGTTTTCAAAGTGTTACCTTTATTTTTTTGAGGAGTATAGTATTTGTGATAATACAAATGGATTTAAGTGCTGGGTTACACCAAACACACATTTATTAACACAAAAGTAGATACACGAAAGACAAGACAGCTCGGGTACACTTAAGAATCCATCAGGATGCCCATCACACACTGGAGGAAATACTGGGCAATAAGCCAAAGCGTAGCAGCTGTGCTGCACGGGGGGGGGGGGGGGGGGGGGGGGGGGAGGAGATGAGACGCTGTGGAAGCGTAGCAGCACAGCGGCGAATAGAAACGCTAACAGAGAGTACTTACAGTGAGGGGGCAGTCTGAGTAATCACAGCGTTTCCAGCGAGCATACACAGACTTAGTCCTTCTGGTGACATGACGGTTAGATGGCGGAAAAAAATCATCTAACATGTATAATGGTCCAGCTGTGTTTGTGTAGCAAGGAGCTGCTTAAGTATAAACACCGCTGGCCAAATAATTGAGAACACCTGGGCGAGGCACGAGAAGGATAATTACCGGGGCAAACAGCTGACTGCCAGAGAAAGAAGGGGCGTGGCCGGACAGGCCAGAACGGCAGCTACAAGCAGAAACAGAAACCATACACAAACGTGAAATGAAAACATAACACCACATGATAAACCCACCGCCTGAGCCACCAGGAACAATCTGAACCGAGCCCACAGGAAACACGGGCTCGATTCATGACAGAGCCCATCCCTCTAGGGGTGGATACCAGACACCCACGGTAACATCATAAGGAAAGAACTCCCCCCCCCCACAAACCCCAACCCCAACAGGCATAACAATAACACACAAACCCGGGTGGGAGGTAGGGGGAACAGGAAAGGAGGGAACACAATACCTCCCCTCCCCAAGTCCAAAGACGTGGAGGCTCGGGAGGCCGCCCTGAGTCCCAGGCCCAGCAGGCAGTTTGACAAACCCAATCTGGTGGCCTGCCGGAGAACATGGGCCATCTGGCCCAGAGACTTAGTCCCTCAGGTGGTTGGCCAGCGTTGCTAATCCACCAGGGCTGATGGGGTGAGGCAGGAGGCGGCCTGCCTACCGGGAAGCTCACTGGTGGGTGACCGGACCGAAGGGAGGGAACCCCCATGGCATAGGACCAGGAGGAGAAAGGGACCACGGCGTCCTTATGGCGATGTGCAGCACCCTCAGGGATCCCAGCTTGGGACCGAGCTGCACCCGCGGTAGACCCCGTCTGGGCTGGCTCCGCTGCACCCACGATGGCCCCCAACTGGGCCGGCTCCACTGCACCCACGATGGACTCCAGCGCAAGCCTTGCTGCACCCACGATGACCTCCGGCTGAGGCTCTGCAGTACCCGCGGTGGCCTCCGGCTGAGGCTCTGCTGCACCCGCGGTCTCAATCAAAGGCAATTGAACTACAGAAGCGATAACTTGCCTGTGCCCGAGCTCTGCCTCCGTCCAGGACTCCGACGCAGTCGATGATGACGGTCCGGATCCCATCGGCTGGGGGTCTGGTCCGGGGGATGACTCAATTGCGGCGGTCCCCGCAGCGGGCGTGATGGTGGTTGCAGTCTCAAGACCCCCAGGTGATGTTCCCCATGCCGGTGGGCGATCCAGCATGGCAGCTAGGGGCTGCCTCTCCGCCAACCCTGGAACAGGATCCTCCAGGGCCTCGGGCTCCTCTTCTGCCTGGCAAATTGGTTTGGGAACCGGTGAATTCACCGAAGTACACAAAAGGCGCTTTTCCACTAGCCCCGATTAGAAAACCCGACTCTACTCACTTCGGTTTGGTTCTGCCGCGGTTGCTTTTCAACATTACTGCTGGCACACCTGCTGGCACACCTGCGGTGGGTGGGATTTGTTGAACAGCAGGCTCTCGTGACGTGAAACACGCGACCAAATCCTCCACAACAAACAAAATGGCTGATGACGAGGAGAGAAGGAAGGAGGAAGGAGAGAGGAATGACTGTGACATGAAACTGGTTAAATCTATGGTGCTGACTTGTTGTGCTCTGCACAATCTGTGTGAGAGTCATGGAGAGACGTTTGACACTACATTGGATGATGCAGTAGATGAACCAGTGGTGGCAGCGACCCAGGGAGCAGAGGAGCAGGGAGCCGATATACGAGATGCTGTGCTGTGATGCAGTACTTGTCTATTTCGCCCACATTTATGTGCATACATATTTCAAAAATGTTTTTTGTAAATAAAATGTTGTGCATGGTCCATCTACCTGTCCTCTTGTTCATAACGCTTATCTGTTAAGAAGGTGCGAAGCCATCAGCCTAATGATGAGTCCACACTTCTCACTGTTGTGATAATTGCTCACGCTGAGCGCTCTGACAGCCCTGTACGCTGTGGGGGGTCACACACGACGTATTCCTCAACACTCTCAATAATTTTTTTTCCCTTATATTCCCATGCAATGTGGCGGCATGGAATAATAAGCAGCAAACTGTGAGTTTTTAAGGGCGTTTATTTATTATTCATACCGCCATCACGGAACTCACTCCAGTGCCGTGCAGTGCGCCAGAGCGAGCCCGGAGGCTCTCCTAGCAGACAGTGGATGCATCTAGTCAGATGAGCAGTGGTCAGAGATTCTTTTTGGCATACAGAAATGACAATACGCCCGTATTTGCTAAAATTGCATTTTCCCCGTATTAAAATACGGCGAAACCGGATCACTTGACAGGTATGTAATTACATGCAGAAACACCGCACAGGCCATCTTCACAAAAATCCAGCTCGACAAGCCACTTTTGCTTAGGTGGAAATGCAAATTGAACTATAAATCATGTGCTGATACATGTCATATTCCCATGTCAAGGTCTCCCACTTTTACTTACAAATTGATTTTTAATTTTTGGGAAAAGGGAATATAAATTTTGCACTTGTTGGTAACAACAGTTGTGTGCAACAAAAACACAGTTGTGTATCCTTGTCCGATTTGTCTACTGTTATTAGTGCCAAATTTTTGCTAGATTCCTTCTTAATTTATTAAATTTTGACTGGTGATGCAACATTCAACTTACATGTACTTACCTTTATCAGTTTCTACTGTACAAGTTCAAGCACACCTGTACAACTGCTTATAACATAAAAAAATGTACCCGTTCAAGAGAAATGGATTCAGCATTGCAAATTTGTTTAAAATAAAAAAAAAACCTACCAAGACATTACGTTTCATTGTGTTGTTAAAAATTAAATTACCATTAGAAGGCTATACACCTGACCTGATGAACAGCAGCATGTGGAGTGAACAGAGAATGGAATGTGTATGTAATTATTGGCTTTTCTCATATGGTGTCATAACAGATAAACCAGACTTTTGATGCAAACAATACAATTTTATTCCAGTAGCAAAATTTACAAACAAAAAAACAGACTGGGCGTGGGGAGACATGGTTAGACACGCCGACTGCTAAATGCGTCCACAAGCCTGACAAATAGGGTCAGGAAATCTCTGTTGAATGCTGACATCTCTGCGAGCTCTTCCCTTCGTAACACAGTGTCCTGCTCCAGGGCTTCATGCGCATCTGCCCGCACATCTGCGGCCACCTGTCGCAAATGCTGCATGTACTCCTGATGGTGTTCTTGCCGCTGGTCATGTTGCCGTTCCAAGAGCCGCATCTCTTCATCATGCATGTTGACCATCGCTGATGCAAGGTCAGCGATGGAGTTTTTCCTTGTCCTCTTGGCTAAATTGAAAGACAGAAAGGCATGGTCGTTAACGCTAGATCACTACATATATTCTGGAATTACACTGGTGAAAGTCTGTGGTGGAATGTCACTATTATATTATGCTTCATTGCTGTATATAAGCTGAACTGTCATGTTGCTGCCCCTCAGTAGAGCAGATTTTGCAACATGCAGGGCGCTGTCTTCGGCTGCAGCCCCCCTGCAAAACTAAAAAGGATTAAGATTAAGAATATGGATGGATGGATGGGTAATGTTTAAACTAGTTGCTTGTAGTGTGGCCGCAGAAATCTGAATGGGTTAATACAGTCAGCTGACGCGAAGCATTTCAATGAAGCATGTTGATTTCAACGGCAGTTCATGAGCTTTAGTTGTTTTTATAAAACAGGAGTTACAACAGCACTTCAATCACCACACCTAAAAATGGTTGTGGAACACCGATAAGTGAAGACCAAAGAATAACCTTTTTGTACATTTAGAAAGACATTTTCAATTAATTAATGTGCAGCTACAGGAAATTGCATTAATCAATTTGGTACATAACTTGTTAGGCTGCAGCCCCCCCCCCCCCCCGCGACCTGTAAAGGATTAAGCGGTAGAAGATGGATGGATGGATGGATTTTCGACCCTGGTTTCCGCTGGACCTGTTTCAACCAAAAAAAAATCGTGGTTATTGTGCCTTACCGGCACTTGAACGTGATCCAGATGGAGCTGGTGATGTGGCTGACATCGGAGCCGATCCAGCTGGCGCTCCGCCAGACGCAGGAGAGTCCGGTGTGTCCATGTCCACTGAGGTGGACCCCTGTGATATGAACTGCGATTCTAGAAAGAAAATGCACGCAATTTAAAACTTAACACCAAAGTGCAACATGTACACAACACTCTAAAGTTTTTAACCGGAATACAATAAGTGTAATTCAGCGTTTTGTTCGCGCTAATACTTAACACAAAGCAAGCGTGAATCTGCAGTTGGCTGCAAAACAATAGGCAAGCCTCAGTAACAACCATTACCCACAATCTAACATCCTTCCTATTTCTTAAAAACAGTGAGCTTGGCACAGAAAGGATAAATTGGCAAAAAGACGCGCAATATCAAAACAACACTCACCATCCACGGTTTCCAAGGCCGTGGCCGTGTCGAGGGCCTATGTCCATAGATCGCGTCCATCTCAGCAAACCACTTCCGCTCCTTCCGATCCGCTGCACTTCAAGCATTGTGGTCCTTCACTGCTCGGTAATCGCTTTTCAGCTTTTTCAGCTTCTCCCGACACTGTTTGGCAGTACGGATGTGCCCTTGGGAACCCATTTGCTCGGACACCTGCTGGTATATTTTTTCATTTCGAGTAGATCCGTCCAACTCGCGCTGGATGCGATCGTCGGCTAATATAAAAAGAAAATTGCGCACCTCCTAATATATAATATTAGGAGTATATTATTATATAAGTATATTATACAGTATATTAATATAATATACTGTATTAAAGGGGCGCACTGTGTTCACTGGCTGAACAACTACAAATGGCGGTCGTGGAGTAGATTCAGCAGAAAAAGTCGCTTTCGTGACGTTACGACCTGACCAATCAGCGGCGACCAGTCTCTTAAACTCATATCACAGCCATACTCAGCCCTACTCAGCTCGGTTAGACCCTGCCCTGGATCAGGTACTAAAAAAGCACCTGCTAACCGGTGCTGGGGCTAATGGAAAATGCTCAAACGCGGGCTGAGTGGTGTGGTGTAGGGCTAAGTGAGGCTAGTGGAAAAGGGCCTAAAGAGGACATGGAGAGGACAGGTGAGGGATCGTCACATGCCGCTGGTGGGAAGAACTCAGGGGACGGTGGGCCCTGAGTCTCTTGACCAGGGAACTTGCAAAATTGTTCATCAACAAAAGAGAATGAAAAGGAACTTGCCTGTTCTCCTGGTGTTCGATGTCTCCAGCGGTGCCAGAAACACTTCTCTCCTCCTCCGTGTCCACAGCGGCCCAGGGCTCCTCTATATGCAGAGGAGAAACTTCCAAAACAGGCACAGACGTAGAGGAATTCGGGAGAGAAACTGCAGCCCCCACATTGGCGGAGGTAAATGTTGTGAAGGAGACGGGTGCAGGCGACCCCTTGGGAGCAACCAGCCGCTCCGCAGCAGGATTCTCCCTCTCCTCAGCAGACGGAGTGGGCCGTGATTCCGGAGAAGGAAGCTGAGCTGCCACAGGCGAAGCTCGGGGCTTCCTACGGTGTACGCGCCTCCTCTTAATATGGACCGGCTCCGGCGTCAATACCAACGATGAAGACTCGGGCCCGGCCTCCAGGAAGTCCGGCTCAGGCTCCCACTCCGCTGCAACAGCCTCCACAGCAGGCGAGATGGTAGCATCAGTCCTATGCTCCTCCTGCAGCGGCTCCAATGCTGGGGATTCCTCTGGCGTGGCTGCAGGGGAGCCTCTCCATGCTGGCTCCGGGAAAAGATCATCGGAGGCCGCTGGCTCCTCCAGCGTCTGATGGCCCTGACCTTGGGCCAACAGGCCCTCAGGAAGAATAGGAGGAGACACGGAGAGGCGAAAAAGTGAATTAATATCTGCAGCTGGAGGAGAGGACCCAGCTGACTGCTGAAACTAGGCCTCTCCCTCGGGAGACAGACAAGGTTTGTAATTAGATTGAGTGAAATGAAAAAACACTTGCTTGTCCTCCCGGCTCCCGATGTTGACAGATACGGACAGTTGGCAATCACCATTCTCCGTGTCACTGACTCCTTCAAAGGATTGTGGAGGAACCGGCTCCGATGATGCAGAGGTGGGCGTAGCCGGGACAATATTGGAGGATCTTTCGGCGACTGGAGCGATGACGGCTGCCGAAGATGAGGGGGGCTTCCTCCGGCGAGGCTTCCTTCTCCTCACGGGCAGTTGGAGCACCAGATAGTCCGGGATTCTGAGCACACCATCCGGCCGCAAGTAATCAAGGCCAATGAACTCCGGAGTATCAGGAGACGAAAGCGGTGTAGCCACTGGGGGCTCGAGCGCTGGGAACTCCTCACCCGACCCCTTGGATGGCACGGCGAAAATCTCCTGGAAAATCTGGGCCACCTCCGGATGGTCCCACAGGTTATCCCGATTCATCACCCTCACTGCCGCGTCCCGAGCCTATTGAGCTGTCTCGGGTGAACAGGGCTCCAGTGCCCGCGAAAGTATGTCCTCCAGCAGACAAAGCGAGCACAGCTCCCTCTCCAGCAGCTCAGCCATCATGCCCAGAAAGCAGGTGAATGAAAACGAGACAGTCCAACAAATGAAAAAATGATTTGTGTGGGTGTAACCCGCTAAATCCTTCTTGCTGGCTGGACCATTCTGTCATATGCTCCCCATGTGCTTCTCCATAGCTCACAGAGGAGGAGAAAAAGGACGGATGGATTTAAGCGCTGGGTTACACCAAACACACATTTATTAACACAAAAGTGGATAAACGAAAGACAAGACAGCTCGGGTACACTTAAGAGTCCATCAGGACGCCCATCACACACTGGAGGAAATACTGGGCAATAAGCCAAAGTGTAGCGGCTGTGCTGCACGGGGTGGGGGGAGGAACGTTGTGGAAGCGTAGCAGCACAGCGGCAAACAGAAACGCTAACAGAGAGTACTTAGAGTGAGGGGGCAGTCCGAGTCCACAGACTTAGTCCTTCTGGTGACATGACGGTTAGACGGCAGAAAAAAAACATCTAACACATATAATGGTCCAGCGGTGTTTGTGTAGCAAGGAGCTGCTTAAGTATAAACACTGCTAGCCAAACAATTGAGAACACTTGGGCGAGGCGCGGGAAAGATAATTACCGGGACGAACAGCTGACTGTCAGAGAAAGAGGGGGCGTGGCAGGCCAGAGCAGCAGCTACAAGCAGGAACAGAAACCATACACAAACGTGAAATCAAAACATAACACCACATGATAAACCCACTACCTGAGCCACCAGGAACGATCAGAACCGAGCCCACAGGAAACACGGGCTCGGTTTATGACAGTATTTGAGAGTGTAGACTAGAGCTATTATGATTCTCACCTTCCACCCCATATAGACTTTTCTTTTCAGCAAATGTATGACTGCATGTTGCTTGTAAGCTCTAGAGGCAGATTTTGGTGTATTTAAGACAGAAACTAAATATGAGGGATTTATCTGAAGACTTCTAGCTTCTCACCTCTTTATCACACAGAAAAAGACTTTATCCCCAGAAACACAGTCCCTTAAGTTGCTGTCAGCTGTAAATAAAAGTGGACAGCAGGTGAGCTCTCTAAGTGAAGGCCATACAACTTGATTGCCCTCTCATGGCTGTCTGTAGTGAGACAATAAACCCCACCTCCTCCATTATTGTACACAGCACTTTGTGGAACTAAAAAATTAAAAATGATGCTCAGATCCCCCCCCCCCTCCCCAAAGGTGGTTTCTGTCATCATAGGTAGTTCTTGTCATACTGATGCATCTTGAAGTGTCTGCCTTTTTGGATCAGCTTGGTTTTAATTTGTTGCTTGATGGGGGCATGATCACAATTAATCGATGATTCGTCATGACTGTTATGGGTGGCTGTTTGAGTGGAAACTCCATACTGGTGACTTGTCTTGATGGCCGTGTAACCAATTTCGGGTCTAAATTATCCCAATAGACACTGGTTGGTACAGGAATGTATACAACTAAACACGTGAACCAGTACACCAGATGATCTAGATTCGTTCATTGGAGAAAGGGGGGTAAGCAGTTACCATCTGCATTGCGTAGCAGGAGTAAAGATGACGCACAGACCAATAGGTAAAGTCAAATAACAGATGATTGTATTCAATTCCTTTGTTTTGCAAAAACACAGGAGGAAACAAAAAAACAATCAAATACAACTGTAATAAAAGAAAATAAAAAGCAAAACAAAATTTCAGCACCAGCCTTATGGTGTCTCTTTAAGCACAAAAACACATTAAGAATTTTCTTTTCTTCCCAAAACAGTAATGAATTGGTCACTATTTGAATGCTAGGTTTATCTCTCTCTTTTTCTTTTAACTCTGTCCTACGTTTGGTGTTAATTTTAAGATTTTGCTATTTTGGTTATCCTTTAGTTGCCTTGTTTTTTTTTTTTGGTTTTTTTTTCTAATTTGTCAATAAGACTGTTGTCTGTTTCTTTCTTCTTTTACCTTTAGGTTCAAAATTATGCAACAAAAATACCCTTGGATACCACAGTACAGAACATCCTTGAAAATATATATGAAATGTCAAATAGTACCGAAAATCACAGAAACTTATAAAATACAGTTAACATCTGTTTTGAAAACAAATACTCTTTTCATTCTGCCCATTTCTTACTTCTGTGAGATGTATGAGAATATTCCCTCTGGAAAAATATATTGGTGGAATGTGTCCTTTAAAGTTCGCACATATGGTCCTACCAGGAATGCAGGTGAAGCCCACTACATGCAAATTCTAAAGTCCCTCACTGGGTTGGCTCGCCACAACTGCTGAGCAACCACCACCGATGTAGCAGAAAAACCAGCAGTTGAACTCTTCACTTCGAATGGTGGTGAACTCCCCCCCCCCACACACACACACAAAAAAAAAACAGCCAGAAAGTTTCACTATTAATAATTTCTCCTAGTCTGTTGAAACCACAGCTTTCATCCGTCAATTTTTTCATCCAATCTTCTTCCTCAGATTCATAATGACCGATGACTGCCCTTCCTTCCAGCCAATAGTCCGCAAAAATAGAGTAATATATCCACTTCTCAACAAAAACATGAACAGGTACATTAGAGATGAAAAAGAAGTTCTCTAGTCCAACATAGCTTGGGGCAGCTGTGGAATGCACCTTCCTCTTATCACGGTCACGGTGGGGAAAAAAATGAGACCCCCATAAGAGAGGTTGAGTGGGCCAACTCACTTAGCGTAGCCAAACACTGATAGGATGACAGATCACGTGACTGCTGAGTATACATCACTGAACTCACGGATTTCAATGTTTCTTTTCCCAGTGTCACCTGCAACTTTACAATCCCACAAGGATTCTCACCCAAAACAAACACCTCGTTCAAAAATGAAAATAAAATACATTTTGTAAGCGTATAATTTAGTGTTATTTTCATCTTTTATTTGAAAGTGACTATTCCTTTGTTGAAAAAAAAATTATATTAATTCAACTATTATTTAGTGATTAGATCATATGTTCCCAAAATTATGACTCAGTAACATGGGTTACACCCTCCCCTCTCAAAGGTGGATACGTTTCGGCACACCTACAAGAATGATTACATGCCACTTTCGTACTAGTGTTGGGGACAACCGAATAACTATAGTTTTGTAATACATCTGCCAAAACTACATTCAGGCTTTGAAGAAGTGATTGTGTAATGAGCATTAAGGGGTTTCCCAACTGAGCATGCTGCAGTCTTTCAGGTTGGGATCGATGCCGTTTAGAGCGTCTGCAGGAGGGTGTGCTCTCATTCTGTGGGGTGTGTGTTAGAAGGATCTCTCTTCCATCAGGGGCTTTGACCTTGGTAGAGTCATGATTTTCATTTGGCAGCACTCCTTGACTTGTGTTTTGGACTTGTGACTCCTCACCTCCCCTGTTCTCCATCCAAGACTAGTCCAAAACAACAAGGGGACTCTCAAGGACATTAGAATCAGAGGAAAACTCACTCTGGCTGGGATCACTGTCAAGTAGACTTGAATGAACTGGCAGAACTTTGTTCCAAATAAGTGAGTCATCAAAAGAAACATCTGGGACTTGACCAAGAAACATTTGATCATTTTGAGATGAGTCGGGTACTGGGACTGGCAACACCATACTGCCACCAGTGTCTGGTGGACCCTCTTTACAAACTCCAGAGCTCTTAGGTCTGTCTTGACTGAGGTCTCTCGTGCTGGTTTCAGGTGTTGGAGGGTTCTTCATTTTAGAGAGAATAAACTTCTCTGACTTATAGTCTCTCAAGACAGGGCAATTATCTCCTACGAGTTCTGCAGTGTCCCACTGCTGTTCGTTTCTCAAGTCCTTCATCTCTGACAAGATTGGTGGGGTCAGGATGTACATCAACTGAAAGCTCAACATTCTGACATTTCTTGGGTGATTGTCTTCTGTTTGGAAGGGTTGTTTCTGGCCAGGTTAAGATTTTGGTTTCAATTACATCCGTATTTGGTGACTGTCCAGTTGAGTCGTAGTAGTACTCAAAATTCTCCAAATCTGAATTATCATCTATGGGTTCAACATCAACGGCCTCTCTTTTAGCCAGACTTCTGGTCCTAGGTCTGTGGAACACTTTCTTTGGGAATGTCTCCATCTCAGCAGCAGGTAGAAACCCACAAGGCAACAAGAGATGGTGATGGAGAGTGCGAAGTGCTCCATTCTTCCCTTCTGGTTGCACTGTGTAAACAGGGAGGTCACCCTCACGTTTTAACTACATAGATGTCTGACTCCCATTTATCGGCCAATTTGTGCTTCCCTCTTATTCTGACATTTTTCACAAGAACACGATCACCTGCCTCGAGGGCTAAGTCAATCACTCATTTGTCAAATCAATGTTTATTGTGTTCAGCTGTTTTTGAAGCATTCTCTGTGGCAATTCTGTACCTCTCCTCAAGGTGGCATTTCAGATCATGTACATATTGAGAGTGTGACTTGGATGGATTTCTGGCAGGGAGACCAAAGGCTAAATCAATTGGCAGCTGTGGTTGTCTGCTGAACATGAGTTTCTATGGGGTGAACCCTGTGACATCATTCCATGTGCAGTTATACCCGTGCACCAGAGGCTTCACGAACTCTTTTCAGTGACACTTGTCTTTATTTTCCAAGGTCCCAACATCTGGAGGAGGGTTCGGTTGAACCTCTCAACTGGATTCCCGCTAGGGTGGTATGGTGTGGTCTTTACATTCTGAATTCCAGCAATGTTGCATAACTCTTTGATGGTCTGAGATTCAAAATCTGACCCTTGGTCACTTAGGATCTTCTCTGGAAAGCCATAATGCACCAGAAAATTTACCCATAAGCACCTGGACACAGTCTGTGCCTTTTGATTTTGGGTTGGTATAGCCACTGCATATTTAGTAAAATGATCAGTTAACACCAATATGTCTTTGGTGTTACTCAGGTCAGGTTCCAAAGAGAGGAAATCCATGCAAATCAGTTCAAGAGGCCTACTGGTCCTGATGTTGACCAAGGAAGCTGCTCTTTCAGGTGGGGTCTTCCGGCGTACACACCGCTCACATGTTCTGATTCTCTGCTCCACATCTGTTGATATCCGAGGGCACTAGAAAACGTGACCTCACCAGGTCTAAAGGTTGCTCAATACCTAGATGTCCTAGGTCATCATGTAGACTTTTCAGAACAACTGGTCTTAGTTCAGTTGGCAACACCAGCTGGTGTGTTATCTTGCCATGTTCTTTCCGTGCTCTGTACAACACTCCATCTTTGAGCTCTAATCATCTCCATTCTCGTAGCCATAAAGATAAGCTTGGGAGTTCCTGTCTCACTGAAGGAGGAGTGTTGCCCATTTCCAAATGTTCAATAATTACTGAAAGCTCTGGGTCAGCTCTTTGTTTTCTTTCAATTCATCTTGGGTTAAATGAGCTACCAAAGGGAATCCATAACCCATGGGGTAAAGCCTCAGGATGGATGGTGAGAGATTCCACAAGAGTGACTGCTGGATCTGCAACTCTCCAGTCTTAATCAGACGCCTGAACATCATGCCTCTCACAGATTGCTTTCACTGCCTCTGGGAGAACCAGGCTTGGATTTTCTTGACCTGCCATATGGTTCAAAGTAAACTGTTTGATTCTCTCATTTTCTTTTCTGGAGGCTGAGTCACTTTGGAGCTCTCCATGAGGTCTTCTTGAAAGGCCATCAACATCTTGATTTTGTGCCCCGGTTCTGTATTGAATTTTAAATGAGAAAGTTGACAGAGCTGATAGCCACCTGTAGCCTGTGGCATCCAACTTGGCAGAGGTCAAAATATAAGTCAGTGGATTACTGTCTGTAACCACGGTGAACTCAGAGCCATACAAATAATCACTAAACTTCATTGTGACAGCCCACTTTAAGGCTAAGAACTCAAGTTTATGAGCAGGGTATTTAGCCTCACTCTTTGTCAGTCCCCTGCTTTCAAAGGTGATGGCTCTCATTTGCCCTTCTTGCTCTCGGTACAATGCTGCACTCAACCCTGTTGTACTGACGTCAGTATGCAAGATATATGGTAGCTTAGGGTTGGCAAATCCCAAGACAGGGGCTGTGGGTGGTGAGCTTAGCAATGATTTCACTAAAGGCTCTTTGACACACAGGAGCCCATCTTTCCCCAAAAGACTTTTTTGGATGGAAGTAGTCAGCAGTGTTGACTTTCACCTTGCATCTCTGCTTTCTTAGAGGGGGTACCCTGCTGTAAGATCATTGAGGGGCTTGATGATCTTTGAATAATTCTGGATAAACCTACGGTAATATCCTGAAAACCCAAGGAAGGAACGCAACTCTCTTAGGTTCTGTGGTACTGGCTAGGTTTTCAAAGCCTCAATCTTCTCTTGGTTTGTCTCTACTCCCTGCTCAGAGACAATGTGACCAAGATATTTGACTGACTTCTGGAGAAATTTACATTTTTCTGGAGACAGTTTAAGTCCATATTCTTTAAGTCTTCGTAGGACCTGTAGTAGTCTCTGTTCATGTTCTTCCAAAGTGTCAGAGAACACTATAAGGTCGTCAGTGAAAACCAACACGTTTCTACGATTAAGGTTGCCCATGCACCTCTCCATGAGCTGCTGGAATGTACTTGGTGCATTTGTTATCCCCTGTGGTATTCGGTTAAATTTCCAAAAGCCAAGCGGGCACACAAATGCTGTCTTCTGTTTATTAGCCTCTTCCATCTCAGTTTGGTAGTAACCTGATTTTAGGTCGAAGATTGAAAACCACTTCGAACCAGTCAGTAGGGAGAATACCTCTTCTAAGCTGGGCAATGCATAACCATCTTTTATGGTTTTTAGAGTTGAGCTTTCTGAAGTCAATGCACAATCGCACAGAATTATCCTTCTTGCGAACCACAACTATGGGAGATGTGAATGGGGACTCAGATTCACGGATGACACTAGAGTCTTATAGCTCTTGAAGATGTTTCCTGACTGCATCTACATCTTGTGGATGGATAGGTCAAGCACGATGTTTAAAAGGGGTACCATCACTGAGTTTGATGTGATGTCTCACTTCGTCCGTGTGGCCAAAGTCTAGATCATGTTTGGAAAAGACTTCAGGTATAGAGTTGCGCTGACTTGTGATTCCCTCTTTCCACTCAGATGACAGAGGGGAATCACCAAAACTGAACTCCATCTTTTGGGTGTTATTTGAACATGCTGATGGCTCTTTTTTAATCACCTGCTGAATAGCATGGATCTCAGCCAGCACTGTTCTGGGAGGAATCGTAATGTCATTTGTGGTTTTGTTTCTTAGCACAACTGGCACACTATGAGGGCACTTAGCAGGTAATGTGCACAGGGAACTAGCTACTAGCAGCCCACCTGGAAGGGTTACATCTGATGGCGCTTCCACAGCAACCCATTTCTCATGGTGACCACCGCTTACATAGACGAGCCCATCAATGACAACTGTGCTTTCTGCTTGGATAACTTCATTAGTACGACCTTGCAGTTTTACCCATCCTATGGTACTGGCGAAAGCTTGTTACCGTCTCACTTCCAGGGTTTTTAAGACTACTCTGTGTCCAGAAAGTGATGACCATGAGCGTTCCTCATTTCTATCAACATAGTTAGCATAGAGAATATCTAGCAAGTTTGTGCCAATCAGAATTTGGGACATACCATCCATATCAGGAACAACCAAGGCTAAAGTGGGCACTTCAGTTTCTCTTCCCAAGAATTTATCTGGAAATTTCAAGCTCAGTTCCACATATCCAAAATATGGAACTTCCTGTTCATTTGCTCCCTTCACCTCAAGTCCAACATCCAAAAGATCATCTAGGAACTTCATTGTATAATGTGACATTTGACTTTCTTAGAATGATAGCGGGATAGTTATCACTTGAGACCCTATATCACTGATACAATTTACTTCTTTGCCCTCAACGATAACTTGTGTTGTACATCTGGTCCCAATTAGCCCTGCTGGCAGTCTGGGGGATGTAGTCTTTACAACTCTCTTGGCTTTGTTAGGGCTCTTACTTTGTCCTCCAGTCCCTGTTTGCCCTGCAACAGGAACTGTTACTAGTTTAACAGCTGGTTGCCTCTTTGGTTGTTCTGACTGTCCCATTGTTGCTGCTTTTCTTTTAACAGCTGTCTCTTTTATAGCTTGGAGCAGCTGTGGAATGCACCTTCCTCTCATCACGGTCATGGTGGGGAAAAAAACGAGACCTCCCATAAGAGACGTTGTGTAGACCAACTCACTTAGCGTAGCCACACACTGATAGGATGACAGATCACATGACTGCTGAGTATACGTCACTGAACTCACGGATTTCAGAGTTCCTTTTCCCAATGTCACCTGAAACTTAACAATTCTTACAAGGATTCTCACCCAAAACAAACATCTCATTCAACTACGAAAATAATATATATTTTGTAAGCATATAATTTAGTGTTATTTTCATCTCTTTTATTTGAAAGTGACTATTCCTTTTGTTGAAAAAAAAAATGATATTAATTCAACTATTATTTAGTGATTAGATCATTTCTAATTTGTTCCCAAAATTATGACTCAGTAACATGGGTTACAGCTGCTATTGTTCAGACTGTCTACAAACCTCACCAGCACGCCACCGGTGCACTACAGTGGTGTGAAAAAGTGTTTGTTCCCTTCCTGATTTCTCATTTTTTTGTATGTTTGTCACACTTAAGTGTTTCAGATCATCAAATAAATTTAAATATTAGACAAAAATAACACAAGCAAACACAAAATGCAGTTTTTAAATGAAGGTGTTTATTATTAAGGGTAAAAAAAATCCAAACCTACATGGCCCTGTGTGGAAAAAGTGATGCCCCCCCCACCTTGTTAAAACATAAATTAATTGTGGTTTAATACATCTATCAGCTGAGTTCAATTTCTCTAGCTACACCGATTACCTGATTACTACCACACCTGTTCTCAATCAAGAAATCACTTAAATAGGACCTGCCTGACAAAGTGAAGTAGACCAAAAGATCCTCAAAAGCTAGACATCATGCTGCGATCCAAAGAAATTCAGGAACGAATGAGAAACAAAGTAATTGAGATCTAACAGTCTGAAAAAGGTTATAAAGCCATTTCTAAAGCTTTGGGACTCCAGCGAACCACAGTGAGAGCCATTATCCACAAATGGCAAAAACATGGAACAGTGGTGAACCTTCCCAGGAGTGGTCAGCGGGCCAAAATTACCCCAAGAGTGCAGCAACGACTCATCCAAGAGGTCACAAAAGACCCCACAACAACATTCAAAGAACTGCAGGCCTCACTTGCCTCAGTTAAGATCAGTGTTCATGACTCCACCATAAGAAAGAGACTGGGCAAAAATGGCCTGTATGGCAGAGTTCCAAGACAAAAAACACTGCTGAGCAAAAAGAAGATAAAGGCTCATCACAGTTTTGCCAGAAAACATCTTGATGATCCCCAAAACTTTTGGGAAGTTACTTTGTCGACTGATGAGACAAAAGTTGAACTTTTTGGAAGGTGTCTGTCCCATTACATCTGGCGTAAAAGTAACACAGCATTTCAGAAAAGGAACATCATACCAGCGGTAAAATATGGTGGTGGTAATGTGATGGTCTGGGGCTGTTTTGCTGCTTCAGGACCTGGAAGACTTGCTGTGGTAAATGGAACCATGAATTCTGCTGTTTACCAAAAAATCCCGAAGGAGAATGTCTGGCCATCTGTTCGTGGCCTCAAGCTGAAGCGCATTTGGGTTCTGCAGCAGGACAGTGATCCAAAACACACCAGCAAGTCCACCTTTGAATGGCTTAAGAAAAACACAGTGAAGCCTTTGGAGTGGCCTAGTCAAAGTCCTGACCTGAATCTGATTGAGATGCTGTGGCATGACCTTATAAAGGTGGTTCAAGCTCAAAAACCCTCCAGTGTTGCTGAATTACAACAATTCTGCAAAGACGAGTGGGCCAAAATTCCTCCACAGCGCTGTAAAAGACTCATTGCCAGTTATCGTAAACGCTTGATTGCAGTTGTTGCTGCTAAGGGTGGCCCAACCAGTTGTTAGGTTTAGGGGGAAATCACTTTTTCCACACAGGGCCATGTAGGTTTGGATTTTTTTCCCCTTAATAATTAACACCTTCATTTAAAAACTGCATTTTGTGTTTACTTGTGTTATCTTTGTCTAATACTGAAATTTGTTTGATGATCTGAAACATTTAAGTGTGACAAACATACAAAAATACGTCAAACAGGTTCATTTTGTCTTCTTTCAATTATTTTTCCTTTTTTTTTTTTCCTTTGAAAGACAAAAGTAAAATAGAAAGATGTCTTTACCTTCTTTACATGTTTCAACTGCACTGCAGCCTTCATCAGAAGAGTCAGCTGATTGCTGCCAGGTGACATTTATCAGCTGATTTTCGTAGGCGGGGCCAGCTCAGCAGATCTGTCAGATCCACCGAGCCGGCCCCGCCTCCCGCCGTCAGATAGTCTCTGGAGAATGTGGTCCCAGGTGTGAGAAAGCATAAAGGCCCCCTCATCTCGGTTCATGGTGTCTTTTCCCCGCTTTCTGATCTCTATTGCCTCCTTGATCCAACGTTTGTGTCTGTTGCTCTCCGATCCAATAATTTTTGTGTTGTCCTAGTCCATGATGTGATTATTTCTTTTGCAGTGGTCCGATATAGCTGATTTTAATGT
Organism: Pholidichthys leucotaenia; assembly: GCA_020510985.1. Taxonomy (NCBI): domain Eukaryota; kingdom Metazoa; phylum Chordata; class Actinopteri; order Cichliformes; family Pholidichthyidae; genus Pholidichthys; species Pholidichthys leucotaenia. Next base: position 262,373,809 of record CM035843.1, read on the forward strand.
TTCTTGTTCTGCTTTTTCTTTTTGTGATCTTGTGAGTCGTCCTTGCGTTTCCTTCTCACATTCCTTTTGGTGTTCTTTTTTTCTTGTGGTGAATAATCTTCCGGTTTCTCCAATGTAGGTTTTGTTACATGATCTGCATGATATTTCATATAATACATTGCATTTATTGTCTTGTTCTATTCTGTCCTTGGGGTGTACTAATAACTGTCTTAATTTTTTGTGTGGTTTGACTGCTGTGTTTATTTTGTATTTTTTCATGATCCTTTGAATTGGTTCCGTGATCCCTCGTATGTATGGTATAGTTATGGTTTCCTTGTTTTTGATTTCAGCTTTTGTTCTGTGTCTTGTGTCCTGTTTATTTTCTTTGTTTTTAACTTGCTGTTTCCCTTTGTTTATGGCCCATACTGGATATTGGCAGCGTATAAGTGCATGTTTTATGTGGTTTTCCTCTTCCTGTCTGTCTTCTTGTTCCGTGATGATGGTGGCTCGTTCATATAATGTCCTGACGACTGATAGCTTGTGTGCTGTGGGGTGTTCCGATGTCCAAAGTAGGTATTGATCTGTGTGGGTTGGTTTCCTGTAGACTGTGATTTTTATGCTGCCGTCCTCGTTGTGGTGGATTTTCATGTCCAGAAAGGCTATGGTGCCATTTTCCTCCTCTTCGTGTGTGAATTTTATGTTCCCCGTACTGTCTGTACTGTTCAGATGGTCAGTGAGTTCTTGTGTATGTCCTTTCCTTATTTTTTCCAGAATGTCATCTACGTATCTCTTCCAAAGGGTGGGTTTGCATATTGTGGGTGCTGTGTTGATGGCTTTATTTTCCAGATCCTCCATAAAAAAACTGCTCATGATGGCTGATAGTGGGTCTCCCATTGCAAATCCTTCTTTTTGTTTGTAGATTTTTCCTCTGAATTGAAAATAAGTGGATTTTGCAACAAACTGTAGTAATTTGGATATGTCATGGACTGTGAGGTTGGTGCATCTTTTTAGGGTACTGTCCTTGTTGAGGCGTTCTTGCACTATATGTAGTGTGACGTCAATAGGAGTCTTTGTGAATAAAGAGATGACGTCATGTGAGATGAGGATCTCGTCTGATTCTATTTTTATGTCTTTGAGTTCTTGTGCCAGCTCTTTTGAATTTTTACAGTGAAAGTCTGATAGTCCAAGGAGGGGTTTGATGATTTCAGCTAGGGCTTTTGATAAGTTGTATGTGACTGATCCAATGCTGTCTATTATTGGCCGCAGTGGGATATCCTTTTTATGTATTTTCGGTGTTCCATAAATCCGAGGGGTGATGCTGGCTGTGGGGATCAGGTGATCATATGCGTCCTTTGTGATTTTATTGCTTTCTAATAGAGGTTTTAGAAGGGCTTTGAGCATTTTTTTCTTTTCTTCTGTCGGGTTTGTTTTAATGATTTCGTATGTGTTACTGTCTGCCAACATGGTTTCCATCTGTTTTTCGTATGTTTCCGTGTCCAAAATTACTGTTGTTCTGCCTTTATCTGCTGGGAGTATTGTGATCGTTTTATCTGTCTTGAGTGAGTTTAATGCTTTTTCTTCTTTTCTTGTAACGTTGCTTTGTGGTAATTTGGCCGTTTTGAGGATTCCTGCGACTGCGTTCCGGAGTGCTGCTTTTTCTCCTTGGTCCTGGATTTTTTCACATGCCAGTTCTGTTGCGAGGATGTATTCTTCATGGGGGATTCTGGCTGGTGTGATGGCGAAGTTCAGTCCTCTGTTCAGCACTGTTTTCTCCGTGTCCGTGAGTGTGCGTTGTGATAGGTTTTTGACCCACTTATCGTTCTTTTCCGTGTGTGTTTGTCTTCGTCCGTTCTTTCTTTCTGTGAGTTTTTTTAATTTTTTCAATTGGCGGTTTTTCGTTGTGATGAATTCTTGTTCGTGTGCGTGTTTCAGTTGTGCTTTTATCTGCTCCTGCGTTTTCTGGTCCGTCGGGTAGCGTTGCTTAAACATGTCCGTTTCCTCTTTGATTTGGTTGTTTATTTTGTCTACTTTATTTGCCGTTATTCTTATACGTTCTTTTATAAGGTCTTTCCGTGCTTTGTTGATGATTTTTTCTGCGTTCTTGGTCGGGATTGGATTTCTTATATTGAGGCTTTGGGGTGTGACCTCCTCATCTCTGCAACGGAGGTTGAATCGTAGGTGGTTTCTGAAGCGTGCCCGTGTTTTCTCCAATTTCTCCAGCCGGCGGAAGTCTTTAATGCAGACTTGTCCATAACTTCCACGTAATACGTCAAACAGGTTCATTTTGTCTTCTTTCAATTATTTTTCCTTTTTTTTTTTCCTTTGAAAGACAAAAGTAAAATAGAAAGATGTCTTTACCTTCTTTACATGTTTCAACTGCACTGCAGCCTTCATCAGAAGAGTCAGCTGATTGCTGCCAGGTGACATTTAAATTCAAAGGATCATGAAAAAATACAAAATAAACACAGCAGTCAAACCACACAAAAAATTAAGACAGTTATTAGTACACCCCAAGGACAGAATAGAACAAGACAATAAATGCAATGTATTATATGAAATATCATGCAGATCATGTAACAAAACCTACATTGGAGAAACCGGAAGATTATTCACCACAAGAAAAAAAGAACACCAAAAGGAATGTGAGAAGGAAACGCAAGGACGACTCACAAGATCACAAAAAGAAAAAGCAGAACAAGAAACATTAAAATCAGCTATATCGGACCACTGCAAAAGAAATAATCACATCATGGACTGGGACAACACAAAAATTATTGGATCGGAGAGCAACAGACACAAACGTTGGATCAAGGAGGCAATAGAGATCAGAAAGCGGGGAAAAGACACCATGAACCGAGATGAGGGGGCCTTTATGCTTTCTCACACCTGGGACCACATTCTCCAGAGACCATCTGACGGCGGGAGGCGGGGCCGGCTCGGTGGATCTGACAGATCTGCTGAGCTGGCCCCGCCTACGAAAATCAGCTGATAAATGTCACCTGGCAGCAATCAGCTGACTCTTCTGATGAAGGCTGCAGTGCAGTTGAAACATGTAAAGAAGGTAAAGACATCTTTCTATTTTACTTTTGTCTTTCAAAGGAAAAAAAAAAAAGGAAAAAAACATACAAAAAAATTAGAAATCAGGAAGGGGGCAAACACTTTTTCACACCACTGTATATCTCAGAATCAGGGCTTCACTTTTCTACAGTCGAAGTAAGTGGCAGCATGTCATCCATATTTATATGTAGCTTATGGTTGTAGCTCACAAACACTTTACCCCTCATCTCATAGAGCGGCAAATGCTGAGGAACATTCACAAATGTAACGCTTTTGGGGTTTTGTCAGAATTTGTAAAATGTTGGCAAACAGTTCACAAACAGTTTTTAAAGTCCCAAATAGTTTTTCTTGTTGTAAATTATTTTTATTTACATTTTCAACATATTTTTGTGAATTGGTTTTTCCGCAAACAGTTGCAAATGTTTGCAGAATAGTTGTAAGCATTTGCAAATGGTTGTAAGCCTTTGCTTATGGATGTGTCATGTGTCACTAAGGGTAGTACAATGGTGCTTCAAAGTTTTGTGAATCCTTTAGAATTTTCTACATTTCTGCATAAATATAACCTAAAACATCATCCGATTTTCAAGCAAGTTCTAAAAGTAGATAAAGAGAACCCAGTTAAATAAATGAGACAAAAATATTTTACTTTATCATTTATTTATTGAGGAAAATAATCCAATATTAGAAGAAGAAGAAGCCAGCTTTATTGTCATTCAAACCATACAGTCAGTCATGTACAGTAGAACGAAATTACATTTCTCCCATCTACAATGTTAATCACATCTAGAATCAGAGGGGTCGCTGCCATAAACAACTTTTCCTTCCCCCATTCTATTATGCTGAGCACCAAGCTATAAGGTGGGAAGTACCATTTTTGTATGGTCTTAAGTATGACCCGGCCAGGGCTTGAACCCATGGCCTCCTGGTTGTGGGGCGGATGCTGTATCAACTAGGCCACCACTCCGGTATTACATATCTGTGAGTGGCCAGAGTTTGTGAACCTCTAGGATTAGCAGGTAATTTGAAGGTGAAGTTGGAGTCACATGTTTTCAAGCAATGGGATAACAATCAGGTGTGAGTGGGCACCCTGTTTTATTTAAAGAATATTTTATTTAAAAATCTAGCAAAGTGTCAACACATGTTTGTGAAAGTGTATCATGGCACAAACAAAGGAGATTTCTGAAGACCTCAGAAATAGGGTAGTTGATCCTCATCTGATTGGAATAAGTTACAAAGCCATCTCTAAAGAGTTTGGACTCCACCAGTCCCCAGTAAAATAGATTGTATGCAAATGGAGAAAATTTATGACCCCTGTTGCCCTACCCAGGGGTAGCTGACCAACTAAAATCACTCCAAGAGCGAGTCATGTAATAGTTGGCAAGGTCACAAAGGACCCCAGAGTAACTTCCAAACACCTGAAGGCCTCTCTCACATTGGCTGATGTTGATGTTCATGAGTCCACTACCAGAAGAACACTGAACAACAGTGGTGGGCATGGCAGGGTTGCAAGGAGAAAGCCAACGCTCTCCAAAAATAATGTTGCTGTTTTTTTACAGTTTGCTAAAAATCACATGGACAATCCAGAAGGCTACTGGAAAAGTGTCTTGTGGACAGATGAGACCAAAATAAAACTTTCTGGTTTGAATGAGAAGCATTACGTTTGGAGAAAAGAAGATACTGAATTCCAGCATAAGAACCTTATACCATCTGTGAAACATTGAAACATGGTGGTGGTAATATCATGGTTTGGGCCTGTTTTACTGAATCTGGGCCAGGATGGCTTGCCATCATTGATGGAACAATGAATTCTGAATTATACCAGCAAATACTAAAGTTAAATGTTAGAACATCTGTCCATAAACTGAATCTCAAGAGAAAGTGGGGCATGCAGCAAATTAACTATCCTAAGCACACAAGTTGTTCTACCAAAGAATGATTAAAGAAGAATAAAATTAATGTTTTGGAATGGCCAAGTCACCAAGATGTTGTGGAGGGACGTGAAGTGGGCAGTTCATGTGAGGAAACCTACCAGCATCTCAGAGTTGAAGCTGTTCTGTATGGAGGAATGGGCTAAAATTCCTCCAACTGTCATGGTTTGGGCAGGGTCTTAGGATCATGCCCACATTTTGTGTATTATTATTATGATTACTTGCCTGTGTTTTGCCTTCTGTGTCTCCCCTGGGTCCTCTGTGATTGCTATTGTCTTCCCCAGTCCTCAGTCTGTCATGTGGTCCCCATTACCACCTGTTGTTGTTCTGTGTCCCACCTTGGTCGTCTGTGCAAGTCTTGTGTGTGTGTGTGTTCCCTGTACTCCTTTTTCTATCATTCTCAGTCCCTCTTGTCTTCCGTAGTCATAGTCACTTCTCCTCATGTGTTGCTGTTTAATCCCTGATTACTATCCCCAGCTGTCCTGTGTTTCCCTGATCATCTGTCTCCCAATATACATCTTGCTCTGTGTTCATTCTGTTGCAGCGTCATACCGTGGATTTCCCTTTGACTCTGTCCCGTGATTGTGTCTGCAAATATCTGTGAGTTTTCAGCCTTTCACGGCTCGCTTTATGTTCAGCCCCCATGCTGGTTATTATTTTGTGTTATTTGGGAAAATAAACCCAGTCTAACTGTAATCCTGCTTGCATCAGTCAGTCTCTTCTGCTGGTTAGAGGTTGCCCTTGACACCAAACCAATGTGCAGAACTTATCGACAGTTACCAGAAATTTGTAGTTGCAGTTATTGCTACAAAAGGGGGTCACACCAGATACTGAAATCAAAGGTTCACAAACTTTTGCCACTCACAGATATGTAATATTAGATCATTCCCATCAATAAAAAAATGACAAAATAAAATATTTTTGTCACATTTATTTAACTGGGTTCTCTTTTTCTACTTTTAAGATATGAAAATCTGATGATGTTTTAGGTCACTTATGCAGAAATGTCAAATTCTAAAGGGTTCACAAACTTTCAAGCATTACTGACAAACAGCAATTTTTGGATTCACCAATAAATGATAGTGAAAATCAAGTTAGTATCTCACAATGCAGCGAATGCTGAGAATGCTCAAGAACAATGAGCTTTTTGGGTTTCGAAAGGGTTACAAGTTTGCAAAACAGTTCGCTCAGAGTTTTTAAGATTGCCAACAATTTTGTTGTAAAGAGCGGAAGAAGATGGATGGATGGATGGATGGATGGGTCTTAAACAGTTGCTGGTGTTCACTACTTGACAAACAAAAAAGAACTTTTGCAGCACATGTTGAAAATCTGTTACAACCATTCACAGCTGTTTGCAACTATTTGCAGAAATATACATTGGCAAAAAAAATTTGAACATCTTCAAAAACTTTTGGCAACAAGAAAAACTGTTTGGCAACCTTTTACAAACCTTGACAGAAGTCAAAAACCGCCACATTTGCCAGCATTTGCCACTCTGTGAGATACAGGGGAAAAGTTCTTTTTGGTTTGCCAAGTTCTTTTTCGTTCGTCAAGTAGTAAACACTAGCAACTGTTACAGAATCTTTATGACAAACTTGTTTGCAACCTTAAAAACTGTTGGCAAACTGTTTTGGACTTTTTACAAACCCCGACAAAATGAAAAAAGTGCACCATTCATGAGTGTTGCCCAGCGTTCACTGCTCTGTGAGATTTTAGCTTGATTTTCGCAAACCTGTCTTACTAGCACATTTGCAATTATAATAAAGACATGCCAGAGAACCAGTGTCCATGCCCTTTGGCAAGCAGTTCTGTTGGAACGGGGGCTAACAAAATACAAGGCAGTTATTTCTCTTGTTATGTGTGGTGAGGGTAAACATTAGTTAGTCCGTCACCTTCTATTTGATGTAAAAGATCACTGGCTGCTCAAAAGCCTGGATTTAGTAAGATGAGATTTGCTACTTATAGAATAAATGATGTAAATAAATGGGGAAGCATCATTAAATTTACAGAGGGTGAATAGTAAAACTGCCATTTCAGCAGCACTGGCTTTGAAGATAATAATAGAACTACAGTATGTTTTATTAAAGGAATGTGAGGTAAGCCAAAGGACAGTAATTGTAATGATGCCGAGAACGGGTCAGTGCCACGCTCGGGTCTTTGTGGTTCTACTCATTTTCTGTATATGTATTTATTCCTGATTTTCTTCCATTAGGGTTGGTGCTTTTATTTTGACAGCGCAGTTTGTGACTTCCTCCTGGCAAGTCTTTTAGCAGGTTGTCACAGCTGTTTTGTGTTCTTTAATCACTTTCACTCCACACCTGATTCATGTTTGGGTTTTCCCATATTATTATTTAAGCTTGCTTGTGGGGGTCATTCCTCGCAGTGACCTCACCTTGTGCTGACGGGAATCCCCCCGTCTGATTCCTGTTTTTATTCTCTGCCTTGTACTCAGCCTCGTCAGTATAATTGTAACCTTTCATGGTTTACCTTGTATTTTTCTGTAGTCACCCTACGTGGTCCTTGTTAATTGCCTTTTTGTAAATCACCCTCCGTGGCTGTTGTTTGTGTTCACCTTAATAAATGTGCAAACTCACAGCAGGTGAGTGGCGCCTTATTCCTACCCTGAAAGGGCCAATTATGACAGTAGGCCATTGCCAGAAGGTGCCAGTGGCTGTGTGTTTGCCTTTTTCTTTCTTTTTTTTTTGCTCACCTTTTTTGTGGTTAGAGGGAGAGCTGTCAGTATGTCTCCAGCGCGCAGAGACTCAGCTTCCTGTACGAGGTTGGCAGCTGGGGGCCCCAGCGTGGATGAACAGTAGGCAGCTGAATTCATCCGGAGCTATGTTGCTGAAGCCCTCACCTCCCGCTGCCCGAAGAAGGTTCTGGAGAACGTGGTGGCAGCGGTCGGGGTTGTGGAGGCGCATCCCAGTTTAGGAAATTATCCTGAGTTTGCAGAACTGCTGTCTTCTGTCTTCGCTCTTCAGCAGTGACTCCCGGGGTTGGCGATGGGCTCGTTTCCAGCCCGTAGACACCACCTCCCGGCATAGACCTCCACTCCTCCCCGTGACACGGCTGTACGAAAGCGGATGGAGGAGAGTCACCGGGTCCAGTTGCTGCAAGTCTCCCGCCATTACCCAGTCTCAGGCCTCCGGAGGAAATCCTCTGTCTCTCAGCCAGCTGCATCCTTATCACCGTGCCAAGAAGGAACTACAACAGCATCTGTCTCTAGGTTATCCTTACCGGCTGTCTCATCAGCTTCCTCTTCCTGGGCCGTTGCTGTCCCCTTCTCCACCACGGCATCTCCTCCCGCTGCTGAGATTCCAGTCGTCTCCTCCCCAGCTCCGCCTGCCACCATGCCTGCAGGGGTGGCTCCTCAACATTCCTCTGAGAGGCCCACTTCAACTGTAGTCACGGAGAGGGCTGAATCCAAACCGGCTGCAGCAGAAGACATCGGGTCCTGGGAACACGGGCAAGTGTTTTTTCATTCTCCAACATTACCACATGAATTATCTTGCTTGAATCCCGGGGGTGGGGCTCAGTTATTGCAGTCCACTGAGTCCTCACCGCCTGCTGTAGCCATAAGGACTTCACCTGCTCTCTCTGTGTCTCCTCCTGTGCCCCCTGAGTGTCCGCCGGTTCCGGGATTAAGCCTTTGGACGGAGGAGGAGCCTGTAGCCCTGGAAAACCTGGTTCCTGCCCTGCAGCCATGGTCTGGATGGAGGAAGAGGGCTGCCTGCAATCCGGAGCCTGCGCTGACAAATAAGCATCCCCGGGCTTCAACTGTGCAGGATTCAGCACTAACAAGGAGCGGACCTCCTGTCACCATACCGGGCGAGCCACCTGCATGGGTCACATTGCTTGGGGGGGTTCTGGGACTGCATTGTCCATCATGCCTGCTGCTGGGGCTGCCACAGCAGAGTCCGAGCCGGACCTCCAGAGAGCTGGGCCCGAGACATCATCTTCTGGAACAACGGAGTCCTGGATGGCAGTGGAACTTGAGCTCAAGCAAGTGCTCTCCTTTGTTTTTGTTGTTTCTGTACTGGAGAGCTCTTGCCTGGCTCTTGGTGGGGAGAGCCGGGTGCAGCCGTCAGCTGCACCTGAGCTTGCCTTGCGGGGTTCCACTGCTGCCAGTAACCCTGACCCTGTTCCTCTTCCTCTCCTATCTGAGCCTTCCCCCAGGGTCACTGAGGATCTTCCAGCTATGCCTTCGTGGGTCCGGCTCCTCCGGCCGAGGTCATTATGGAGGCGCTGTCCCAGCCCGGGACCTCCGTGGGTGCTGCTTTCCCTCCTGCTGAGGTCGTCGCGGGTGCTCCGTCCCAGCCCAGGACCTCTGAGGGTGCAGCTCCTCCTTAGTCTGGGTCTCTGTGGGTGCTATGTCCCAGTCGGGGACCATCATGGGTGCTGCATCCCAGCCTGAATCCAACATGAGTGCTGCATCCCAGTGTGTGCCCGCTGTGGGCGCTACGCTTCAGTCCGGGGGCCACCGTGGGTGCAGCTCTGTCCTAGACCGGGTCTACCGGGGGTCCCGCTTTGCCCCAGTCCGGGGCCACCGAGGGTGCTGCTTTGCCCCAGGCTGGGGCCACTGAGGGTGCCGCTTTGCCCCAGGCCAGGGCCACCGAGGGAGCTGCTTTGCCCCAGTCCAGGGTCACCGAGGGTGTTGTGCCAATGCTCAAGGCTGCGATGGGTCCTCTGTCTACATCCGGGTCCATCGTGGTTCTTCTGCCGAAATCTCTTTCATCGGGCACCCATCTCCCAGTTCCGGGGGTCCGCGATAAGCACTGGTTCCAGCTGCTGCCTTCAGGGGGAGGTGTGTGGTGCTCTGCGACCCGCTGGCCCAGAGATATGAGGAGACCGCCCAACAAACTCTCTCGGTTACTTGGGTGGCTTCTGAATCCTGGAAGACCACCTGATGGATGCTCTTCTCCATTTTTGTGGCTCTGGAGACCTGGTAGACTGCCCAACCTTTTCCACCTGCTGGTTGGGTGGAGCCGGGACTCTGGAAGGCCACCTGAACTGATCCGTTGTTTACCTTGTTTCGCTTGGTTTTTTTGGCTCCTTATTTGGTTAGTATTGTGATCATGTTTGTTTTGTTGGGTTTGTGTCTCTTCCTCCAGGCCTGGCTCCCCCCACCACCTTCCTGGGGTCTTTTTTTTTGTAGTCATTCCTGTTGGGGGTGGTGGTGCAATTTCATCCCTTTTGTTGTTATGGTGGGGTGTCTAGGCTCCACCCCTTAAGGGAGGGGCACTGTGATGATGCCGAGTGCGGGTCAGTGCCACACTCGGGTCTTTGTGGTTCTATTCAATTTCTTTGTATGTATTTATTCCTGATTTTTTTTCCATTAGGGATGGTGCTTTTATTTTGACAGCGCAGTTTGTGACTTCCTCCTGTCAAGTCTTTTTGCGGGTTGTCACAGCTGTTTTGTGTTCTTTAATCACTTTCACTCCACACCTGATTCATGTTTGGGTTTTCCCGTATTATTATTTAAGCTCGCTTGCAGGGGTCATTGCTCGCAGCGACCTCACCTTGTGCTGACAGGAATCCCCCTGTCTTAGTCCTTGTCTTATTCTCTGCCTTGTATTTAGCCTCACCAGTATAATTGTAAGTAACCTTTCATGGTTTACCTTGTATTTTTCTGTAGTCACCTTTCGTGGTCCTTGTTAATTGCCTTTTTGTAAATCGCCCTTCGTGGCTGTTGTTTGTGTTCACCTTAATAAATGTGCAAACTCACAGCAGGCGAGTGGCGCCTTATTCCTGCTCTGAAAGGGCCAGTTATGACAGTAATCTCACTGAAAGGTTAACTGACTAGTTCCTGCCTTGCTTTCCATATAGCAGCTATTGGGTGATGAATGAAAAGAAAAAAATGAACTGTGAGCACACAGTGAGGTGATCTGGTGACTCTTTTTTTTTTTTTATTTTGTATACTTTATTGATCCGCAGAGGGGAAATTGAGGGCATCCACCTGGATGGATGAAGCAGCCACAGTACGGCGCTATCCTTTTACTATTCACACACACATTCACACCTAGGGCCACTTTTAGAATCTCCAATTAACCTAACTTGCATGTTTTTGGCCTGTGGGAGGAAACCGGAGAACTCCTGGAGTAAACCCACGCAGACACAGGGAGAACATGCAGACTCCACACAGATCACTGTTGGTCAGGGGCTGGGATCAAACCAGGGATCTCATTGCCAAGGGTGAGTTGCTGTGCTGTCACAGTGTTAACCACTGTGTAGAGGGTGGTGCGGTGGCGCAGTGATTACTGACTCTTGGTTCCACTCTTTTGACTCTGGTGGATCACTTTTGGTTCCACTTGTCTCCCGAGAGGTGTTTTGTATACAGTATTACATTTCTCTTTTCTGAAAGATGCTTCATCTTTCACACACCCAGGCTGTTGCTTTACCAACATAATTGAAAGGCACAACATGACAAAAACAGCAGGGTTACTATTGTAATGGGAAAAACTCTAGCTGTTAGAGTTAACGTTCTGTGTTTTAGTACCTGAAATAAAATAAAGTACCGACAATGCCTAAACCTAATGACATAGTGAAAAGTAAAACCAACTTTACAAGTCAAAAAAGTAACATTTAAAAAATTAAACAGAATATAAGCATTTCTGATGCAGACCTCCTTTGAGGACCTTGTGGCTTCAAATGAGGGGTGTCAGTATATACAGTGGTGTGAAAAAGTGTTTGCCTCCTTCCTGATTTCTCATTTTTTTGTATGTTTGTCAGACTTAAATGTTTCAAATCATCAAATTTAAATATTAGACAAAAATAACACAAACACAAAATGCAGTTTTTAAATGAAGGAGTATATTACTAAGGTTAAAAAAAATTCCAAACCTACATGGCCCTGTGTGAAAAAAGTGATTGCCCCCCATGTTAAAACATAAATTAACTGTGGTTTATCACATCTTTGGAAAGCTGAGTTCAATTTCTCTAGCCGCACTCAGGCCTGATTACTGACACACCTGTTCTCAATCAAGAAACCACTTAAATAGGACCTGCCTAACGAAGTGAAGTAGACCAAAAGATCCTCAAAAGCTAGACATCATGCTGCAATTCAAAGAAATTCAGGAACAAATGAGAAACAAAGTAAATGAGATCTATCAGTCTGGACAAGGTTATAAAGCCATTTCTAAAGCTTTGGGACTCCAGCGAACTACAGTGAGAACCATTATCCACAAATGGCAAAACATGGAACAGTGGTGAACCTTCCCAGTAATGGCCGGTTCCAAGACAAAAACCACTGCTGAGCAAAAAGAAGATAAAGGCTTGTCTCAGTTTTGCCAGAAAACATCTTGATGAACCCCAAGACTTTTGGACTGATGAGACAAAAGTTGAACTTTTTGGAAGGTGTGTGTCCCATTACATCTGTTGTAAAAGTAACTCTGCCATGAATCACCCTTTTCAAAGGCAGCAGAAGACACCAGATGCCGTCTGTGAGTTTGTTACATTTATTAACATAAACACGAACATAATACAAAAACACTACACTTACACATAAAGAGGGGCGCTGGAGGAGAATGGGGCTCTCGCCGAAGGAACAGGAGAACAGCCTGAAGACTGAGGCGTGTAGGGAAGCCTGGGAAAAAGAAACGAATCCTAGCCAGAGTCACACCCGAAGGGAACCGGGGCTCATGGCTGAGGGACACGGAACAGGATTAAATCCATGACGGAGCTCACCCGTTCACCTCTGCGGAAAATACTTTCACTTAAAGCTAGGCTGGTGCTCAGAGGAAGCAAACAGTAGGACACCGCAACGGAGGAAACGTTGTTGCATGCTTAAATAGGTGAATGGACAAATGATAAACGAGTGACAGGTGTTGATACATGAGTGAAGAAGTAACATAATCAATGACAGCTGCGCAGCCCGCGAAACAGGGTTTGACTGCCAGAAGCTGCACAGCGCTGTCAAAATAAAAGCACAGACCGGAAACTAAATAATAATACAAGAATAAAATAACACAACCCCAAAAGATACAAATAAAACCATAAACACAAAATGACACACAATAAATAGACAAGACTATAAGTACACAACTAAGAATACAAACAACTAATAAATAGAGACCAATACAGCAGGCCATAACCCCTGCAACCTAAACAAAAGGAAAAACAAACTGAAAAGGGCTTAACTCAAACTGAAGACTGAGCACGGCCCCCATTCATGCTTAGGATTATGACAAACACAGCATTTCAGAAAAGGAACATCATACCAACAGTAAAATATGGTGGTTGTAGTGTGATGGTCTGGGGCTGTTTTGCTGCTTCAGGACCTGGAAGACTTGCCGTGGTAAATGGAACCATGAATTCTGCTGTCTACCAAAAAATCCTGAAGGAGAATGTCCGGCCATCTGTTCGTGATCTGAAGCTGAAGCGCACTTGGGTTCTGCAGCAGGACAATGATCCAAAACACACCAGCAAGTCCACCTCTGAATGGCTTAAGAAAAACAAAATGAAGACTTTGGAGTGGCCTAGTCAAAGTCTTGACCTGAATCCGATTGAGATACTGTGGCATGACCTTAAAAAGGCAGCTCATGCTCGAAAACCCTCCAATGTGGCTGAATTACAACATTTCTGCATAGATGAGTGGGCCAAAATTCCTCCTCAGCACTGTAAAAGATTCATTGCCAGTTATCGCAAATGCTTGATATACATATATTGGTATATATATGTATATATATATATATATACCACCATATTGTATTGTTGGTATTATGTTCCATTTCTAAAATGCTGCGTTTCTTTTACGCCAGATGTAATGGGAGACACACCTTCCAAAAAGTTCAACTTTTTTCTCGTCAGTCAGTCCAGACCAGAGTATGTTCCCAAAAGTCTTGGGGATTATCAAAATGTTTTCTGGCAAAACTGACACGAGCCTTTATCTTCTTTTTGCTTAGCAGTGTTTTTCGTCTTGGAACTCTTCCATACAGGCCATTTTTGCCCCATCTCTTTCTTATGGTGGAGTCATGAACACTTACCTTAACTGAGGCAAGTGAGGCCTGCAGTTGTTTGGATGTTGTTGTGGAGTCTTTTGTGACCTCTTGGATGAGTTGTCGCTGTGCTCTTGGGGTAATTTTGGTCGACCAGCCACTCCTGGGAAGGTTCACCACTGTTCCATGTTTTCACCATTTGTGGATAATGGCTGTCACTGTGGTTTGCTGGAGTCCCAAAGCTTTAGAAATGGCTTTATGACCTTTTCTAGAGTGATAGATCTCAGTTACTTTGTTTCTCATTTGTGCCTGAATTTCTTTGGATCGCAGCATGATGTCTAGCTTTTGAGGATCTTTTGGTCTACTTCACTTTGTCAGGCAGGTCCTATTTAAGTGATTTCTTTGATCAGGTGTGGCAGTAATCAGGCCTAGATGCGGCTAGAGAAATTGAACTCAGCTTTCCAAAGATGTGATAAACCACATTTAATTTATGTTTTAATGCCAGTTATCGCAAATGCTTGATTGCAGTTGTTGCTGCTAAGGGTGGCCCAACCAGTTATTAGGTTTAGGGGGCAATCACTTTTTCACACAGGGCCATGTAGGTTTGGATTTTTTTTTTTTACCCTTAATAACAAACACTTCATTTAAAGTCCAAATGTCATGTAATAGGGTCCTTAAAATGTCTTGAAACTAGATATAAAAGGGAACCGATCCGTTCGGGTCTTGGTGCATATGCTTCAGTAACGCCGGAACATTCGTTAATTTAAAACTGCCACGCTTGGCCTGACGTTCCTACTCACGACCCCCGGAATCACCTGGGGAAGAAGGCGGAAGTGACGAAACAGGTTGTACCCTAGTTTGATGCTTGGGGTATCCCGATTGATTGTTTATATGGAGACTGGAAGATTGAAGTGAGCAACAAGAAAGAAAAAATTGGATATTTCACCCATACCGTAAAACGGGGCTATAAGGGACAGCTGGGTAATAAGGGACACTTTTCTGGGAAATGTTTTCATACCTGTCAAGTGATACGTTTTCGCCGTATTTTAATACCGTACGGGGAAAATGCAATTTTAGCAAATATGGGCGTATTGCCATTTCTGTACGCCCAAAAGAAAAATATACGGGAAAAAAAATTAGTGAGTGTGTTGAGGAACACGTCGTGTGTGTGACCCCCACAGCTAGGGGGGCTGGCAGAGCGCTCAGCGTGAGCTATTATCACTACAATGAGAAGTGTGGACTCAATCATTAGGCTGATGGCGGGGGCGGGCAGAGCGCTCAGCTTGAGCTATTATCACTACAGTGAGAAGTAGGCTGATGGCCTCACACTTTCTACTGTCTTGCGGCTCCGGAACAGAGAGGAATCGCCTTCCAAATCCAATGCATCACTAGCAGAAGTGATGGTTTGTCATTTTTTTGTGGCAGGGCACAATCTACCCCCATTGGTGGCAGATCGCCACCTGATCTGATCTGCCACTTCAGAAATGCTAGAGTCAGCAAAGGCTGCTACTCGGAACTATAATAAGCAGCATCAGTGAACATTTTCTTGTTTCAAGTTCATCCAAGTGCATTAGTGTACCAAAGCTGACAAATAAAAACTCTTTAATTCCAAGTGTATATACAGTATCTAGCTGACAATTAAGAACTATATTCAGAATAATTCTTATTGTGTACTTTCAAATTAAGCAATCTACCTTGTGCTAATGTAAATTTGAAAAATATTTTTGTATTTTTTTTATTTTATTTTTTTTGTGCTACTTGGCTTATTATTTTCACATTACCAAAAAGTTGTGGCTCAAGATTGTGTCCATAAAAGTGTACATTTGAATAAATATGTTTGAAATAGGTCATGTTGCAGTTTTTTGTTTTTTTTTTTTTTGGGGGGGGGGGTCAGTTTTCTTTCATCTGCCGATAAATACAGTTTTTAAGTACTCAGTACAGGTGTGAAAGCCCCCGAATAAGGGAGGCATGAGGTATGCCTTGACAGGTATGTGTTTTAAGTGTAATTCTGCTTTTTTTATTTTGAGCAGGATGCAGAAAAGTGTCCCTTATTACCCAGGGTTATGGCCCTATACACACGATCCTGGGGATTTTAATACAAGTCATTTTCCACAGTTACTTCCATTTCATCCTTGATTTTGTTGCTACAACTGAATGAGGAAAGAAAGGGTTCTACTGTAAGCTAGCGCCCCACTGTATTGTCATAATAATGGCTTCCGAAAAATCGATATTTATGGGGCGCCCTCGACAGACCCCCTTCGGCTTCCCAATTTTGCCGGTGGTTATAATTAATTTAAACATCACAGATTTCTTTTGGCTTACCATTCAACATTCTGGAGGAGATTAATGTCCAATTCAATGACATTTTCCACTGGTTCTGCTCTCTGGTCATCGTCGGAACTGTTGTCATCAGACAAAGCATCTGATTCCGTCTCAGACGGCTCGAACCTGTAAGGTTCTATGCCTCTGTCACTGTCTGAACCACTGTCATCAGTATCTGGGGTGTCGTCTTCCCTGAATTCCAAGTCCGATTCACCAGAGGACAAAACTAAACTAATTTGTTCACAATCGCTGTCACTTTCCGTCATGATTGTCCAGTGTTGATAAGTGTGAATGTGGATAGGCAGGGCAGCCAGGGTTAAATTTGTGACGTCAACAACATGGCCGCGGTCTGGATTGGCTGTCACAAGCCAGTGAGCAAGGCGGGGCCTTCGCCTGGTGTATTTTGTACAATTATGTAAATATGGGTGGGTGATATGGTCTCCGGTATGAATATTTGGTTTAAGCTATGTGTATTTTATCAAAATTCGTTGGCATTTGGAAAAAAAAATTACGTGACATTTGGACTTTAAAAACTGCATTTTGTGTTTGCTTGTGTTAGCTTTGCCTCATATTTAAATTTCTTTGATGATCTGAAAGATTTAAGTGTGACTAACATACAAAAAAAAAAAGAGAAATCAGGAAGGGGCAAACACTTTTTCACACTATCCATGCATCCATGCATCCATGCATCCATCCATCCATCCATCCAAGTGATATCAGGGCCTTTGTTGCCCAGTCTGCCCCCCAGGGGAATCAGCCTAGAACCAATATATATACAGCGGGGAAAATAACTATTGAACACATTGTGGAGAGCGTGAAAAGATGAGGCTGAGTTTATTTCTCATTGCAGGTTTATTCACGTACCTCCAACATCCTCCAAACAAGAAAAGAGACACATCCTCCCACATCTGTCCTTTTTATACCCCGGAGATCAAAGTACAGAGTCACATTGTCTTTAAATCCCAAGACACAATACATCATCCTCCAGGTCTTCTCCCCTCCACCTAAAACCACTGGTGGTCACGAAATCCCTCAAGGCCATCTCCAAAGATCACATTTCACATGATCCTGTTATCCCCAGGAGACCCAGACCTATTGTTCATTCTGAGACGTGAAGCAAGAGTAATATACATATGCAGTCTAAGCAACTCACATATGTGTCCCACATGACCCCCCCCCCCCAAACGTCTAAGATGAAACAATACAACACAGTCTGCATATCATGATAAAATCACAAACATCAGTCCACGTGCTGTTTGGGCTTCAATCGTCTTCCGAACTTGCTGTAAGCGGGCTTTACCACTCCCGCGGCGCCATCCTGCTGTGGATTTGCTATCTGAGGATGAGAACTGTTAGTCAATCCCTGTGGGAGCTCTGGGGAATGCTCCCTAGGAGGTCTGCCGCGTCGAGGAGCCCTCGCCAACTGCACAGCTTTGTCAGCCATCACAAAAGCGGGTTTGAGTCTGTCTATGCCAATCATTTCCCTTCTGCCCCCTAAATCTAGCAAAAAGTGCTTATCACCTGTTTCCAGCACTCTAAATGGGCCATCATAAGGCGGTCGCAAGGTTGGGCGATGAGCATCGTGTCTGACAAAAACAAACTCCGCATTTTTTAAAGCCTTAGGTACAAAAACGTGTGGAAAACTGTGATGAACGGGGCCAGGAAGCGTGCTCTCTCCCGTGTCGCTCAGTAACCGCTGAGCAGGGAGGCACTCTGGCGCAGGATTATCTGGGAGAAACTCCCCGGGCAGCCGGAGTGGCTGCGCAAAAACCAATTCAGCTGGGGAGGCTTTTAAGTCCTCTTTAGGTGCAGAATGCAACCCCAATAAAACCCATGGTAGCCTGTTTACCCAATTTGCATCTGTAAGCGACGCTCTGAGGGCTGCTTTCAATGACCTATGGAAACGTTCGCATAAACCATTAGCCTGGGGGTGGTATGCGGTAGTGCGGTGGATCGTTACCCCCAGGCTGTGGGCCATCGCTGACCAAAGCTCGGAAACAAATTGAGGACCTCTGTCGGACGTAATATCCGACAGAACTCCAAAACGCGCTACCCAAGCCGTTAAAAACGCGCGCGCCACCTCCTCGGCTGTGGTTGATGCCAGCGGGACCACTTCAGGCCAACGCGTGGTGCGGTCCACCATTGTCAAAAGATGTGTGCACCCCTGTGACGGCGGGAGGGGGCCTACGAGGTCGACATGCACATGATCGAACCTCTTAGCCGGGATGTGAAACGGCTCCAAGGGGGCTTTAGTGTGTTTGTGTATTTTGGCTCGCTGGCAAGCCATGCAGGCTCTTGCCCACTCTTTAATGTGCTTGTGCAGGCTCGGCCATACAAATTTCTCTCCTACCATTTTGACCGACGCGTGCACCCCCGGGTGTGCCAGAGAATGAATCGAGTCAAAAACGCGGCGGCACCACGTGGCCGGCACCACGGGACGTGGTCGTCCCGTGGAAACATCGCAGATTAAGGGGGGCGTACCACTTTGCAACACCCTGTTCTTCAGCCTTAACCCTGTTGGTCCAGACTGGAGCGCACACACGTCCGCGTCGCTAACCTGGTCCGCAGCCATGGCTGCATAATCTATCCCCACGCGGACCGGGGCCGCACGCACCTCCGCGCCGTTAACCTGCTCCGCGGCCATGGCTGCATAATCTACCCCCACGCGGACTGGAGTAGTTATGGCACGCGAGAGACAGTCTGCCACTACGTTTAGTTTACCCGCTACATGTTGAATATCGGTAGTAAACTCGGAGATTGCAGCCAGATGCCTCTGCTGCCGGCCTGACCACGGCTCTGAAACCTTGGCCATCGCGAAAGTCAGCGGCTTGTGGTCGACAAACGCAGTGAAACGGCGTCCTTCCAGCCAGAACTGGAAGTGGCGAATGGCCAAGTGGAGTGCTAACAACTACCTGTCGAACGCGCTGTATTTTCGCTCGGTATCGCGCAAAGTCCTGCTGAAAAAGTCCTGCGAGCGGCTGCCAAGCCCCGGCAACCCGTTGCTCCACAACCGTCCCTATGGCCACGTCTGACGTGTCAGTAGTAAGTGCTATGCGGGCCTTTGGGTCTGGGTGTGCTAACAACGCAGCGTTTGCCAAGGCTGTTTTGACTTCCAAGAATGCGCGCTCCCGCTCCGGAGACCATTCGATTTTATTTGTGGGTTTTTGTTTTTTAAGCGCGGCATACAGTGGTTGCATGAGCTGCGCTGCGCGGGGGAGGAAACGGTTATAAAAATCCACCATTCCCGAAAACTCCTGTAATGCTTTGACCGTTTGTGGCTGGGGAAAATTTGTTACTGCGCGCACTTTGTCCGGCAGCGGAACTGCTCCTTCTGGAGAGACGCGGTGCCCCAAAAAATCAATCTGCGTCACCCCGAACTGATACTTCGCTGGGTTGATTATTAACCCGTGCTCTCCCAACCTCCGGAAAACTGCCGTGAGGTGTTTTTCGTGTTCCCCTTCGGACGCGCTGGCTACCAAAATGTCGTCCAGGTAGACGAACACGAAGGGGAGATCGCGCAACACCGCGTCCATCATGCGTTGGAACGTCTGCGCAGCGCCTTTAAGCCCAAATGGCATGTGCAAAAACTCGAAAAGGCCAAACGGAGTCATTACCACTGTTTTGGGTATGTCCTCAGCGCGTACTGGGACTTGATGGTACCCGCGGACCAAGTCTATTTTAGAAAAAATGCGCGCCCCCGCCAGATGAACGGAAAAATCTTGGATATGTGAGATTGGGTAGCGATCGTGCGCTGTAGCGTTGTTCAACCTGCGGAAATCACCGCAAGGTCGCCACGAGCCATCAGCCTTAGGGACCATGTGAAGCGGGGAAGCCCATGGGCTGTTCGAACGCCGAATGATGCCCAACTTTTCAAGGTTGGCGAACTCCTCACGCGCTATGGTCAGTTTAGCTGCATCCAAGTGCCGAGCTTTTGCAAAAACGGGAGGACCGGCGGTAGTAATAAAATGTTCCACTCCGTGTTTAGTGACGGCTGCTGAAAATGTGGGAACCGTGAGTGCTGGAAACTGAGTGAGGAGTGTGTGGAACAAACCACTTGCCGTAGCGACGTTGGCTTGTGCTGTGGGCGGGGTCACTCGGGCTGCACAGGGAATAGAGTAAAAAGAGAGTGCATTAACCAAGCGTCTATTGGGAAGATCAACCAACAACCCATGTGAGCACAGAAAATCACCCCCTAACATGTTGAAGCTCACCGCAGCTATAATAAAAGTCCACTCAAATGTACGGCCTTGCAGGGACAGAAGCAGAGTCTTCTCACCGAAGGTCTTAATGCTCGAGCCGTTCGCTGCCGATGCTCTGTGACTCCCGGGGCCTGCCAGCCGGTCAGCATAGGTTGGCGTGATGAAACTCACTTGGGAGCCTGTGTCCACGAGGAATTGCCTCCCCGAACGCACATCCGTCAAGTAGAGTAGCTTGTTCTATTCACCGAGGGCCGCGGCTGCTACCGACCCCCGGCTCTGGCGTTTCCCGAGCTCTTGAATTGACACGGTGGTATACACTTGCGTGCCCTCTCTGCAAAGCGGCGATGGTAGAAATAGAGGTCATCTCCTCCGCGATGTTTGGCCTTCACCGCCGCCGTTGCCGGTGGGTCTGCTGCCGCCGCCTCTGGCCCCCTGCCATCTTCGGCCATCGCGTCGAGTCCTGTCGCTGCTGCGGTGGCCGCGCGCTGTCTGCTGGCATTGAGAATCCGCTGTGCCTCCTGGGCCAGCGCGCGGAAGTCCCGCTGGGCCAACAACGGTGAACCAGCCAGGGTCGCTCTCGTGGCCGACGGTAGGGTTCTCAGGAAAATGTGGATGAAGAGAAGGTCGTCGCCGTCTGAGCCCCTCAGCCTCAGCATGTCTTCCATCAGGTCAACGGGTGTGCTGTCTCCCAAGTCGTTCAGGGCCAGGAGTCTCTCCGCTCTTTTCTGGACTGAGGGAGTGAAGCGCTGGATGAGCGCTGCCTTCAGCCCGCCGTATTTGTCTTCGGCTGGTGGGCGCTGCACCAGGCTCTGCACATGTCGAGCCGTGCGGTTGTCGAGCTTGGTGATAACGTGGTAGAATTTCGTGTCATCTGCCGTTATTCCCCGGAGAGCGAACTGAGTTTTGGCCAAGAGGAACCAGGAGTCCGGGTTGTCCTGCCAGAAATCTGGTAGCTTGACTGAGACTGCGTTCGCCTGGCTGGTTCCTGGCGAGTCCGGCTCGGGGGAATTTCTTTCGTCCATGATACGTCTTAAGGTCACCAGTGTGGAGAGCGTGAAAAGATGAGGCTGAGTTTATTTCTCATTGCAGGTTTATTCATGTACCTCCAACATCCTCCAAACAAGAAAAGAGACACATCCTCCCACATCTGTCTTTTTTATACCCCGGACATCAAAGTACAGAGTCACATTGTCTTTAAATCCCAAGACACAATACATCATCCTCCAGGTCTTCTCCCCTCCACCTAAAACCACTGGTGGTCACGAAATCCCTCAAGGCCATCTCCAAAGATCACATTTCACATGCTCCTGTAATCCCCAGGAGACCCAGACCTATTGTTCATTCTGAGACGTGAAGCAAGAGTAATATACATATGCAGCCTAAGCAACTCACATGTGTGTCCCACAACATCAACATTTTTCTCATTAAACATATTTCTGATGGAGCCATTGACCTGAGATTTTCACCAGATATCAGTAACAACCCAAGTAATCCATACATACAAAGAAATCTGTCATAAACTTCCCCATGTGCTTCTCCACAGCGCACGGAGGAGGAGAGGGAAGGATGGACTTAAGCACAGGGTTACACCAAACACACCTTTATTGACATCAAACAGTTCAAAAGTAAAGACTTACAGAAATGTAACGTTGTGCACAAAAAGGCTCACATGGATTGCGTGCAGCAGGCAGACCACTGTGCACCGTGGCCACAAAAACAGACAGGACAAGATGCTCGGGTAAACTTACCGAGTTCTCCAGGATGCTCGACTGGCATGGGAGAAGAGCCGGGCAACAGTGCCAAAGCGTAGCAGTTGTGCCGCAAGGGGAAATGCTACAGACAAGCATAGCAGCACAACTGCAAACAGAAATGCAGACAGCTCTTACTCACCGCGCAGGGACAGTCCGAGTCGTCCAAGTCTGCCTGCAAGCACATACACAAATAATCCCTCACCTGACGTGACGGTCACATGGCGAAGAAAACCATGTAAGCATGTACAATGGTCCAGCGGTGTTTGACTAGCAAAGAGCTGCTTAAGTACAAACATCGCTGGCGTCTCTTCTTCGCTAAGAGGGTCACCATCATGCCCAAAGACTTCCAGCTGGCCCGCCGCATCCACGGAGAGAGAGAGCTTAGACTTTCTGCTGCACATTCACCAACCATAATGCTCCGCACTGTGTGTCTATATATATATATATATATATATACAGTATATATATACAGTATATATATATATATATATATATATATATATATATTTATAGTAATATGTACATATGTTTACTAGCTGTTCTTGTTTTTTCTTTCCTTCTGATTGTTGCTCTGAGTGTTGCTATCCCTGTGCTGTTGCAATCCTGGAATTTCCCCATTGTGGGACTAATAAAGGCTTATCTTATCTTATCTTATCTTATCTTATCTTATCACAAATTGGGAACACCTGGGCGAGGCGTGGGAAAGATGATAAACGGGGCTGGGAACAGCTGATGGAAATGAGCGAGAGAGGGGGCGTGGCCGGACCGGCAGACTGTCAGCAGAGTTCACAGAGAGTAGGTCACAGTGGCTGTCTAACAGCTGCCGGTTAGGCAGTGGCTATGAATTTGGAAACAGCACAGAATACATAATATGCACATGCACAGTGGAATCAAAACCCACAGAGAGATCAGGGCTGAGCCGGGGGGAAGCCAAGCCAGCTCAGCTCCTGATAAAATCAAGGCAGCTGTGTTCACAAAACAAGTATTATTTAATAAAGTGGAATGATGCAGGGAATAAGTATTAAACACATGAAGAAAAAGAGGTGCAAAAAAGCATAGAAAGCCAAGAAACCAGCTGAAATCCATCAGAATTTAAGAAGCCATCCCATTTCCCATCAGTGCAAATTAATTTCAGCTGGCTAAGTTCTGACTGATGGCCTTTAAAAAGGTCTGTGATTATCAAATTGTCAGATCACAAAGGACTCATGATGGGTCGAGGCAACGAGCTCTCTCTAGACCAGGGGTCACCAACTGGGGGACTCTGAATCCGGACGCTGAGAGCCCTCTGTCCAGATCCCGCAGCCTTTTGATACAATTTGGGGAAAAGGGAGACTGTTTTATTTTGGTGGGGAAAAAAGCAGAAAAAGCGGAAGTGAACTGCTGCATCGGCAACCGCCCGGCACATTATGGCACAAGCCCTTGGGTGCTCTCCTCCTGCTGCAGACTGCCCTCTTCGCTGTAACACGAACGCCACTACCTGCAGAGACTCTGCGGCTCCAACCACTCCAGACAGTCAGCGACTTGCAAAATCAGACAGGTGTGCTGCGGGCACCCCCCCCCCCCATACACACACACAAGGCCGACATGTAAAAACTCTAAAAGCTCCGTGTGTTACTGAACATAAAATGTCCCACCTCCCCTCTCCCTGTAACTGTTTAGTTACAGCTCCATCCATGCTGTAACAGAGTTTACGGTTGAGATAAAAAAAAATGTCAAGGAATTCTGTCGTGTGGAACTATATCTTGTGTCCTGGAATTATATTTTGTGTCTGTTTTTTTTTTTTGTCTTAATTTGAAACAGTTTTTCTGCACTGAAAATATTGTATAGAGGTGGACTTTTTGTGAAATTTTGTTTTAGACATTAGTCTTTTTTTTTAATGCAATACAATTTAGTTTATGTTCTCCTGTAAAAATAATTTTAGGATTTTAGTTGTAGATTTTAGAATTTTAGACCTATTTATTTGGAGTCAACAAACACATTTAGTGTTCTCCTGTATTATATATATATTTTATTATATTTTGTTTGAAATTGAACAAAGAATTCATTTTAATCTTTTTTTTGTTTAAGAATAAAAACATGAGCTTAATAAAATAATGTGTGAAAGCAAGTAAAATGATATTGGCCTGTCTGTCTCCTTGCTCAAGGACACCAGGAGTGGAAGGCAAACACTGCTATGTTATCTGTCCTACCCAGGTCTAATCCTGTTAAGTAGTAATGCACTCAACTGACCTGGGCTCTATCCTTGCTCACCTTGCAAGACTCCATGGCTGAAGAAATAGCATGTTGACACTCGTTTAAAATTTGCTCCACAACATTTGGGCAAGCCAGTAAAATACTGAGAGCAGGGGAGTAGCAAGCTCTTCAAAGGTGTGGATGTTGTGGTTCGGCATATTTAATACCCATTTTTCCAAAAACTATGGTTTTCATAGGACATAGGGTCAATGACAAAAAAGAATAGGCAGCTTTCATAGCAAAAATCTGGAAAAAAGGCTTTTCTTTCAATAAATAAAATATTAAGCCATTTCTATAAGTAAATCCTTTCAAAAAAATTTTAAAATGACCATTACCTTATGTTGTGTGAGGATTTGGCCTTTGAGGCTTACCATAGCCGGCGCCAGGCACACAATGTGATAACATCAGGTGGACTACAGCCAGTGTGTATAAGTGCAACTTATGCTAGTAAAGTTCAGTTCGTTGCTCGGCATAGAATGGCTCACATCTTGCTCTTTTGGTACATAATGTGTGCTCCGAGTCTGCGCGAGGGAGTTGGCGGATGTCTTGACTGACATTTATAACATCTCCCTGAGTCAGGGAGATGTTATAAATAGTTCCTAGAATGTTAAATGTTATAAATTGTTCCTAGATGCTTTAAGACCTCTATCACAGTACTGGGGGCAAAGAAACCAGCTGTGTCTTGTCTGAATGACTATTGTCCTGTCGCACTGACACCAGTTGTGATGAAGTGTTTTGAACGGCTTGTCAAACCACACATCACAGCCTGCCTCTATGCATCACATGACCCGCTCCAGTTTGCGTATCGTTCAAATCGCTCCACAGAGGATGCTATATGTCACCACCCTGCACTCTGTCATTACCCACCTGGATCAGAAAGACACCTATGCTAGACTCCTGTACACTGATTTCAGTTCAGCATTTAACACCATTATTCCCCAGAGACTGATGGAGAAATTACTCCTCGGTCTGAACACTGCCACATGTCTCTGGATCCTGGATTTCCTGACCGAGAGACCTCAGTCTGTCCGTGTTGGAAACAACATCTCCAACTCCATCACGCTGAGCACTGGATCCCCTCAAGGCTGTGTACTCAGCTCACTGTTGTTTACACTTCTAACACATGACTGTGTGTCCAGACACGAGGGGAACCAGATTATTAAGTCTGCGGACGACACCACAGTGGTGGGACTTATTCAGAGGAATGAGGAATCAATGTACAGGGAAGAAGTGAGAGACCTGGAGGGCTGGTGCAGGGAGAACAATCTGGTGCTCAACGTGGACAAAATGAAGGAGATGATTATCGACTTCCGGCGGTCACGGCCTGAACACGTCTCTCTCAGCATCAGCGGTTGTTCAGTGGAGAGAGTGGAGAACATCAAGTTCCTCGGAGTGCAGATCTCGCAGGACCTGACCTGGAGCAAGAATTCCTTGGGGATCAGGAAGCGGGCCCAGCAGGGACTGCACTTCTTGAGGAAACTCAAACAGGCCTCTCTCCCCATCTGCATCCTCAGGACCTTCTACAGAGGTGTGGTGGAGAGTGTTCTGATGTACTGCATTGCAACATGGTACTAAACTAACTTTTTACATGGTAAAAAAGCCCTGCAGAGGATAGTTAAGGGAGCTGAGAGGGTAATTGGAGTTTCCCTCCCCTCTGTCCAAGAACTTTTTCAGAGCCGTTGTAGGAGCAGGGCACTGAACATTGTTAAGGACCACTCTCACCCTCTGCATAAACACTTTGAACTGCTGCCATCTGGCAAACAATTCCGGAGCATCAGAGGCAGAACCACCAGACTGGCTAACAGCTTCCTTCCACAAGCTGTTAGGATGCTGAACAGTTGATCCGTAATCTTTTATACATATTACTGCACTTTATGGACATTATGTATATTATACAGCCGTGGACAAGATTGTTGGTGCCCCTCTGTTAATGAAAGAAAATCCCACAATGGTCACAGAAATAACTTGAATCTGACAAAAGTGGTAATAAATAAAAATTCTATGAAAATTAACCAATGAAAATCAGACAATGCTTTTGAATTGTGGTTCAACAGAATTACTTTAAAAAACAAACTCATGAAACAGGCCTGGACAAAAATGATGGTACTCCTAGAAAAAATTGAAAATAATGTGACCATAGGGACATGTTCAACCAAGATGTGTCCTCTAATTAACATCACAGGTGTCTACAAACTTGTAATCAGTCAGTCGGCCTATTTTAAGGGTGACAAGTAGTCACTGTGCTGTTTGGTGACATGGTGTGTACCACACTAAACATGGACCAGAGGAAGCAAAGGAGAGAGTTGTCTCAGGAGATTAGAAAGAAAATTATAGACAAGCATGTTAAAGATAAAGGCTATAAGACCATCTCCAAGCAGCTTGATGTTCCTGTGACTACAGTTGCACATATTATTCAGAAATTTAAGACCCACGGGACTGTAGCCAACCTCCCTGGACGTGGCCGCAGGAGGAAACTTGATGAAAAATGGAAGAGACGGATAATACGAATGGTAACAAAAGAGCCCAGAACAACCTCTAAACACATTCATGGTGAACTCCAAGGTCAAGGTACATCAGTGTCAAATCGCACCATCCGTCGCTGTTTGAGCCAAAGTGGACTTCATGGGAGACAACCAAGGAGGACACCACTGTTGAAAACAAATCATAAAAAAGCCAGACTGGAATTTGCCAAACTGCATGTTGACAAGCCACAAAGCTTCTGGGAGAATGTCCTATGGACAGACGAGACAAAACTGGAACTTTTTGGCAAGGCACATTAGCTCTATGTTCACAGACGCAAAAATGAAGCATACCAAGAAAAGAACACTGTCCCTACTGTGAAACATGGAGGAGGTTCTGTTATGTTCTGGGGCTGCTTTGCTGCTTCTGGCACAGGGTGTCTTGAATCTGTGCAGGGTACAATGAAATCTCAAGACGATATATCAAGGTATTCTAGAGAGAAATGTGCTGCCCAGTGTCAGACAGCTTAGTCTCAGTCGCAGGTCATGGGTTTTGCAACAGGATAATGATCCAAAACACAGCTAAAAACACCCAAGAATGTCTAAGAGCAAAACATTGGACTATTCTAAAGTGGCCTTCTATGAGCCCTGATCTAAATCCTATGGAACATCTGTGGAAGGAGCTGAAACATGCCATCTGGAGAAGGCACCCTTCAAACCTGAGACAACTGGAGCAGTTTGCTCATGAGAAGTGGGCCACAATACCTGCTGAGAGGTGCAGAAGTCTCACTGACAGTTACAGAAATGGTTTTATTGCAGTGATTGCCTCAAAAGGTTGTGCAACAAAATATTAAGTTAAGGGTACCATCATTTTTGTTTCTGTTTCATGAGTTTGTTTTTAAAATAATTCTGTTGAACCACAGTTCAAAAGCATTGTCTGATTTTCATTGGTTAATTTTCATAGAATTTTTATTTATTACCACTTCTGTCAGATTCAAGTTATTTCTGTGACCATTGTGGGTTTTTCTTTCATTAACAGAGGGGTATCAACAATTATGTCCACGTGTGTACAAACACGTTGGTGAATTCCCTCGGCAGGTAGAATGGCCGACAATTCACGATTAGGAACTCCGCCACCGGAGAGCAGTGTTTAGTTGCTAACGTGGCGTTAACACACCAGTTCTTGTTAATATAGATACATAGCCCCCCCCCCCCCGGCTCTTACCAGAGCTAGCAGCCTCCCTGTTCACCCAAAACGATGTCGTCCCTTCCAGCAATGGCCACGTCAGGGATGTTGTCGTGGAGCCATGTCTCCGTGAACGCAAACACACAGCAGTCCCTCCACTCTCTACGGGTTTCTCTCAGCAGACGCGCAGCTCGTCCAGCTTGTTGTCGAGGGAGCGGACATTGGAATCAGAATCAGAATCAGAATCAGAATCAGAAAAGATTTATTGCCAAGTACATTAACAGATCACTGATAACATACGAGAGAATTTGACTTGACACAGAAAATGAACCTGCATTTCCAGTGACACGGCTGCATCGGGGACGCGCCTGCCAACAGGATAGAGGGTACAGATAGCATAAGAATAAGAATAATACAAGGAACAATAGGAAGGAGCAAAAAAATCATTGATTCAGAATACTGGTTGCATAATCAATCAATATTATGATTACAAGGGAAAAAAAAGCTCTCAATGCACATTCGCGGACAAGTTTCACAGGACACAGGACACAAGAGAGCAGTGTGTGTATCTTTATTTCAGTTCGTGGATCAATATGTGTGCACTGTTGATGCAAAGTGTTGTGATAATAGGAGAACAACAAGGGCACTTGGCAGGAGATGTTTTGTCTGGCTGCTCACCAATCGTCCTTGCGATTATCTGAGCAGGTGCTGTCCAAGGCCTTGTGCTCGTTGTTTTGAAAACACAGACTGCAGACAGCCAGGAGGAATTTTCATGGGGAAATTGGGCCAAATAGGACTGATCACAGAGAAGGAGCTTTTTATTTCTTCTGTAGATTCAGTACTTAATCCTTCATTGCGGGGCTTTGAGTCCGTCGTGGATAGACCTGAGCGTGAACATGATGTAATCCACCTTCCGAGACAGTTCTCCATTTGTCGCTATCAGGGCCTTCTCCAATTTTTCAATTTGACAGATGCACCTCGCCTGGCCAGCATTTTGATAGGTTGTATCCATCTTCAGCAATTTGCGGTACACCAGGACAATCCCAGTTCCAATCAGAAAGATCCCGATCACCATTATTACGAAGACATACAGATCTTCAATATCTTCGATAGAGAGATTAGTGAGACACAAGATCCTCCAATTACTTGTGTCACGTAAATAGCCCGCTGGAGCCGTTCCTGCGGGGCAGACAGCTTCCCCCGGAGCACTTTTCCTTGTTGAAAAAATAGTGTCAATTGTGTTCAAAGCCCAGCTTATTAACTCCATAATTTCTTTCGACGGTCGCAGTTAGACGCAGACAGACAACAGCAAGCTGGGATCCAGTAGTTGGCGGGGAAGGAAAAAAAGTCAGAGCAAGAGAGAAGGAAAAAGCGTCTGCTCTCTTGGGAGGGCGGAAGTGAAAGTAGGAGCGATGAGACTGCTGGTCTGGAGGGGAAACAAATCAGGACTTGGCCAGAGGGTGGAGCCTCGGCACTTCAGGACTGTTTTCTGCATACAGACATACAGCTTTTCAAAATAGCAGCCTCCCAGGGAGACAGGACAGATGTGGAGGAGTACGCTGAAATGGTCACCAGCTACATTGTGAAGTGCGCCGAGGATGTCACTATAGTGAAGACCTTCACTGCACGGGGCAACTATAAACCCTGGATGACTGCAGAGGTGCGCTCGCTGCTCACAGCCAGAGATGTAGCCTTCAGAACAGAGGACAGGATTGCCCTCTGCTCAGCCAGGTCTGCGCTCTCAAAGGGAATTAAGATGGCAAAACTCGCCTATGCGGAGAAAATCCAGGGACACCTCTGTGACACAGGGAACACCAAACGGATGTGGCACGGAGTTCGGGCGCTGACGGATTATAAATCTAGGCAGGGGGTCGATGATGATGACGCTTCGCTTCCAGACAGGCTCAACAACTTCTTTGCACGTTTTGAAGCATCAAACCCGACAATCAGAGGGAGGGCTGGCCCATCTCCACCATCTGTGGAGGGCTGGTCCATCTCCAACACCAGAGGAGTTTTCTGCTTCTTTTAGGGATTCACAGTTTTTTGCCTTGAATGGACTCGTTTCCCCTTCTCATCCGGATAATATTCTTTCCTCCTTTCATACCACCTGCTCTGGGATTTTGGACTCTATTGCCCCATTTCGGCTTAAAACGGCTAAACCGAAAACAGATCCCTGACTAAACGACACTACCCGTGCCATTAGACAGCGGGTGAGGCAGGCTGAACGGAGATGGAAAAAGGACAAATTACATGTGTCTCTGGGAATTTTTAGGGCTTGTCTTGCTAATTACCAGAGGACAGTGCAAAAGGCAAAATTTCAGTATCTCTCTGATATTATTTCCAGCAGCAGTCACTGTCCTAGAGTGCTATTTAACACAATTAACTCTTTTATAAACTCACGCACTCAGACTGTAACAGACGATTCATTTACAACATGTGAGACTTTTCTTCACTTTTTTGTTGATAATGTGGACTCTGTTAGACAAGCTATTAATAACAGTTTTAATGGATGCTTGTCTGTTGTCCCGGGTTACTCTGCTGTGTTTGAACAGTTTGAGTTGGTTTCTTTATCATCACTTGCTGATATAGTAAGGTGTCTGAAGCCTACAAATTGCTCACTGGATGTTGTTCCCGCTGGAATCCTGAAAAGGGTTTTTAATACTGTAGGGCCTGGTCTTTTGTTTTTTATTAATTCCTGCCTTAGTTCAGGATTTGTCCCACCTGCTTTTTAACATGCTGTGGTTAGGCCCCTTCTTAAAAAACCTCAGCTTGACCCTTCAGTTTTATTTAATTTTAGACCCATTTCTCATTTGCCCTTTTTATCTAAAGTTTTAGAAAAAGCTGTTTTTATACAGTTGCAGTCTTTTTTAGAAGACAATTCTATTTTTGAGAAGTTTCAA
The DNA here is from genome assembly GCA_020510985.1 of Pholidichthys leucotaenia. NCBI lineage: Eukaryota > Metazoa > Chordata > Actinopteri > Cichliformes > Pholidichthyidae > Pholidichthys > Pholidichthys leucotaenia. The sequence goes on from CM035843.1 coordinate 262,404,755, forward strand.
TTTGAGTTTAGATCTCGTCACAGCACTGAGTCTGCCCTGCTTAAGGTGCACAATGATATTATGATGTCTGTTGATGCCAAATGTCCTGTGGTCGTAGTGCTGCTAGATCTTACAGCAGCCTTTGACACTGTGGACCATACTATCCTTTTGTCACGCCTGAATCACCATGTTGGCATCCATGGCACTGCACTTAAGTGGTTTGAATCCTACCTTTCTAATAGAACTTTTTCTGTAATGATTGGTGACATGTCCTCTTCTAGTGCCTCTCTCTCCTGTGGGGTCCCACAGGGCTCTATCCTTGGACCTATTCTGTTTTCATTATATATGCTGCCACTCGGGTCAATAATAGCCAGGCATAACATGTCTTTCCACTGTTATGCAGACGATTTGCAGCTTTATTTACCTTTAAACCCAGAACAAACTAACTCACAAAGTGTTCTATTGGACTGCATCATGGATATTAAGTTGTGGTTAAGCCAAAATTTTCTACACTTAAATGAAGAAAAAAACAGACTGTATTGTGTTTGGGGATACTGTAACGGCTGGCTTTGGTACCCTCTCTTTAAGGCTCAGTTCAGCTGTCAGAAATTTGGGGGTGATTTTTGACAGCCATTTAAAATTTGATAAACAGATTGACAATGTAGTCAAGATGAGCTTTTATCAATTACGTTTGTTTTCCAAAGACAAACCTTTCCTGAACCGTCATGATCTTGAGATAGCCATCCATGCTTTAATCACCTCTTGACTTGATTACTGCAGTGCACTTTATGCTGGCATCTCTCAGTCTTCTCTCGGCCGCCTTCAACTTGTGCAAAATGCAGCGGCCCGTCTTTTGACCAACACACCTAGGCGAGAGCACATTACTCCGATCCTTTTTTCACTTCATTGGCTTCCAGTCCATTTTAGAATTAATTTTAAACTTTTGCTTTTTGTTTTTAAAGCTCTTAATGGCCTTGCTCTGGTTTATATGTCTGAGACTTTGACTGTCCGTGACCAAGGCAGGGCTTTGAGGTCATCCAGTCAGCTTTTGCTGGATGTGCCTAGGTCTAGGTATAAACACTGGGGTGACCGAGCCTTTTCTGTTGCCGCCCCCAGGCTCTGGAATAATCTCCCCCCTGACCTACTGTACGTGCAATCTCTGACCTGGCCCTTTTTTAAATCAGAACTTAAGACATATTTTTTTAGGATGGCTTTTAATACCCAGTAGTGGTGATATTTGTTTTGGCATTTGTTTTTATTTTATTCTCATTTTTAGGTATTTATTCTTATTTTTTTTGTTTATGCTATTTGTTTTTAATGCTCTGTGTGTTTTTAATGCTGTTTATTTTCTGTAAAGCACTTTGGTCACCTACTTGTTGTTTTAAAGGGCTATATAAATAAAGTACATTACATTATATTACATTACATTACATCTGTTGGCCAGCTATTACCATCAACGCAGCGGACACACGGAGGACCCTAATCAGGGTCAACCCACGTAAAGCTGCAGGTCCGGACAACATCCCGGGACGTGTGTTTTGAGTCTGCGCGAGGGAGTTGGCGGATGTCCTGACTGACATTTATAACATCTCCCTGAGTCAGGCCATCATTCCCAGATGCTTTAAGACCTCTACCATAATACCGGTGGCAAAGAAACCATTTGTGTCCTGTCTGAATGACTATCGTCCTCTCGCACTGACACCAATTGTGATGAAGTGTTTTGAACGGCTTGTCAAACCACACATCACAGCCTGCCTCCTTGCATCACATGACCCGCTCCAGTTTGCGCATTGTTCAAATCCCTCCACAGAGGATGCACTCTGTCATCACCCATCTGGATCAGAAAGACACCTATGCCAGACTCCTGTACACTGATTTCAGTTCAGCATTTAACACCATTATTCCCCAGAGACTGATGGAGAAATTACTCCTTCTCGGTCTGAACACCGCCACATGTCTCTGGATCCTGGATTTCCTGACCGAGAGACCTCAGTCTGTCCGTGTTGGAAACAACATCTCCAACTCCATCACGCTGAGCACTGGATCCCCTCAAGGCTGTGTACTCAGTCCACTGTTGTTTACACTTCTAACACATGACTGTGTGTCCAGACACAAGGGGAACCAGATTATTAAGTTTGCGGATGACACCACAGTGGTGGGACTTATTCAGAGGGATGAGGAATCAATGTACAGGGAAGAAGTTAGAGACCTGGAGGGCTGGTGCAGGGAGAACAATCTGGTGCTCAACGTGGACAAAACGAAGGAGATGATTATCGACTTCTGGCGGTCATGGTCTGAACACGTCCCTCTCAGCATCAGCGGCCGTTTGGTGGAGAGAGTGGAGGACATCAAATTCCTTGGAGTGCAGATCTCACAGGACCTGACCTGGAGCAAGAATTCCTTGGGGATCAGGAAGCAGGCCCAGCAGAGACTGCACTTCTTGAGGAAACTCAAACAGGCCTCTCTCCCCATCTGCATCCTCAGGACCTTCTACAGAGGTGTGGTGGAGAGTGTTCTGATGTACTGCATTGCAACATGGTACTCCAGTTGCAGTATGTCAGACAAAAAAAAGCCCTGCAGAGGATAGTTAAGGGAGCTGAGAGGGTAATTGGAGTTTCCCTCCCCTCTGTCCAAGAACTTTTTCAGAGCTGTTGTAGGACCACTCTCACCCTCTGCATTAACACTTTGAACTTCTGCCATCTGGCAAACGATTCTGGAGCATTAGAGGCAGAACCACCAGACTGGTTAACAGCTTCCTTCCACAAGCTGTTAGGATGGTGAACAGTTGATCCGGAATCTTTCATACATACTACTACACCTTATGGACATTATGTGTATTATATGTATATTATAGTTCTAGTTAGTTTCGAGTATTTATTTCACTCAGCCACTTTGACTTACTCAGCCACTTTAATTGGTATTTTATCATCATCATCATCATCATCATCATCATAGTAGTAGTCTGTCGGGGGCGACAATAACTTTTTCATTTAGGTCTGATCAGATTCCTCCACGCAGCTCTGTCCTTCGCCCGCCACTGCCAGGAAGTCCTGACCTTGTTAACCCAGGCGACGTCCGAGCCGGTATGAGTTGCTTTCTGACTGACCATTTCATGAAACTGCTTGCAAAGTATTTGAGTACCACTAGCTTTTGCTGGACTAGCGGCACATTCTTGGCAGATAGAGGTATTATCAGTGGCAAGGACAGGCCAAGATAAACTGACTCCAGTATCTGTTGCAGTGATTGACCAGATGATAGGTTTGTTTATCTCTGCTCTTTGTGTAGTGCATGTCACAATGCACCGACTGGCAAAAGTCCACCACAGACCTTGCGACAGATATGCTTATCTGTCAGGATGTCCAGTCTCACCCCGTGTAACTGGCAGTGGTCCACCACAGACCTGTGACAGATATATATAAACTAAAAAGAGTAGGGCCTAGCACAGATCCCTGTATACATAGGCAGTTATTATCACTTTAAACTGCAACTGTAATAAGTTAAAATTACTGTAATAACCAAATGTGTTTCAGGGATGTGTGAATGGCTGTGTTGGTGTGGGGGGGTGAGGGGGGTGTGAGTGCGTTTTAAATTATGTTCTTTTTACATATATGGATGCCTAGAGAAACATAATTTCATCTGTCTGCACTACAGTTGTATGTACAGCAACATGACAATAAAGGTTTATTTGATTTGATTGATTTGATTTGATACATGTATTTGCTGGTCTGAATCGTGATTCAAAGATTCAGGATTCAAAGATTTTATTTGTCAATACTACTATACGTACAGGACATACAGGAGAATTGAACGGTGTTTCTCTCTCTTCAGTGGTAAGCATAATATAAAAAGAAAAAGGAATAAGGCTGGAAAAAAGAAAACAACAACAACAGCAGTCTATGTACAGTAATGCAGCCCGTAGTGCCAATAGAGATAAACGATTAACAATGATAAAACCCAGCAATCCTATATACAGACAACTAGAGATGTAATACCCATAGTTGCAGTTTACTGTGGTAGTGTAGATGCAGTAGTAACAGATAGGACTGCACATGATCAGTATTGCAATGACAGACAGCAGCAGATATGGCATTTGTACAAATGGTTGCAGTTAAAGTGCAGAGACATACAGCAGCAAATGTACAGTATTACTGTTGGTGTGCCAGTCTTTCTGTGCCAACAGCTGAGGTAGTTATTGTGCGGGTGATTACATTACGGTCCTGGGGGAGGAAGTGGACAGAGTTCAGGGTCCTGATGGCCTGATGAACAAAGCTGTTTAGCAGTCTTGTGGAGTGGGCCCGGAGGCTTCGGTACCTTTTCCCTGAGGGCAGGGGCTGAAGAGGGAGTGTGAGGGGTGGGAGGTGTCGCCTACAATGTTGATGGCTGTGCGGGTGAGGTAGATGTCTGAGACGGGGGCAGAGGGGCACCGATGATCTTGCTGGCTGCTTTCACTGTGCATTGTAGTGTCTTCTGGCAGGAGGCAGTGCAGCTTCCATACCACACCCTGATGCAGCTGGTGAGGATGCTCTCAATGGTGCCCCAGTAGAAACAGCACATGATGGGGGGTGGGACTCGTGCTCTCCTCAGTTTGCGGAGGAAATGGAGGCGAGTTTGAGCCTTGTTGGCCAGTAATGTGGTGTTGTTGGACCAGGAGAGGTCCTCAGAGATGTGCACCCCCAGGAACTTGGTGCTGCTCACCCTCTCCACAGCTGCACCATTGATGATCAGAGGAGGGTGCTATGTGTGACCCCTCCTGAAGTTGACCACAGTTTCCTTGGTTTTTCCCCACGTTCAGGAAGAGGTTATTGTCTTTGCACCACTGGACCAGTTGGCTCACCTCATTTCTGTAGTTGGCCTCCTCATTGTTGGTGATGAGACCCACCACTGTCGTTTCGTCCGCAAACTTGATGATGTGGTTGGTGTTGTAGGCTGGTACACAGTCATGAGTCAGCAGGATGGAGAGCAGCAGGCTGAGCATGCAGCCATGTGGGGCCCCTGTGCTCAGTGTGATGGTCTGGGAGGTGTTGGTGCCAACCCGCACGTTCTGTGGCCTCCCTGTGAGAAAGTCCAGCACCCAGTTACAGACAGAGGTTTTGAGTCCCAAGTGTCTTGAGCTTTTGTATCAGGTGCTGGGGGATGATTGTGTTGAATGCTGAACTGAAGTCCAAGAGCAGCATTCGCACGTAGGAGTTTTTTGAGTCCAGGTGGGTGAGGGCTGGATGGAGAGCAGCTGCGATGTCATCTTCTGTGGATCTGTTTGACCTGTGTGCAAACTGGGATGGGTTGTGGGAGGGAGGCAGGATGGACTTGATGTTCTGCATGACTAGCCGCTCGATGCACTTCATTATAATGGGGGTCAGTGCTACGGGCTGGTAGATGATGAGCCTATTCTACTGCCTGCATCCCCAACAGGAGCTAAAGAATGGAAAAACACACAGCAAGAGAGGCGGTACTTACTCCAGAAATGCAAATCAGCCGGCATGTTTCAAGGAACAGGAGGGGGAGAGTAGTGTGCAGAGAGGTCGGAGAAACTGAGTGGCATTTGTGGGAAACTAGAAAAACTGTGGGTGTTTAGCCCTGTACCCTTGAAAACTGTTTGTGTTAAAACACCCACATCGTCCACGGGTATGACGCCCATAACTGGGAGAATATTGTCTGGTCAGATGAGACCAAAATTGAACCTTTTGGATGCCACAACACACAGCATGTTTGGAGGAGAAATGGTACTGCACATCACATCATGGTGTGGGGGTGTTTTTCAGCACATGGTTCAGACAGACTTTATATCATTGAAGGAAAGATGAATGGACAAATGTACAGTGACATCCTTGATCAGAACCTGTTGGCATCTGTGAAGATGCTGAAGATGAAACAAGGGTGGACATTTCAGCATGACAATGATCCCAAAAACACAGCCAAGGAAACTCTTAACTGGCTCCAGAGGAGGAAAATAAAGCTGCTAGAATGGCCCAGTCAGTCACCTGACTGAATCCAATTGAAAATCTATGGAACAAACTGATGATCAGAGTTCATAAAAGAGACCCACAGAACCTTAAAGATCTGATGACAGTTTGTGTGGAAGAATGAGCTAAAATAACTCCTGAGCAATATCTGCACCTAGTAGATAGATAGATAGATAGATAGATAGATAGATGTACTTTATTGATCCCTGGGAAATTACAGTGTAACAGCAGCATGACACAGTAGACAACCCAAAACAACAGAAATACACACAGTACACTAGAAAAAGGACTTACCCAGTGAAATAAAATGCCAAGATAACCCTACATGCCACATTGGCAGCTACTAGGTTAAATAGATGATGATGATCCTGTCAGGATCGGGGCACAGCCAGGGACCGTGTCCATGCTTTATGTTTATTTTGGTCTTTGTTTTCCTTATTATTATTATTATGTGTCCTTGTGTTCCCCGATCATTGTCTGTCATGTCATGTCTTCCCCTGTTGTCTGTGTTTTATGGTTGTCTTTTGTACTTGATTATATTGTGTGATTCCCATTTATGTTTATTCTCATTATTATTGTCCTTATTGTCTTTAGTCATGTTGTGTCATCCCCAGTCTACGTTCACGGTTGTGTGTGTGCCTGTTTACCTACTGTCCTCAGCTTTTCATGTTTCCATACCCATAGCCACTCTTCCTCATGTATGTGCTGTTCAGCCCCTGATTGCTGTCCTAGCTGTCCTTCCAATTATGAGTTCCCCTATATATGTGAGTCTCTGTCTTTGTTTCATTGAGAAGTCATCATCGTTTCACCCTGCTATGTCCCTGCCATGTTCCATGTTCCATTTGAGTGATCTTAGCCTTGCTTTGCTTGAGATTTGTTTGCCATGCTAAGTTTAGTTTGAGTTTTCAGCCCACGTGCTGCCTTTTGTTGTCCCTGGAGTTTTTGTTAATAAATTGTTATTGTTGCACCTGATCCTGCCTGCACCCTAAGTCCTCCCCTTAAACTTTCATCTGCCTGGAAGGCAGACTTATTGTCATGAGCCGAGCCGGCCTGGCTTTCCCCGGCTCGGTCTCGATCTCTCTGTGGGTTTTGGCTTCACTGTTTATGTGCATTTTGTGTTTTTCTGTATTTATTCCATCACCTTAGCCGCTGCCTGACTGGCAGCTGTTAGTCAGCCTCTGTGATCTTTTTTCCCACGCTGCTGACAGTCTGTCGGTCCAACCATGCCCCCTCGCTCTCCTTAATTCCACCATCTGTCCCAGCCCCGGTAATTATCTTTCCCACGCCTCACCCAGGTGTTCCCAATTTGTGTGGCCAGCAGCATTTGGATTTAAGCAGCTCTTCGCTAGACGAAGACCGCTGGGTCATTGTACGAGTCACTCTTGTTTTCCACAATGTGACCGTCACGTCAGCAAGGACTATTGTTTATGCTTGCCGACAGAACTGGACTTTTTGGGACTGCTCCTACTCGTGAGTAAATTGTTAGTGTTTCTCTGTGCGGTTGCTGCTACGCTGGGCCAGAAGCGTTTCTCCCCTTGCAGTAATTCTGCTACGCTTCTGGTGGCGTTTTTCTCGGCAGCATAACTGCCACACTCAGGCTGTTGCCCAGTTTACGTTCCCCCTGAGTAAGTTGAGCTTCCCGTAGTCTTCTCTACTCTTCCGAGTGCATCCATAATATATTATAATTTTCTTGTTTGTCTTTGTCAGTGAACAGTTTGTCAATAAATGTGTGTTTGGTGAAACCTTGCACTTAAATCCTTTCATCCTTCTCCTTCTCCGTGCGCCATGGAAGAGCGCACGGAGAGTTTATGACACTTATGACAGTATGACCTCTCCAAACAAGGACTCAGCAGGCAGGCTGGCAACCGGTGGTTCCGACATGGGCGAGCGATGGGCAGTTCGGACATTCCAGTCCCTCGTCTTGAACGCTCGCACCTCCCGCACATCTGAGGAGGCTCTAGCTCACCTAGAGGTCGCGATGAAGGCGGAGGAAAGGTCCCCCAGTCTGCAGGGCTGCCCTGAGGTGAAGGAGCTGCTCGCCTCCACCTGCAGCCACATCTGCCGGACTTTTTCAAAGCTGGCGCCACACCCTCCAGCCCCGGAACTCTCACCAGCCCCGCAGCCACCACATGGGCTGGAGTAGAGTTTACCGCCTGTGCCGCAGCCTGTGCCGACAAGAAAGCATCCCCTGGCTCCGGTGCTTTGACTACTCACTCCTCCCCACTCTGCTCCAGCCCCGCGGAGCTCAGCCATGCCGGTTCCCACGACAGCTGTAACGCTGGCTCACCCAACAGCTGTAACGCCGGCTCCCATGACAGCTGTAACGCCAGCTCCTGTGACAACTGTAATACCAGCTCCCATGGCAGGTGCAATGCAGACTTTCACAGTGCTGGTTCCCATGGCAGCTGTAGTGCTGGCTCCACATCATCCTCCACCTGCAGTAACGGCTCCCACATCTGCTGCGTGGATGCCCATGCCCGATGCCCGATGCCCGATGCCCGGTCAGCAGTCACCACCTCCACTCTGGGCTCATCTCCGGCAGCAACAGCAGAATAACAGGACAGGCAAGTGCATTTCTTTTTACCAACTGATGATATGTCAGGAGGTGATTTTTACTTCTCTGGATAACTCCTTTTTCTATTGTGATGTGTGTATTTTCTGTTGGTTTGGGTCATCTACTGTGTCATGCTGCTGTTACACTGTAATTTCCCAGTTTGGGATCAATAAAGTACATCTGTCTGTCTGTATGACTGTCTGTCTGCCAGCCAGCCAACCAGTCAGCCAGCCTGTAATGATGCCAATCGTGGGTCTGTGCCGTGCCCGGTCTTTGAAGTTCTACACATTTTTCTGTATATTTTTCTGTATATGTATTTTGTTCTGATTTTCTTCCATTTTGGTTTATGTTTTTATTTTGACAGCGCAGTTTGTGACTTCCGCCTGTCAAGTCTTTTCGTGGGTTGGCACAGCTGCTTTGTGTTCTTTAATCACTTTCACTCCACACCTGATTCATGTTTGGGTTTTTTCCCATATTGTTATTTAAGCTCGCTTGCGGGGGTCATTCCTCGCAGCAACCTTGTCTTTTGCAGACAGGAATCCCCACATCTGATTCCAGTCTTACTTTCTGCCTTGTACTCAGCCTCACCTGTTTATATGTAAGTTACCTCTCATGGTTTCCCTTTATTATATTTTTCTGTAGTCACCCTTCATGGTCCTTGTAAATAGCCTTCTGTAAATTGCCCTTCGTGGTCCCTTGTTGTTGCCTTTTTGTAAGTTGCCTTCTTGGCTATTATTTGTGTTTATTCATAACTAAATGTGCAAACTCACAGCAGGCGATTGGTGCCTTATTTCTGCCCTGAAAGGGCCAATTATGACAATAGGTTGCTGCCAGTAGGTGCCAGTGGCTGTGAGTTTGCCTTTTTTTCCCTTTTCCGCTGTTGTATTTTTTCACCCTTTCTGGGTGCCCGCTTGCTGGGATGGCATCATTGGGGAAAGGGTACCCTTTGAGCCTGGGGTTTGAGCTTTGTCAGACCCTTATGGAAACTGACGACCTTCTAGCCATAGCTCATTGATATTCCATGCCGAAAGACGCTTTGTTGTATTTGGACTTTGCGGAGGCGGGTGTGCTGCGTCATCCTCGCCTCTCGGAGCATGCCGAGGGAAGGGAGAGGATATCCCTGATGTCGGCTCTGCAACAGGAGAACCGTGAGTTGGAGAAGAATTCCACTAGAAAGCCTAGATCGGCACCGACGAGGAGGCACTCCTGGGCCTCGGTCCAATCGACTCCTCGCCAGGCTCCAGTTCTGGCTCCAGCTCCCGCTCCACCGACTCCAAGACGCCGCCTCCTGGCGCAGACCTCCACTCTTCCCCTTGAGACGGCTGTACCAAAGCAGATGGAGGAGAGTCACCGGGTCCAGTCGCCGCAACTCTCCTGCCATTACCCAGCTACAGGCCGCTGAGGGAACTCCTCCGTCTCTCAGCCAGCAGCTTCATTATCGCCGTGTCAAAAAGGTACTACAGCAGCTTCAGCCTCTAGGGTTTCCTTGCCAGCTGTCTCGTCAGCTCCCTCTTCCTGGGTCGTCACAGCTGTTCCCCCCTTCTCCATGGTGCCTCGTCTCACTGCTGAGAGCACGGCTGTTTCTTCCCCGGCTCCACCCACCATTGTGTCTGCAGGGGTGGCTCCTCCATGTTCTCCAGAGGGGTCCACTACCACCGTAGTCACGAAGAGAGTCACGAAGGGCCTGCTGCAGCAGGAACCACCATGCCCTGGGAAAACAGGCAAGTGCTTTTCACTCTTTATCACCATCATATGAATTACCTTGCCTGATTCCCGGGGGTGAGGCTCAGTCATTGCAGTTTACTGAGTCCTCATCACTGAGGCTGTGCTGCAGCCACAAAGACTTCACTTGTTCTCTCTGTGTCTCCTCCAATGCCCCCTGAGTGTCCGCCGGTTCCGGGACTGAGCTGCAGGATGGAGCCTGCGACCCTGAAAAACCTGGTTCCAGCCCTGCAGTCAAAGTCCGGATGGAGAAGGAGGGCTGCCTGCAATTTGGAGCCTGCGCCGACGAGGAAGCACCCTCGGGTTTCAACTATGCAGGGTTCAGCACCAACAGGGAGTGGCTCTCCTGTCATGACGCTGGGCGAGCCACCTGCGTGGGTCACATCGCCGGGGGGGGGGGGGGGTTCCAGGACTGCATTGTCCATCATGCCTGCTGCTGGGACCGCCACAGCAGAGTCTGAGCTGGACCTCCAGAGAACCGGGCCCGAGACATCGTCATCTGGATCGATGGAGTCCTGGACGGCGGTGGAACTTGAGCTCAGGCAAGTACTCTTCTTTGTTTTCGTTGTTTCTGTATTGGAGAGATCTTGCCTGGCTCTTGATGGGGAGAGCCGGGTGCAGCCATCAGCTGCACCTGTGCTTGCCTCGCCGGGTTCCACTGCCGCCGGTGACCCTGACCCTGTTTCTCTTCCTCTTCTATCCAAGTCTTCCCTCAGGGACACTGAGGATCATCCAGCTATGCCAGAGGTCTGCGTCGGTTTGGGTCCGCCGCCTGAGGTCTTCGTGGGTCCAGCTTCTCTGGCCGAGGTTGTCATAGAGGTTCTGTCCCAGTTCGGGACCTCCATGGGTGTTACTCCCCCTCCTGCTGAAGTGGTCATGGAAGCACCGTCCCAGCGTGGGACCTCCGAGGGTGCAGTTTCTCCTCAGTCCGGGCCTCCGTGGCTGCTATGTCCCAGGCGGGGACCGTCGTGGGGTCTGCATCCCAGCTTGAATCCTATATGGGTGCTGTGCTCAAGTGTGTGCCTGCTGAGGGCGCTACGCTCCATCCCAGGGGCCATTGCGGGTGAAGCTCTGTCCCAGTCCAGGTCCACTGAGGATGCAGTTCAGTCCCAGTCCGGGTCCACCAAGGGTGCAGCTCAGTCCCAGGCCGGGGCCACCAAGGGTGCCACTACGCCTCAGTCCGGGGCCACCGAGGGTGCTGCTTTGCCTCAGTCTGGGGTCACCGAGGGTGTTCTGCCTATATTTAAGGCTGCGGCGGGTCCTCTGTCCACATCTGGGTCTGTTGTGGTTTTCCTCCCGCCATCTCTCTCATCGGGTGCCCATCTTCTTCACAGCTGTTTTGTGTTTTTTAATCACTTTCACTCCACACCTGATTCATGGTTGGGTTTTTTCCCATATTATTATTTAAGCTCGCTTGCGGGGGTCATTCCTCGCAGCAACCTCGTCTTTTGCAAACAGGAATCCCCACGTCTGATTCCAGTCTTACTTTCTGCCTTGTACTCAGCCTCGCCTGTTTATATGTAAGTTACCTCTCATGGTTTCCCTTTATTTTATTTTTCTGTAGTCACCCTTCATGGTCCTTGTAAATAGCCTTTTGTAAATTGCCCTTCGTGGTCCTTTGTTGTTGCCATTTTTGTAAGTTGCGTTCTTGGCTATTATTTGTGTTTATTCATAATTAAATGTACAAACTCACAGCAGGCGATTGGTGCCTTATTTCTGCCCTGAAAGGGCCAATTATGACACAGCCAGCCAGCCTGCCTTTCATTTTTTTTCCTTCAACGCAAGAAATTAGAAAAGTTTACATAGCAACAAATATGAACTAATTTCAGATTGGGCAATTAATTGTCCCACTGTGCCAAGCCCCCCTTTTCCTCCTTTGGACTTCTCACGTGTTCTGACTAAATGTTACACAATAATGTCACAATAAACATCCCCAGAGGACAACTTCAATGAAATAACAATGCTTTGAAACAAAAAAAAGTATATAATTTCTCAAATTTCTGAGGTGTTTGCCCCCTTGCCTCCTCTGATGAGCCGTCACTGTTGAACACAAGAATTAAATGAAACTAGTGCATTGCCTGTAGAATGCAAGTATTCCTGTCTTAAACAGGTATCCCAATTAGAATTTATAGGCCCAGATGTTGGCTGTGTTTGAAAGTGGAAACAAAGAGGTGTCGCCTATAGGTAAGCAATCACATGTTAGACTTTGACAAATATAAAAGGGAGTAAATGGCACAAAGATTTATTTGATTGTGTGAATATTAATTACAGAATATCTAAATATTGAAAATGAATGGGACATCCAATATTAGCGACTGTTTCAGATCCCTTGTTTATTTGTTTGTCAGATCACTTATTTGTCTGATCTTTTATCACTTATATTCAAGATAACAGTGTATCTTGCACTTTGGCGAATGGGAGTTGTTCAGTCATCACTATAATTATTTTAGTTTATATCACTGTTCAGTGATGGAGTTAAGTGTAATATTGAATTTCTTCTGTGTATCGTCAACTAGAGGGCACTCAGAGAGTGCATACCTCCATCAAGGCTCCATCCCTTCCTCTCTTTGCCCTCCCCTCTGTCCCTTTGTCCATCCATATCGCCATCCATCTGTACATTGCAAGATAGGGCCTTGGTAGAGGTATGCACTCACAGATCACCTCTGACATCTAATGAGTTTATCTTTGGGCCAAGGGCCACCTCTGGTGAAAATTTAATCCAAATCCATCTAGTAGTTTTGGAGTATTGTTGCTCACACTCTGAGAAGATATGAGCCTTGGCAGAGGTATGCATTTTGAGATCATCACCAAAATCTAATCATGTGTTCAGTGTGTCATTACACACCTTTCCTGAAAATTGGAATGAAAGGCGCTATATAAATGCAAGCCATTATTATTATTATTATTACTAGTACATACCCATGCATACCTGTCCATGCCCGTAGAAACCAAGTATAAGCAAGTATTTCTGCATGCCCGTTGCAGAAGGGTCTCTTCCTGTCTGAGACGGCTATGTTGTTCACAGTCATGCCTAGAGCATACTGCTCGAACCTGAGGTGTTTCATCTTCACAGCATCTTTTCTGCCGGGCAGCAGTTCTCACTCTATTGCTCTCCATCTGGTGGTTCTTCTTGTTCTTGTTCTTCTTCACTGAGATGACTGGTTGAGGGATAGGTGCATTGTAATTCCAGTTCATGGACAGGATCATGAAAATAGATCTGAGCAAAAATTGGCTTTCGACCCTGTTCAGGAAGACCCGTGCATGCCCGTCGAAACCCAGAAACCGGAGCACCCACAGAAAGTCAGTGCTTTGCTTGGCATTTTACACATTTGTAGTGTAGACTGCCATTCTTCATGGGTACTGCTTTGAATGGGTGTGTTTTAAAGTAGGGTGTCCTATTAATCGGGTGACAGACTGACATACTGACAGAGATTTCTTGAATTTATAGAGTGCCTTCTGCCTTACTGAGTGAGATTTCCAGATTTACTGCTTCGAATGGGTGTGGTTTAAAGTAGTGTGTCCTATTCGGTCTCAGCTTCTCTGTGCCTTGCCTGGCGTGCAGCTTTGGCGGCCAGCCGACTATTCCACATCTCCTGGGTCTCAGCTTGTCTGTGCCTTGTGTGGCATGCAGTGTTGCTCGCTTTGTGGGCATTTCGGGCTTCAAGTGACTCAGCACGTGCATGGCGCACTGCCACAAGTTTCCTGTCTGTGCATCCCTTGTCTGTCATAGCCTTTGCTGGTGGAGGGTCTCCTCCTGTGGCCGGCATCATAGGACAGTACATCATAGGTAGGCAGGCATCGTGAGTGATGGTCTATATGACATCATAAAGACATTCAGGCAGGCATCATAGGACACTACATCATTGGTAGCCAGTCCTATTGTCTATATGACAGCATCACCTGTGATGGTGTGTATGACATCATAAAGACATCCAGGCAGGCATCATAGGACACTACATCATAGGTAGCCAGTCCTATTGCCTATATGACGATATCGCCTATATGACATCATCGCGAGTCCTATGTAGCCTGAGATCATAGGATCATCATAGGACATCAGGCAGACATCATAGGCCGTCCTATGATGTCCCATGATTGTGACAGACAGACAGACAGATTTCTTGAATTTATAGAGTGATTATTATTAACAGAGAAACAACAGCAAAAACAATATAACTACATAATAATCAATGAATCAAACTTTATTTCTAAAGCACTAATAATAATAATAATCATAATAAGACTGTCATAATTGCATTGACCATACATTGGGGCTGGGCAGTTCCACCTTTGATCACCATCATAGTTTATTGAATCTTTCAGGTTGTTTTTCGTTTTTTTTCCCTCCTCTCTTCTCCATTACAGTTTACTGAGAAGGTTCATAATTATGAAGCAATATTACACAACAGTGTGGTATCATACCTTTTTTTGCAGTTATCAATTACAAATTCACATTGTTTGATGCAGCAAAGTTCAGCTTCCACCTCCTCCACCGTCACCTCCCATTCTTGTCTTCCTGTATCAGCATCCTATGTCCCACCATTCCTTAACTCTTTGAGTGTGAGAATTTTCGTGCCCCTAGTGGCAGAGCGTGGCACTGCACCTGTCTTCTCACTCTGACAGGATCGCCTGCCTTGGGGATTTGTACTGATTGTACTGATTTGCCAGTTTCAAAAGGTGGCAGACAACTGTTGGAGGACTCAGTGGATGACATGTAATACACCAAAGAAGAAGAACTCCTCATTTCCTTTTCCTGTTTAAGCATTTAGCCCAGAAAGTTAATATGTCCACGATCGTCACCGTCACTTTTTTGGCGTTGTACGCTGAAAATAGCCACGGGATACAAGCGGAATTTATGTGGGATAATCATAAGACTTTGTAGATGTGGTACAGACTTTAAATTACCGACAGAATGCAAAATATGGACATGATGTGTGAAAACGCAGCGACCACACCAGCCAGCCATCCACCCAGCCAGCCAGCCCCCCTTTGTCAACAGTAAGTGACTTATTTCGGTTTTTTTTTTAAATGTATTGATTTCTTGTTCATATACTTTGAAGATAAGATGATGAGGTACCTCTGTAAAAAACAAAAAAACAAACAAAAAAAAAACGGTGTCAAAAGACTGAACCATTCTTTATGTAAATACGTCCAAAGTCCAGTTTTGACTGAGTTATGGAATTTAAAGAGGTGCCGCGACATTGTGCAAATAAAATAAGGCTATAGCCTTGGAAATCTGAACTATTTTATTGACAAAAAATATTTACCACTCTTGACCACTAGGGGTTATGTCGCAGTTCGGCAACATACACACTCAGAGGGTTAATTCTGATTGGCTGATTAGAAAGGTCTGACATTGATGAGCGCAGCTGTACAGTAGTCTGACAAGTTGAACTTTTTTCAGCCCTGAGCACCACGACAAAAAGCAGCCACCACTCAAAGCATTTCAGCGCTGAGTGAAACTACATCCATCATCCATCATAGCAGTCTGTCGGGGGCGACAATGACTGTTTCATTTTGGTCTGATCAGATTCGCGGAGCTCTGTCCTTCGCCTTCCGCTGCCAGGAACTCCTGACCTTGTTAACCCAGGCTGAATAAGATAAGATAAGATAAGCCTTTATTAGTCCCACAATGGGGAAATTCCAGGATTGCAACAGCACAGGGATAGCAACACTCAGAGCAATGATTTAGAAGATAAGAAAATAAGAGCAGTGAATATACATATGTACACATAAATATATAAATATAAACTGTATATACACAGTGCGGAGCATTGTAGCTAGATGGACTAAACAGCATAACCGTCTATTTAGTTACCCTACATGGTATGAATATGTACCCATACATATTGTCATCCTCCATAGCGACTGATATTGTCCTAGTTGTATACTGGAGGGGACCATTTGTGTAAGTCTGTTGTGTCTTTTGCATTCAATACTATTAGGTCGTCACGTTTTTTTGCTATCTCTGCGAGCAGCCCTGCTTAGGTTATACAGTCTGACAGCCGTAGGTAGGAAGGACCTGCGAAACCTCTCGGTCGCGCATCTAGGATGATGTAGTCTACTGCTAAATGAGCTCCTCAGTGCATTCAGTATGTCCTGCATAGGGTGGGACTTGGACTCCAGCAGAGATGACAGTTTAGCCACCATCCTTCTCTCTCCTATCTCCTCCACTGGGTCAAGGCGCTGCCTCAGGACAGAGCTAGCTTTCTTGATTAGTTTGTTCAGTCTCATCCTATCGGCTGCTGTAATGCTGTTGCCCCAGCAGACCACTCCCAAAGTGATGGCTGATGCCACAACCGTGTCGTAGAATGTCTTCAAGAGCACCCCTTGTACAACAAAAGACCTGAGCCTCCTCAGTAGGAACAGCCTGCGCTGTCCCTTCTTGTAGAGTGCGTCGGTATTGTGTGACCAGTCTAGTCTATTGTTCAGATGAACACCCAGGTACTTGTAGGATGTCACCATCTCAATATCTGTTCCCTGGATGTTTACTGGTGCTATGAGGGGCTGTCCTTACCTGCGGCAGTCACCACCATCTCCTTAGTTTTCCTCGCGTTGATCTGGAGGCAGTTCCGATGGCACCAGTCCATGAAGTCCTGGATAAGTCCTCTGTACTCAGCTTCATCTCCGTTGGAGATGAGGCCGACGATCGCAGAGTCATCAGAGAACTTGTGTAGTTGGCAGTGGGTTGTGTTGTGTGAGAAGTTCGCAGTATAAAGGGTGAACAGGAAGGGAGCCAAAACCGTTCCCTGGGCGGCCCCTGTGCTGCCGATGATCGTGTCCGACACACAATCCCGGGTTCTCACAAACTGTCGCCGGTTAGTGAGGTAGTCCAGGATCCATGATGACAGGTGCTGGTCCACCCCTGCGCACAGCAGCTTGTCCTTCAGGATCATTGGTTGGATGGTGTTGAAAGCACTGGAGAAGTCAAAGAACATGATCCTCGCCACATTCCCGGGCTTCTCCAGGTGGGACAGGGAACGGTGAAGGAGGAAGATCACCACATCCTCCACCCCAATGCCATGCTGGTAGGCGAACTGGAGTGGATCCATCGCTGGCCCCACCAGGGGGCGGAGGTGAGCAAGGAGCAGTCTCTCCAGGGTCTTCATCATGTGAGACTTCAGAGCCACTGGTCTGTAGCTGTTCAGGTCTTTGGGGTGGGAAGTCTTTGGTACAGGTACCACACAAGATGTTTTCCACAACTGTGGTACCCTCCCCAGCTTCAGGCTCAGGTTGAAGATGTGCTCCACAATCCCACACAGCTGGTCTGCACAGGACTTGAGGAGCTTCGCGCTGATGCCGTCCGGTCCCGAGGCCTTCCTCGCCTTGATCTTCCTTAGCTCCATCCTCACCTGGGTCTTAGTGAGGGTCAGGTTGAGGGGCTGTGTGCTGGGAGTGGGGGGTGTTGGTGGAGTGGGGTGTGGACAGCAGGTCTTGATGATTTTAGAAGCAGCAGTGGTTGGTGTGCAGTCGGGGGGGAGGGCGGTTGGTCAAACCTATTAAAAAACAGGTTCAGATTGTTCACCCACTCCCTGCCCCCCGTGACCTGGGGGGAGGTATTCTGGAGCCCAGAGATGGTTTTAAGGTTTCTCCAGACCCCGCTGATGTCACTCTGTTGCAGCTTGTCCTCCATCTTCTTCCTGAAGCTGTCCTTGCCTTCTCTGATCTTCCTCCTCAGCTCCCTCTGTATGGACTTCAGCATCTCCCTGTTCCCCGACCTGAAGATCCTCTTCTTCTCTCTCAGAAGTGTTTTTATCTCAGGGTTGATCCAAGGTTTGTTGTTCGAGCAACACCGTATTGTCTTGGTGGGTACGATGTTGTCCACACAGAAGCTGATGTAGTGCGTGATGGTGTGAGTGAGGCCATCGATGTCCTCACCATGTGGATTGCAGAGTTGCTCCCAGGCAGTTAGTTAGGGCATTTTAGAAAATCTCTGGACCATCTGTGAAAAAATTGTTTACCAATAGCTTTCTTCACCAATGCGTTCATATAGGTGTCTACTAACACCTCTCAATTAGTTCCAACCCAAATCCTTGTGGAAAATTCTGGGGAGCCAGTCAAACTTAAGCACCCAAAGTGGGGGGGGGGGTCAAAAAATTGAAATTTTTTTTTTTTCCAGTATTAGCGTGTGAGATGTCTAATTAGGGGTTTCTGGGGGTGCTGAATCGATTCCAAACATTAGTTTTGAGTAAAAACTACTACCTGACCATTAAAATAGGCCACGCCTACTTTTTTGCACCCGCCGAAATATGTAATATTGGTATTTTTATACGTATCTCACTGGGTTTATATAGTGAGTTTTTTAGAATGCTGAATTGAGTTCTATCATTGAATTTGAGCTATACCCACTCTAAAAACAGTGTACAAAACACTGCAACATAAGTGTGCAATGGGAAGTAGTCGTTCCCACTTCTCTTACTTCCATTATTCCATTATTTATAATGTCCAACAGAAATGTATCTCAATATTAAAACCTTGGTACTTTACCCTACTCCCTGGCATCTCCCTCACTGCTCTCATCATCTGTTTGGTTGATGTTCTGGCAAGAGTTACCATGACATTTGCCGCAAGCAGAAATACACTTGACTCCTTGCTTTTTACAACAGCACCTAAGTGTGCTACAGTCCCCCTCACAGTTGCAGCTGACAAACTTCAGAAGATAGTCCGGTGCGATGGGGTCTGTTGAAGGGACTGGTGCATAACCTTGGTCACCGAGCTTCCATCCGTACTCCAAGACATCCAATGATGGAGTTTGCAACAGCAGCCAATCTCTAGTTTGGAGATAAGCTCGTAGAGAGTGCTGCGCTGCAGCTTCTGTTGTCGGGGGCAGTTTCTCAGGTTTGATGCTCCAGCAGCAGCCCCGCTTGATGAAGAGTCAAATCTCAAGTCCCCCAAGTCTTTGGGTAGCTTTTCCATGGAACATGAGCTTAAATAATTCACAGCCGGCTTTAATGATATTATCTTTCTTGGCTCGGATGTCCAGAAACACATCCATGGCCCTTTCCGCCTTGTCAGTCTTGCATGAGCTTGTTTACCAAAGTTGATTTGCTAAACCCAGAAATCGCTGACACTGTATCGCAGCCGGAGAAGCTGTGCAAGAAGATCAAATACTTCCGGTATCTCTCTGGGAGGACCTCCCTGATCTTTGCGACATCATAAGATGTTTCTTTGGCTGTTGTGAGGAAGATGGGGTGGTCTGCAGCATGATGAATCAGCAAAACCATGATGTCGGTGTCCTCAGCCCTCACCTCAACAGGAGAATCTTTTGCCTCATCTAGAGCTGCCCCGGACTATAGCAGTGTCAGCATCATCGTGGCATTGCTGTACACTGATCCCATTTCTACTGAATGTCTCAGCAAGTAGCAGAATGAGCTGGGCCTTGTTGCTCTTGTTGTCGAGGAACTTTTCTCTTGGAACGAAGCTTTTGATGTCTGGGCGAATCAGAATGGTCGCAGCATGCATTCTTTGTTCGTATCATGTGATCATGGTCCTTAGTGGAGCTGCCGTATCCATCAAAGACCACAGTGATTCGGAGACACTGGCTCCCCATGGACTTCACAAACTGGAGGTAGCTCTTCGGTGATGCCCTTCCAGGTGAGGTTAGCCTCCCACTTGACGTTGTGCAGGAGCCCACCCACCATCAATCACCAGACTCGTGCAGGGGGTTTTGTTCAACGGGTTCCAGAAATGCCTTCAGAATTCTTGCTAGGGCAGCCTTGTCTGGCTTTCGCAACTTCTGGTCTTTGTCAAATAGAGACATCGGTGTTGGCGTCAACTCAAATCGCAGAGCTTCTTTGGTCTTGACTTCACGCTCACTGATGATGATTAGACGGTTTGAAGAGCTTGAGTGAGTCAATAACCAGGCTTCTTCCCATTGACTTTGGGTCCACTTCTGAGGCTCTCTAATGACTTCACCTTGTGCTTAGTTTCCATTGAATCCAGAACAGTTCGTCCATTCATCTTGGCCTGCATGGCTCTGCCAACCTCCTCTGCCTGATCAGCGTTGACTGGGTCCTCGGGAGTGCTGCTGAATCCTGTTGAAAGGATACTAGGGTCTTCTTGTCCCGTGTTGCATCGAAGGGGTTGACCTCCTCCAACCATCCGACAATGGCGTTGACAGCATCTTCGTCATTCTTCATCTGAGCTCTTGTGACGTCTGTGTGGTCAGGTACCCCACGCTTGTTCATACCTCGTTCAAGTTACCTGGTGAATGCACGAGAAGTGGTTTAGCGTCTGAACCCAACACTTGTGAGCAGATTCATCCGGAAGCGTCCTCTGTTTAGACCGCCTGAGGACTTGGCCTCACGCATGAGTGTGGTTTCTATCGTGATGTCAGTCCATGTACGGACCACTCATGGGTCTGAGAACCTGACCTGCATGGTTTCCATACACGGTGAATTATGGTAGAGTTTCCTGGAACATTGGGACTGTCCTGTCGCTGGTGCATTAGCTGTACTTCATAGCCTTGCTCCCTTAGCGTACTGATGGTGGCCGCTGCTGCGAGGGTTTGTTTGAGCATTGTGTGTTGAGATACGTATAAAAATTGTGTGTTGAGATACGTATAACAAATACCAATTATTTACGTATTTCGGCGGGCGCAAAAAAGTAAGCGTGGCCTATTTTATGGTCAGGTAGTAGTTTTTACTCAAAACTAATGGTTGGAATCGATTCAGCACCCCCAGAAAGCCCTAGTTAGACATCTCACACGCTAATACTGGAAAAAAAAATATTTTCATTTTTTGCCCCCCCCCCCCCTCCGGGTGCCCAAGTTTGATTGGCTCCCCAGAATTTTCCACAAGGATTTGGGTTGGAACTAATTGAGAGGTGTTAGTAGACACCTATATGAACACATTGG
This sequence comes from Pholidichthys leucotaenia, assembly GCA_020510985.1. Lineage (NCBI taxonomy): Eukaryota > Metazoa > Chordata > Actinopteri > Cichliformes > Pholidichthyidae > Pholidichthys > Pholidichthys leucotaenia. The sequence continues at coordinate 262,425,825 of CM035843.1, forward strand.
TGAAGAAAGCTATTGGTAAGCAATTTTTTCACAGATGGTCCAGAGATTTTCTAAAATGCCCTAACTAATAATACAAATCACCACCAAAATCTCCTAATCTGTTCCCCGTGCCATTACACACCTTTTCTGAAAATTTCATCAAAATCTGTTCATAACTTTTTGAGTTATGTTGCTAACAGAGAAACTAACCAACGAAACCAACCAACAGACAAACCAACCAATGCCACTAAAAACATTACCTCCGTCCTCCCTTGGCGGAGGTAATAAACTCATGCAATACTATAACAGGACATGTTTACAAATATTTGAACCCCTTGTAGTGCATCATTTTATATTTTAGCAATATTTTGTTATTAAAAGTTTTTAAAACTGTAATCAACCGAATTAACTACAAAACACCCAACATTATTAAACACAGCAGAAGGACCCGTTTGACTGCAACCGTTGCATCAGTGTTGCCCATTGTCAGTAAATATTTAACTAAAAATGATTTATTTCATTATTTGGGTGTTTTTGTGTCTTGCGTTTGGTCGTTAAGTGATTCCGGCCATTCCGCTCCACAATCATGCCGGTATTATTATTAACTTTTTAATTTTTAGATACTTGGGCGAGATGGGGGACTCGCGGCCCTGCAAAGTGCAGTGGTACCTCACGGGTAAAGCAGAAGCAGGGACTTCCATCTACCACTGACTGGGCAGGCTGGCCGTGCCTCCCCATGAAGGACCGTGGTCTGCCCGGTCAGGCCGCTGCTTCTCCCGACATGTTCTGTATTGGATACACCGGTGTTCTTCGTCAGACCCGGGTCCCTGCTGATGCTTCGCCCGTCTGCTCATGCACTTCATAAGTCAAATTTGTCGTTTTTTGCTTCCATGTTTTGCTCATGGTGTGCTGTGGTTGCTGATGCTGTGATGTTGCCAATTATCCAATCAGTACGGAGTCGATGCAAAACCCCGCCCACACCTCTAGAAGCCAGAGCATGAGGAGAGAGTGATGACTAAACTTTTATTGATAAAAATTACATATTTTGACTGAACAACTCCAGATTCGGGGATGCACACCCTCGTAACCTCAGCAAAACACGCATAAAATCTTAGGTAAGTCTGACGAACGGTTCAAGAGATATGCTTGGAACAGACATGCATACACACACACACACACGCACACACACACACACACACATTTCGTGCATTTATAGATAGAGGAGGAGACTGATTGCAGACTGTGTCGCATGAAAGACTGTCCGTGTGGAACAGTTGTTGTACATTTCAAGTACTGCTTTAACAGGAAATGCCGTGGAGACTTTAATCTATGTTCATATTTTTTAATCCGTTAATTGGACTACCGTAATAATTATGTTATTGTGATAATATTCCCAGCACTAATTTATACCCAATTTAAAAACATTGCAAAGTATACGAGTGTATGTATCCCCCCCATTATTTTATTTTACATTTGTGTTATATTTTTTGTTTTTTCTCTCTTCTTTTTTTGCTTTGCCAAAAAGTTTAATAAAAATATGTTTGGAAAATAAAAGTATACAAGTAACTTATATATACCTTGTATATATATATATATATATATACGTATATACTGTATATACGTACGTCTCCCTCATGGATCGTCACCTTATCGTGGTGGGGGGGTTTGCGTGCCCCAGTGATCCCAGGAGCTATGTTGTCCGGGGCAATTTGCCTCTGATAGGGTCTCCCAAGACAAACTGGTCCTGGGTGAAGGGCCAGACTAAGAACGATCCAACAGACTCTCATGATAAATTGTATATCAAGGATTCAGTGTACCCCGCCCGGTATGGGGTTACCGGGGCCCCACCCTGGAGCCAGGCCTGGGGGAGGGGCTCGAAGGCTAGCGTCTGGTGGCCGGGTTTCCACCCATGGGACCCGGCCGGGCTCAGCCCGAAGGAGTTACATGGGGTCCGCCCTCCAGTGGGTTCACCACCTGCAGGAGGGATCATGGGGGTCCGGTGCTATGGGGATTAGGTGGCGGTCAAAGGCGGAGACCTTGGCGGACTGATCCCAAGCTTTCCTAAACTGGCTTTTGGTACGTGGAATGTCACCTCTCTGGTGGGGAAGGAGCCTGAGCTGGTGCACGAGGTTGAGCGATACCGGCTAGATATAGTCGGCCTCACCTCAACACACAGCTCCGGTTCCGGAACCAGTCTCCTGGAGAGGGGCTGGAGCTTGGCCTTTTCTGGAGTTGCCCCGGGCGAGAGGCGACGAGCAGGGGTGGGTATTCTTGTATCGCCCCACCTTGCTGCCTCTATATTGGAGTTTTCCCCGGTGGACGAAAGGGTTGCTTCCCTGCGCCTTCGGGTTGGGAAACGGGTCCTGACCATCATTTGTGCCTATGCACCAAATGATGTTCAGAGTACCCACCCTTTTTGGAGTCTGTGACTGGGGTGCTGGAGGGTGCTCCTCCTGGAGACTCCATTGTCCTACTGGGGGACTTCAATGCGCACGTGGGCAACGACAGTGAAACCTGGAGGGGGGTGATTGGGAGGAACGGCCTGCCCGATCTGAACCCGAGTGGTGTTCAGTTATTGGACTTCTGTGCTAACCACAGTCTGTCCATAACGAACACCATGTTCAAGCATAAGGGTGTCCATATGTGCACCTGGCACCAGGACACCCTAGGTCGCAGGTCGATGATCGATTTTGTTATCGTATCATCAGACCTGCGACCGTATGTCTTGGACACCCGAGTAAAGAGAGGTGCAGAGCTGTCAACTGATCACCACCTGGTGGTGAGTTGGATCCGATGGCAGGGGAGGAAAGCCATTCAGACCTGGTAGACCCAAACGTATAGTGAGGGTGTGCTGGGAGCGTCTGGCTGAGGGCCCCTGTCCGGGAGGTCTTCAACTCCTACCTCCGGAAGAACTTCAACCACATCCCGAGGGAGTCTGGAGACATGGAGTCTGAATGGGCCATGTTCTCCACCTCTGTTGTTGAAGCGGAGGCCCAGAGCTGCGGCCGCAAGGTGGTCGGTGCATCTCGTGGTGGCAACCCCCGAACCAAGTGGTGGACACCAGTGGTGAGGGGGGCCATTAAGCTGAAGGAAGGAGTCCTATCAAGCTTGGTTGGCTTGTGGACTCCCGAAGCAGCTGAGGTGTACCGGCAGGCCAAGCGGAGTGCAGCTCGGGTGGTTGCTGAAGCAAAAACGCGGGTATGGGAGGGATTCGGTGAGGCCATGGAACAAGACTTTCGGTCGGTCTTCAAAGAGATTCTGGCAAACTGTTCGGCGGCTCAGGAGGGGAAAGCAGCTTCCCCGTCCACACTGTGTATGGTGCGGATGGGACACTGTTGACTTCAACTGGGGATATCGTCGGGCGGAGGAAGGAATACTTTGAGGATCTCCTCAATCCCCACTGATACGCCTTCCACAGAGGAAGCAGGGTTTGGGGACGAGGGGGATGACTCGCCTATCACAGGGGCTGAGGTCGCCAAGGTGGTTAAAAATCTCCTTGGTGGCCGGGCCCCGGGGGTGGACTGAGATTCTCCCTGAGTACCTCAAAGCCCTGGATGTTGCTTGGGTTGTCATGGTTGACACGCCTCTTGCAACAATTGCGTGGAGGTCGGGGGCAGTGCCTTTGGCATGCCAACCGGGGTGGTGGTTCCTCTCTTTCAAAAAAGGGGACCGGAGGGTGTGCTCCAACCTTTAGAGGGATCACACTCCTCAGCCTCCCTGGGACGGTCTAGTGCCAAGGTACTGGAGAGGAGAGTCCGGCCGTTGGGTCGAACCTCGGATTCCAGGAGGAAGCAATGTGGTTTTCGTCCTGGCCGTGGCACATCGGACCAGCTCTTTACCCTCTCGAGAATTCTTGAGGGTTCGTGGGGAGTTTGCCCCAACCAGTTTACATGTGTTTAGTGGACTTGGAGTAAGGCATTTGACCGCGTCCCTCGTGGATTTTTGTGGGGGGTGCTTCGGGAGTATGGGGTATCGGGCTTGTTGTTACGAGCTATTCGGTCTCTGTACGACCGTTGTGAGAGTTTGGTTCGTATTGCCAACACTCAGTCGGATTCATTCCCAGTGTGAGTTGGACTCCGCCAGGGCTGCCCTTTGTCACCGATCCTGTTTCATAATTTTTATGGACAGGATTTCTAGGCGCAGCCCGGGAATGGAGGGTGTCATGCTTGTGACCACAGGATCTCATCTCTGTTGTTTGCAGATGATGTTGTCCTGTTGGCTTCATCCAGCAATGACCTACAGCTCTTGCTGGGACGGTTTGCCGCTGAGTGTGAAGCGGCTGGGATGAGAATCAGCACCTCCAAGTCCGAGTCCATGGTCCTCAGCCGGAAAAAGGTGGATTTGTCCTCTCTGGTTTGGGGACAGGCTCCTCCCCAAGTTGAGAGTTTAAGTATCTTGGGTTTTGTTCACGAGTGAGGGGAAAAATGGAGCGAGAGATCGACAGACGGATTGGAGCAGCATCTGCAGTGATGCGGACGTTGTACCGGTCTGTTGTGGTGAAGAGGGAGCTTAGTTCTAAGGCAAAGCTGTCGATTTACCAGTCAATCTACGTTCCTACTCTCACCTATGGTCACGAGCTTTGGGTAATGACCGAAAGAACGAGATCGCGGATACAAGCGGCTGAAATGAGCTTTCTCCCGTAGGAGTGCTGGACTCACCCTCAGAGATAGGTGAGGAGCTCAGTCATCCGGGAGAGGCTCAGAGTAGAACCGCTGCTCCTCCACATTGAAAGGAGTCAGTTGAGGTGGTATGGGCATCTGATTAGGATGCCTCCTGGACGCCTTCCACTTGCGTGTTTCAGGCACGTCCCACTGGGAGGAGACCCCGGGGCAGACCCAGGACTCGGTGGAGAGACTATGTCTCCCAGCTGGTCTGGGAACGCCTTGGTATCCCCTCTGAAGAGCTGGAGCAGGTGGCTGGGGAGAGGGAAGTCTGGGCTTCTCTGCTTGAACTGCTGCCTCTGCGACCCGGACCTCCGGAAAAGCGGTAGAAGATGGATGGATGGATGGATGGATATATACGTACGTACATCTTGTACATTAGCCAAACAATGTACTGTCTAAGAGTCATTGTCATTTGGGATGGTGTGCTATAACTCCCTCTATGTTCCCAGTGTTGTCCCCTACTAGACAACCTCCATGACTCCATATAAGCAGAGGAAGGTGGAGGGAGGGAACAGCACTGTACTATTTTGGATTTGGACTGCAATACTGTTTTAAAACACTAGTTGTCAGGATTGCATCATGTTTCTTTAAAAACAAACGAGAAATTACAATTTGCTGCATTGTCTTTACCTTGTATTACCTGGATTGTGGGATCGTGGGTTCGATCCCAGCCCCCGACCAACAGTGATCTGTGTGGAGTTTGCATGTTCTCCCCGTGTTGCGTGGGTTTACTCCGGGATTTCTCCGGTTTCCTCCCACATGCCAAAAAACATGCATGTTAGGTTAATTGGCTGTTCTAAATTGTCCCTAGATATCTGTTTCCTATAGGCCCTTAGAATAGAGGGTTAGTATTAATGAAAGCGCTTTGAGTGGTCTTTGTGACTAGAAAAAGCGCTATATAAGTGCAGGTTAGTTAGTTAGTTAGTTGTAAAAGATTAAAAAAAATTATTATGTTTATTATATTATTTACTTAATATGAGCCAATTTTGGACAGTCGAAGAAACTTTAATCTCCCCTAAGAAGCGCTGCACCCTAGGTTTGGAGTCAGGACTCTAAGCAACCAAAAATGCCATTAACACTAATTCACTAAACCTGTGTTTTTAAAATTTTCTTCATTCATTAGCTCACTCTTATTAGCCAGATGAATGAAATTTACAAGAATAAGTAGGCATGTGTCTATCTTATACACTTAGCAGCGTCATCCCATTAAGGTTATATTTGACTTTTAATTGCTCAGGTCCCAGGAGGTTCTGCTCTATAATTCTATATCTTGGATGCTCAGTCAAGGGTCTATTTAAAATTAATCAAATTTAGGCTGCTTATGTCTGCGATGTCATGTCACATTTATAAAAATGTTAATTACATCACCCTCACCCTCTATGTGTGGCCCCTGAATGAAAAATAAATCATGGTGGAGACAGCAGTTCCTTTTCATCTGACATTCCTGGCTGATACATTTTGCTTGGCTATACATTATTTGTTTCGCTAGCAGTCATCAGCAGTCCATCTTCAGCTGAGGCATCACTATCCTCCGCATACACCCATCAATGGCCCATCAAGGGCCCGTCCAGCCGCTGCCAGCTGATTGTCATGCTGTTCAGTTACTATAAGCCTATCTGTCATGCATTGTTAATGCTTGAAGGATATTGTACAGGGTGCTGTTTGTAGCAGCTACATTACAAGAAGCTGAATGATGTGATTGGACCAGAGGACAGCTAGATTATGGATGCATCAGTTTCTTTGATACCAGACAAGTATTTTAATCGTTTTGATTCTGATGTTTTAAAGAAATGAAACGACTGAGCTGTAAGTCAGAATTGTTCTAATCCTCTTAGGTGGCATGGTATGTAGTGATGAAATTCCTGAGTCAAACCGGTGTTGTGTCAGACAGACATACTCAGACAACAGTGTTACTGCTGCAGGTTAAATTAAGTTCACCCTTGATGCCAGAGTGTCATGTACTTATTAACACTTTTTTGATTTTAGTGTACTATAAATCTCTGTGTGAGCATGAAGAATACATGAAATGATGATGCACCTGCAATAATTCCTTTAGACTGCACTACGAAGTATGTTTTCATCCTTCACAGACTCTATGAGAAAAGAAAGCATTTTCTGTTTGTAATTCCTCGAGTTAATTCAGGATTCCAAATACTGCACTTTGGTAGGGGATGTTGTAATGATATTTAAACAACACAGTTGGGGTTAGGAATTCTAGTGATTGTGGCTTTAAAATAAAATTATTTTGACTAAAAATGCATAAGAAACATGCTGGATTGTGCTTGAGTGACTACTCAGATGGTAGTTATCCTTCAGCTTGTTAGTTGAAAACATGCTGCTTCACATTGGTTTATTTGCTCTGGTTCAAATTACCTAATAAGTTTGTAAACTGTAGCATTTTCATCTTGTTTTGGTTTCTTTTTATGCAAAGAAAAATCTAGATGTATTAAAATCCATAATTTTAAGCCTTGTAAGAATGTCCTCTTTGCTTACTGGTCAGATATGTCATATGTAAATGCAGAAAATATTGTGCTGTCTTTTTTGCTTACTAAAATCTTTGACCCATAACAATCTATGATTGCATAGGGCAATGTTGTGCATTGTCTGCATGTGTGTAGTTGACACACAGGAATAAAATACGTATTTTGACATCTGAAGTAAATACTATTGTTATGGGCCCCTTTCTGGGCCAAGACCAGAATTGCCTAAGATTTCCTGGCATTTTTAAGTCTGTGTTGGCCCCTATGCCAAGGTATCAAACCTGATCATTTTCACCCCCTTCTTTTGGGTATGGTAGACTTTCACCAATATCCCAGCTGGGATTTGAACCCATGACTTCATGATCTCAACACCTCCGCTCTACTACTGAGCCAAAGAGGAACTCCTCACTAGCAGCTTGGCTAGTAATGGAGATGTACTCTGTGGTGTCAGGACCTACACCACTGACTATTTACTCATGGAGGGGGCCGTCACACTTTCCCCCTTAAGGAACTGGTGCAGGTGTAAGAACCCAAATGAGCCCCCAATTGCTGTTACGACCCACTCTCTGGGCCAAGGCCAGAATTGCCTATTCAGCCTGGGATCTCCAAGTCCGTTTCAACCTTTATGTCAAGGTGGATGAACCTAGTCATTTTTGCCCTCGGGTAGATGTGCACCTCCGAAGTCATTTTCGCACACAGGCAAGGTAGACGTACACCTCCTAATATCCCAGGCCAAGAATTGAACACATGACACCATGATCTCAATACCTCCGCTCTACTCAGTAGTAGAGCGGAGGTGTTGAAATCATGGTATCATGGGTTTGAGTCTCGGCCTGGGATATTAGTGAATGTCTGTTGTACCAAAAAGAAGGGGGTGAAAGTGACCAGGTTTGTATACCTTGGCGTAGGGGCCAAGGCAGACTTGAAAATCCCAGGATAATACAGGCAATTCTGGCCTTGGCCCAGAAAGGGACTGTAGCAGAAAGTGGGGGCTCATCCGAGATGTGACACCTGCACCACTTCTATTAAGGGGGGAGGTGTTATGGATTCCCCTCTGTAGGGAATTAGTCAGTGGTGTAGTCCCTGACACCTTAAGGTACACCTCCACTACTAGCTCAGCGCCAGCAGAGGAATTCCCCTTTGGCTCAGTGGTAAGAGTAGGAGGTTTTGAAATCATGGTGCCAGGACCTGCACCACTGACCAATTACTCATGGAGGGGGCGTCACACTATGCAGGCACAGTAAGCTAAGTTTTTTGTCTTGTCCAGCAGTTCGGTAGGCAGAACAAATATCTGCTTGCCTTACTGTGCCAAACAGATTTATTTTGCCAAAAGGAGCTCTGCTCATATTTGATATGATTTATATAAATAGTATTTATAGTCTTTCCTTGCTGTATAAGGGGGAGGTAACTGGCAGGTTATGAAGTGGTTGGAAGCGGTGGAGGGTGAGGGAGCTGGGAGAAGGAGAGAATGAAAGGGAGAGAAAACGATAAACAATTGCTGCACGAGCCTGATATCTGCACCTGAAAGAGAGCAGATAGATGTGTGCACGCATGTGTGAGCAAATTAAATATACAAAAGAAATGGAGGATAGGAAGCCGCAGCAATGCCCACCCTGGGACCATGAGCAAGCAAGATGGTGCCCCCCCCATCCCTCTCCTGGCAACCCACAGCCCTCACAGAACACGAATGCCCTGAGGCCACCCAGGACAGCCAGGCACTTGCTACAGAACTAAGGGCCAACCCCACCCCAACCTCCAGGTGCACCCCCGCCGGAGCAGACCAGCACCCACCCCAGGGTCCCAGACACACGCCAAGCCACCAAGCACCCACGCCCAGAGGAGATGGCTGTGAGCAACGGGGAGCCACAGGGAAAGCCCCCCCCCCAAAAAAAAAAAATGCCGGAGGCGGCCTATGAGGCCAGGAGGTACCACTCCTCCATCCCGGGGATGACGCCAACACCACATCACAGGTCACCGAGAAAGCCCCAAGCCCATGGCTGAAGGAGGGAAGCAGGGGTGGGGGTCTTGCATACACTTCTATGTAATGTGAAGAAAATGGGTGCATGTGTATGTGCAGTCAAAGATGTTGATGATTTATTGCTTTGGTAATGTTTTAGTTTTCTCATCAGAAGGACTGCACTAGAGTTAAACAGAGTTGGACTGAGGCCACCTTTTTGGGGTTCTCAGTTCAGTTGTTTTGTGATTACTTTGGTCCCAACTGACTCAACAGACTACACCAAAGAAGAAAGAGTTTGATTGAAATGGTAAGTCTATTGGAAAGAAATCACTCTTGTCCCTTTTAATTCAAGATATCAAAATCTGGGTCCACAGACCAAGTGGGGACATCAAGATGGCTTTATCCATCTTTATACAGTATAGTCTTTTAAGGGATTGTGCACATGACAATGTTTTCATTGAAACTTTTGTTAGTGAAAAGTAAACACATTCAGAAACTACACCATTTATTTGTCACCTCGATTGTTTTCAGAAACATGTTTTACTGTTTAGTTTTGAAGATATAGGAGAAAGTTTCCCATGACAGATTTTGAACAGACCGCCCACCGGGGGATGCATCAACCAATGAGGTGTAGCTTGTGTGTTTTGCCAAGCAGCTCATACATACGTTTGCCTGTCATTTGTTATGGCTCTGGTAGTTACACCCCATTCACGGTCCTTTGATGCTGACGTCACCATTCCTGTTTTTCTCCTTGTACACAGAGGTGGAAAAAAAGGTGCCAGCAAAACCATTTTGCTGTGGAGGCTGGTTTCAAACCATTACACTTTCACACTTCCAAAATCGCAGGGATGTATGCATAGACAGCTGAACTGTAAAAGAAGTTTGCCAGTTTGGGGTAATAACGTCTTGTGTATGGGATCTAACAGACGATGCAACCTCACATTACAAACACTGAGACAAAAACAAAAAACATTCTGTTTGGCACGGTTACTTCAATTTAAAATGTTCTGCTACTGTTAGCAAGTGATACATTGTTTCGATCCAACCTTTCTTTTTATCATGGATATTTTTGATTATTCGATTAAGAAAATACAGAATGATATTCACATGCATCAGCACTGTTGTATGGAGGAAACTAGCCTTGTATGTCTATGACCCACTATGCACCTGCAGTGTTTCCTCTGGCTTAAAGACCTTGGCGCGGTGGGAACATATTTTTCCAGGGGGGGCAGAAAACACGACACTGTTGTGAACGGAATATGTTAATTTTATACTATTTGTTTCTTTTTTTTTTAATTTTGCAGATTAACTTTGCATATGGAATTTACCATTTGAAGTATTGTACAACCAAGGCTTGAATGTTGAAATATTGGGCCGGTAGGGGTCCCACCCAGACATCTTGTGTTTGGACTTTTTACTGGTGTCATCCTTCTCTCCTTCCTCTGCTCTCACCTCTCCTGGACCCTCTGTCTGAACACTTTCCTCTCCTTTGCTCATCTTGTCTGTCTCATCTTTCCCTCTCTGAGCCCTTTCTAATTCAGGTTCTCACTCTGACTATGGTGGTATACAAACAGGTTAGAAAATACCAAGTGTCACGTTTTGTTCTGCAGGATTTTTTTGTCATGGCTTACATTAGAGTGTGATATGACCAAAATTTCATATCACGATATAAATAATCTTATGTGACGATAATGATATATATATCACGATATACATTCTCTGTAAATTCTATAGTTTATATATGATGACCAATAAAAAGGACCATCTCTTTTTCTACATTTTAAATTACATACTGAAAAAATCAGTTGCACAAATTCATCTATTAATTTTATGCACTTTTTTCCCTCTTAATTTTGCAGTGTTGTTATAAAATTGTTTTTAATGTGCATTTGAGATGATTTCAACTTTATTCTTTATCGCTACTGGACTAATTAAAAATGATTAGAAATCAAGTTACATTAAGAGCCAGTTTGTTCCTCCGACATGTTTTAAGTTATTTATTATTTATTTAGTCTATATGCGGCTGCTGTCAAGCACTTTTGCAGGTTTAGTAATGTTTTTTTCAGACTGTTTAGCCGATTTCTGTTCTTTTAAATTGTCTTTTAAATTGACAAACATGTGTAACTCATATCAAAATTTGATCAGGATCAAAAGATAATTTTGCTCTTGACATTCACTTCAATGGAGAATTTTTTTGGATTTAAAGTCTCACTGGCGGAAGTAGAGGGGGCATGACTGAAGCTCTCTATTATATGATCAGAGGTGGCTATAGTAGCCAGAAATTCTACTCATGTAAAAGCAGTGCTATGAAATTAATAATTAAAAGCAGACAACCAAAAATTTCTAGTTGCGTTAAGGGTACAAAGAGCACCCACTTAAAAACTTGAGTACCTTCACTTGAAGGTTTGAGGTTTTTCTCCAAAATTTATAAAAATTTTCTTATACTTTTCTACTTTTTTTCTGTAAATCTATAAATTTGCAACCATTTTCATCATTTGTAATTTCCTCTTGTAAAATTATGACTTTTCTCGTGTATTTGAGACTTTATCTATCTGCCAAGAATGTGTCGCTAGTCCAGCAAAAGCTAGCGGTACTCAAATACTTTGCAAGCAGTTTTATGAAATGATCAGTCAGAAAGCAACTCGTAGCGGCTCGGATGTCACCCGGGTTAACAAGGCCAGGAGTTCCTGGCAGTGGAGGGCGAAGGATAGAGCTGCATGGAGGAATCTGATCAGACCTAAATGAAACAGTCATTGTCGCCCCCGACAGACTGCTATGATGGATGGATGATTATAAACTTGTGAATTATTTTATCACAAATTTGTCTATTTTTTATAAAATTACAGTTTTTTTAATAAATTTGAAACAGATTGTGGTAAAATTTTGACTTTTGTTCATCATACAATTTGCACTTTTGACCATAATTTCGCAGAGCCAGAACATAATTTAACTCTGATTTCAATGAAAAAAAAAATATATATTTAATGAAATAGCTTAAATGACCAAAGATGTAGTTATTTCTGTTATAATATTTCTATATACTGTATTTATAGTTTTTTTAGAACTCTCCTCACCACCCAGACAGCAGGAAAACCTCTCTTATTTTGAAGTCTAAATGTTGGCATGTTTAGTTTGTCTGAAGGCTGTTGATGGATTAAAGTCATTGACTTTGTGAATTTCGGTCATCTTAACTTGCCAGGTACATAATAATGAACATAAATTAGTTAATATTGTCGTGGCTGGTGAAGTCAATCCTCAGCGATTCATCAGTCACTTTTGCCTTTCCCTTCAGATGAAGACTGCATATGAAGCCTAACCACACCTGTTAGCTAAGCGACTCTAAATTATTGTTCCCATTACCAGCGGGTTAAAACCACGATAAATGCCTCCACTGCTTACGTACCTCTTCTGCTTTTTTTTCTGCATTTAAAACACTTTAATAAGCTCATGCTTCTCTCGGACAGCGACACTAGAGAGACACTCTCCTTGCAGACTGGAACAGTCAAGCGAGTGAGCGGCTCGCTTCCGAACTACGCGTGGATGACAGTCATGTGCGTTGTTCGTATGCGCGCTTCCGGAGTGTCTTTCCTTCATATTTTTTTCTTAAATTTATATTTCCTTGGTGTGGCAGCATAAATTGAAGGGTGACGGACCCACCACATGGAAATGTTGCCAGAGGAAACCCTGACCTGGGACTGAGGTGATCAGAGCATATCTGTCAGACCTTTCACATTCATTCAGCGCGAAGGTGTGTTTGGCAATTTTCAATGGAGCTATACAGGTGTATCTCAACAAATTAGAATATCATCAAAAAGTTAATTTATTTCAGTAATTCAATTAAAAAAGTGAAGTGCATATATTGTATAGATTCATTACACAGAGTGATATATTTCAAGTCTTCATTTCTTTTACTTTTGATGATTCTGGTTTACAGCTGAAATTACTTATACAGAGTCCATGGCTCCCCAAATCATCATTGACTGTGGAAATTTCCCACTGCAACTCAAGCAAGTTGGATTCTGTGCTTATCCACTCTACCTCCAGACTCTGGGACTGTGATTTCCACATGACAGGACTTGGCACTGGATTTAGGGAGCCATGTCACCTGCTGGTGTTTGTCCACTGTTTTTTCAAGTCCAAAGTCAGCACAGCTGTTACCAGGAAATTTTTAGAGCACTTCATGCTTCCATCTGTTGACAAGCTTTATGGAGATGCTGACTGCATTTTCCAGCAGGACTTGGCACCTACCCACACTGCCAAAAATACCAATACCTGGTTTAATGACCATGTTATTACTCTGCTTGATGGGCCAGCAAACTCTACTGGCCTAAATCCCACAGAGAATCTATGGAGTATTGTCATGAAGAAGATGAGAGACACCAGACCCAACAATGCAGATGAGCTGAAGGCTACTATCAAAGCAACCTCGGCTTCCATAACACCTCAGTGGTACCACAGGCTGACCACCTCCATGCCACAGCACACTGATGCAATAATTCATGCAGCAGGAGTCCAGATCAAGTATTGAGTGTGTACATGGATATACTTTTGAGTTGGCTAACATTTCTACTAAAAATCAATTTTTAAAAATTGATCTTATATTACATAAGATTTGGTAAAATTCAAATTTTTTTGAGAAACTGAAATTTGGGTTTTCATTAGTTGTATGCCACAATAATCAAAATTATTCTAATTTGTTGAGATACACCTGCACTTTTGGAGAGTTGAGAGTCCTGACTGGAGCTTCTGTGGAGTTGTGCACTTCAGACCTCTGACCTCCTGTGTCAAGTGATCAGCTCGATGCTGTTGTGGTCTGTGGGCTGATTGCTTGTGCTGAGAGCATGGTGGAGGGCAACACATTCTGCAAACCAGAATGGCAAGCAGTGTGTCATATCCCACATGGCCATGCAGTACTGGATGTAACACACTTTCTTTGACCAAATTTTTTTGCAAACCCCATTTCCAATTAAGTTGGGACATTGTGTAAAACATAAATAGAATACAATGACTTGTAAATCCCTTTCAACTTATATTCAATTGAATACACAACTAAGAAAATACTGTATATTTAATGTTCAAACTGATAAACTTTATTTTTTTGGCAAATATTCACTCATTTTGAATTTGATGGCTACACCACATTCAAAAAAAAAAAAGCTGGGACAGGAGCAAGAAAAGACTGGGAAAGTTAAGGAGTGTTCAAAAAACACCTTTTGGGAACATTCTGCAGATGAACAGGTTAATTGGAAACAGGTGAGTTTCATGACTGGTATAAAAGGAACATCCCCAAAAGGCTCAGTCATTCACAAGCAAGGATGGAGTGAAATTCACCACTTTATGAACAACTGTGTGGGCAAATAGTCCAACAGTCTAAAAATGTTTCTCAACATACAATTGCAAGGAATTTAGCGATTTCATCATCTACTGTCCATAATATCATCAAAAGATTCAGAGAATCTGCAGAAATTTCTGCATGTAAGCAGCAAGGACAAAAATCAACATTTAATGCCCATGACCTTTGATCCCTCAGGTGGCACTGCTTTAAAAACCGACATTCTGTAATGGATATAACCACGTGGGCTCAGGAACACTTCGGAAAACCATTGTCAGTTAACATAGTTCGTCTCTACATCTACAAGTGCAAGTTAAAACTCTACCCTGCAAAGCAAAAGCTGTATATCAACAACACCCAGAAATGCCGCCTGCTGTTTGCTCTGGGCCTGACCTCATCTGAAATGGACTGACAAAAGCGGAAAAGTGTGCTGTTAGGGGGTGGGAAAAAAGATCAATTCAGTGATGGATCGCGATATTTGGCACTGGCAACAATGCATCGATCCATAAACATACGGATCGATCTTTTATTTAAAAAAATTCTCACACATATACTTTTGGGTTATCAGTTATTCAGTGGTGTTTTCGGTCCACTAGATGGCGCAAAGCAAATACCTAGTCAAGTGAAGTCATAGCTTGCGGTGATTTGCAGACAGCTTTCAAAGGTAGTTCAAGTGTTGGGCCTTTTTTGGATTTTATAACAAAGATGGAAGGGAAAACCTTGACATGGCACAACCCACAAGAAGCACTGCACGGAAAAAAAGAAAAAACACTCGGAATACAGCACACGTCTTGGAGCAGCATTAGCAAATGGCTAAGCTAAAGAAACACCGGCATGACGCTTTTTCTCCAAGCGTCAAGTAAATGAAGTTTTTTTATGAAGCACTTTTCACAGACATATAGTCACAGAGCACTGCACAATAAAATGGAATTAAAGGAAGTTAATAGATAAAAATAATTTTAAAATACAAAAATAAGTTAAAACACAAAATTAAACTAATTTAAAAATATCAGACTTACCATTCAAAAGCAGTTGAAACGCAATGGAAAGCCTCCTGAAACAAAAGTTTTCGGCTGCTTTTTAAGAGTCCACAGAGTCAGCTGAATGTATCAAACAGCACCGTCCACCACCCTCCCTGTGTGCAGAGATGTATCTCCGTGGAAAATGAAGCCCCAAGAATACTTTATTATATAAGATAAGATAAGCCTTTATTAGTCCCACAATGGGAAAATTCCATGATTGCAGCAGCAAAGGGACAGCAGCACTCAGAGCAATAGTAAATAAGATGATAAGATAAGAATTGGTCATCCAAAGTAGTAAATAAATATACATATTACACAGTTATTTACACAATGCAGGAGCATTGCAGCTAGATGGTATCAACAGCATTACAGTTGGTTGAATTACCCAGCAAAATACAGTATAAATATGAACCCAGACAGTATATTTCACATTTGAATAAGCAGTGTTGTTGCCACCCTTGATAATAATTGTAATTGTCTTAGTTGTGTATTGGAGGGGATGATCGCTATTGTGCAAAGTTGTGACGTTTAATATGACCTGTATGAGCAGTGCCGGTTAGATTATAAAGTCTGACAGCCGTAGGTAGGAAGGACCTGCTGAACCTCTCCCTCTAGCACTTAGGATGGCATAGCCTACCGCTAAATGAGCTCCTCAGTGTGTTCAGCATGTCCCGCATGGGGTGGGACTCGGACAATATCGGGATTATCATTGAATCGTGATAGGATCGAATTGTGACCACAGAACTGCGATCAGAATCGAATCGCGAGTTCCTTCATGATTCCTACCCCTGTGTGCTGTGATCTGACGAGTGGACATTTCATCATGGATGTCATGTCCTCTGGGCTAAAGAGGAAAAGGACCATCCAGTTTGTTATCAGTGTAAAGTTAAAAAGCCAGCAGCTGTAATGGAATCGGGGGGGGGGGGGGGTGTAAGTGGCCATGGCATGGGAACCTTACACATCTGTGAAGGCACCATTAATGCTGAATGGTAGATACAGGTTTTGGATCAACATATGCTGCCATCCAAGCAATGTCTTTTTCAGGGACGTCCCTGCCTATTTCAGCAAGACAATGCTAAGCCACATTCTGTATGTGTTACAACAGTGTGGCTTCATACTAAAAGTGTGCATGTACTAGACTAGCCTGCCTGCAGTCCAGACCTGTCTATCAGTTTGAATAAAGGTTGAAAAGGATTTGTAAATCATTTTATCCTGTTCCAACTTCATTGAAATTGGGGTTTGAGCTTTGTTGTGCTGGAGTTAAAAAATAATCTTTAATGCAAACAAAGTTTCCTTCAGCTTTTGTGCATTTTTGTCATCACAACTATGCACATAAATTTTTAATGGCTATTTTGAAGGTAATGGCATTATATTGTAGTTCATCATGAATTTCTTTTGTGCACATTCAAAATTCTGATAAATACAGTATAGTTAAACGGAAATGCAGTGACAGGCAGTAATGTGCAGGAGTGGAACAGAGTGGAACAGATGTTCCCAGGCCAGCTGGGAGATGTAGTCTCTCCAGCGTGTCCTGGAGCTGCTCCGGGGTCTCCTCCCAGTGGGATGTGCCCGAAACACCTCAATTGGGAGGTGTGCAGGAGGCATCCTGATCAGATGCCCAAACCACCTCAACTGGCTCCTTTCGATGTGGAGGAGCCGCGGTTCTACTCTGAGCCTCTCTTGGATGACTGAGCTCCTCACCCTATCTCTAAGGGTGAGTCTAGCAATCCTACAGAGGAAACTCATTTCAACCGCTTGTATTCGCAATCTCATTATTTCGGTCATTACCCAATTACCCAAAGCTCATGACCATAGGTGAGGGTAGGAACATAGATTGACCAGTAAATTGACAACTTTGCTTTAGAGCTCAGCTCCCTCTTCACCACAACAGACCAGTACAACATCTGCATCACTGCAGATGCTGCTCCGATCCGTCTGTCAATCTGTCACTCCATTTTCCCCTCACTCGTGATTGAGATCCCGAGATACTCCTCCACTTGGGGCAGGAGCTTATCCCCAACCCGGAAGGGACAATCCACCCTTTTCCAACTGAGGACCATGGACTTGGACTTGGAGGTGCCGATTCTCATCCCAGCCGCTTCACACTCAGTAGCACACCATTGCATTTATGAAAGAGGATGGCGGTGCGCATGGATGCTGCGGCCCCTCTAGGCATCAGTAAGTGTGAGAGTTTTGAGTGTTTTAATCATCCCAGACGTACAACTTACAACCGAGAGACCTTATTAAGCATCGAGGTAATGTACACTGCAAGAATTGCAGCTTTCGGGTACGATTTGGACATTCTACGCCAGCATGGAATACTATCAGGGGTTAGGCTGGCAGCTACCCGGGAGAGGAGGAAGCATAAGCAGTGCGAACGCAAACAAAGGAAAGGAAAGAGGGCCGGAATTTATGCTAGGCTAAAGGCTAACTCCTCCAGATCAGCAATACCGTTGCTCCTACTTTCCAATGTCCGCTCCCTTGACAACAAGCTGGATGAGCTGCGTCTGCTGAGAGAAACCTGCAGAGAGTGGAGGGACTGCTGTGTGTTTGCGTTCACGGAGACATGGCTCCACGACAACATCCCTGACGCGGCCATTCAGCTGGAAGGAATGACATCATTCTGGGCAGACAGGGAGGCTGGTAGCTCCGGTAAGAGCCGGGGGGGGGGGGGCTATGTATCTATATTAACAAGAACTGGTGTGTTAATGCCACGTTAGCAACTAAACACTGCTCTCCGTTGGCGGAGTTCCTTATCGTAAACTGCCAGCCATTCTATCTGTCGAGGGAATTCACCAACGTGTTTGTAGCTGTTGTTTACATAGCTCCTAGCACTAATGCTAAAGCTAATGCTAACGAGGCACTCGGAGAGCTGCATGATGATCAGTGAATTTCAAACTTCACACCCAGACAGTTTTGTGGTGGTTGCAGGGGGATTTTAATCACACCAGTCTAAAGACTGTGCTCCCCAAGTTCAAACAATATGTGAACTTTAAGACCAGAGGAGAGAATATGTTGGACTTGGTGTACACAGATTTCCCAAATGCATACAAGGCAACACCTCGCCCCCACCTCGGCCATTCTGACCACCTATCCGTGATGCTGGTGCCTGCCTACAAACCCTTACTGAAGCGCAGCAGGCCAGTAGAGAAACAATTCAGGACTTGGCCAGAGGGTGGAGCCTCGGCACTTCAGGACTGTTTTCTGCATACAGACTGGGAGGTTTTCAAAATAGCAGCCTCTCAGGGAGACAGGATTGATGTGGAGGAGTACGCTGAAACGGTCACCAGCTACATCGCGAAGTGCACAGAGGATGTCACTATATTGAAGACCTTCACTGCACGGGGCAACTATAAACCCTGGATGACTGCAGAGGTGCGCTCACTGCTCACAGCCAGAGATACAACCTTCAGAGCGAAGGACAGGATCACCCTCCGCTCAGCCAGGTCTGCGCTTGCAAAGGGAATTAAGATGGCGAAACGTGCCTACGCGGAGAAAATACAGGGACATTTCTGTGACACAGGGAACACCAAACGGATGTGGCAGGGAGCTCGGGAGTTGACGGATTATAAGTCTAGGCAGGAGGTCGATGATGATGACGCTTTGCTTCCAGACAGGCTCAATAACTTCTTTGCACGTTTTGAAGCATCAAACCCGACAATCAGAGGGAGGGCTGGCCCATCTTTACCATCTGTGGGGGCCATCTATCACCATCAATGCAGCAGACACACGGAGGACCCTAATCAGGATTAACCCACGTAAAGCTGCAGGTCCGGACAACATCCTGGGACGTGTGCTCCGAGTCTGCACGAGTGAGTTGGCGGATGTCCTGACTGACATATATAACATTTCCCTGAGTCAGGCCATTGTCCCTAGAAGCTTTAAGACCTCTATCATAGTACCGGTGGCAAAGAAAGCGGTTGTGTCCTGTCTGAATGACTGTCGTCCTGTCGCACTGACACCAATTGTGATGAAGTGTTTTGAACGGCTTGTTAAACCACACATCACAGCCTGCCTCCCTGCATCACATGACCCGCTCCAGTTAGCGTATCGTTCAAATCGCTCCACAGAGGATGCTATAGTCACCACCCTGCACTCTGTCATTACCCACCTGGATCAGAAAGACACCTATGCCAGACTCCTGTACATTGATTTCAGTTCAGCATTTAACACCATTATTCCCCAGAGACTGATGGAGAAATTACTCCTTCTCGGTCTGAACACTGCCACATGTCTCTGGATCCTGGATTTCCTGACCGAGAGACCTCAGTCTGTCCGGGTTGGAAATAACATCTCCAACTCCATCACGCTGAGCACTGGATCCCCTCAAGGCTGTGTACTCAGTCCACTGTTGTTTACACTTTTAACACATGACTGTGTGTCCAGACATGAAGGGAACCAGATTATTAAGTTTGCGGATGACACCACAGTGGTGGGACTTATTCAGAGGGATGAGGAATCAATGTACAGGGAAGAAGTTAGAGACCTGGAGGGCTGGTGCAGGGAGAACAATCTGGTGCTCAACGTGGACAAAACGAAGGAGATGATCATCAACTTCCGGCGGTCACGGCCTGAACACGTCCCTCTCTGCATCAGCGGCTGTTTGGTGGAGAGAGTGGAGAACATCAAGTTCCTCGGAGTGCAGATCTCGCAGGACCTGACCTGGAGCAAGAATTCCTTGGGGATCAGGAAGCGGGCCCAGCAGAGACTGCACTTCTTGAGGAAACTCAAACAGGCCTCTCTCCCCATCTGCATCCTCAGGACCTTCTACAGAGGTGTGGTGGAGAGTGTTCTGACGTACTGCATTGCAACATGGCACTCCAGTTGCAGTATGCCAGACAAAAAAGCTCTGCAGACGATAGTTAAGGGAGCTGAGAAGGTAATTGGAGTTTCCCTCCCCTCTGTTCAAGAACTTTTTCAGAGCCGTTGTAGGAGCAGGGCACTGAACATTGTTAAGGACCACTCTCACCCTCTGCACAAACACTTTGAACTGCTGCCATCTGGCAAATGATTCCGGAGCATCAGAGGCAGAACCACCAGACTGATCAACAGCTTCCTTCCACAAGCTGTTAGGATGCTGAACAGTTGATCCAGAATCCTTTACACATATTACTGCACTTTATGGACATTATATATATTATATGTATATTATAGTTTTAGTCAGTTTTAAGTATTTATTTCTCTTAGCTACTTAGATTCACTTAGCCATTTTAATGGTTTTATATACACTATCTCCCATTCTACCCACGTTCACCCAGTATGTCACATGCCACACTAGAGACAATAGAACACTGGACTTATTCTACGCAAACACTAAGGAGGCGTACACCTCATCACAACTCCCCCCACTCAGGAGATCGGATCACAACTTGGTTCATCTCCGGCCGGTGTACAAACCCCTAGTGCACAGACAACCTCCGGCCATGCACACAGTGGAGTTATGGTCTGAGGAGACAATGGACACTCTAAAGGGCTGTTTTGAAGCCACCGCCTGGAAGCAGCTCTGCGATCCACATGGTGAGGACATCGATGGCCTCACTCACACCTTCACAGACTACCTCAGCTTCTGTGTGGACAAATCCGTTCCTACCAAGACCATACGGCGTCGCTCAAACAACAAACCCTGGATCAACCCTGAGATAAAAACACTTCTGAGAGAGAAGAAGAGGATCTTCAGGTCGGGGAATAGGGAGATGCTGAAGTCCGTACAGAGGGAGCTGAGGAGAAAGATCAGAGAAGGCAAGGACAGCTTCAGGAAGAAGATGGAGGACAAGCTGCAACAGAGCGACATCAGCGGGGTCTGGAGAAACCTCAAAACCATCTCTGGGCTCCAGAATACCTCCTCCCAGGCCACGGGGGGCAGGGAGTGGGCGAACAACCTGAATCTGTTTTTCAACAGGTTTGACCAACCGCCCTCCCCCCTGACTGCACAACAACCACTGCTGCCTCTAAAGAAATCAAGTCCTGCTACCCACTCCCCACTCCACCAACACCCCCCCACTCCCAACACACAGCCCCCCATCCTGACCCTGACCAGGACCCAGGTGAGGACGGAGCTGAGGAAGATCAAGGCGAGGAAGGCGTTGGGACCGGACGGCATCAGCGCAAAGCTCCTCAAGTCCTGTGCAGACCAGCTGTGTGGGATTGTGATGTAAATCTTCAACCTGAGCCTGAAACTGGGGAGGGTACCACAGCTGTGGAAAACATCTTGTGTGGTACCTGTACCAAAAACTTCCCACCCCAAAGACCTGAACAGCCTTGACGTCCCACTTGATGAAGACCCTGGAGAGACTGCTTCTTGCTCACCTCCGCCCCCTGGTGGAACCAGTGATGGATCCACTCCAGTTCACCTACCAGCATGGCATTGGGGTGGAGGATGCGGTGATCTTCCTCCTTCACCGTTCTCTGTCCCACCTGGAGAAGCCCGGGAATATGGTGAGGATCAAGTTCTTTGACTTCTCCAGTGCTTTCAACACCATCCAACCAATGATCCTGAAGGACAAGCTGCTGCGCGCAGGGGTGGACCAGCACCTGTCATCATGGATCCTGGACTACCTCACGAACCGGCCTCAGTTTGTGAGAACCCGGGACTGTGTGTCCGACACGATCATCAGTAGCACGGGGGCCCCCCAGGGAACGGTGCTGGCTCCCTTCCTGTTCACTCTTTATACTGCGGACTTCTCACACAACACAACACACTGCCATCTACAGAAGTTCTCTGATGACTCTGCGATCGTTGGCCTCATCTCCAATGGAGATGAAGCTGAGTACAGAGGGCTTATCCAGGACTTCGTGGACTGGTGCCATCAGAACTGCCTCCAGATCAACGCGAGGAAAACTAAGGAGCTGGTGGTGGACTGCCACAGGCAAGGACAACCCCTCACAGCACCAGTAAATATACAGGGAACAGACATCGAGATGGTGACATCCTATAAGTACCTGGGTGTTCATCTGAACAATAAACTAGACTGGTCACAAAATACTGACGCACTCTACAAGAAGGGACAGCGCAGGCTGTTCTTGCTGAGGAGACTCAGGTCTTTTGGTGTACAAGGGGCACTGCTGAAGACATTCTATGACACGGTGGTGGCATCAGCCATCACTTTTGGAGTGGTCTGCTGGGGCAGTGGCATTACAGCAGCCGATAGGAAAAGACTGAACAAACTGATCAAGAAAGCTTGCTCTGTCCTGGGGCAGTGCCTTGATCGGGTGGAGGAGATAGGAGAGAGAAGGACGGTTGCTAAACTGTCATCTCTGCTGGAGTCCGAGTTCCACCCTATGCAGGACATACTGAATGCACTGAGGAGCTCATTTAGCAGCAGACTACATCATCCCAGGTGCACAACCGAGAGGTTTCGCAGGTCCTTCCTACCACCGGCTGTCAGACTGTACAACCTAAGCAGGGCTGCTCGCAGAGATAGCAAAAAGACGTAACAAACTAATAGTTTTTTTGAATGCAAAAGATGCAATAGACTTACACAATGGTCCCCTCCGGCATACAACTAGGAAAATACCGGTCGCTATGGAGAGTGAGAATATGTATGGGCACATAATCATACCATGTAGGATAACTAAGTAGACAGTTGTGCTGTTTCATCCCATCTAGCAACAATGCTCTGCACTGGGTGTGTTTATATTTATATATCTATATATTTATTCCATCTAGCTACAATGCTCCGCACTGTGTGTTTATATATCTACATATCATTCCATCTAGCTACATTGCGCCGCACTGTGTGTGTTTATATATTTACATATTTATTCCACCTAGCTGCAATGCTCCGTACTGTGGGTGTTTATATATTTACACATTTATTCCATCTAGCTACAATGCTCCGCACTGTGTGTTTATATATTCATATATTTATTCCATCCAGCTACAATGCTCTGCACTGTGTGTCTGTGTGTGTGTATATATATATTTTATAGTAATATGTACATATGTATATTAGCTGCTCTTGCTTGCTTGTTTTTTGTTTTTTTTTTCTTGCCTTCTGATTGTTGCTCTGAGTGTTGCTATCCCTGTGCTGTTGCAATCCTGGAATTTCCCCGTTGTGGGACTAATAAAGGCTTATCTTATCTTATCTTATCTTATACATAGGCAGTTATTATCATTTTAACTGCAACTGTAATAAGTTAACATTACTGTAATATCCAAATGTGTCTCAGGGATGTGTGAATGGCTGTCGGGGTGGGGGGTGTGAGTGTGTTTTTAAATTATATTCTTTTTACAATATGGATGCCTAGAGAAACGCAATTTCATCTTGCTTGCACTGCAGTTGCATGCATAGCATCATGACAATAAAGGTTGATTGATTGATTGATTGATTAAACCATCCCAGCAAGACCTGTAAGTCATTGCTCGATGATGCCAACAGGACATCATCATCTGCAAACAGCAAAGATGAGATCCTGTGGTCACAGAACATGACACCTCCTGTTCCTTGGCTGCGCCTAGAAATCCTGCCCATGAAAATTATGAACAGGATTAATTATGAATTTAATTAATTATGAAAATTATGACCAGGACAAAGGGCAGCCCCGGTGGAGTCCAACTGTCACTGGAAACGAGTTTGATTGGGTGTTGGCAATACGAACCAAACTCCTGCAACGGTCGAATAGGGACCGGATAGTTCGTAACAACAAGCCCCATGCCCCAAACTTCCACAGCACCCCCCCACAAGAAACCATGAAGGATGCGGTCGAATGCTTTCTCCAAGTCCACAAAACACATGTGGACAGGTTGGGCAAACTCCCACAACCCCTCAAAGATTCTCAAGAGGGAAAAGAGCTTGTCCGATGTGCCATGGCCAGGACGAAAACCACATTGCTCCTCCTGAATCTTCAGTACCTTGGTGTAGACCTTCCCAGGGACGCGGACAAGTGTGATTCCCCTAAAGTTGGAACACACCCTCTGGTCCCCTTTCTTAAAAAGAGGAACCACCACCCCAGTTTGCTATGCCAAAAGGTATTGTCCCCGACCTCCACTTAGTGTTGCAGAGGTGTGTCAACCATGACAGCCCTACAACATCCAGGACCTTGAGGTACTCAGGGCAAATCTCATCCACTCCCGGGGCCCGGCCACCAAAGACTTTTTTAACCACTTTAGCAATCTCAGCCCCTGTGATGGGTGAGTCATCCCCCTCGTCCTCAAGCTCTCCTTCCTCTGTGGAAGGCGTGTCAGTGGGATTGAGGAGAGCTCAGCAGCACCCCACCTGCACCATATGCAGTGTGGACAGGGAGCTGCTTCCCCCTCCTGAGCCACTGGACAGTTTGCCAGAATCTCTTTGAGGCTGATTGAAAGTCTTGTTCCATGGCCTCATCAAACTCCTCCCACACCCGAGTTTTTGCTTCAGCAACCACCCAAGCTGCACTCCACTTGGCCTGTTGGTACACCTCAGCTGCTTCAGGAGTCCAGCAAACCAACCAAGCTTGATAGAACTCCTTCTTCAGCTTGATGGCTCCCCCCACCACTGGTGTCCACCACTTGGTTTGGAAGTTGCCGCCACGAGATGCACCAACGACCTTGAGGCCATACCTCTGGGCAGCTGCTTCAACAATGGAGGTGGAGAACATGGCCCATTCAGACTCAATGTCTCCAGACTCCCTCGGAATGTGGCCGAAGTTCTTCCAGAGGTGGGAGTTAAAGACCTCTCAGACAGAGGCCTCAGCCAGACATTCCCAGCACACCCTCACTATACGTTTCGGTCTACCGGGTCTAAGTGGCATCCCCCCCTGCCATCGGATCCAGCTCACCACCAGGTTTTGATTAGCTGACAGCTCTGCACCCCTCTTTACCCAGGTGCCCAAGACATACGGTCACAAGTCTGATGACACAATAACAAAATCGATCATCAATCTGCGACCTAGGGTGTCCTGGTGCCAGGTGCACATATGGACACTCTTATGCTTGAACATGGTGTTCATTATGGACAAACTGTAGTTGGTACAGAAGTCCAATAATTGAACACCACTTGGGTTCAGATCGGGCAGGCTGTTCCTCCCAATCACGCACCTCCAGGTTTCACTGTCGTTGCCCATGTGCGCGTTGAAGTCCCCCAGTAGGACAATGGAGTCTCCAAGAGGAGCACTTTCCAACACGCCAGTCAGAGACTCCAAAAAGACTGGGCACTCTGAACCATCATTTGGTGCATAGGCAGAAATTCGTATTTGTATTTGTATTTATACTTCATTTGGTTTATAATCCATGATAAAAGATAAAAGAAAATATAACAATAAGAAACCGAAAAGGGTGTAGGCTGAAGCTGAGGCTTATATAACATCTACCCCTAATACTGTACAACAAAATTTCATTAACTTATTCATCTTCTTAACTGCCCAACGCCTTATGGGTCGTGGTAGGGCTAGAGCCCATCCCAGCATCCCCGGGCGGAAGGCAGGGAACACCCCGGACAGATCGCCAGTCCATCACAGACAACAACAATTTAAACTCACAAAATAAATCAAATCCATCTTAAATGAAAACAGAAACAAATTCCAACAAAGAAGTTGGAACCAATTTCCCAGGACCCGTTTCCCAACCTGAAGGCGTAGGGAAACTATCCTTTTGTCCAGCAGGGTGAACTCCAATGTAGAGGCAGCAAGGCGGAGGGATACAAGAATACCCACCACTGCTCGCCACCTCTCACCTGGAGCAACTCCAGAGTAGGCAAAGCTCCAGCCTCTCTCCAGGAGACTGGTTTCGGAACCGGAGCTGTGTGTTGAGGTGAGGCTGACTGTATCTAGCCGGTATGTCTCAACCTCGTGCACCAGCTCCAGCTCCTTCTCTACCAGAGAGGTGATGTTCTATATCCCAAAAGCCAGTTTAGAAAGCCGGGGATCAGACCGCCAAGGTCTCCGCCTCCAACCGCTACCTGATCCACATTGCACCTGACCCCCATGGTTCCCCCTGCAGGTGGTGAGCCTACTGGACAGTGAACTCATGTAACTCCTTTGGGCAGAGCCCGGCCGGGTCCCATGGGTAGAAACCTGGCCACCAGACGCTCGCCATCCAGCCCCTCCCTCAGGCCTGGCTCCAGGGCAGGGCCCTGGTAACTCCATGCCAGGTGGGGTAAACTGAATCTAACTTTTGTTTTCTTAATTTTAACCTCATATCAAATGCAGGATGGCATAAGAATCTACATCGTGTTTTAAATTCAGTGAGCATCTTTGACCTCACCCTATAAGATACAATTGCAAAATGTAAAAACAGCTGAAAGTTGACCTTCCTTCCAAAGAGGACAAATCTTGCATCTTTACATTCTAATCCTGCAAATTTTACATATCCAATGGGAGCAGTCTCACTGACTTTATTACATCGATCTAATGTGACAAATGATGTGCTCAGTTGGATTGGGCCCCTACTTCTACTTTGCTCATTATCATTTCAGCCACTAGAGGGTTTTGCCTGTATATGCAGAAGAACTTTTTGGCAGGAGAGTCCTGAAACCTCTTTAGACTCCTGATCTCTTACAAGATAAAATATGACTCAAGGACGAGGCAACATATTGCACTACTATGCTGAAGTTTTAAAACAGGACTCTGCAGGAGTATTTCTGGCTAATGAATAATGGATCAGCTGCTGTAATGGTTTGCAAAAAAACTTTCCCTTGATAGTGCTGTGCTATCCACAGCACACTATCTAGGATCACCGTGTTGAATGCTTGCCAACTGCACCATTACATGTGTGCAGAGCCTCAAAAGCAATTAATTTCTGTTTATTGTATCAGTGTTGCACAGCCAATTGATTTCAAGCCACTCCTGCAGTTGGTTCCCCTGGTCCTAGAAGTATCCCCTGCGGACTACAAGCAATCCAGGAACCAATGCTAATCTAGGTGAACATTGGGGGGGGGGGGGGGGGTTGCACTTTTTCCGCACACCCCTCCCTCCTCTCCTTGCTGAAGATTGTAGCGATTGTGCCGCAATATGTCGCATGACCATGGCTGGAACTGCAAACCGAGGTGTAATTTCTCCCATGCTTATTAAATCACTGGCGTGTGCCTCTTGGAGCAGCGTGTGGACGTATATGGGTTCATCACAGCAGTTTACCGCAGGCTCTCTTGACACAGAACAAAGCACCAGGCGTGCATGTGTTACTCATCAAAAAAAAAAAAAAAAACCCTTTCATCCTTAGCGATGCATCTGTCTCATCTAATTTTATGTAAGAATAAAACAACTCTGTGAATGGGTTATCTGGACATCTATTCAAAGAAAACCTTTGATATTCATGAGGGTATCCTCATCAATATTTATGCTTCTAAACTTATGCACGTTTACTTTCTTTTGCTGCATGCTGCTGTGTTGTTTTTTTTTTCCCCTAAGAGGGCAAATGCCTATTTCTATACTCCTCACATGTTTGCCCCACAACGAAAAAAAAAACAAAAAACCCAACAGTGACTTGCGGGTGTTTAAGCACAGCGGGATTGAAGTGAAAGGCTACTGAGCTTGTTTGACTGTTGGCTGGGCCGAGTGAAGGACCTGCCCCTCGACATTTGCACTACAGTATCCTGCTGACTTGCTTGCTTGCTCACACTGCCATAGAAACAGGGTTCCTGAGTGCAGTGGCGTCTCATTCTGTTCAGGAGCAAGCCAGGGAGAGGATCGGGAGGAGACAGTGAGGGGAGAGTGAATGCACAAAAAAAAAAAAAAAAAAAAAAAAGAGAGAGAGAGAAGCATAGAGGAAAAAGAAAAACAGAGGTGAGAGAAGTGTGGAAAAAAGAAAGATAGTGTATGTGTGGGGAAACAGTGGAGGATCACGAGAAGAAAAGTGCCTGTCACCGGTGAGTACACGGCTGTCACAGCAGATTGAATCAGTGGTTCAAATGTGATGCTTTGAACACCTTTTTCCTCCTCTGTATTTGCCGTTGACAAATGCTTTGTTTCAGTGCTGCCGAGGTGCCGTGAAACAGGTTGCAGGTTCAGTTTGTGGAGGGATGCAGAAGGGGTTGGGGGTGTGTGGGGGGGGGGGCTCACTATGCTTGGTGCTCAGTTGCAGAGGCTGATGCAGAGCAGCAGTGGCTTTTCACTTGTTAATCACTCTGATACTGTTGTAACCTCTCATCCTGTAATCTTTGCTGGAGAATGTAAATGGACTTTTGAATAATACAAAACTTGTTCTTTTATTTTTGGCCAGCCTTTTCTAACTATATCATACTCCTCTTTATCATTTATGAAGCACCTGTTAATATTTGATTGAAGTGGATGCCTGCAGCTGCACTTGCCACCTTTATCTCACATTCCTCTGCCAGCTATTTTGCTGTCCTGGTCCCTGGTGAAATTATTGAGATATTGACATTTTTTTTTCTTCCCACAGTTGTCTTTTCACCCCTCCAATCATTAGACAGTTAAACTAATGCCTTAATGCTCATCGCTCCACCTGTACGGCAGAGGTGAGGGCACTTGCTTAGCTGCATAGCGTAAAACCTTAAGTTGGTTCACTGCTTTTGTGTGCATGAGAGCGTGTCCCCCCCACCCACCCCCATACGTGCCTGTCTTATCTCTGTGTTCATGTCACTTTTCCCCACATCTCCTCCTTGCTCTTGCTGGGGTTTGATCAGCGAGCATCATGACACTTTGATGAAGCGCCAGAGCTGTGGGGCTAATAGAGGAGAGATACAGCAGGATAGCCTGCGACTCATGTCAGCATGATATGAGAAAACTGTGTTTTTCTGATCACCGTCTGCAATGTTGTCATTTAGGATTTAAAGTATAATCAGGTTCCTTGCCTACTTTTTCTTTCTTTCTTTTTTTTACCACGATCTCAAAGTACGGTAGCGATTATCTGCTACAAAAATGTGCAACTTGCTAGGTTGAGCTGCGCGTTAATCCTGTTTGTGTTTACCTCACTTGGATCCCCTGCCTCCCTTCACCTGTTCCCGCTGTGCAGCCATATATTTTCCTCCTCCTCCAGCAGCAGCAGCTTTGGGAAAAGCCTAAATCAAACAAATGCAGCCAGACTTATCAGTTTTCTGCCGGCTCCTGCCGCGACTGGACCCTGGTGGCCTTCCTGGCACCCTGAACGTGTGTGTGTAGGTGTGCTGAAGGAGGTGCCTGCCTGCTTGTGTGTAACTATAGTAAGCATGGTTGACATGATTGCCTGCGATCAGGATAGCCACAGGGCCCGTTTGCATTTCTTTGTGAGTGGATTTGGGAATCCTGGCATTTTGTCTCCTCCTCCTCCTCTCTCCTGTGACATGTTTTATGACTTCTTGTTAAAATGTCACTCACTAAGGCTGGACTGTAAAATGTCCGCACGGGAGCCTAGTGTGCAAACAGTGGTGCAGGGCGGTGTGATAAAGCCGCTAAAGCACACAGCTGGGACTACATGCCTGCAGGATGGCTGCGATAATGCTGAGCTCTCTGACGGCCCCCTCCAGGCACAATTTGTTTCGAAACAATATAAAACTGGGCAGAATTTTGACAGCCACTCTGCCCCAGATCAATACCCCCGCTGTCTGTGAGGGGAAAGCAAAATTGTTCTTGTAAACAAGAGGATATTCTAGACTGACAACAAAGTGCTGATTGCACTTGTTTAGTGGAAACACAAGAAGCTAATGGTAAATAAAGCACCCGGGAGAGAAGGCGGATAAGCCTGGGTTCATGAGGTGCCCAGATGTGATACTTCTGGGAATTTCTGCAACTGGAAGAAAAGAGAAAGCAGTTAATGGTTTGATCCCAAGCAATATATAAATTATGAATATGGCCTATAATGTTGGAGATATTTTTGTGACATTAACGGTGAGAGTGAATGGTTGTCTGTCTTTCTGTATTGGCCTTGCAATGGACTGGTGAACCGTCCAGGGTGTACCCTGCCTCTCGCCCAAAGATGCTGGGATAGGCTCCAGCCCCCCCCACGACCCGAAAAGGATTAAGCGGAAGAAGATGGATGGATAGATGCTCATCACTATCATACAGAAATTTAGGCAAGCCTGTATCAGAAAGTTGCGTCAGTACAACATATATCTATGGGTACTTGTGTTTTTAGCCTGTGGGCTGTGTTTCGCCATCACGCTCAGGGTGTCCCTTGGCTTTGGTGCTCTGATGCACCTGCCAGTCTGGGCTGCTCAGAGATAGAGCCGAAATTATAGTAGTGGCATATTCTACTACATTAACTTGTATGGACTATAGGCAACAGGGTTTAAGTGAAACCTTGCACATGGGTGGAGATTGTTGAAAGCTCACTGAGTGATAATAATAATAATTATAATAATGGATTAGATTTACAGTGGATATAAAAAGTCTACACACTCCTGTTCAAATGCCAGGTTTTTGTGATGTAAAAAAATGAAACCAAGATAAATCATTTCAGAACTTTTTCCACCATCTGTCTAGTCTCAACTACAACACTATGATACATTTAAAAGAATAATAAGTCAAAGGAAATTATTTTAGTTGAATGCTCACAATAGAAAGATCAATCAAGAAATCCATGTTTTTAAGTAGATGGACTGCAAGTCCATATGGATAACAAGTTACTAAAGCCACATAAAGAAGATTCTCCTTCAAAAGTTTATGTAGTGAGCTATTGCATGTTTTGATTGTAAGAAAGAAAATCTGTCTAGCAACTGTCCCAGTCATTAGAATTACTCAGAAATTGCATCATATTTCATAACATAAGAATGATTTGACGACTAGCGTTTCACCTTATTCTGTGACAAGTCAGATTTTGCCCACCATTAACATCCAGGAAACCTGGCATTTTCTTTAGTGGAAGTCAGGTGATTGATAGAGTAACATTATTTTAATTTGTGCTACTCCTCAGGAGAAGCAAATAGATTTTTTCTTCACCTCAAAAGACAAAAAAGACATCCACCAAATCATCCTACCTGAAAAGATGCTATAGAAGAATATTTGAATTTATTTTGTTAGAAAAACTGTGGATGGTCAGCTGAAAGATTAGTCACCTAACTGAAGTCTTGCCACCAAACCAAGAAGATTTATTTGATGAGTAAACAGTTGGTTAAAGCTTCTTACCATATTGTTGTCAAAAATCATTCCACAATAAAACTCAATGCTTCTAATTTCAAAAAGACATTAATTTTGATGGATAAAAACACCAAGCAGTCCAAAGCAGCGACTAGCGGCAGAGAGCTTAAAAGCCTTTATTGCATTAAGGCTAAGGTCTCTGCTTCTTACTGTAACTTACGTTGCAGCTGGTTACCAAAGCTTTCATCACAGCCTGATGTTGTTGTTGCTGAGCAGTGACCTCTTCCCCCAACACCACCAACAGAGATAAAATCTGAAAAGCCTAAAGGCACTGGCTGGTTCTGTGTTTGTCAAACACACAGAAGAATAAAACATTTACATAGGTTCCTTCCAACAGTAAACCCTTAAAGTCAACACTGCATTGGAGGTTGCACCAAAAAATGTTCTACTGGAATTTTAATACACAGAGTTTAAAAAAGGTTGGTGTCAGTAAACACTGATTAATATCAGATGAATTGAAAGAGAAATTAGTTGAGTCAGCTGCTCCCCCCCCACCCCCCCGAGTAGTGTTGGAGTCCATTTTTAGCTCAATAATGTCCCTCTCATGATGAAACGCTCTGTGCTTTCCATTTTTCTTGTTATTAGCTACACTATAATGAATCATGAGGCTACTGGCTTCTGAGCACGTGGGTTCCAAATGTCAAGCCTCGGTCGATTCAGCGGCGTCAGGGTGATGGATGCGTCATTTCCTCAGGCTGACTTGTTGTTTGCCACCATCATTCAGGGCTTCAAGGCCGAAGGTCAGGTCAAGACAAGGTTCTGTTCAGCAAGTGGATTTGATATGGTGGCAGTTTTTGTTTTGTTTAAAGGAGGGGAATATTTTTGTGTCCCTCAGAAGGAGACTTTGGGATAAAGAGGGGAAATGGTGGCAATAGTGAACTCTAATTTTGAGAAATATCTCAGACAATCACCTTGGGTTGTTTGTATATTTATATTTTTTAAAAATTTTATGTTTCTGTATGCGTCTTCTTCTTCTTCTTTTGGCTGCACCCTTTAGGGGTCGCCACAGTGGATCATCTGCCTCCATCTCACCCTATCTCTCGCATCTTCCTCTGTAACACCAACTCTCTCCATATCCTCCTTCACTACATCCATGAATCTTCTCTGTGGTCTTCCTCTTTTCCTTCTGCCTGGCAGCTCCATCGTCAACTTCCTTTGTCCAGTATATCCACTATTCCTCCTCTGCACATGTCCAAACCATCTCAGCCTTGCCTCTTACTTTGTCTCCAAACCGCTCAACCTAAGCTGTCCCCCTGATTTACTCATTTCTAATCCTGTCCCTCCTAGTCACTCCCAATGAAGATCTTAGCATCTTCAACTCTGCCACCTCCAGCTCCACCTCCTGTCTTTTTTCAGCGCCGCCATCTCCAAACCATCCATTGTAGCAGGTCTCACTACCATCTTGTAAATCTTCCCTTTCACTCGTGCTACTACTTTTCTGTCACAGATCACCCGACACTCGTCTCCACCTACTCCACTCTGCCTGCGCTCTCTTCTTCACCTCTCTTGTGCATTTTCCATTGCTTTGGATAGCTGACCCCAGGTATTTAAACTCATCTACTTTCACTACCTCTACTTCTTCCATCTTCACCGTTGCACCAGCCTCCCTCTCATTCACACTCATGTATTCTGTCTTGCTTCTACTGACTTTCATTCCTCTTTTCTCCAGAGTATACTTTCACCCCTCCAGGTTCTCTTCCACCTGCCCCCTACTCTCACTACAGATCACAATGTCGCCTGCAAACATCATGGTCCAGGGAGACTCCTGCCTGACCTCATCTGTCAGCCTGTCCATCACCATGACAAACAAGAAGCGGCTCAGAGCCGACCCCTGATATAATCCCACCCCCACCTTGAATCCATCCATCACTCCTACAGCACACTTCACCACCATCTCACTGTCCTCATACGTGTCCTTCACCACCCTCACATACTTCTCTGCCACTCCTGACTTTCTCATACAGTACCACATTCCTCTCTTGGCACCCTGTCATATGCTTTCTCTAGATCCGCAAAAACACAGTGCAACTCCTTTTGACCTTCTCTATACCTCTCCATCAGCACTCTTAAACCAAACATTGCATCTGTAGTACTCTTTCTTGGCATGAAACCATACTGCTGCTCACTGATTGTCACCTCTCCTCTTCACCTGGCTTCAACAACTCTTTCCCATATCTTCATAGTGTGGCTGATCAACTTTATGCCTCTGTAGTTACTACAGCTCTGACCATCACCTTT
The DNA here is from genome assembly GCA_020510985.1 of Pholidichthys leucotaenia. Lineage (NCBI taxonomy): Eukaryota > Metazoa > Chordata > Actinopteri > Cichliformes > Pholidichthyidae > Pholidichthys > Pholidichthys leucotaenia. Next base: position 262,459,481 of record CM035843.1, read on the forward strand.
GTTCTTGAAAATGGTACCAAAACACTTCTTCTCCACTCCTCAGGCATCCCCTCACTCTCCAAGATTGTGTTAAACAATCTGGTTAAAAAGTCCACTGCCATCTCTCCAAAACATCTCCATACCTCCACAGGTACTATATGTCATCTGGACCATCCACATTTCCATTCTTCATCCTTTTCAAAGCTGCCCTCACTTCTGTCTTGTTAATCCTCGGAAATTCCTTGTTCGCCATCTTTCCTTCATCCATCCTCCTCTCTCTCGTTTTCTTTATTCATCAGCTCTTCAAAGTACTCCTTCCACCTTCTCAACACACTCATCATTTGTTAGTACATTACCATTTCTGTCCTTAATCAACCTAACTTGCTGTACATCCTTTCCAGCTTGATCTCTCTGTCTAGCCAGTTGATACAAGTCCTTTTGTCATTCCTTAGTGTCCAGCCTCTCATACAACTCACAATATGCCTTTTCCTTTGCCTTTGCCACCTCTCTCTTTGTCATGCGCCTAGATTCCAAATACTTCTGTCTACTTTCTTCATCTCCCTGACTGTCCCACTTTTTCTTTGCTAACCTCTTCCTTTGGATACTTTCCTGTACCTCCTCATTTTACCACCAAGTCTCCTTGTTTTCCTTCCTCTGTCCACTGGCTACACTACAAACCTTTCTATCCGTTTCCCTCAATACTTTTGCTGTACTTTCTCAGTCATCTGGTAATTCTTCCCTACCACCCAGTGCCTGTATCAACTCCTTCATGAACTCTGTGCAACCTTCTTCCTTCTGTAACTTCCCACACTTAATCTTTGGCTCTGCCTTTTCCTCTCCTTGCTTTGCAAAGTCATCCTACAGACTATCATCCGATGCTGTCTAGCTACATTTTCCCTAGCCACCACCTTGCATTCTCCTGTCTCTTTCAGATTTCTCCTTCTGCATAAGATGTAGTCCACCTGTGTGCACCTTCCTCCACTCTAGTAAGTCACCCTCTGTTCCTCTCTCTTCTTGAAATATGTGTTCACTACAGCCATTTCCATGCTTTTAGCAAAATCAACGACCATCTTTCCTTCCACATTTCTCTCCTTAAGACCACACCTAATCAGGACTTCCTCATCACCTCTTTTTCCTTCACCTACATGTCCATTAAAGTCCGCTCCAATCACCACTCTTTCCCCTCTGGGACCACTTTCTACCACTTCATCCAACTTACTCCAGAATTCCTCTTTCTCTTCTACCTGACATCCACCTTTTGGGGTATACACACTGACAACATTCAACATCACACCTTTGACTTCTAGCTTCAGACTCATGATACTGTCTGACTCCCTTTTTACTTCCTGGACACTCTTCACATACTCTTCCTTCAAGATTACTCCTACTCCATTTCTCTTCCTATCTACACCATGGTAGAATAGTTTAAATCCACCTCCAATGCTCCTAGCCTTGCCTCTCTTCCGTCTGGTTTCTTGAACACACAGTATATCTACCTTTCTTCTCTCCATCATATCAGCCAACTCTCTGCCTTTACCAGTCATAGTGTTAGATATGGAAAAGGCTGGTAATAGTAAGATGGCAGCCGGGTTGGACGTGGGATAGACCGGGGTGGCTAACTGCTGGTTTCCGGTAGTGATGCCACTCATGGTATAAAGGAGGTGGGCAGAAGAGGCTCTGCCTCTTTCGTCGTGGGAGCCACCTGGCATGCAGGCGAGTGCCGTAAGCCTTATGTATATAGATGTATCCTGTATTAAAGCCCTGTTCACCGAGTTACTAGTATCTTGTTATTCCTTATAATTATGGACACAACATTTGGCGATGAGGTAAAAGCGATAATGGAGTGTTCCATTGCCAGCTTTCGGCTGTTTTTGGAGGCCCCGGGCGAGCCGCCCGTGCCATGGCCTCGTTGGTTTGCTGCCTTTACCAACTATCTCGTTGTCTTAAACCTGGGCGAGATGGAGAAGCTCTGAGCGAGAGCTGTGTTGGTCCATAATTTGGGAATGGAAGGGCAAAGGATCCTAGAGAACCTTGGAGGTTCTGATAGCTTTGATGAGGTAGCGAAGCTAATGGCGCGTTACTTTAGAGCGCCGGAAAACGTCACGGTTAGACGCATTCAGTTTCGACAGCACCGCCAGTGGTCGCGAGAGCCTGTTAGAAGATTCTTGGTGGACCTCCGTGAGCTGGCGAGGGAATGCAGGTTTAGACTCCTGGAGGACGAGATGATTCGGGACCAGCTGGCAGAGCACATCCGCTGCCCGGCGGCCCGGTCCAGGTTGTTAACACACCCAGGAGAGTTGACGTTAGCTGAAGCTATCGAGCTTGCCCAACAGTTCGAGGCAGCAGAGACCATCGCGAAAGGCCTTACTGTAGGGGCTTCTCTGGACAGGGGTGAGTCTCACGCTGAGGCACTGATCCTGGACCCTTGTGATGGCGAATGCGGAGAGGATGATTTTGCCTCCGTGGTCAAGATAAGGTCGGCCCCAGGTATGCCAAAATGTTTTGGATGTGGGTCCACTGAGCACCGCTATAAGTCCAGGGTGTGCCCAGCAAAAGGAAAGCGTTGTGGCAAGTGCAGGGTGTTGAACCATTTTGCCAGGATGTGCGCTAACTTCGTATGCAGGAGCCATAGAGGTGAACCAGGTGCTGCGCAGAAGACTCCGATAATCGTGCATACCGTCTCCCCGGAGATGACGGGGAGGATCGGTTGCACTGTCACGCTAGATGGCGTTGAGGTTCCACTGTTGGTGGACACTGGAGCGGTTATTTCTGTCCTGAACCTGACGACCATGCAGAGACTGTTTCCCCACCGACAGATTAGGAGGCAATACGGAGAGTATTTTGGATATGGACGGAACAGGTTGACCATTTTGGGCTATGTGGAAATGGAGGCCCGATATAAGAAGAGTGTGACGCCCAGAGTCTGCATCAATGTTTCAGCGTCCGGAGTCAACGTTATGGGGTGTAACCTGTTTTACAGCCTTGGGTTCTCCATATCTAACATGTCGGGTGAAGAATGGTCTGGATGTGGACTTTGGGGCCGGCCTGTTCCAGTGGTGGAGGGTGTTGAGGTGTGAGATTCAGACTGGCTGGACAGAGTTTTAGAGGGAGAGCACATTCGGTGCCACACGGAGCCGTCTTGGGATGGACCCAATGCCGTCATGCAGGCTGCCCTGGACGAGGGTGCCTGATGGCACGCCGGGACCTCCGATGAGGCTCATAAGGACGAGGTGCCCATGCCGGGAGAAAAAGGGGCGAGACCGCAGAGCGTGGTGATTGTAAAAGCACTCCCAGCGACGGCCTGCCAAAAGGAGGCTGAAGCAGACCCGAGAGCCAGAGAGTTCAGTGACGGAGGCCAGTCGCAGGAATAGTGATCCGGATAAGAGGAAGAGGGCTCCCTCACTGACCAAGGTTGATGCTCGAGTACGATGGGATCACAGTCCACGCGAGCAGCGGGACAACCAGAGGTGGTTCCAGGTGGAGCCCGACTGGATGGAGGCACACTGGCGTAGGTCCATCTATACCTGGAGACACCCGAGGGATCTGCGGCTGCCAGTGACGGAGAGGAGACGGTGCAGCAGGAGCCCTGAGGTTAAACGATGGAGACGCCTGGAGAGGGATCCATCCAAGGACTGAGGGTTTTGTGTGTGTCTGTGGTGTTTTACCCTAGTCCTGTGTGTGTAGTTGTTGCTGTTTGGTGCCCTGGTAAATTAAAAAAAAAAAGAGAAGAGAGATGGTACTGTGATTTGGTTTGTGTTTGACATTTTCGTGTGTAATTTTAGGAGTTTATTAACCAGGATGGTGGTGTGCCTAATAAAGTACCGATGATTTAGTCTGCTAATGTTTAATTGGTTGTTTATGTAGATTTGGAATGCCGAACACGGTTTGTTTCTCTGTGTGTGCCTGTCACGGGGTGGATGTTGGGGTGGGGGCCGCCAATAGTATTTGTATGTTGTGATTTTGTATGTGATGTTTGTGTATTGTTGTTTATGGGGGTTGTTATGAGTTAGAAACACGGCTTTGTTTTATTTGAACTGTTCTTTCTCTGGCAGCAGAATAACCCGCCCAGCCGTGTAGGGGGTGCTGGCAGTCTACCCGGCTCCCCAGCCTCAGCTGTGTGAATGGATAGGAGTTTATTTTTGTACATATTTTCTTCCCCTTTTAGAGTGTGAGTCAGGAGACAAATTAGGGTGGATTGTTTGTGTGCTTGACATTTTTTAAGGGGGGGAGAAATGTTAGATATGGAAAAGGCTGGTAATAGTAAGATGGCGGCCAGGTTGGACGTGGGAAAGACCGGGGTGTCTAACTGCTGGTTTCCGGTAGTGACGCCACTCATGGTATAAAGGAGGTGGGCAGGCTCTGCCTCTTTCGTCGTGAGAGCCACCTGGCATGCAGGCAAGTGCCGTAAACCTTATATATATATATATTTGTATCCTATATTAAAGCCCTGTTCACCGAGTTACTAGTATCTCGTTATTCCTTATAATTATGGACACAACACATAGTCCCCACATTTGATGTCCCTACTCTCATCTCCACACTTCTACCTTTCCTTTTCTCTCTCTCCCTCCTAACACACCTTCCTCCTCTCTTCCTCCTCGATCTTCGACCAACAGTAGCCTAGTCTCTACCGGCACCCTGTCGGTTAACAGCACCAGTGGTGGTCGTTGTTGACCCGGGCCTCGTTTGATCCGGTATGAAAGTCTCATTTGTCATGATCCGCGTGTTTGATTTGGCAAAGGTTCTACATCGGATGCCCTTCCTGGCACAAAACTCCCCATTTACCCGGGCTTGAGACTGGCACTAGGAGTACACTGGCTTGTGCACCCCCTGTGGCTGGGTTGTCTCTGTATGTGTAACCCTGACAAAATATGGCCCTTGAGAAACCATCTTTAGGTGGTTTTGAGCACTTTAAATGTTGATGTCTTGAGGTTGACATTTTCACTGCAAAGTTAACAGACAATTAACTTCATTATTAATTATTGTTGATGGTGGTGCCAGTTGATCAGTCAACTTTGATTCTCATGCAAATTAAAGAGAAAAAAAATACGGATATATAAGCAAACTAAACCTGAAGATTTAAGCCACTATATATAGGCAGAAATGCTTCAGTGTGCCTTACCTTTAATTTTGTGTCTAAATGGATAGCGTGTAGGGCTGCAGCTAAAGATTATTTTAGTTGTTGACTAATCTAACGACTATTTTTTTCAACTAGTTGACTAGTCGCGTTTATTTTTCTCATGTCCACCATCTCTGCTTCTTGTTGGGGCTGCATATTTTACCTCAGCCGCTGTTTAATACCTCTTAACGTTCCGTCTCCTGTGGCCGGGAGGCATTTAAATGCCATTTTGTCTCAGCTGGACACAGTGTAACACAGTGTAACTAATATTCAGAATGAGGGCTAATATTAACAAAGATGAAAAAGCGATAGCGACTCCTGCAATTCAATCACTGCATTCAACACGTTAGCCATGACAGCTCAACCCTCAGCAACTAGAGAGCTTATTGTCAAACAGGTAAACTAACATTAACAGCACATACTGACAGTATTGTCATTTTTCTAAAGCTTGAAACAGTTGGCCATTGAAAATAAGTGGCGCTAACTTTCTTTACTCGCTAAAACTTACTAAGCAGACGGTGATGTGGCTCCCGGGACTCCCTGTGAGTTAAAGCTAAAATGTCCGTATTTTAACCTGGCTCATTAGCTGGTAACAAGCTTTACTCTAGGTAGGTTCTGCAGCCAGTTAGACATGGAGCACACGTTAATACCTTCACAACAGTGGGTCTTTATTCTCCTTTCTCTGCGTTGGAGAGACACATACAGCTGCTTTGCGCTTAAACTCTGTAACAACCGTGAAAACAAAACACAACACACGCTTCGCCATGCTGTGCTCCTTTCTTCTTCGCTGGAAATTGTTCACGCATGCCGGGCAACAGAGGCGCTACTGCCCTCATTAGTTCTGGTTGTGCATTGCAGTTCCGGTTAAATGGAGCTTGCTCCTGCTGGTTACGGCTGAACCGTGGCATGCATGGGTACTGTGGATTAAGAAATGGTAGCAAGATGATGCCTGTGTTTGGCCTGGCTACTGCCTCTCTTTGTCTGTGCCATCTATCTCTGTTTGTCATTTTTGTTGTTTTATCAGTCCTATCACTAATTGAATGTGTCTTTGCTACACTGAGATATGAGCGACAGTCATTGTACCGGATTAAACTGTCTATGGAAGGATCATTTGACTCTTGGGAGGGCTACAGACAAACTTTTCCGCCCCCGTTTGTGTGTTCTCCCTCCTCACCTGAGTACCGCCTTCTCTTCGCGAACTGGCATCCTGGTAAGGCTGGGGAGAAGCCCAGGTGACGGGGTTGCAGAGCTGGCTGTCAAGCTAAGAGGAGACGAGCCCTCTGGACTGAGGGTTTCTGGTCTGGTCACTGTGAATGCACCCAGTGTCTGCTGCAGGTTCCCATCGAGGATGTGACTACGGATGCTCCTCTGCAGCTGCTGGATTGCTCTTCCGTCTCACAAACACTTATGTCCAGGACACTTGTGGATGGGATCATGGTTTTGCCATCAGGGTCTTGAGTTGTCCTGCCTGACCGGAGGCTGACTGCCCGGTGCAGCTGAAAGTCACGTTACAGAAAGTCAGGTGCTTGCTGTCAGTCTCACTCTGATCAGCTGTGAGCACAACTGAGCTGTCACCCGTCCGGATGGCGATACTCAATCCTCGCTCCATGTCTAACACATCCCTCACTCTTAATGAACTTTTCTTGAGAGAAGATATGGATTTTATGTTCCTGGTGGAAATGTGGCAGAGAGGGAATGAGTTTTTCCACCTGAAGGAGCTCTGTCCCTCTGGCTGCTCTGTTATCGGGACTCCCCGGATTGTGCGACGTGGTGGAGGACTCGCTGTTGTATACCGGGACAGCCACCTGTGCAGACTGGTAAACTCTGAGCCCTTCTCCTCCTGTGAGTCTCAGCTAATAAAAGTCGGGACCTTTAATGCCGTATATTGTGTTTTAATTTACCATCCTCCTGGTCCTGCAAGTGTCTTTCTTATGGATTTTATAGACTTTTTATCTTGTCTTATTAAACTGGAGAGGGTTTTAATCATTAGTGATTTTAACATTCACATTGATGATGTTACATGTAACACAGCTGTTGACTTTTTATCCATCACTCATTTTTATAACCTCATCCAGCATGTTTCAGGCCCTACACACGCTAAGGGTCATACCTTGGACCTTGTTTTTTCTTTGTGCTTGAATATTGAAAATGTGTGTGTAGATGACTTCCAGATCAGTGATTACAGCTGTGTGCTTTTTAATGTTAACTTCCCTGTGAATCCTCCCTCTCTGAAAATGGCAGCAAAAAGGCAGATTATTAACCAAGAGGCAGCAAAGGACTTCTGATTTGTTTGAGCCACACTTACTGTTGGGAATTAAAGATCCTGATGCCTTCACTCAGACATTAGACAGCCACTGTATGGCTATTTTAGACAAAGTGGCACCAGTGAAATCTGTCCTTGCTTCTCCTAAAAAGTCTTATCCCTGGATATCCCCCCAGCCAGTCGTAGCAGATGACTACCCCTCCCTGAGCCTGGTTCTGCTGGAGGTTTCTTCCTGTTAAAAGGGAGTTTTTCCTCTCCACCATCACCAAGTGCTTGCTCACGGGGGATCGCCTGATTGCTGGGGTCTTTCTGCAACTGTGGGGGTTCCCCCTACAGTTGATAGTGCTATGAGATGACTGTTGTTGTGAAATGGCGCTATATAAATAAAGTTGAATTGAATTGAATAGATGACTCCATTCGATCCTTTAGAAGAAATTGTCGTAAGGTAGAACGCTTCTGGAAATCCACCCAGTTGGAGGTTCACAGACTCCATTTAAGGGAGCTTAGAGCCTCTTTAAATGACATGTTGAGGGATGCCAGGAATCAGTATTTTTCAAAAATAATTTTCACAAATAAGAAAAATCCTGGAGTCTTATTTGACACAATTAACACTCTTGTCTCACCTGCTGCCTCTCTAATTCCTGTGTTCTGTAAAGCAGACAGTAACAAATTTCTTAATTTCTTTGTTGATAAGATCAGAGATATCAGGGAAAACATTTTGCCATCTTCTTCTCTTAACTGTGCCAGTGTTATGCCCTCACCTTGTACTTGGTCCACTTTTACTCCAGTGACCTTTCAGGACATCACGGCTCTGCTGCAGAAGATGAAACCCTCCTCTTCCCCTGCTGATGTTTTCCCTACTAAGCTGTTTTTTTTAGCTGTTTTTGAGTCAATTGGTCCTTCAGTTGTTGAACTGATAAACATTTCACTTTCAGCTGGTGTGGTTCTCAGCTCCTTCAAACATGCAGTGGTTGAACCAACTCTTAAGAAGCCGAGTTTGGATCCATCACAGCCAAATAATTATAGGCCAATCTCTAAACTCCCTTTCATATCAAAAATTCTGGAAATGGTAGTGGCTGAGCAGCTGATGTTATTTTTGGCAAATTGTAATATCATGGATAAATTTCAGTTGGGCTTTTGGAAAAATCATTCTACCGAAACAGCTTTAGTCAGTCTCCAGTGACATTATGATGGCGGCTGACACTGGTAAATACACAGTTGTGGTTTTATTGGATCTTTCTTCTGCCTTTGACACTGCTGATCACTGTATAATGATCAATAAACTCAAAGAGCTAGGGCTGTCTGGTTCTGTTTTAAAATGGTTCTCGTCATACCTCACCGGAAGAACCTTTAACGTGTCCATGAATCAGATCTTTTCTGAAATAGTACAGTATTCATGTTGGGTACCACAATGCTCAGTTCTAGGACCCATTTTATTTGTAATATACATTTTACCACTGGGACGGATAATTAGCCAGTTCAAATATATTTCTTATCATCTTTATGCTGACGATATTCAGTTGTATTGTTGTTTTAACAGGGATGGCAACAGGAAATTCTGATTTCAGCTGAAAACTAATTTGGTCGATTGACTTATGGGGGGGCCGGGGGGGCGCAGCCCCCCTGAAGCTGGGAGGTTTTCAGTAAAACAGAAGTAATTTAGACTGAAAAAAAAATGCTAAAAAAATGAAATACTAGACTTAGATAAATCATTAAATTTAATGAAAAGTTAACTTACTTTTTCTTCAATGTTGTCTCACTGTCTTTAGTCCAACATATTTAACAGTTCTATAAGAGTTTATTACACTATTTACACTGGTCACCAAGTCACTTCTAATGTGAAACTTTCTTCCTTTTGGCAGCAAGCTGTGTCAGTCTCTGAACTTTGAACTTCATCTCCTTTTCTGGTTTCTTCAGAAATTGTCCGAGTGTTTCTGTTACCTCGTCGAACTTTGAGCCAATTTTCACCTTTACCGTCACTTTTCTCTCAAGCCAATTCCATCGGAACTTATTTTTGACACTTTTGTCTATTTCTAGCACTGATGACTCCTGATCCTTCGATAAAAATCTCATAATTCCGCTGAAAACAATACCGAAAACTCAGAATTCCAACACGAACCAGGGATGTGATTTGGGGTTGGGGAAATTATCTGAAAATTCAGCAGGGGGTCTGGGGGACACAGTGGGGGGGGGGGCAAGGGGGGCGAAGCCCCCCGAAGCTCCTGGGTTTTTATGATTTTTAAGTACCAGAACTGTGCTTAAATGACATAAAACAAACAGCTGAATGCCACTTATTACTGTATAATATTGACTTATGTTCCAAGAAGATAGCATTCCTAAACTAGAAAAGCACTCGGAGAGCGCAGACCTCCGCCAAGCGCCACAGTCCCCCCCCCATACAGTGTTTATGTGTACGTTTTCAGATTCCTTGACCATGAAAACATATGACTAGCAATTGGATTCACAATGATAGGATTAGTGGTTCAGTAGTAAAAGCATTACCTCCTTGGCGGAGGTAATAAACTGAAGTGTTGCTGTTGTGTCCATCTCCTCCATCTCCAAACTCCCAGGCTGCGGGCGTTGCAATTCATCGCACAACCGCGTACAACCCACAGGCCAATGGGTTATGCGAGCGTTTTCATAGATCACTGAAAGCAGCACTCAGGGCTTCACTGACGGATGCAAATTGGGTAGACAGGTTGCCATGGGTTTTATATTGGGGTTGCACTCCGCGGCAAAAGAGGATTTGGAAGCTTCCCCGGCAGAGAGCTCGTTTTTGCGCAGCCCCTATGGCTGCCCGGGGAATTTCTGCCAAATAATCCCGCGCCAGACAGCTGCCCGTCTCAGCTTTTGCAACGTAGCGCAAACACAGGCACGCTGCCGGGCCTGGCTCACCACTGTTTTCCGCGTGCTTTTGTGCCTAAAACTTTGAAGAACGCGCAGTTCGTGTTTGTCAGACACGACGACCAGCGCCCTCCATTGCGCCTGCACACATGTTGAAAATGGCCGTATCTCACAATGTTAAAGAATCCTTTAAAAAATTCCTGTATCCAGACGGTGATCCGGATCATCCCCAAAATTTAATCAGTTCTTCCTTGTACCATTTCCAACAACGCCTGAAAGTTTCATCGAAATCCGTCCAAAACTTTTTGAGTTATCTTGCTAACCAACAGACAGATAGTCAAACAGACAAACGCTGGCAAAAACATAACCTCCTGCGGCCTGGCGGAGGTAAATATTCCAACAAGCATTATCCATCACATGCTTTAACACTTGATCAAATCAAAATCAGTTAATTTTATCTATTCCATAATAGAAATAAAATTCCAACATACCATTACTTTTTATAATTTCAGCATTCATTTCAGATCACCAGTTTCAATCTCCATTGAGACTTGAGCAGTTCATTTTGCACAATCACTGATGCAGCCAAGTGTTAGAAATATTCAAAAGTTATGAGTCAATTTCCACTGTGCACTGTCAATTTCAAACTGTTTGGAATCATAAAAGGGGATGGTTAACTTTTATTACCGTTTCCTCCCCCGCGCAGCCCAGCTCATACAGCCGTTGTACGCCGCCAGTAACAGAGAGTTAATGGCTCTCCACCTGGCCATACGCCACTTCCAGTCCTGCCTGAAAGGGCGCATCTTCACTGCGTTCGTGGACCACAAGCCGCTAACGTACTTAATGTACTTTATCTTCCTGGAAGATAAAATAAAGCGGAATTCGGCGAATTAGCAGAAAATCACATCCCTGAGAACACGCCGCCATGAATTTTTGAAAAAGCATACAACGAGCCATTTGATTGGTCCAATCATTTGCAACTATCCAATCGCAGGGCTGTCAAGCTACTACAATACAGCAGTAGCTTGAACACAACACATCCGGGTTATCACGGGAGACGACTTCCGGGGAAGCGCCGAGCGCTTATGTAATCGTGCTGATTTTTTGCTAAAATCGGTAACAATAAGGTACCTTACCCCCCTAAAATTTTCTCAATGGATTTAGACGATTCACAGAAATGATCAATTTGAAAATAAATCGGCGGAAATCCGCGGATCAGCGGAAAATTGCCATCCCTGTTTTAAAGAGTCTGAGTTTCACATGCTGTCATCTTTAACTAACTGCTTAACATCAAACAGTGGTTGTTGTTGTTGTTCTTCTTCTTCTCTTGGTTACTGGCGGATAGCAAACAACTGAAAGGTGCATACCGCCACCTACTGTACAAGAGTGTGTAACATTATGTTACACACTCTTGTACAGTAGGTTAAGTGCAAACTTTTTACAGCTTAACTCAGACAAGACAGAGACATTAATTATTGCTCCTGAAAACAAGATTCCACTTATTAAGCTCCACATGGGTACCCTAGGTTCCTCTGTACAGGCAAGTCTTCAGAATCTTGGTGTTAGTTTTGACTCAGCTGTGTCTCTTGAGCACCACATTAATCAGTTAATTAGAAATTGTTTCTTCCATCTGAAGAATATTTCTAAGTTGAGAACCCTGGTGTCGAAGGCAGAACTTGAGATAATTATACATGCTTTTATTTCTTCTCGCTTAGACTATTGTAATAGTCTTTTTACCTGTCTGAGCCAAACGCATCTTCAACACCTCCAGGTTGTTCAAAATTCGGCTGCTAGACTTTTAACTCACACTAAGAAGAAGGCTCACATTACACCGGTTTTAACAGCACTTCACTAGCTCCCAGTTGGTTTTAGGATTCAGTTTAAAATTTTAGTTCTTGTTTTTAGAGCTATTCATGACCAGGTCCCTAAATACATCACCGAGCTGCTTAAAGTATACAACCCCTCACGGTCTTTGAGATCCTCGGATCAACTTTTACTGTCTGTCCCTCGAACCCATTTTAAAACTCAAGGTAATAGAGCCTTTCAGGCAGTGGCACCAAAATTGTGGAATGCTCTACCACTGTCTTTGTCTGTAGACTCTGTTGACGCTTTTAAAAAGCAGCAGGAGACACTCCTGTTTAAACGGGCTTTTTAGTTTGATTATGGATTATGGTTTTTATATTTTTAATGTCTTTATACTTGTTTTTAATGCCTTTATTGTTGTATTTGTGATTGTGTGCTTTATTTTATTGTGAAGCACTTTGTGATTCTTTCTGTGAGAAGTGCAATATAAATACATTTTACTTACTTAACATATAAACTTTATAATTAAATGATTTGTCGACAATAAAAATATATGTTGACAAATTTTTATTGTCAATGTTATCAATAATGTCGACTAATCGTTTCAGCCCTAATAGAGTGGTGTCTCTAATGAAGCACATCCCTCAGTGGGAGAAAACTACCCAACAGGTTTTTAGTTATGTTGTTAACAGATGACTGTGAATGCTTTGTGATACTCGGACCATTAAGGGACCACTTGTGTTGTATTGATCCTGACATCCTGACAGAGATAGCTATCATCAGAGTATAAGAATTTCATTGTAGGAAAAAGGGGGAATCACTCACACCTTCTTTATTGATTTTCAGTGACCTGATTCTTCTAAAGGCGACAAGTGCTCTCTAGCCCCAAAGAATAACAGTAAAAGTCCTCTGCGTTTTTTTTTTTTAATTTTATTTTTTTTAATATATTTTTTGCTTCCGTGTGTCACTAATGTGTATGAACTGCTATTTGATGAGATTTGTTGTGCTGGTGATTGAATTCTTTGATGTTCTTAGGACAGATTGTCACAATGGTGGCTGCACGGAGCAGATGGAGGGAGCAGGACCCCATAGTGCAGGCAATGTCCAGTTCAAGTATTTAATTTAAAGGAAACAAGGAACAAGAGGCACAGCTCGTGGGCTGGAAAAAAACTGACTAAATTAACTAAACTCAGGAAATAAACTAAACTAATCACCAGAGAAATAATAAGTCAAAACAATCAACACAAGGTGACGAGAGTACAAGCAGCACAGGGTACACCACAAATGAATTTGCTGACACCACAAAGGTGGGAGAGAACAGAGCTAAACTTATACTGAACAGATAATTGGACATAGGGAACAGCTGAGGAACATAGAAAAGGGGAATCAAATAATCAGGTTACATACAGTGGTGTGAAAAAGTGTGTGCCCCCTTCCTGAGTTCTCATTTTTTTGTATGTTTGTCACACTTAAATGTTTCAGATCATCAAACAAATTTAAATATTAGACAAAGATAACACAAGTAAACACAAGATGCAGTTTTTAAATGAAAGTGTTTATTAGGGGTAAAAAAAAAATCCAAACCTGCATGGCCCTATGTGGAAAAGTGATCCCCCCCGTTAAAACATAAATTAACTGTGGTTTATCACATCTTTGGAAAGCTGAGTTTGATTTCTCTAGCCACACCCAGGCCTGATTACTGCCACACATGTCCTCAATCAAGAAATCACTTAAATAGGACCTGCCTGACAAAGTGAAGTAGACCAAAAGATCCTCAAATCTAGACATCATGCTGCGATCCAAAGAAATTCAGGAACAAATGAGAAGCAAAGTAATTGAGATCTATCAGTCTGAAAAAGATTATAAAACCATTTCTAAAGATTTGGGACTCCAGTGAACCACAGTGAGAGCCATTATCCACAAATGGCGAAAACATGGAACAGTAGTGAACCTTCTCAGGAGTGGCCTGCTGACCAAAATTACCTCAACAATGGCGCAACTGTGGAATGTGTAAATGACGAGACAGATTTGTCTTAGGCAGTTTATTACACATCTCACACATGAGCATCGTAGCAAGAGGACATCTCAGAAAAAACTCGACCCTTAAATACTCAGGTCTTCCTACAGCTCAAAGTCACATTGCATTCACATCAAAGGACACAATACATTCACTTCCTTAATCCCCTAACACCCCCCTCTCAGTCTCTGAACACAAAGGAGCCTCCTAGCAGTCTCTGATGCACAAAAGATCACACTTTCACAACTTCCTGTTATCTCCAAGGAAACTCTGCACTTTGTTCTTATCTAAGATGCTAGACATTATGTTCTCCCCATGTGCGGCCCATGTGCGGCCACACGACCCCCCCGAGCATGTTGGATAGAACAAAAGAATAACAGTCCGTATGTTGTGACAGAACCATTAAACATCAGTCCACATGTTGCTTGGGCTTCAGTCTTCTCCCGTATCTGCTGTAACCAGGGTTCACCGCCTCCGCGGCGTTGTCATGCTGGGGAGCTGATGTTTGGGGATGAAAACCTTTTGACTGTCCCTGTGGGTGTTCTGGGGAAACTTTACTCTGGGAAGCTCCCCGTGGGGGTCTTCCATGCCGAGGGGCCCTCGCCAACAGCACTTGCTCGTCCGCCACCACAAAAGCGGGTTTGAGTCTGTTTATGCCAATCTTTTCCCTCCTAACCCCCAAGTCTAGCAAAAAGTGCTTGTCCCCTGTTTCCAGCACTCTGAATGAGTCCATCATAAGGTGGGCGCAGTGGGGGTCAGTGTGCATCGTGTCTGACAAAAACAAACTCCGCGTTTTTCAAAGTTTTAGGCACAAAAACACGCGGAAAACTGTGGTGAACGGGGCCCGACAGTGTGCTTGTGTCTATGTTACTCTGCAACAGCTGAGACGGGGAGCTGCCCGGCGCAGGATTATTTGGGAGAAACTCCCCGGGCAGCCGAAGCGGCTGCGCAAAAACGAGTTCAGCCGGGGAAGCTTCCAGATCCTCTTTAGGCGCAGAACGTAACCCCAATAAAACCCACGGTAGCTTGTCTACCCAATTTGCATCCGTCAGTGACGCCCTGAGAGCCGCTTTCAATGACCTATGAAAACGTTCGCATAACCCATTAGCCTGTGGATTGTACGCAGTTGTGCGGTGAATTGTGACACCCAGGCTGCGGGCCATTGTTGACCAAAGTTCGGAAACAAATTGAGGGCCTCTGTCGGACGTAATGTCCGACGGGACTCCAAAACGCGCCACCCATGCTGTTAAAAAAGCACGCGCTACCTCCTCGGCTGTGGTTGACGCCAGTGGGACCACTTCCGGCCAGCGCGTGGTGTGGTCCACCATTGTCAGAAGGTGCGTGCACCCCTGTGATGGCGGGAGGGGGCCCATGAGGTCCACGTGAACATGGTCGAACCTCTTAGCCGGGATGTGAAACGGCTCCAAAGGAGCTCTCGTGTGTCTGTGTACTTTGGCTCGTTGGCACGCCATACAGGCTGCTGCCCACTCTTTCACTTGTTTGCGAAGGCTCGGCCACTTGGCTTTGCTTGGCTTGCGAAGGCTTGGCGCACTCCCGGGTGCGCCAAAGAATGAATCGAATCAAAAATGCGGCGGCGCCAAGCGGCCAGTACCACGGGACGCGGTCGCCCCGTGGAGACATCACAGATTAGGGGGGGCATACCGTCTTGCAGCATCCTGTTCTCCAGCCTTAACCCTGTTGGTCCAGACTGGAGCGCGCGCACCTCCGCGTCACTAACCTGCTCCGCGGCCATGGCTGTGTAATCTATCCCCACGCGGACCGGGGCCGCCACGGCGCGCGAGAGACAGTCTGCCACTACATTCAATTTACCCGACACATGCTGAATATCGGTAGTAAACTCTGAGATCGCGGCCAGCTGTCTCTGCTGCCGGCCCGACCACGGTTCTGAAACCTTGGCCATCGCGAATGCTAGTGGCTTGTGGTCAACGAACGCGGTGAAACAGCGTCCTTCCAGCCAGAACTGGAAGTGGCGAATAGCCAAGTGGAGAGCCAGCAACTCCCTGTCGAACACGCTGTATTTACGTTCACTATCGCGCAAAGTCCTGCTGAAAAAGGCGAGCGGCTGCCAAGCCCCGGCTACATGCTGCTCCACGACCGCCCCTATGGCCACATCTGACGCGTCAGTAGTGAGCGCTATGTGGGCCGTTGGGTCTGGATGTGCCAACAACGCAGCGTTTGTCAGGGCTGCCTTGACTTCCGAGAACGCCCGCTCTCGCTCCGGGGACCATTCGATCTTATTCGCGGGTTTCTGTTTTTTGAGAGCGGCGTACAGTGGTTGCATGAGCTGCGCTGCGCGGGGGAGGAAACGGTTATAAAAATTCAACATTCCCAAAAACTCCTGTAACGCCCTGACCGTTTGTGGCTGGGGAAAATCTTCTACCGTGCGCACTTTGTCAGGCAGCGGAACCGCTCCTTCGGGAGAGACGCGGTGCCCCAAAAAATCAATCTGCGTCACCCCGAACTGACACTTCGCTGGGTTGATTATTAAACCATGCTCTCCCAACCTCCGGAAAACCGCCGTGAGGCGGGTTTTGTGTTCGTCTTTGGACGCGCTGGCTACCAAGATATCGTCCAGGTAGACGAATACGAAAGGGAGATCGCGCAGCACTGCATCCATCATGCGTTGGAACGTCTGTGCAGCCCCTTTAAGCCCGAATGGCATGCGCAAAAACTCGAATAGGCCAAACGGAGTTATCACCGCTGTTTTGGGTATGTCCTCAGCGCGCACTGGGACTTGGTGGTAACCGCGGACCAAGTCTATTTTAGAAAAAACGCGCGCTCCTGCCAAATGAACGGAAAAATCCTGGATGTGGGGAATTGGGTAGTGGTCGTGCGTTGTGGCGTTGTTCAACCTGCGGAAATCTCTGCAAGGTCGCCACGAACCGTCCGCTTTAGGGACCATGTGTAGCGGGGAAGCCCATGGGCTGTTTGAACGCCTGATGATGCCCAACCTCTCCAGGTTGGCGAACTCTTCGCGCGCTATGGCCAGTTTAGCTGCGTCCAAGCGCTGAGGTTTTGCAAAAACGGGCGGCCCGGTGGTGGTAATAAAATGTTCCACCCCGTGTTTAGCGATGGCTGCCGAAAATGTCGGGACCGTGAGTGCTGGGAACTGAGTGAGCAGTGTGTGGAACTTACCGCTTGCAGCTGTGACATTGGCTTGTGCTGTTGGCCGGGACGCTCGAGCTGTACAGGGGATAGAATCAAAAGATAGTGCATTAACCAGGCTCCTGTTAGCGACATCAACCAACAAACCATGTGAGCACAAAAAATCAGCCCCCAATATATTGAAATTCAATGCTGCTATGACAAAAGTCCACTCAAATGCACGGCCGTGAAACGACAGAAGTAGAGTCCTCTCACCAAAGGTTTTAATCTCCGAGCCGTTTGCTGCTGCCATCTGGGGGCTGCTGGAACCTGCCAGCCGGTCGGTGTAGGACGGCGTGATGAAACTCAGTTGGGCGCCGGTGTCCACGAGGAAATGTCTTCCGGAGCGTGCGTCCATCAAGTAGAGCAGCTTGTTCTCCTCCCCGAGGGTTGCAGCTGCTACCGACCCCCGGTCTTGGCGTTTTCCCGAGCGCTTGAACTGGCACGGTGGTATACATTTGCGTGCCTTCTCTGCAAAGCGGCGGTGATAGAAACAAAGGATGTCTCCCTCTGCGTTCCTTGGCCCCCGCCGCCGCTGTCATCGGTGGTTCTGCTACCGCCGTCAATGGCTCCTCGCCCTCCCCGGCCGTTGCGCCGAGCTCCGTCGCTGCTGCCGTGGTCGTGAGCTCTCTGCTGGCCATGATGATCCGGTGTGCTTCCCGGGCCAGCGCGCGGTAGTCCAGCTTGTCCAGCCACGGTGAATTGGCCAGGGCCGCTCTCGTCGCTGACGGAAGGTTCCGGAGGAAGAGGTGGGTAAAAATGAAGTGGTCGTCGTCCGAGCCCTTCAATCTCAGTATCCTCTCCATCAGGTCAATAGCCGTGCAATCTCCTAACCCGGTCCGCGTCAGGAGTCCCTCTGCTCTCTCCTCAACCGAGAGTGTGTAGTGCTGGATGAGTGCGGCTTTCAACGCGCCGTATTTGTCGCTGGTTGGTGGCTGATCCAGCAGGCTCTCCACATGCTGAGCCGTGTGTGTGTCGAGCTTTGCGACCACATGGTAGAATTTTGTGTCATCCACCGAAATCCCCCGGAGGACGAACTGCGCCTCAACCAAGTGGAACCAGGAGCGCGGATTGTGCTGCCAAAAATCTGGTAGCTGGATGGCAATGGCATACGCTTGGCTGGGGGCTCCCAACGAGGCTGGCTCCGGGGAACTCCTTTCGTGTTGCATGCTTCGTCTTGGGTCACCAGTGTGGAATGTGTAAATGACGAGACAGATTTGTCTTAGGCAGTTTATTACACATCTCCAACATGAGCATCGTAGCAAGAGGACATCTCAGAAAAAACTTGACCCTTAAATACTCAGGTCTTCCTACAGCTCAAAGTCACATTGCATCCACATCAAAGGACACAATACATTCACTTCCTTAATCTCCTAACATCCCCCTCTCAGTCTCTGAACACAAAGGAGCCTCCTAGCAGTCTCCGACGCACAAAAGATCACACTTTCACAACTTGCTGTTATCTCCAAGGAAACTCTGCACTTTGTTCTTATCTAAGATGCTAGACATTATGTTCTCCCCATGTGCGGCCACACAACGACTCATTCAAGAGGTGACAAAAGACCCCACAACAACATCCAACGAACTGCAGGCCTCACTTGCCTCAGTTAAGGTCAGTGTTCATGACTCCACCATAAGAAAGAGATTAGGCAAAAATGGCTTGCATGACAGAGTTCCAAGACAAAAACCACTGCTGAGCAAAAAGAACATAAAGGCTCATTTCAGTTTGGCCAGAAAACATCTTGATGATCCCCAAGACTTGAGAAAATACTCTGTGGACTGACAAGACAAAAGTTGAACTTTTTGGAAGGTGTGTGCCCCATTACATCTGGTGTTAAAGTAACACAGAATTTCAGAAAAGGAACATCATACCAACAGCAAAATATGGTGGTGGTAGTGTGATGGTCTGGGGCTGTTTTGCTGCTTCAGGACCTGGAAGACTTGCTGTGGTAAATGGAACCATGGATTCTGCTGTCTACCAAAAAATCCTGAATGGCTTAAGAAAAACAAAATGAAGACTTTGGAGGGGCCTAGTCAAAGTCTTGACCTGAATCCGATTGAGATGCTGTGGTATGACCTTAAAAAGGCAGTTCATGAGACTTCCGGTCTGGACGCCATGGTGATAGCAACCTAACGCTGAAACTCTCAGACTCAATCCAAGGAAAACATCCTCAAAATCAGACCTAACGGATTTTTGGAAGATTAAAAATCAAAAGACAACTAGAAAAGCACTCGGAGAGCGCAGACCTCCGCCAAGCGGCACAG